>JANFOE010000060.1:0-1200000 GCA_025667525.1 Glebionis coronaria
ACATGTACCCACTTTTATTCAAATTACTAAACTATACAATGGACACTTGTGCTTCTTTAAAGAAATCTTGGCTATACATTGGTATGTTGGTGATCCGAGTTAAAATATTGAATGGTCTAGATTTCACGTTGGTATGGTTTGGTGTGTTTTAAAAACTGATACAAAGAGAGAGGGGCTTTTAACTAGTGGTTAATTATGTTTGTTTGAAGATGATCATGGCCATTCGTTGGTATGGGCTGGCGATCTGTATGATACTGATAAAGGGTACATAGTTCATGTTAATGCTCAACTATCTTTTAGGTATCGTTTGGTTGACACCAGAAAGTGGCGCCAAAGGCGCCACATAGGATTTTGGAGCTTTGGATAAGAAACTCTTCGACACAAACTTTATGGGAGAGTGGTTGGCACGATAAAAAGTGATACCAAAGGGGTATAATGGGCCCACATATATCCACTATTATTCAAATCACTAAACTATACAATGGACACTTGTGCTTCTTTAAAGAAATCTTGGCTATACATTGGTATGTTGGTGATCCAAGTGAAAATATTCAATGGTCAAGATTTCATGTTGGTATGGTTTGGTGTGTTTTAAAGACTAATACAAAGAGAGAGGGGCTTTTAACAAGTGGTTAATTATGCTTGTTTGAAGATGATCATGGTCATTCATTGGTATGGGTTGGCGATCTGTGTGATACTGATAAAGGGTACATAGTTCATGTTAATGCTCAACTAGCTTTCAGGTATCGTTTGGTTGACACCAAAAAGTGGTGCCAAAGGCGCCATATAGGATTTTGGAGCTTTGGTATCAGAAACTGTTTGACACAACATTTATGGGAGAGTGGTTGGCACGATAAAAAATGATGCCAATGGGGTATAATGGTCCCACATATACCCACTATTATTCAAATTACTAAACTATACAATGGAAACTTGTGCTTCTTTAAAGAAATATTGGCCATACATTGGTATGTTGGTGATCCGAATGAAAATATTGATTGGTCAAGATTTCATGTTGGTATGGTTTGGTGTGTTTTAAAGACTGATACAAAGAGAGAGGGGGGGGGGGGGGGGCTTTTAACCAATGGTTAATTATGCTTGTTTGAAGATGATCCTGGCCATTCATTGGTATAGGTTGGCGATACGTGTGATACTGATAAAGGGTATAGATTTCATGTTAATGCTCAACTATCTTTCAGGTATCGTTTGGTTGACACCAGAAAGTGGTGTCAAAAGTGCCACATATAATTTTGAGACTTTGTTATAAAAAATTCTTTGACACCACATTTATGGGGGGTGGTTGGCATGATCAAAAGTAATGCGGGTATAATGGGCTCACATATACCCACTTTTATTCAAATTATTAAACTACACAATGGAGACTTGTACTTCTTTAAAGAAATCTTGCCCATACAATGGCATGTTGGTGATCCGAGTGAAGATATTAAATAGTGAAGATTTCATGTTGGTATGGGTTTGGTGTGTTTTAAAGACTGATACAAAGAGAGAGAGGGAGTAGGCTTTTAACTAGTAGATAACTGTGTTTGTTTGAAGATGATCCGGGCCATTTATTGGTATAGGTTGGCGATCCATGTGATATTGATAAAGGGTCTAGATTTCATGTTAATGCTCAACTATCTTTCAAGTATCGTTTGGTTGACACAAAAAAGTGGTGCCAAAGGCGCCACATAGTTTTGGTATCATAAACTCTTTGACACCACATTTATGAGAGAGTGGTTGGTGATGATCCCTATAATCGTTCGACTCAATGGTTAAGAACCATTATATCTTGTTATGATCATTGTTCATTGTGAATGAATAATATGAATAAAACCTATGACCCTTGGTTCCTTTTATAGTGTAAGGATTAGGGTTTACAAGAGATAAGAATGAATAAACAAGTAAATCTTCTATTTAAATAAACTTATGCAGAATATCTTTTGCATGTTTATCTAAATAGAAGCTTCCAATAGCTTCTTTTGTCTACGTTTTGTCAATGCTTGAATTGCATGTGACAATGCTTGGATTGCTCTTGACAATGCTTGATTCCATCAACGCCTAAATAACTCTTGTCAACGCCTAGAATGCTCTTGTCAACGCCTAGACAAATACTTCATGTTTTCTTCATTTTTGAGTTTCTGCCACATCAACTTTTTGACCCAACAGTTGGAACGATAAAAAGTGATGCCAAATGGTGTATAATGGGCCCACATATACCCACTTTTATTCAAATTACTAAATATATAATGGACACTTGTGCTTTTTTAAAGAAATCTTCGCAATACATTGGTATGTTGGTGATCCGAGTGAAAATATTGAATGGTCAAGATTTCATGTTGGTATGGTTTGGTGTGTTTTAAAGACTGATACAAAGATAGAGAGCCTTTTTGAAGATGATCCTGGCCATTGATTGGTATAGGTCGGTGGTCCATAGATACTAATAAAGGGTCTAGATTTCATGTTAATGCTCAACTATCTTTCAGGCATCGTTTAGTTGACACCAGAAAGTGGTGCCAAAGGCACAACATAGGATTTTGGGGCTTTGGTATCTTAAACTCTTTGACACCACATTTATGGAGGAGTGGTTGGCATGATAAAAAGTGACGCCAAAGGGGAATAATGGGCCCACATATACCCACTTTTATTCAAATTACTAAACTATACTATGGACACTTGTGCTTCTTTAAAGAAATCTTGGCCATACATTGGTACGTTGGTGATCCGAGTGAAAATATTGAATGGTCAATATTTCATGTTGGTATGGTTTGGCGTGTTTTAAAGACTGATACATAGAGAGAGAGATGCTTTTAACTAGTGCATAATTGTGCTTGTTTGAAGATGATCCTAGCCATTCATTGATATAGGTTAGCGATCCGTATGATACTGATAAAGGGTCTAGATTTCATGTTAATGCTAAACTATCTTTCAGGTATCGTTTGGTTGACACCAGAAAGTGGTGCCAAAGGCGCGACATAGGATTTTTGGGCTTCGGTTTTAGAAACTCTTTGACACCACATTTATAGGGGAGTGGTTGGGACGATAAAAAGTGATGTCGGAGGGGTATAATGGGCCCACATATCCCCATTTTTATTCAAATTACTAAACTATACAATGGAAACTTATGCTTTTTTAAAGAAATCTTGGCCATACATTGGTATGCTGGTAGTCCCAGTGAAAAATTAAATGGTGAAGATTTCATGTTGGTATGGGTTTGGTGTGTTTTAAAGACTGATACAAAGAGAGAACGAGGATTTTAACCACTGGATAATTGTGCTTGTTTGAAGATGATCCTGGCCATTCACTATTTATTTTAGCGATCCCAGTGATACTGAGAAAGGGTTTAGATTTCATGTTAATGTTCAACTATCTTTCAGGTATCGTTTTGTTGACACAAAAAAGTGTTGCCAAAGGCGCCACATAGGATTTTGGTATCAGAAACTCTTTGACACCACATTTATGGGGGAGTGCTTGGCACGATAAAAAATGATCTTAAAGGGGTTATAATAAGCCAAATATACCCACTTTTATTCAAATTACTATACTATACAATGGACACGTGTGCTTCTTTAAAGAAATCTTGGCCATACATTGGTATGTTCGTGATCCGAGTGAAAATATTGAATGGTCAAGATTTCATGTTGGTATTATTTGGTGTGTTTTAAAGACTGATACAAAGAGAGAGAGGCTTTTTTAAGATGATCCTGGCCATTCATTAGTATAGGTTGGCGATCCGTGTGATACTGATAAAGGGTCTATATTTCATGTTAATGCTCAACTATCTTTCAAGTATTGTTTGGTTGACACCAGAAAGTGGTTTCAAATGTGCCACATAGGATTTTGGTTGGTACCTTGGTTTAAAAATGCGTGCATCATTGTGCAAATTGCACGCATCAATGCGTTGCATTCAAAATTTCGTATTAAGGTGCCTAATGCAGTGCCATCCCTGAATGCGTTGGCATTAAACAGCAATTTATCTCATTTGTGTAATGCTAGCAACGGTAGCAAATTTCACAATCTAGTACTTATGTCATTTTTGTAAAATTTTAATCATTTAAAAGAGACTTGTACATTTTAATAACTTTTAAAATTAAGACTTGTTAGAAAAATATCTAAAACAAACACAATAACCAAATTATAATATGCTAGTAACTTATTTTGTATGCTTATTCCATTTACTTGGTACTTAAATAATTTTGTACTTTTTATATACTAAAAGCATCGCGTCTAAATTGCGCTCGCAATCGCATCACGCATTGGCTTTTGGGACCTATAGCGCAATGGATCGCAAAACGCAATTTTAAACCAAGGTTGGCACAATAAAAAGTGATGCCAAAGGGGTATAACGGGCCCATATGTAACCACTTTTATTCAAATTACTAAACTATACAATGGACACTTGTGCTTCTTTAAAGAAATATTGGTTATACATTGGTATGTTGGTGATCCGAGTGAAAATATTGAATGGTCAAGATTTCATGTTGGTATGGTTTGGTGTGTCTTAAAGACTGATACAAAGAGAGAGGGGCTTTTAACCAGTGGTTAATTATGCTTGTTCAAAGATGATCATGCCCATTCATTGGTATGGACTGGCGATCTGTATGATACTGATAAAGGGTACATATTTCATGTTAATGCTCAACTATCTTTCAGGTATCGTTTGGTTGACACCAGAAAGTGGTGCCAAAGGCGCCACATAGGATTTTGGAGCTTTGGTATCAGAAACTCTTTGACACAAACTTTATGGGAGAGTGGTTGGTATAATATAAAAAATTATGCCAAAGGGGTATAATGGGCCCACATATACCCACTATTATTCAAATCACTAAACTATACAATGGACACTTGTGCTTCTTTAAAGAAATCTTGGCCAAACATTGGTATGTTGGTGATCCGAGTGAAAATATTGAATGGTCAAGATTTCATGTTGGTATGGTTTGGTGTGTTTTAAAGATTGATACAAAGAGAGAGAGAGAAAGGGGTTTTTAACCAATGGTTAATTATGCTTGTTTGAAGATGATCCTAGCCATTCATGGGTATAGGTTGGCGATACATGTGATACTGATAAAGGGCCCACATAAAAAGTGATGCCAAATGGTGTATAATGGGCCTACATATACCCACTTTTATTCAAATTACTAACTATATAATGGACACTTGTGCTTCTTTAAAGAAATCTTCACCATACTTTGGTATGTTGGTGATCGGAGTGAAAATATTGAATGGTCAAGATTTCATGTTGGTATGGTTTGGTGTGTTTTAAAGACTGATACAAAGAGAGAGAGAGAGCCTTTTTGAAAATGATGTTGGGCATTGATTGGTATAGTTTAGCGGTCCATGTGATACTAATAAAGGGTCTAGATTTCATGATAATGCTCAACTATCTTTCAGGTATCGTTTAGTTGACACCAGAAAGTGGTGCCAAAGGCGCCACTTAGGATTTTGGGGCTTTGGTATCAGAAACTCTTTGACACCACATTTATGGAGGAGTGGTTGACACGACAAAAAGTGATGCCAAAGGGTTATAATGGGCCAACATATACCCACTTTTATTCAAATTACTAAACTATACTATGGACACTTGTGCTTCTTTAAAGAAATCTTGGCCATTCATTGGTATGTTGGAGATCCGAGTGAAAATATTAAATGGTCAATATTTCATGTTGGTATGGTTTGGTGTGTTTTAAATGCTGATACATAGAGAGCGAGGCTTTTAACTAGTGGATAATAGTGCATGTTTGAAAATGATCCTGACCATTCATTGATATAGCTTATCAATCCGTGTGATACTAATAAAGGGTCTAGATTTCATGTTAATGCTCAACTATCTTTCAGGTATCGTTTGGTTGACACCAGAAAGTGTTACCAAATGCGCGACATAGCATTTTTGGGCTTTGGTATCAAAAACTCTTTGACACCACATTTATAGGGGAGTGGTTGGGACGGTAAAAAGTAATACCAGAGGGGTATAATGGGCCCACATATCTCCATTTTTATTCAAATTACTAAACTATACAATGGACACTTATGCTTCTTTAAAGAGATCTTGGCCATACATTGGTATGTTGGTGATCCAGGTGAAAATATTAAATGGTGAAGATTTCATGTTGGTATGGGTTTGGTGTGTTTTATAGACTGATACAAAGAGAGAACGAGGCTTTTAACCAGTGGATAATTGTGCTTGTTTGAAGATGATCTTGGCCATTCACTATATAGGTTAGTGATCCCTGTGATACTGATAAAGGGTTTAGATTTCATGTTAATGTTCAACTATCTTTAAGGTATCGTTTTGTTGACACAAAAAAGTGGTGCCAAAGGCCCCACATAGGATTTTGGTATCAGAAACTCTTTGAAACCACATTTATGGGGGAGTGCCTGGCACGATAAAAAAATGATGTTAAAGGGGTATACTAGGCCAAATAAACCCACTTTTATTCAAATTACTAAACTATACAATGGACACGTGTGATTCTTTAAAGAAATCTTAGCCATACATTGGTATGTTGTTGATCCGAGGGAAAATATTGAATGGTCAAGATTTCATGTTGGTATGATTTGGTGTGTTTTAAAGAATGATACAAAAAGAAAGAGAGACTTTTTGAAGATGATCCTGGCCATTCACTGGTATAGGTTGGCGATCCGTTTGATACTGATAAAGGGTCTAGATTTCATGTTCTTACTCAAGCATCTTTCAAGTATTGTTTGGTTGACACCAGAAAGTGTTGTTAAAGGCGCCACATAGGATTTTGGTTGGCAGTTGGCACGATAAAAGTGATCCAAAAAGAGTATAATGGGCCTACATGTACCCACTTTTATTCAAATTACTAAACCATAGAATGGACACTTGTGCTTCTTTAAAAAAATCTTGGCCATACATTTGTATGTTGCTGATCCGAGTGAAAATATTGAATGGTCAATATTTCATGTTGGTATGGTTTGGTGTGTTTTAAAGACTAATACAAAGAGAGATAGGGGCTTTTAAGCATTGGATAATTGTGCTTGTTTGAAGAGAATCCTGACCATTTATTGGTATAGGTTGGCGATCCGTGTGATACTGATAAAGGGTTTAGATTTCATGTTATTGCTCAACTATCTTTCAGGTATCGTTTGGTTGACACTAGAAAGTGGTGCCAAAGGCGCCACATAGGATTTTGTGGGCTTTGGTATCAGAAACCCTTTGACACAACATTTATGGGAGAGTGGTTGTCACTATAAAAAGTGATGCCAAAGGGGTATAATGGGCCCACATATACCCAGTTTTATTGTTTGGTGTGTTTTAAAGACTGATACAAAGAGAGAGGGGCTTTTAACAAGTGGTTAATTATGCTTGTTTGAAGATGATCATGGTCATTCATTGGTATGGGTTGGCGATCTGTGTGATACTGATAAAGGGTACATAGTTCATGTTAATGCTCAACTAGCTTTCAGGTATCGTTTGGTTGACACCAAAAAGTGGTGCCAAAGGCGCCATATAGGATTTTGGAGCTTTGGTATCAGAAACTGTTTGACACAACATTTATGGGAGAGTGGTTGGCACGATAAAAATGATGCCAATGGGGTATAATGGTCCCACATATACCCACTATTATTCAAATTACTAAACTATACAATGGAAACTTGTGCTTCTTTAAAGAAATATTGGCCATACATTGGTATGTTGGTGATCCGAATGAAAATATTGATTGGTCAGGATTTCATGTTGGTATGGTTTGGTGTGTTTTAAAGACTGATACAAAGAGAGAGAGGGGGGGGGGGGGGGGGGGGGCTTTTAACCAATGGTTAATTATGCTTGTTTGAAGATGATCCTGGCCATTCATTGGTATAGGTTGGCGATACGTGTGATACTGATAAAGGGTATAGATTTCATGTTAATGCTCAACTATCTTTCAGGTATCGTTTGGTTGACACCAGAAAGTGGTGCCAAAAGTGCCACATATAATTTTGAGACTTTGTTATAAAAAAAATTCTTTGACACCACATTTATGGGGGGTGGTTGGCATGATCAAAAGTAATGCGGGTATAATGGGCTCACATATACCCACTTTTATTCAAATTATTAAACTACACAATGGAGACTTGTACTTCTTTAAAGAAATCTTGCCCATACAATGGCATGTTGGTGATCTGAGTGAAGATATTAAATAGTGAAGATTTCATGTTGGTATGGGTTTGGTGTGTTTTAAAGACTGATACAAAGAGAGAGAGGGAGTAGGCTTTTAACTAGTAGATAACTGTGTTTGTTTGAAGATGATCCTGGCCATTTATTGGTATAGGTTGGCGATCCATGTGATATTGATAAAGGGTCTAGATTTCATGTTAATGCTCAACTATCTTTCAAGTATCGTTTGGTTGACACAAAAAAGTGGTGCCAAAGGCGCCACATAGTTTTGGTATCAGAAACTCTTTGACACCACATTTATGAGAGAGTGGTTGGAACGATAAAAAGTGATACCAAATGGTGTATAATGGGCCCACATATACCCACTTTTATTCAAATTACTAAATATATAATGGACACTTGTGCTTTTTTAAAGAAATCTTTGCAATACATTGATATGTTGGTGATCCGAGTGAAAATATTGAATGGTCAAGATTTCATGTTGGTATGGTTTGGTGTGTTTTAAAGACTGATACAAAGATAGAGAGCCTTTTTGAAGATGATCCTGGCCATTGATTGGTATAGGTCGGTGGTCCATAGATACTAATAAAGGGTCTAGATTTCATGTTAATGCTCAACTATCTTTCAGGTATCGTTTAGTTGACACCAGAAAGTGGTGCCAAAGGCACAACATAGGATTTTGGGGCTTTGGTATCTTAAACTCTTTGACACCACATTTATGGAGGAGTGGTTGGCATGATAAAAAGTGACGCCAAAGGGGAATAATGGGCCCACATATACCCACTTTTATTCAAATTACTAAACTATACTATGGACACTTGTGCTTCTTTAAAGAAATCTTGGCCATACATTGGTACGTTGGTGATCCGAGTGAAAATATTGAATGGTCAATATTTCATGTTGGTATGGTTTGGCGTGTTTTAAAGACTGATACATAGAGAGAGAGATGCTTTTAACTAGTGCATAATTGTGCTTGTTTGAAGATGATCCTAGCCATTCATTGATATAGGTTAGCGATCCGTATGATACTGATAAAGGGTCTAGATTTCATGTTAATGCTAAACTATCTTTCAGGTATCGTTTGGTTGACACCAGAAAGTGGTGTCAAAGGCGCGACATAGGATTTTTGGGCTTCGGTTTTAGAAACTCTTTGACACCACATTTATAGGGGAGTGGTTGGGACGATAAAAAGTGATGCCGGAGGGGTATAATGGGCCCACATATCCCCATTTTTATTCAAATTACTAAACTATACAATGGAAACTTATGCCTTTTTAAAGAAATCTTGGCCATACATTGGTATGCTGGTGGTCCCAGTGAAAAATTAAATGGTGAAGATTTCATGTTGGTATGGGTTTGGTGTGTTTTAAAGACTGATACAAAGAGAGAACGAGGATTTTAACCATTGGATAATTGTGCTTGTTTGAAGATGATCCTGGCCATTCACTATTTATTTTAGCAATCCCAGTGATACTGATAAAGGGTTTAGATTTCATGTTAATGTTCAACTATCTTTCAGGTATCGTTTTGATGACACAAAAAAGTGTTTCCGAAGGCGCCACATAGGATTTTGGTATCAGAAACTCTTTGACACCACATTTATGGGGGAGTGCTTGGCACGTTAAAAAATGATCTTAAAGGGGTTATAATAAGCTAAATATACCCACTTTTATTCAAATTACTATACTATACAATGGACACGTGTGCTTCTTTAAAGAAATCTTGGCCATACATTGGTATGTTCGTGATCCGAGTGAAAATATTGAATGGTCAAGATTTCATGTTGGTATTATTTGGTGTGTTTTAAAGACTGATACAAAGAGAGAGAGGCTTTTTTAAGATGCTCCTGGCCATTCATTAGTATAGGTTGGCGATCCGTGTGATACTGATAAAGGGTC
Organism: Glebionis coronaria; assembly: GCA_025667525.1. NCBI lineage: Eukaryota > Viridiplantae > Streptophyta > Magnoliopsida > Asterales > Asteraceae > Glebionis > Glebionis coronaria. The sequence continues at coordinate 10,015 of JANFOE010000060.1, forward strand.
TATATTTCATGTTAATGCTCAACTATCTTTCAAGTATTGTTTGGTTGACACCAGAAAGTGGTTTCAAATGTGCCACATAGGATTTTGGTTGGCACCTTGGTTTAAAAATGCGTGCATCATTGTGCAAATTGCACGCATCAATGCGTTGCATTCAAAATTTCGTATTAAGGTGCCTAATGCAGTGCCATCCCTGAATGCGTTGGCATTAAACAGCAATTTATCTCATTTGTGTAATGCTAGCAACGGTATCAAATTTCACAATCTAGTACTTATGTCATTTTTGTAAAATTTTAATCATTTAAAAGAGACTTGTACATTTTAATAACTTTTAAAATTAAGACTTGTTAGAAAAATATCTAAAACAAACACAATAACCAAATTATAGTATGCTAGTAACTTATTTTGTATGCTTATTCCATTTACTTGGTACTTAAATAATTTTGTACTTTTTATATACTAAAAGCACCGCGTCTGCGCTCGCAATCGCATCACGCATTGGCTTTTGGGACCTCTAGCGCAATGGATCGCAAAACGCAATTTTAAACCAAGGTTGGCACAATAAAAAGTGATGCCAAAGGGGTATAACGGGCCCACATGTAACCACTTTTATTCAAATTACTAAACTATACAATGGACACTTGTGCTTCTTTAAAGAAATATTGGTTATACATTGGTATGTTGGTGATCCGAGTGAAAATATTGAATGGTCAAGATTTCATGTTGGTATGGTTTGGTGTGTTTTAAAGACTGATACAAAGAGAGAGGGGCTTTTAACCAGTGGTTAATTATGCTTGTTCAAAGATGATCATGCCCATTCATTGGTATGGACTGGCGATCTGTATGATACTGATAAAGGGTACATATTTCATGTTAATGCTCAACTATCTTTCAGCTATCGTTTGGTTGACACCAGAAAGTGGTGCCAAAGGCGCCACATAGGATTTTGGAACTTTGGTATCAGAAACTCTTTAACACAAACTTTATGGGAGAGTGGTTGGCATAATAAAAAAAATTATGCCAAAGGGGTATAATGGGCCCACATATACCCACTATTATTCAAATCACTAAACTATACAATGGACACTTGTGCTTCTTTAAAGAAATCTTGGCCAAACATTGGTATGTTGGTGATCCGAGTGAAAATATTGAATGGTCAAGATTTCATGTTGGTATGGTTTGGTGTGTTTTAAAGATTGATACAAAGAGAGAGAGAGAAAGGGGTTTTTAACCAATGGTTAATTATGCTTGTTTGAAGATGATCCTAGCCATTCATGGGTATAGGTTGGCGATACATGTGATACTGATAAAGGGCCCACATAAAAAGTGATGCCAAATGGTGTATAATGGGCCTACATATACCCACTTTTATTCAAATTACTAACTATATAATGGACACTTGTGCTTCTTTAAAGAAATCTTCACCATACTTTGGTATGTTGGTGATCGGAGTGAAAATATTGAATGGTCAAGATTTCATGTTGGTATGGTTTGGTGTGTTTTAAAGACTGATACAAAGAGAGAGAGAGAGAGAGAGAGCCTTTTTGAAAATGATGTTGGGCATTGATTGGTATAGTTTAGCGGTCTATGTGATACTAATAAAGGGTCTAGATTTCATGTTAATGCTCAACTATCTTTCAGGTATCGTTTAGTTGACACCAGAAAGTGGTGCCAAAGGCGCCACTTAGGATTTTAGGGCTTTGGTATCAGAAACTCTTTGACACCACATTTATGGAGGAGTGGTTGACACGACAAAAAGTGATGCCAAAGGGTTATAATGGGCCAACATATACCCACTTTTATTCAAATTACTAAACTATACTATGGACACTTGTGCTTCTTTAAAGAAATCTTGGCCATTCATTGGTATGTTGGAGATCTGAGTGAAAATATTAAATGGTCAATATTTCATGTTGGTGTGGTTTGGTGTGTTTTAAATACTGATACATAGAGAGCGAGGCTTTTAACTAGTGGATAATAGTGCATGTTTGAAAATGATCCTGACCATTCATTGATATAGCTTATCAATCCGTGTGATACTAATAAAGGGTCTAGATTTCATGTTAATGCTCAACTATCTTTCAGGTATCGTTTGGTTGACACCAGAAAGTGTTGCCAAATGCGCGACATAGGATTTTTGGGCTTTGGTATCAAAAACTCTTTGACACCACATTTATAGGGGAGTGGTTGGGACGGTAAAAAGTAATACCAGAGGGGTATAATGGGCCCACATATCTCCATTTTTATTCAAATTACTAAACTATACAATGGACACTTATGCTTCTTTAAAGAGATCTTGGCCATACATTGGTATGTTGGTGATCCAGGTGAAAATATTAAATGGTGAAGATTTCATATTGGTATGGGTTTGATGTGTTTTATAGACTGATACAAAGAGAGAACTAGGCTTTTAACCAGTGGATAATTGTGCTTGTTTGAAGATGATCTTGGCCATTCACTATATAGGTTAGCGATCCCTGTGATACTGATAAAGGGTTTAGATTTCATGTTAATGTTCAACTATCTTTAAGGTATCGTTTTGTTGACACAAAAAAGTGGTGCCAAAGGCCCCACATAGGATTTTGGTATCAGAAACTCTTTGAAACCACATTTATGGGGGAGTGCCTGGCACGATAAAAAAATGATGTTAAAGGGGTATACTAGGCCAAATAAACCCACTTTTATTCAAATTACTAAACTATACAATGGACACGTGTGATTCTTTAAAGAAATCTTAGCCCTACATTGGTATGTTGTTGATCCGAGTGAAAATATTGAATGGTCAAGATTTCATGTTGGTATGATTTGGTGTGTTTTAAAGAATGATACAAAAAGAAAGAGAGACTTTTTGAAGATGATCCTGGCCATTCACTGGTATAGGTTGGCGATCCGTTTGATACTGATAAAGGGTCTAGATTTCATGTTCTTACTCAAGCATCTTTCAAGTATTGTTTGGTTGACACCAGAAAGTGTTGTTAAAGGCGCCACATAGGATTTTGGTTGGCAGTTGGCACGATAAAAGTGATCCAAAAAGAGTATAATGGGCCTACATGTACCCACTTTTATTCAAATTACTAAACCATAGAATGGACACTTGTGCTTCTTTAAAAAAATCTTGGCCATACATTTGTATGTTGCTGATCCGAGTGAAAATATTGAATGGTCAATATTTCATGTTGGTATGGTTTGGTGTGTTTTAAAGACTAATACAAAGAGAGATAGGGGCTTTTAAGCATTGGATAATTGTGCTTGTTTGAAGAGAATCCTGACCATTTATTGGTATAGGTTGGCGATCCGTGTGATACTGATAAAGGGTTTAGATTTCATGTTATTGCTCAACTATCTTTCAGGTATCGTTTGGTTGACACTAGAAAGTGGTGCCAAAGGCGCCACATAGGATTTTGTGGGCTTTGGTATCAGAAACCCTTTGACACAACATTTATGGGAGAGTGGTTGTCACTATAAAAAGTGATGCCAAAGGGGTATAATGGGCCCACATATACCCAGTTTTATTCAAATTACTAAACTATACAATGGACACTTGTGCTTCTTTAAAGAAATCTTGGCCATACATTGGTATGTTGGTGATCCGAGTTAAAGTATTGAATGGTCAAGATTTCATGTTGGTGTGGTTTGGTGTGCTTTAAGGACTCGTACAAAGACGGAGAGATGGGCTTTTAACTAGTGGTTATTTATGGTTGTTTGAAGATGATCCTGGCCATTCATTGGTATGGGTTGGCGATCTGTGTGATACTGATAAAGGGTACATAGTTCATGTTAATGCTCAACTATCTTTCAGGTATCGTTTGATTGACACCAGAAAGTGGTGCCAAAGGCGCCACAAAGGATTTTGGGGCTTTGTTATCAGAAATTCTTTGACACCACATTTATGGGGGAGTGGTTGGCATGATCAAAAGTGATGCGGGTATAATGGGCCCACATATACCCACTTTTATTCAAATTACTAAACTATACAATGGACACTTATGCTTCTTTAAAGAAATCTTGGCCATACATTGGTATGTTGGTGATCCGAGTGAAAATATTAAATGGTGAAGATTTCATGTAGGTATGGGTTTGGTGTGTTTTAAAGACTGATATAAAGAGAGAGCGAGGCTTGTGCTTGTTTGAAGATGATCCTGGCCATTCACTGTATAGCTTGGTGATCCATTTGATACTGATAAAAGGGTCTAGATTTCATTTTAATGTTCAACTATCTTTAAGGTATCGTTTTGTTGACACAAAAAAGTGGCGCCAAAGGCGCCACGTAGGATTTTTGTATCAGAAACTCTTTGACATCACATTTATGGGGGAGTGCTTGGTACAATAGAAAGTGATGTTAAAAGGGTATAATGGGCCCACATATACCCACTTTTATTCAAATTACTAAACTATACAATGAACACTTATGCTTCTTTAAAGAATCTTGGCTATACATTGGTATGTTAGTGATCCGAGTGAAAATATTGAATGGTCAAGATTTCATGTTGTTATGATTTGGTGTGTTCTAAAGACTGATACAACGAGAGAGAGAGAGAGAGAGAGAGAGAGAGAGAGAGAGAGAGAGAGAGAGAGAGAGAGAGAGAGAGAGAGAGATAGAGAGAGAGAGAGAGAGAGTTTTTGAAGATGATCCTGGCCATTCATTGGTATAGGTTGGCGATCCGTGTGATACTGATAAAGTGTCTACATTTCATGTTAATGCTCAACTATCTATCAAGTATTGTTTGCCTGACACCAGGAAGTATTGTCAAAGGCGCCACATAGGATTTTGGTTGGCGGTTGGCATGATAAAAAGTGATGTCAAAGGAGTATAATGGGCCCACATGTACCTACTTTTATTCAAATTACTAAACTATAATATGGACATTTGTGCTTCTTTAAAGAAATCTTGGCCATACATTGGTATCAGTTCCTCTTTGACACCACATTTATGGGGGTGATTGACACGATAAAAATTGATGCCAAAGGGGTATAATGGGCCCACATATACCCACATTTATTCAAATTACTAAACTATATAATAACACTTGTGCTACTTTAAAGAAATCTTGTCCATACATAGGAATGCTGGTGATCTGAGTGAAAATATTGAATGGTCAAGATTTCATGTTGGTATGGTTTTGTGTGTTTTAAAGACGGATACAAAGAGAGAGAGGCTTTAACCAGTGGATAATTGTGCTTGTTTGAAAATGATCCTGGACATTCATTGGTATAGGTTGGTGATCCGTGTGATACTGACAAAGGGTATAGATTTCATGTTAATGCTCAACTATCTTTCAAGTATCGAAGTAGTTTTTAAATTCTACCCAGCTTGGAGGTAACTTTTCAATAATAGCAGCAACTTGTAAAGTTTCACTTGAAGTCATACCCTCAGCATGAATGTCGTGTAGAGAAACCTGTAGATCTTGAACTTGAGTTATCATATTCTTTGAATCAACCATGTTGTAATCCAAAAAACGACCTACCAAGAGCTTCTTGGTACCTGCATCCTCAGTTTTGTACATGCGTTCTAATGACTCCCATAATTATTTGGCTGTCGTAGTCTTGCAATACACGTTGTAAAAAGAGTCCACCAAACCATTAAGAACATAGTTGTGACACAAGAAGTCTGAATGTTCCCAGGCTTCAACAGCTTGCACGGGTTGTTGATTGTCGGAAATATAGTTCAATTGTGGGCTAGTTTATACTAGTGAATGGGGAAGGAGGTACGGAGTGTACACCCATAAGTCTCTGAACACCCTGACTCTTGTTGTGGTTAAAGGTTGTTCAGCATCGCTGATGATCTTCAGTGAGTTTAACTCTTCATGGAGTATAACTCTGGACTGAAGGCATTCATCAGGGAGTAACACCACTGAAGATATGTCATTAGTGTTTACACTTTAGCAAGTCTTCTTCAGTACTAAAGGCTTCGGTGGGACTGAAGAATAGACAAATGTTGGAGCTGAACATTATTACTTGTAACGGTCTTTGACCAATTCAAGTGCTTTAAAGACCACGTTTAATTGGTCTTGTAACCACTAGTTCCTGGTAGGTGCTTATTAAGAGGTGATTAATGGGCCGTTAATTCCTCTTAATACCATTGACTAGGGTTGAGTACTTCAACTATAAATAGGTGATCATAACATTGCATGAAAGGAGATATAGAAACAAAAACACATAACAACGAAAGGGTTCGAGATTTGTGCCTAAATCACTAACTGCATTTGGTCTTATCCCAAGTAGATATTCGTGATACCCAGGCATTAGGGTCAAATAGTTTTACTTTGGAAAGTGATTACATGATTCCAAGTAACATCTGGAACCATTATTTTGGTACGTAGCTAGGTTTTAATTATCTTACCTGGTTGGGACGAATAAATACCAACAATCAAAGTAAAATATTTTGTGATAATAAATGGCGGATGCAATGAAGCATATGGTGGATAACTTCTCCAAACTGGACAAGTTTGAAGGGGTGCATTTCAGGAGATGGCAAAAGAAGATGCACTTTCTTCTTTCTACCATGAGCGTGGTGTATGTGCTGAAAACTCCTATTCCTGATGGAGGTGATGATCCTATCTTGGAGAACATAAGGAAAACGAGCAAATGGGAGAATGATGACTATGTGTGTCGTGGTATTATTCTCAATGGTATGTCTGATTCCTTATTTGATATTTACCAAAATTTTGAATCTGGTAAAGAACTATGGGATTCCTTGGAAGCCAAATATATGGCTGAGGATGCATCAAGTAAGAATTTCCTTTTGAGTGATTTCACAAATTACAAAATGACTGGTTCAAGCCATTCATGGAACAATAAAATGATTCTTGGTGTACTTGGTAGATTCACACAACATCATATGCACATGGATGAGACCATTCAGGTCTCTTGTGTCATAGACAAACTCCCTCCTTCTTGGAAAGATTTCAAGCACACCTTGAAACATAAGAACGAGGATTTAACTCTTGTTGAGTTGGGCAGTCATTTGCGTATTGAGGAATCCCTCAGGGTGTAAGATAGTGACAAGCCAACGAGAAACAATGTTGCTGGTTCATCAGTTGTCAATATGTTGGAGCATAACAACTCCTCCAGGTACAATGACAACAAGAGAAAACGTATGCATCAAGATAACACCAAAACTAATCCTAACAAGAAGTCATCATCAGTGACTTGTTGGAAGTGTGGGAAACCTGGACACTTGAAAAGGGATTGCAAGGGTGTTGTTACTGGCATCAAAGCTAGTGGATCAGGCACAAATGGTTCAGTGATTGGTTCAAACAACACACTGATAGGTCAAAATATGTTTAATGAATCTCTTCATATTTATTGTGTTACATATGTATCTGAAGCTTATTTTGTGCAGGATGATGATGTTGCGTGGTGGGTTGACTATGGAGCTACTGTTCATGTGTGCAAAGATAGATGCTGGTTCAAGACTTATGAGTCACTGAATGATGGATCTATTCTTCACATGGGAAATGAGTCAACAGCCCTAGTGCATGGACGTGGTTGTGTAGATCTTTAGTTTAGTTCTAGAAATATTGTTTCCTTGTTTAATGTTTTGCATGTTCCTAATATTAGGAAGAATTTGGTTTCTAGTAGTGTTTTGAATAATTGTGGTTATAAACAAGTGATTGAATCTAATAAATTTGTTTTATCCAAACATGGTGTGTTTATTGGTTTTGGTTATTTGAGTAATCAAATGTTCAGGCTTAATGTTGTTTATGAAACAACCACCATTAGTGCTGGTAGTGCAAATATTTGTTTAGCCTCAGTGTCCACCAGTAAACTGAAGGATTCTTAAAAGGATGCAAGATATGTCTAAGGATGGGTTAATCCCAGTATTTCATATGGACACTGAAAAGTGTCAGACTTGCATGCTAAACAAAATAACTAAGAAACCATTTCAAGATGTAAAACGTGAAACTAAAGTCTTGGAGATAATCCATAGTGATCTATGTGATTTGAATTCTACTCCCTCGTTAGGGAATAAGAAGTAATTGGTAACATTTATGATGATGCTTCAAGGTTTTGCTATCTTTATTTGTTACATGCTAAGAATGAAGCATTATATAAATTTAAAGTATTTAAGACTGAAGTTGAATTACAACAAGGAGTCTAAATCAAAAGATTTAGGACTGATAGGGGAGGTGAGTACATCGATATTATGTATTTCCAGTCTGTTGGAATAATCCATGAAACGACTGCCCCTTATACCCCACAACAAAATGGTATATCTAAAAGGAAAAATAGAGTACTAAAGGAAATGGTTAACTCCATGTTGTCCTATTCAGGGCTGAGTCAAGGGTTTTGGGGTGAAGCTATGTTAACAGTTTGCTATTTATTAAATAGGGTTCCCAACAAAAGGAACAAAATTACCCCTTATGAACTCTGGACTAAAAGGAAAACAAACCTGAACTACCTCAAGATTTGGGGTTCTAGGGCAGTTGTAAAACTCCCTGATCCAAAGGTGATAACCTTGGGTGAAAGAGGCATTGAATGCATCTTTGTTGGATATGCTAAGCATTCCAAGGCTTATAGGTTTTATGTTATTGAACCTAATGATCCAGTCTCAATAAACTTAATCATTAAATCAAGGGATGCTAAATTTGATGAGACTAGATTCTCATCAGTCCCTAGACCAAGTCTGAGGACTCCTATGGGATATGAGGACATTGGTGCTTCAGTGGAATGAAAGGATCACTGATGAGGTTGTGGTTCAGCAACCTGAGCCTGAGCTTAGGAGAAGCACAAGGCGTAGGACTCTAAGGAATTTTGGGCCTGAGTTCCAACTATACTTGGTTAAAGGTACAAGGGATGAGGTCTCAGACCAATACTCCTATTTATTTAATGTTGAGGATGATCCCAAAACATTTGATGAAGCAATGAAGTTCCAAGATGTTGCTTTCTGTAAAGAAGCAATCAATGATGAGATGGACTCCATCATGGGCAACAACACTTGGGTGTTGGTTGATCTATCTTCAAGTTGTAATCCACTTGGTAACAAATGTATTTTCAAATGGACAATGAAGGTTGATGGAACTGTTGAAAAGTTCAAGGCAATGTTAGTCATTCAGGGTTTTAAACAAAAGTCAGGGATAGACTATTTTGATACTTATGCTCTAGTAGCACATATCAGTACCATAAGAATGCTAATTGCTCTAGCAAGTATTCACAATCTGATCATTCATCAGATGGATGTGAAGACAGCATTTTTAAATGGTGATTTGGATGAGGAGGTTTATATGAACCAACCTCTAGGTTTCATTATGCCTGGTCATGAAGGCAAGGTGTGTAAACTGATTAAGTCCTTATATGGACTGAAGCAGGCACCTAAGCAATGGCACCAGAAATTTGATGAAGTGGTTTTGTCTAATGGTTATTCACTTAACTAAGCTGACAAATGTGTATATAGAAAATTTGATGAATCTGTTAAAGGAGTCTTCAACAGTTCTCCATGAAAAAGGATTTTTTGTCATCAAATTTATCCATGAAAGACATGGGGGAGGCTGAAGTTATCCTTGGCATGAGGATTAAATATGAAATTGATGGTATTGTAATTTCTGAGTCTTATTACATTGAGAAGGTGCTGAAGAAATTTAATCACTTTGACTGTACTCTAGTGAGTACACCCATGGATACAAGTGAGAAACTGATGTCTAACAATGGTCAGGCTGTCTCCCAGCTTGAGTATTCAAGGTTTATTGGTTGCTTGATGTATGCCATGAATTGTACCAGGCCTAACATTGCATTTGATGTGGGTAAACTGAGTAGGTACACTAGTAATCCTAATACTCAACATTGGCAAGAAATTCAGAGGGTATTGAAGTATTTAAAAGGAACATGAATTATTGTTTGTCATATACTGGATATCCTTCAGTGTTGGAAGGTTACACCGATGCAAGTTGGATCAGCAATACTGAGGATAATTCATCCACCAGTGGCCGGGTATTCCTACTTGGTGGTGGTGTAATTTCTTGGGCATCCAAGAAACAAACTTGCATTACTAGCTCTACTATGGAATCTGAGTTTGTGGCTCTAGCAGCTGCTGGTAAAGAATCTGAATGGTTGAGAAACTTGCTTCTTGAGATTCCATTGTGGGTCAAACCTATGACACCCATATCTATCCGTTGTGATAGTGCAACTACATTGGCTAAGGCATATAGCCAAATGTACAATGGTAAGTCTAGACACTTAGGTGTTAGACATAGCATGATTCGTGAGTTAATCGTGAATGGGGTGATTTCAATAGAGTTTGTGAGGTCTCAACAAAATTTAGCTAATCACTTAACGAAGGGATTGACTAGAGACTTGGTTATAAAGTCTGCTGAAGGGATGGGTTTAAAAGTCCACTCTAGTCACTGAATGCTAGGACACCCAACTCCCTCCTGAGGAAACATGGGAGCTAAGTTCAATGTGGAAACCTAAACATTCAGGGGACTGAAAGCACATGTATATCATCCCAACGATGTGCTTGTACCTGCTGAAGGAGGATGAAGTTATAAACTTCTCAACAGTTAAAGTTTTTGAAAAAGTGCTGAAGCATGAGCATAATCTAAAGAGGAAACACCTATGTAAATGTTGAGGTTTCGCCGCCTCAGGGAGCATGGACTTGGCTCTTACAACATTTATGAAATTGGATATGGACACATGGCTAGTAGTGTCAGGAGTTGTTATGTATTTTAAAACTTGTGTGTATTTTATCTTCAGGTATTCAAAGTAGTTGAAGGGTTCAATTCTTAGAACACCCTGATTCTAAAATGTTTGAAGTGATGTACTAAGATGAAAATTCAATCCTTATGATATTTTCATTTATGCACTGGTTTTGTTAATGTTAATTTTCATGCAAAAGGAATTGTACTATATTGGAGACGATTGTTGAAAATATAGTTCAATTGTGAGCTAGTTCATATTGGTGAATGGGGAAGGAGGTACGGAGTGTACATCCATAAGTCTCTGAACACCGTGACTCTTGTTGTGGTTAAAGGTTGTTCAGCATCGCTGATGATCTTCAGTGAATTTTACTCTTCATGGAGTATAACTCGGGACTAAAGGCATTCATTAAGGAGTAACACCACTGAAGATATGTCTTCAGTGTTTACACTTTAGCAAGTCTTCTTCAGTACTAAAGGCTTCAGCGGGAACACCCTTCAGGGTTTGCTGATGCTTCAGTGGGATTGAAGAATAGGTAAATGTTGGAGCTGAAAATGAATACTTGTAACGGTCTTTGACTAATTCAAGTGCTTTAAAGACCATGTTTAATTGGTCTTGTAACCACTAGTTCCTGGTATTATGGAGCTTATTAAGAGGAGATTAATGGGCCGTTAATTCCTCTTAATACCACTGACTAGGGTTGAGTACTTCACCTATAAATAGGTGATCATAACATTGCATGAAAGGAGATATAGAAACAAAAACACATAACAACGAAAGAGTTAGAGATTTGTGCCTAAATCACTAACTGCATTTGGTATTATCCCAAGTAGATATTCGTGATACCTAGGCATTAGGGTCGAATAGTTTACTTTGGAAAGTGATAACACGATTCTAAGTGATATCCGGTAACCATTGTTTTGGTACGTAGCTAGGTTTTGATTATCCTACCCTGGTTGGGACGAATAAACACCAACAATGATTAACAGGTATACCTTCTTTAAGAAGTTCCACCTTTGGTACAGTCTCCTTTAAGAACTTCACAATGTTTAACGTACTGAGATAGAAGAACATCTTCTGCTGCCACCTCTTAAAATTCCACCCATTGAATTTTTCTGGGTTTTCATCATGATTAGCAACTGTGTGGGTAACTGGCGCACGAGACACATTCCTAGTATTAGTCGCAGAGGTTACATGAGTTTCGTTAGTCATCCTGAAAGATCAAACAAAATCAAAACACAAAAAGTTAGACAACTGTTATAAATTTGTATATAAGAAATTCAATCGTGATCTCTATATACTTATACCGAGTCTGCTTCATAGAAACTCAATCTTGGTTTCAATGAATCAGATGCAATTATCAAATATATCAATTTAACAAAAGCACAACTTGGTTTCAATATAAACTGATAAGAACAAATGCTTAAAAAAATGATAGAGATATGTTATTTAAAATCTGTAAAATTAAAACAGATTTCCAATGAAACTTAATCCTGGTTTCGGCATAAACAGTTTATAAATAAATCTGATAATATTATTAATCCGATTTAGTAAAAGTTTTAATTCTGTTAAACAGAATCTGTTTTAAGATTGTAGAAAATGATGTATACTTTTACTAAATAACAGTAATAAAATAAACAGAAAACAAAGAACATAATTAAATAACAAATAATAACTGAAAGAAGTAAATATCTAGAGGACAGGCACGTGTTTAACACACTTTCCTTAAAATATATTTGCGGTATGTACGTTTCCTAGGGTACGACGTCCAAAACTGTTGTACAGTCGGACTAGACAAACTTGCCTGAAAGATCATAGAAGCCTTCTGCGTTTCTGTTCGAAAACTGCTGAAAAAACCGTCTGGTAATGGAACTAGAAAAAGGGTGGGTTTTTCTATGTGCCAAAACTGGAGAAGAGTTAATTTTATAGCCAATTCATGTCTTGGTCAACAAGACAGAATATATGCTCCTAAAATAATCCGACATGCAAATCTGTAAAATATAAAACACGATTTGCATATATTTTACATACACAAAATTATAAAAGGTTAGAGGGGTATTAACGTACGATAGAATCACTCCTTGAAAAAAGATACGATTTTATCATGTGTACTTGATCTCGAAATATATAGGAAATATAGAAAAACATAATTATAAAAGATTAGAGGGGTATATGACAAATATATGAACAAAAAAAAAAATCAAAATTTAAAATCATAAGTACAGCAGCGATTACACATACTTAACTTAACTAAAGAAAGAAAGAAGACAAGAAGCTAAAAGCTTAGTGGTAATATTTTTTGAACACCCGTGTGGGTGGGGTAGTACCAATAGTAAAGAAAAAAAAACATTGTTACCAAACGTCCTCGAAGGACGATTAGTGAGACATGATTTACGACAACCGCGGACCGTACCCTCGACAAAGATCCCGCTCGATGCATTACGCCCAGTACACTTATAGCGAAGCATAGCACTTGACTCGCCTATAAAAAAAAACAACTCGCACAACACGAAAAAAGATACAATTTTATCATCTCGAAATATAGGAAATATAAAAAGGTTAGGTGATTAACGGTAAAAAAAAGATATGTTTGATTGATAGCAATAAAAAGGCTGACCAAAAAATAAAATTCAAATTTTTTTGAAAAAAAGAGATGTTTAAAAGAAAGAAGACAAAAAGAATACTCTCCCCCAGCCACAAACATATTTAGTAAAAGCCCGCGTGAAGTAAAAAAGAGAACCAAAAATTCAAAATTCAAAACAAAGTACAAAAGTAGCCTATACACCTAACTTTACTTTTCACTTGATTTTGGTTTTTACTGTATAAAGAAGGTTTAACAATGGCAGTCACACTAGCTTTAACAAGAAGATTTGTTGGTACTGCTAGTAGTACACCTGCAGGTTATGGTTATTTTAGAATAATTGGTACTTGTACTTCACTACTGTCTAATTCTTCACCTTTAGATGCTCACTCTCTTCTGTCAAACTGGTTCGTTGGTTACCCCGCGGCCACGCCCACTGACCTTAAGTTCAAATCTAGCGACCCTGATCCTAAACACCTCCCTAAAAGAAATGAGGTGTATGCAAAACTTAAGGAGTTAAGGACCCCTTTTAGGTTCAATTACACAACCCAAGGCAAGTACTTGTGGTTGAATACAAAACACTTTTTTAAAAAACTATACTATTATGAAACCAAGGGTTACTCGCAACGCTATTCCCTAGGTAACTATTTGAACAAAGTGTTAACTGCTTTCTCTACCTATGTTCCACCTCCACCTGATGCTGATGCTGATGCTGATGCTGATGCTGATGCTGATGCTGATGCTGATGCTGATGCTGATGCTGATACTGATACTGATGCTGATGCTGATGCTGATGCTGAATTACTACTAGTTAACAACAATGATTATGCTCCTCTCAATCCTACCGAGATGCTCCTTAAGTATTTTAAACTTGTTCTTTGGTTCCGCCTCCATGATATGTACGACACTTGTACCATGAACCTCCTCATTGATGCTTATGCTCGTTTGAATTTTGTGCATACCGCTGGTTTCTCTGTCCTTGCCCTGTTTTTCAAGCTCGGCAATTTTGGCGACACTCATACTTTTTCTGCTTTGTTGAATGGTTTCTTGATTGCTGGGGATTACACTGGGGCCGACTCGTTTTACTCTAAAATTAGGGACCTTGATTTGTGCCGACCCAACACCAAGCTGTTCTCAATCGCCATAAGGGGACTGTGTCTTGCTTCTAAGGTTGACAAAGCCTTGTTGTTGCTAGACCAAATGGAAACACACGAGGGTTGCGCCCCCAACGCCATCACCTACACCCCTATCTTCCTGTGTCTGCTTCAACACCAACAAGTCCAACCTATGTGGGACCTCTATCAACACATGAGGCATGACAAAAACATCCCCCCCAACAAAACGTTTTATGCCATCATAATCAATCGTTTTGTCAACATGGGTCGGCCATATGATGTTGACAGAATGCTCCATGATATGCTTCATTGGGATGCCTTTGAATGCAGACAGTTGGTATCTAAACTCCACCAACACCAGAACATAACACCCTCCACCTATGCAAGATGGTTGGACGTGTTGCCGTAAAACCAAGGTGCGTGTGCATTTCTACTTCTTCTATGTTCTGGAGTTAATTAGTTGCTTGTTTGATCATAATTTGCACTATATGTATTTAGAATTTTGATTTACTAATGAGTGTCTTTGGTCACGGCCTGAAACATACAACATAACCAAACTAATCTGTGATGTCAAATTATAGTGTATTTTGGGTAAGGGCCGTATTGGAATTGGGTCGGGTTAAAGAGCTAATCATTGGAGTCTCGATCAGCTTAGTAAGTATTGAAAGCTTGTAGATATTGGTTATGTTCAATGGGTCGCTGCAAAAATTAAGGTCTGTCTTGAGTTTTGGTTTTGTTTGTCTGTTGATCTGATACTCTATCTTTATGTGGTACATAATGAAACTTGGGTCAATTTGTAGTATCCTTTGATGGGTTGATTCATTTGTCGTTGAAAGCAATTTTAGTACATAAATGATTATAAATCTAATACGGTTTTAGTATTTTGAAATCCTTGCAGTGATCATGGGATTTTGAGATCGAGAGAAGTTAAGAAGCTGATGACTTCCTCTTTTATGGATGCTAAACTAGTACTATATCTTTTGAGATCGACACAAGTTATGTTTATTTTGATTGAAACCAAGAGATTATCTTTGAGATAAAATCAATACTAGAGTAGATTATGATAGCCAGAAAAGTAGCTTAATCAATCTCCAGGAAACATTGATTGAATCGCCATTTTGATGAACTAGTAGTTAAAGCATGCCCCCGTTGGAGGCAGAGTGAATATTATTATCCTTTATCATTGGCCACCTTTCATGTTATTTGAGCTTTGTTTGGTGTTAATTACTCAAATGATTCAGTTCAAAAAAGGCTCTCTTTTTGTCACGCGGGTCCAGTTCTTGTGGTTTTGATCCGTTTACAGATCGAGACTGTTTTAGTCAACTCTGTTAGTTTGACCGCTTAGGTGAAAGGGTGTATTTGATGCTTCTCAATAACGTAAGATTGTTGTCTGGTATATAAGCAAAAGATGGTGAGAAGGGGGACAGTGTGGCGGTAAATGTGCAGCTGGTTAGGACCACTACACCTGTGTCTAAAGTTTACTGATTGACCAACATTTTGCATACCCTGTCAACCATCTTGCAGGCTTATCTTTCACAAGATACGAAAGACGGGTTGCAAGGTTTGAATATAGGTTCACAAGGTGTGAGCAATAAAAAAGGTCTGATACATAGTTCTTGACTTCTTTGAATCGGCAGAAAGCATAGAATTTTGTCTAGTTTGTCAACGATAAACGCAAGCTGACTAAGATAAACTAGCATGTGTGAAAAAGTCCGTTCGATAATGTTTTTCTTTGTCGAATTCCATTCGCCCCTCCCAAGTCTGAGAGTTTTGAAGGTACATAATCCATGCTTAGAAAATGATATGCATCTATCTATTGAATTGCTAAAGTAGCTTTGTTCTCTTGACTAGTAGTTATATGTTAGAAAAAACTTTCATTAAGACAGCAATAGGTCTACATAGATTGTTGTCTGTCTGTGATGCGCCTTTTTCATGGCTCACTTAAGTTGCAGACAAGCATCACATAGGTTAACTTAATGAAAGTCGAATAAAGGAATCACTTAAGTTGCAGACAGAGAGGTACAACTCAAACTCTTATTTGCAGATGACGCGTGATGCAAATTGCCTCCAGCTTTACCTTGAACCTGCAAAAGCAAACACCCAACATGAAAAAAGTATCGCTTTTTTCTAATAAACATCGTAATAGATATGGCGACGCAAAGGTCGTAAAAGGACAGTAACTAAAGTTTAGCCTTTTTAGTCTTTCCGGTCAAGTCTTTTAGATACTCTCTATATGTTTCTTCAAGTTCAGATTCAGCTAGAGAATGTCTTTTAATTCTATCGGAAAGAGATCCTAAGCCCAAGATGCAGTGAGTGATCTCCTTGGTTTCGATTCCCTCTACAGTTATTTCAAAAAAGAAATCATAAGCAATATCCGGCATAAAATTCTTGCCAAACCCATCCATCACCTTATTATAAGTACAGTATCAACTTAGGCTCGACTCGTCTATAATGCAGCAAATCAAAAGTATTGCGTGCTTCGGCCATGTCACCTAGCAAAGAATAACCGTCAATGAGTGAATTGAAAATCGCTATCCCGAGGTACCAATCGCTCTCAACCATGATGATAACATCCTTTGCTTCTTTAATGTTACCTTGTTTGCAGAGTGCTTGGATTTCTACACGAAAGGTTTTTCTATTCAAACAAATCTTTAGTTGCTCCATTTGTTTGAGCATCCTAGTGATCCCGTCCCAACGACCCATCTTAGAGAAGGCATAGATCAAAGAGTTATACTTGTGGACATCGGGTAGGATGTTCTTTTCGGGGACCATTTCTCTAAAGAGGATGGAAACATCATCAATCATTATGTCGTTGCAAAAGCTATCAATGAGTTTGTTATAGCGAACGATATCAGGTTTACAACCTCGCGCGTCCATTAGCCTAAGCAAGCCGACGCTTGTAAAGTTATTCCCGGTGTTGCAAAGGCCTTGAATCATGGCAGTAAACGCTTTAATAGACCGAGCTGTAGAGGTTAATGATTGGATATGCTGATGCTTGAGTTCTTTGGAATAATTTGGTATCTCTCGTATGATCTTTGTAACAGCATAGAAGTATGTCACGGGATCTGGAAATTGTAATGGTAAACGCTTTATCTCCATGGGGAAACCACCATCTCATACCCTTTTGGACCTTTACGGGAACCTTTGACTGCATTTTCCAGTGCTGATGCCGCTGTAATCCATCACGCTGACATGGTACAAAGAATCCTTAACTTGAAAAAGACTTGATAAATTCTGCAGTACTGTCTTTCTAAAATATGCAAGTGTTTGTTAAGGATTGCAGGTACCGGATCAGAGTCTTTCTGGTATTGAGTCTGCAATTCTTGGAAAAAAATCGGTTTCTTCCTGTATATTGGTCTGCAGTGACTCCGTGACACTTCTTTAAGGCACCAAACTTCTCGAGCCCATTAACTTTAGGACTTTTATCTGACAGATCGTTTTATGTGCTCGTAAGATAGCTTCAAAAGGATACATTTGCAAATACCCTAAGGATTTCGCGCATTATCAAGAGATGCCTAACCAGCCTAGCTGGTGTATATCTTAGGATACCGATTACCGATCCAACCCACATAAGGACTAGTTATTTTTCTGATGTGAGCCCTGTGACCGTTTCGAATACTTTCTCTAGCCACGCCCTCGGATGTGTATGTGGTGAGGTTTGAACCAAAGACCTGTGTAAATCTTTCAAAAAGAAAGAAAGGGAAAAAATGCGGTGAACGTGGATCGAACACGTGACCTTCGGATCTTCAGTCTGACGCTCTCCCAACTGAGCTATCCGCGCTTATTGTTTAAGTTTGTAACTATCCTTTGGATTACTATCTACAAGTAGGGTGTTAGTAAGGTTAGATTGACCCGACTCGAATCCGACCAGGCTTATCGAATTAGTTAAATCGGATGAAAATTTGTAAAAAAATCGGATTGTTTTGATCCGAACCCTGATAACCCGATAGTGTGATCAGGTTAAGGTTAAAAATATATTGCTATCGGGTTATACAAAAATGTCAGTCTTAAAGCAATGATCTACTGTTCAAAATTTGAAAAGAATTTAGCGAAAAAAATTGCAAGCCAAAAAATGGTATACTATGAGAGACTTTTAATGTTGTTTTAAACTAATTTGGTTTATTTTTGTTTCAAAATTCGATTTAATTTTTTTCGTTTCAATTTGGTTTCCTGATTTTAGTTTTTATATAAGTTAAACCCAAATTCTACATATCATGTCATAGACGTGGATACAATTTAAAAAGAAAAACCGGATTGGTTTTTAACCCAATTCGGTTTGAGTATATCAGCCAATAAATCAGTTTGACTTAAACCTAACCGATTTGAAGCTTGTTTTTTTTATTATATGTTACCTTATCTTTAAGGTACAACTACAACATACACACCGGATGTGGAGGAATAGTAAGGGAGAACGGGAAAGAGGTACTGGTAGGGTCGTGTAAAGATCCTTCGGTTAAGATCATATGGGATGGAATACATTAAACTGAAGCAGCGAATAAATAGGTTTTCGATTGTATTGTAAACGGGTCGTATTCTGACCTGTCGGTCCCATTACACCTGGCTTGCCATAGAAAATGAGACTGAGATCATCGTATACAAATCTACTTCTAATGTTTTAGTTTGATTACAAGTACAAATCATAAGTCAAACTTGTAAGTTTTACAAACCGTATCTTTTAGGTTTGAGATGTCGGGTAGAATTAGCTTGTTTCAATCCCGGCATGGAGATCGCTCCTTGTTGTTTCACCTTCTCTTTCTTCTTTGCCTCGTCTCTGATATCCACTTGCTCATTTGCTTTCTTGAATTCACCATTTCTTCTTCCATGGAGGATTTCTCGTCTCTATGCCTCTTTTTGTGATCTAACAACGACATGTCTGAATCCTTTACTGAATAGAACAGCGGGCCAAACTCTGCCAACCACTGCGGTTCAACTGAAGTGGCACATTGCATGTATTCCTTGGTGGTCAAAGTCAGCTCATGGTAGACCCCATAATCAGGCGTGTAACCCATCCCATAGATAGCAGAAGATGGGTGCAAATGGCACGACATCCCATTCCTACAGTTTATGTATTCCCCAATCCCACCTTTAAGTCTTGCAGCATTGTGATAATAAGATGAACATAACGCTTTTCTGATGACATGCCATTTGGACCCGCATGAAGTGAGCGGGATCTTGAGCTTTTTAAATATGTCTAGTGATAGGTGTGAAAACACCCATCTTTTCTACCACTTAATTACATGAAAACGAGACCTAAAAAATTACTTGTAAATCAACGTGAAATTAAATTATTTTTTTAATAACTTAACATTTAGCCCTTCACCAGTACGTTTTTACTAATTTCACGTTAATTTACAAACAAATCAAATTATAAGAATACCATCAAATATGCATTAACACACATAGAAAGTACAAACAAAACACGTTTAGGTTCGCGAATACATACCTTGACCCTCAATAGGAGAGGCGACGACGAAAAGAGCCCGTGGCAACGACGAAAAAAGCACATCTCCATTAGTAACACTTGAGAATAAGCAGAGAATAAGAGAAGCTTTAAACAAAAAGGATTTCATTTTTTTTCTTTGTGTATGATGAAAATAAGCCATAGGGTTTAAAAAGTTTATGAATGGTGTTGATTTTGTGTAGTCAAATTTTGCAATTTGGTGTGAAGCCAAAATTGTCACCTTCAAGACTTTAGTGACTATAGTTGGCCCAAAGGTTGATAGTTGATAGTTGTGGTGCCCAAAGTCTCAACTAAAATGTCTTTGTTTGCTTTATGACAGGGTAGGGTTGAAAAAAAACCGGTTCATGATCAGATTTAGAAAAAAAAAAAAAAAAAAAACTGAATAGATTTAAAAAAAAAAACAGCTTTTTAAAACCGGTTTTCTTCAAAATGATTCGATGATTCGTAACCATTTTAATATAATGGTCGAGACCGGTACTGATATTATCTTTCTTAAAAGATAGAGCACTCTTTACTCGACAGCTCAAAACTGACCGGTAAAAAACCATGTGATTTGTCCTCGTTTACGTGCCTACTTCTTTTTCATTGGTGGTTAATTGCAAGTTCTCAAACATCCTTTATTTATTGCAAGCTTGACCTTTGTATACTAGTTACTGTAAATAATACTAATAAATAATAATCTTGGTATTAAAAAAGTATAACTTATTTAAAATTAATTTTCTGTCTTATCGGATTGATCCGATAATTTAATAAAAATATATTTTTAACTTTATCGGTTACGCGTCAGATCAATCCGACCCTACTAACACTTCTAGTAGGGGTGTTCTTCGGTTCGGTTCTCGTGTTGTTCGGTTTATTCAGTTTGGGTTATTTGGTTAATTTTTATTTTTATGTCAACCCGAATCAGATATCAACCGAACCGAAAACCGAATCTGAATTCGGTTCGGTTCTCGAGTTGACCCGAGTTATCTTAATTTTTCTAAAAAAACACATAAATTATTTAAATATTTAGCAAAAATAATTATTTCAAATATAAAAATTATATTTTTTTATTAATATTAAATTTTAATAATTATTTTTTATATAAAGATATATATATTTGTATATATTCGATTTTTGGGTCCGATTGTTAAACCTATATCTAACTCAAAAATCAAACTTGTAGTTCGGATCGGTTCGGTTATGACCACAATCCGAGTTCTATTTTCAGTTCAGTCCTAATTCGGTTTCGATTTAGTTTAGTTTTCGGTTTTCGTAAGTCAAACTCAAATAATACCTGACTCCTAGTCGTAGATACTATATGAATGGGAGACATATAAACATAAAAGGATAGTTACAAACTTAACCAGTAAGCGGGGATAGCTCAGTTGGGAGAGCGTTAGACTGAAGATCTGAAGGTCACGTGTTCGATCCACGTTCACTGCATTCTTTTTCTTCCTTTTTTTATAAGAGTTTGGCCCGCTGTTCTATTCAGTAAAGGATTCGGACACGTCCTTGTTAGATCACAAAAAGAGGCATAGAGATGAGAAATCCTCCATGGAAGAAGAAATGGTGAATTTAACAAAGCCAAAAGAGCAAGTGGATATCAGAGAGTGAAACAACAAGGAGCGATCTCCATGCCGGGATTGAAACAAGCTAATTCTAGTCGGCATCTCAAACCTAAAAGATACGGTTTGTAAAACTTACAAGTTTGATTTCAGATTTGTACTTGTTGTAATCAAACTAAAACATTAGAAGTAGATTTGTATAAAATGATCTCGGTCTCATTCCCTATGGCAAGCCATGTGTAATGGGACCGACGGGTCACAATACGACCCATTTGCAACATAATCGAAAACCCATTTATTCGCTGCTTCAGTATAATGTATTCCATCCCATATGATCTTAACCGACGGATCTTTACACGATCCTACCAGTACCTCTTTCCCGTTGTCCCTTACTATTCCTCCACATCCAACATGTATGTTGTAGTTGTACTTTCCGCCATAGCCGCAACAAGCTCTAAGAGGATGCTCAAATCCTACATTTTCAGAAAACCGTATAATTATCAAACCACGGAATAAAACACTGTATATCAAACCATGAACGAAAACTCTAGATACCATGCTTGTTTGCTTGACTAATGAGTGCATATCGCGCTCTATAGATATCAACATACGTGATGGCGGCCTCATCAAGCTCCTCACTTAGTTGGTCCACGAGGTCTTTTAACTTACGGTTAAAGAACCTGGCTAGCTCGTTAAATGGGTTAGCACATCCGGTTTCGTCCATCTGTTCAGGCTTGGTTGGTAAATGTTCCAGTATGTATGGCAGACAACCAATCGGGCCAGTATTGTGTATCCAAAAGTATCTTCCTCCTTTATCATGTACATCCTATCCTATTGGAAAAAACCCGAAAATGTAAGAACTAGAAATATATGCAGAAACTGAGACGCAATTCGCACCTTAACTACTGTTCTGAATTGACCCAGGATATCAGGAATGGACGCCTTGACTTGATCGATTGACAAGTTTAGCAACAACCCACCCGTCAAGTCATTTTGGCCGATATCAAATGTGTATAAACCACGTGAAAAAGCTTCTGGTTTTGGAACTAATTCCTTAAAGACGCTGTCAACTGTTCCAAGATACAAGATTATATGATTACACAGTTTAAAGTTATACCTCTGCGAAAAACTTATATATATATGAATGATGTGTTACCTTTGCGAATCATTTGAGTCCTGACGTAAAAATCATTGAACTGATATGACTGAACATTTAAGGAAATGGGGCTCAAACCACTTTGATGGCGAGTCGTATTTTGGGGTCTAATAGTTGAACCACCCGTGGCGAAATTGGCTCCTTGAGTGAAATTTGAACCCAAGGCAACGAGGTAGCGTAACCCCAGACTTTGTGCTGTTAACATTTAAGGAAATGAGTTACTTGTAACACATATGATGCTAGTTAAAAACATGCATATGATGCATGTCAAGGAGATGTATACCTATAAAGTCGATGACTAGACGGCCATCAGAGTACCTTCCAACAGGACGATGGAAAAATGTCTCCCCATTGGGCTTGAGCTTGATAAAACATTGGCTTAATCGAGCCAAGCTCGAGCTCGAGCTCGAGTTGCTTCATAAAAGCATGCACAATGCTAGTAATTTATAAGTGTTTTATGAACTTTGGTTATACTTATTAAAATTACTTATTCAAAGATCGTCATTGTTAGCTAATTCTTCAGTTAACTTATTTGGATGATGAAAATATGCATAAAGGTTTGTGAATCATTTAGAAACTTTAGAGAGAAGTCACACTCCAAGTAGAGGTTTGCTCGTGCACAGAGTCCACCATAATAACTCAAGACGTTCGATCGAGTGTTAAACCAATGGTCACGTGCCGAACCACAAGTGTCAGTGCTACTTATGTACTATTAAACTTTATTACCATTGGAACGATGATCCCGTAGTAAGGTGTAGTTGAAAACTGATAACGACTCGTGCAATATGCACACATATAGACGTTTCGTGACAACATGCGAGTGAAAATCCTTGTTAAATAATACTCCGTATAGAATAGATAAAAGTCACATAAAAGTTATTTTTTACATGACTGGACGACCGGATCGAAAGGTTCAGTTCATGTCCGTGTCGTTTCGTTCTTCGGTTTGGTCCGGTCTAATAAGGGGCCGCGAGCGAACAACACCGAACCTGATCAAAGACCAAATATGAGAAAAAGTACGGATCAAAGACCGGATAGCAAAATGTTCGATTCAGTTCGATTATGTAAGGAAACATTGGGTCGGATTTCTTCTTTCACTAAAATAAAATTATTAATTCAACTTTTTAAAGAAGAACATATGAAACAGAAACATACGAGTATGTTAAGACTTTAGAGTCATGGACGAAATCGAACCTACTGAGATGCTGTTTGCACTTCAAAATTTTAGTTTGTTGGACTGGCCAGTGTTGTGGGCTTTTTGTTGTTGGGTCAATTAGTTTATTTGTATAATCTGTTGAGTTTACACATTTGTTGGATTAATATAATATATAGTTATAAACCGAATATTATGCCTAAGTTTAGTTTTGAATATTATAATAGTTTTTCTCGTTTTCCGTGCCATTTTATTTTCCAATATTTAGATATAGTGTCATTTGTAAATCGATTATCCGAAAATGAAAATCAATACGATAAAACCTAAAATCGATTCAATATGATTACGAGAAAACGAACATACTATAAAACGAATATTAGTCGTCCCGTGTGAGCTAGTGTTGATCTTGGTTTGAAAACCGAATTACAACGACAAGGATCGAACCACACCGAAACAGACTTTGTCCAAAACACGAGATTGAGGGTCGGACCGAAAGATTTGGTTCATGTCCTGGCGGTTGCGGTCCAATAAAGTATAATGACCAGTTTTGCTCAAGACCGAACTGGACCGGGCTGGATTGAATACCGAATATAAGAGAAAGTACGGAGGAGGACCGGACCGAAATATGCATGCTCGGCTGGTTTGTCAGTTCGGTGCGTTTCACGATCTGTTATGCTCATCCTTGCAGTGAGGAAACCTGAGATTTGATTTCGTCATTGACGAAACTAAAACGATTAAATTATCTTTGTTTTCTCGATTTTAGTCTTATTTATTTGATACAAATTTTTTACATGCTAGTATAATTAATCCTTGTTTAATTATTTGAATACTTACTAAAAAAACATTCATTTATATTATGCACGGTTTGATACGGCTAAAGTTCGTTTGTTTCTCGAATTGTTTGAACAAATACTTTGGAAAAATACAAATGTAATTTTGATGAGTTTAACGGTTAAAATTTCTTAAAGTTTAAGCAAATGTAACAAAAGAAACTCGAAATCACTAATACACCGACACAGGCACCTAATTAAATTTATTTATACACCTCCTACTTCATTATTACTATTGTCTTTTTTCACCTGCTTAAACTTTAGGGTGTAAAACGTAAAAAACTAAAAGCTTGGTAACAATGACAGTCAGTGGCTGGCAGAGCTAGTAAGGGGACTAGTGAGTGCTTAGCCTCTCCCAACAAACCTATTTTCTTCATTATTTACTTATACGACAAGTCATTTTTCTACTATTTTCTACAATCAGTCTCCCCCAACACTATGTACTTTTGCCTTAAGTATGGTTAGCTTCCCTTAACTAAAAACCCTGGCTACGCTCCTGATGACAGTAATATTTGTCGTCGCTGCTGATGCCGTAAATAGTATGTAAGAACTCTTGGCCTCAAACTTTATCGTTGAATAACGGTTGAACTTGACGAGATCGAAAAACCAAATTAAACCGAACAAATAGAACATATATATGTCTGGTCAACTACATGTTTTGTGCTTTCTTTTTTAGTCAAATGGATCTTGTACTTTTCTACTTTCCATCATCTATTATTTTTGTTACAAACTTTTAAAAAATTGAATTTTCAGATTTTTTTTACTTAATATATATATATATCTTCCTCACATTATATAAAATACCCATATTAACAATATTTTGTAACAAAAACTTTGTTACAACCTATTAAAATAATATTTTTTATTCTCAATTGAAATATCTTTTTATTTATTTATAATTTTGATAATCTAAAATTCATTATCTATTAATCTATATATCTTATAAAGCATTTATCCCCATGGTTGAAAGTTGAATGTTGAATGTTGAAAAATTGTGGGTCCCACTAAAAATATATTACAAATCTATACTCTCTTATATCTATACTCCCTTATAAAAGAGCAATATGCACAGCCTAAAACCAAACATCACTCCGAACCCAAAATTAAGATTCAGACTCCCAAACCTCAAATAATATAAAGGCGCAACCTAACAACCAAACACATAATACACACAAACAAATACAATATTCTCTCATCAAACAAAAAAATCACACACTAGCCTCCCTTTTTCTCTAAACTACATGCTTATATGTTGTCGTTGCCGCTGCCGCCATACTCTCCTACTGCTATCCATCTGAATCAGCCACCAAAACCACCAGATGTTTCTAAAATTGGTGGTGTTTGAGTGTTGGTAGATTCGTTGTATTTTAGTGGTTCTTGGTGATGTTTGGTTTAGGCGGCGTTTCAATGGGTGTGTAAGTGTTAGTTTCCGTTTCGGGTGGTTCTGGTTTGTCTAGATCTGCTAGATCACATATGTCTAGATTTGATCTATTTTTTTGTAAGTTTTGGTTGTTTGGTACGGTGTAAGTGGGTTGACCAGATTTTGTGGATGTCGATACTATTATTTGAGGCTTGAATTTTTAAAAACTTTTGTGCCACTTTTTGCTCTTTGAATTTGTCAGAAAAATGTTATATGTGGACTGGCTTGGTAAAATAGAAGGATGACAAAGCGTGAGACATCTCCACTTTGCAACCTCCATTATTGCAGCCATTACATAAAACTTTGAAATTGCTTTGTGGCTTTTGAGCTTTAATGTTAGTAAAAATGTTCTTTTCGTTCAAATCTAGGTGGATATCTGGTTTTGTTGTTTGTTTTATTATCAGGTATATATCACCATCATCATAGGTTGGGTTTCGGGTTTTTAGTTTGTCAGAAGATGTGTAAATCAAAACTTTTTATATTTAAATTGGTTGATTATTCCAAAACATTTATTTACTTTCTTTTTCTACAAAGATATTTTGAATCATATAGTACGTGTAAGAGTTAGATCTAATATATTTGTTTAATTAGTTGGTTCAAACATTTGTATAGGGGTTTTTTAGATCTGGATTGCTTTTTTTACGGATCTTTATTGATGGTTTTTGCAAAAATATGTTTTTTCCTTCTTTTTATAATTATAATTATAGCTACTTTGTTATGTGAGATTTCCTGACTTTGTGCAAGAGACGTGTTTTTTTCAAAAATAAATAAAGATACAGTGATGATAGATTATGAGGATGGTAGGGTGCTTTTGATTTGCTTTGTTAAAAAATATAAAGACGACAATTATTCACAAGCGTAAAGATTTGATGTGGCTTTACTTGGATTGTAGAAAAGAGGAAATATCTAATCTTTTATTTCAAGTTCAAGTGACGATGGATTGTAGAAAAACTAACAATTTGTTTGGGAGTTCTCTTCGCTTCTAGGTTCGAGGTTGTTAACGTGTTGTTCGTTCCGTCTTTGTATATGCGAAAAGGAGATTATGAACATAGCTTTACAAATGAGTTTGTGATCATATCTATTTTTAATGCCTAAAGTACAAACTGTGACATTGATTGTGATAGAAAATTATAATTTGAATTAAAATACATCGATTAAATAAGTCAAGACATGGAACATTTCAAAATGGTTGAAGACTTTCAAGTTGCACGCTTATTAAGGGATGTAATATACAGTAGTTTTTATCGAGAAATGTGATGTATAAAGAATAGTTGCTTTGTGCATTTTCGATAAATAAACCAAGTTATTGCTTTATTTTTCCAACAGAAGATTGGTGAGGGATAAAAAACGATTAAACCTTTTTATGTTGTAGACATTAACTTATGATAAACATCATTTTCAACAAAGAATTAGTCGCTTTCTAGAGTTAGTCGCAAAAGATTTAAGCAATGCATCAAGTCAGTAAAAAAAGACATAAATAAAAATGCTATAAGTATGTGAGTATATTGAGTGTAAGGCATAAAGGCTCAAAATTTCTTTTGTTGGTCGCATTACTGCATACTCTATATTGTTTAGAATTGGTGTTGCATTTTAAATAGGCGCTTAGTTTAAAATCTCACAAAAGTAAAAGGAAGTACCACAGTAGCTAGCAAGATAGACAACATTGAAATTTGAACTAACACAAAAGTTGATTACTGATCTTCTTTTTCTCTTCGTATTTGATACGCATGCTATAATAAGAACAAAGCCTGGTTGGGATCACGGGACCTAATGTTCAAAAAAAAAAGATCACGTGAACTGGAAATTTGATACTGTATTTTATCCCTTTTATTTTTGTATTGGCTTGTGTCATATCTTTACAAATTTTAGACAAGTGAGCAATTTATACTGTCTTAAAACTTTAGGGCAATATAAATTAATTGATTAATAGTAAAATTGTTATTATGTAAAAAGTAAAATATAACAAGTTGAAAAAACAATATTTTTATTAAATTACATTTTTTAAATGAAATATGAAGGGAGTATTATTTTGAATTAGACCACCATGACAATAATACTAATGACTATTCTCAATAGTTAAATTCTTTTTTTTTTGTCTAGCCAAGACCAAAAATACATACATATTTTTGGACATCTAAAACTTTTTGTTTTTAAGCTTAAAACACAATTAACAATATTCGAACAACTTCGATCATTCAAAAATCAAAATCAAACAAAAGTCTAGCGCCACTTTTTCCTATCAATTAGTGTATTACTTTCGTCTCAAAATTATAATTCATTTTTTCTCGGGTTGCCTTAAATTAACTGTCCATTTATAAAATAGGTGATTTTTTTTAACAAAAGTGGAAAGTTTAGATCGAGATTAATACATTACTTTTAGTTGAAATAATAATTACAAACTTTAAAATGATTTTAAATTAATTATTAAAGGTAAAATTGTGTTTACTCAAAAAGTAAGAGAAAAAAAGGTATAAAAATGACACTTTTTTTAAACTGAATGTTTTTTTTCAATGAATAATAATTTGAGACGGAGAGAGTACTCCGTTTAAAGAGAAATAAAGTCAAGCGAATTTTACGAAGTATTCAATATCTTTTATAATAGAATAAGTGTTAGACATTTGTATTTTTTAATTAAGTGCTCATAATTAAGTTATCACTCATCATAGGACAATGAAACTAAAACATTTTTATCATTGGACAATGAAACTAAAACATTTATTCGGTATCTTTTATAATAGAATAAGTGTTAGGTAAAATTGGTTGGTCAGACACGTTGGGTAAGCTGTCAAAATAGGTCATTTTTTTGTATGGGCCAAAACGCGGATAGGTTACTCATGACCACTTTCTGCCCACAAGTTTTTATAAACATTTATGTGTGACTTTTAGCGCATTGAAATCGCTTCCTTTAAAGCTTATTTATTTGACACGATGCGTTAGGAGAAAATATTATATGCTTGGTTCAGTGACCCGTATATTGAAATTTAAGATTGCTTTTAAATTTTCACCTTTTCTTGTATATATTTAAAGAATATTCTTGTGTCTTTTTAAACAGCCTTGGTGGCCAAAATCGAAGAAATAAAGGAAAAAGGGCACAAAGATGATGATTTGCTACTGAGTATTACCGCCCGAAGTAGACACGAAGCACAACTAAACAAAGTTGTAAGGCTATGGACTACCTTCTTGGATATTGTTATGTGAGCGGAAAATGTTTAGTTTTTTAGTTGAAGTAGTTGTTTTCTGGTATTAAATCAGTTATGAATTTGCTGATATGCTCCCAACGTTTTAGTGAAACCAAGTTTTTAGTAGAGATACATGCTTGTTTGACATGTTTTCTAAAGTTGTATTATCGTATGTTGTATGTTATGAGATTTTGCATTGTAATTTAATCTTACCTCGACATAGCGTATCGTTAACTATCTGCCGCTAGGCAATTGCGCTGCTATACGCGGGTATTCGTCTAGTACTATTAAACAAGGGTTTTTGCTTATGTCATTTTTGAATAGGTGTAGTTATGTTATTGGTTATTTAAATTAAATATTATAAAAGATGATGTATATATGTGAAATTGTTTTATTTTATTTGGAATTTAAAAAGTTTTAGGGGTTATATTTTTCCAATTATGGTGATTGGTTAATTAAGGAGGTGCTTTGGAAGAAGCGTCTGATTTTGATTAAAAGACATTTGCAATGTTTTAAAACCCGGGTTTTGAATTGACCCGGTCGAGTCACCGGGTCACCGGGTCACCGGTTCAACCGGTTGGACCGCCGGGTCGACCCGATTTTCAATTAAAAAAATTTATTTATATATTTTCAATATCACTATATATATATAAATATAAATCGTGAATATTTCATACATTTGGCCTAAACACCATTTACTAACAAATATAACACGTAAAAACAAAGTTACGTTACAAATACGTATAATTATATCGCGAAAAAACGAAAAAAAAAACAAAAAAATCGAAAAAAATCAAAACCCGGCCGGGTCACACGAACCGGGTCAACCCGGGTCGCTTCAAACCCGCCGGGTCACACCGGGTTTCCAAAATATAAGACCCGGGTCAATTTGACCCGTTTTTTTCGGCCGGAACCGGTCCAACCGGTTGAACCGGCCGGGTCGACCCGGGTTTCAAAACATTGGACATTTGAAATACAAATTTTTGGATTCTTTAGTCTGTGTGTATTCTCTTCCCCAAAACCAGTATTTCTGCTGCTTCATTTTCTTTCCGATGCCATTTTGGACCGACCACAGGATTATCAAACTTCGGTAATGTTCATGAGATCTTATAAAGTCACGTTTTTATAATCAAAATCATCCTTTCTTTTAGTTTTCGATTGTTGATTCTTGATTTATATACATTTTAGTTTGTGTTGGGATTTCTGAGATGGGTTGCACCGTTGCAGCTAAAGCTTAAACATTGAGTGAGGTGCTATGGATCAGGTGTGTTTTGGTCGTGTTTATTGTCTAACACGATAGTCTATTACATACTACTTTGGTTGATTATATTTACTTACATGTTACTTCTAGAGTAGGACTATAGAAGGTGTTTGTGAAAATTCTTGTGAGGAAATTGGTTAACTAGAATTTTTTTTATCCATTCTTCAAATGCAAAGTACTCGCATGTAACAGTTGTTCAGATTTTACTTATATTGTTTAGGGTTCATGTTTAATTTATTATGTTAAATTGTTCAGATTTTAGTTAGGGTTTTAAGCAGTGGTTACCATCACATGATATTTTCTGAATATGTTTTTGATATACTTTGGCAGGTTTATAGGTAAATGTTTTAGCAGAATGGGTCCTAAGTTCCGGAAGTAAAAGTGCTGGTCTGTAATCCTGTTTGTTACGGAGAAAGGTGGTCCTTTACTTTTCGTTTAGTTAACATATTGTTATATTTTGCTTTTCTTTTAGTTAACATAATGTTAACTTTTACTACTTGAAAAAGGTTATACGGTATCACATCTTTAAGTTGGTAGAATAAGGTTGATTATCTTTAATTTGGTAAAAGATAAGGTTGATTGCTCTATCTTGAAGCTTTTAACTCTTGCAACATTAATTCTTTCTTTCAAACTTTTATTGCAATCGTAAAAGATAATAAGTCGTAGTTAATAGACTATAATTTTGATTAAAAAAACTAATACGTGTTCGTTTGGAAGTCACTTGAAATGCAAGATTTTAGAAGATGACTTTTCATTAGGTTACTGTCCCAAACGAACAACAATATGTGATATTTTATTTTCTAATATTGACTGGTAATTTTTTTAACATGTTATCTTATTTTCATTACTTTGGCTGACATAGTATATAGCATTGTTATTAGTTACAAAAATACTTGCATATTTCTTTGATCAAGTGGTTCTATGGCAAGAATTATTAGGTTTTTTCTGATATCCAAATAATGATGTACTAAAGAGGAAGGAATGATTTGTTAGGCATCACTCACTAAAAGCTGCAATCTTAACTATTAAGTTGTTTTCAAGAGTTTAACAAAATTTATAACCCTGATAACTATTGTAAGGATAATTTCATTTTTTTCACGTGTAATTTGTGTATACCTCTGTGTGTGTTTTTTGTGTTTCACTTAACCAGTTTTGGATCCTAATGGTTGGTGAGGAGACCTTCGCCAAATCATTTTTATGCTACCTTTGACGTGTATCATTGTGATTCAATTTCAGAGTTCATTTGACAATATGTGGCTATGTTTTTTTTGCTGCAATGACATTATATAATATCTTTAAGCTGCATTTTTGAGTTTAAATTTGATATTCTTTTAATCATATTGCAATACCCATGTTAAAAAATTGTGCTTAACTACTTATAGTTTAATGCCCGTAGTTAGACTATGTTTGTGTAGTTTTTTATAATGTCAACTACATGGTCATTTTTATCAAATTCTGACCTTTTCTAAGACGGTGCTTTCTAACAATGGGTGTAACTAACTCCTGGATATGTCTTTTCATTAGATGTCAAGGCTTTTTATCTATAATACTTTCCGAGAAGGATTAATAGTGAGATGCAAAGAGCTTTTAAAATTGACACAAAGGCGACGTATCAGGTTTGGTGATATTTTATTTGGCTTATATCGTATGAAATTTGGTTACATGAAAAATAGTATGTAGTATAATGAATAAAGGAATCATCCGGTTACTTTTGTTAAATGTTACAAGTAACCTTTGAACAAAGACAAATGAGTAGCAAAGTGAAATTAAATGATTTTGACCTGAAATGCTTCGAATATTTAAGTGTTTGCATCCTTTTAAGATTCATCTGTATAATTCCCTGGTTCGAATGACAGTTGCAATCGATATTTATGAAATAATACTTGAATGTAAAATGTATTTGAGTAAAAGTTTTATGTAATACTACTAGCTTGCATTTATTTTATTGATTTATTTACTTTTTTCTAACCAGCTCCAATGTCCTTATTATTCAGTACTGATTCTTCAATTAGGACTAACCAGATCGTATTCATCGGAGATTACTCATCTGTTAATGTTACAGGTACAACATCTGAAGGTTTTGATGACTATCATTTGGTTTGGTTAATCACATATTTAAGCTATACACATATATATAAATTTTTGAGGTCAGCTTCTTCTTTCCTTGAACCTTTTTTAGTTTTCGTTTCAACTTAAAAAACTACAAAGAAGACACAAAATCACAATGTAAAATATCAGAATTTGATGCCAACTACATCTATGAATTTTTTGTTTGTAAATGTAAAAGACCCAAATGTGAAGTGTTGTTAGTGAGCCATTGCGACCCCTTTCAAGTCAGTTGATAATGACCCATTTTGACCCGCTTACTAACCTGCCCATGTTGGCGACTATATATATTTTTCTTAGATCGTGAATAATTGATAGTGGTTTATCAAATATCATAATAAAGAAGTGTTACAGTTTAGTTATTTGCGCTAAATCGGACCGGTCTAAAAACCGTTTTGGCTTAAAACACTGGATCGTGGACCGAACCCAAATGTAGCTCCGCATTGGTCCTGTCCGATTAAATGTTACTATATGTTAATTCCATTGTTGTTTAGCGAGTGTTTGGGTAAGCTAAACTACACAACATAAGTTTCTTTTTTTAGTCCAAACAACTTATGAGCTTATTCCTTATGAGAATACACTTAGATTAGATAAAATTATGATATAATACCTTTTGTTAAATGTTTAAAATAAAGGCATGTTTTCATCTTGGTTGGTTATATGTGCAAACTAGGTACTTTTGAAAGTGCTTGTGAGAACAGCCGTGAAAATGAGTATGAAGTCTAACATGTAGCATCATTTAGCAAGTGTTTTGATTTCAATGCTTATATCTAAAAAAGGTTTTGCAAATTAAATGTTCTAAAATCTTAGGTATTAATTTATATTCTTTCACTTAGTAAGTTGTAAACTTTAGTTTTGTTTCATATCAGATGCTAATAATAATTATATAGCTTGGCGACTTTAGTAAAAGCTCCAAGTACAATTTTTTTTCTTTTTTGTTGCTGAATGATTTTGACCGGAAAAAGGTGAAAGTGAATATTAACATGAACTAAACTTAGTCGTTACAAAATATGGAACTGAAAAGCGTCATCCTACTCCTAATGGTTCAGTGTTGTGTATGTCTCGGGTCTCTTTTTGATTATAACCTCAACTCAAATAAGTACAAAAGGTTTCATCGATGCACACCTATCTATTCTACTATCGATCAAAGGTTTTTGCTCGGGTCATGATGTTGATGTGGTACGCAATAATTAGCTACTTGGAACAAAAGTACATCTACTATTATGTTGCCACTGTATTGATTATTGATTATTTTTCTAAAAAAGATAGTGCGTATATTACACCTGTATATGCATCATCTGTATTAAGTTTCCTCCCTCTTATTGGTGGTGTAAAGGTGCATTGGAAAAATCTCTTTTTAAAACTTCATAAATCCCTTCATTGTTTATGTCTGTTCTTTTCTGTTGTGGAGAAAACAGATTAATAAAGTGATTGATGATTTTACTTAAACTACACTGCAATAGGCTGACATGAAAGCTATTTGAGGAGCCATATTGAATAATAAACATGAAGAAGACATGGGAGTAGTGTGATTTAAGAAGCTTGGGTCTTGCAAGCTACAAGATGATTATGATGGAAGGTGGTGTGATTTTGTTTTGAGTCAGTTGCATTTATGTATTTACAAACCCTTTTTGTGATTATTTGCTTTTATTTTTGTTGGATTTATGTTTTTAAGTAATTTTCATTGAAATACAGTATATTTGTAGAGTGTAGTATTTTAGAGTCAAATTTTGTTTTGGCTCAATGTTGGCGCCATTTGTTTTTCCATGTATATTTTGTTGATAAACCTAAAAGAGATTTTGATATTACACTTTATTTTTAACTTATGATATTAAACATTCAATAACATACTTTTTCATCTAAATTTATAATATCTTTTTCCTTTGTACGGGATTTGGGGTCAGTATAGTTATAGTTGGCATAGTACATACTTATTTTATAAAACAACTAAAAAATAAAACATATTCATTTTCACAAAAAAAATAAAAATTAGACAGCCCGTGTATTACACGGGTTTTAAACTAGTATACTTAAAATTTTGTGCTTTTTAATTCAATATCCGTTTTGCTAAATTTTATTAACTTTTAATATTATTTCAATTTTTAATGAGTTTATTTTGATTTAATTTTTTTACCACCTTAAATTAATGTGAATATAAACTTGATAGGTAAAATAGTAACAAACTTGATAAGCAAGATACCTACTAAAAATATTTATAAAAAGATCGTCATTGTGAGCTAATTTGTCGGGATATTCTCTATTTATCTTCTCAACGTGTATTTATATTTTCAAAGTTGTTCACTTAACTTATTTGGACGATGAAAATATGTATAAAGGGTTGTGAATCATTTATAAAAACATCACACTCCAAGTAGAGCATTACATATTTACATGTAAGGTTTGTTCGTGCGCGGAGCCAAATTTTTTAGTTAAAGGAGGTTGATCATATTTAAGACAAAAAGTCATAGTGTTAAGGGAGGTTTAATGTTGAAAATAATAGAAAAATTGATTGTAATATACATAAATAATAAGTGAAATCGGTTGATTAGGGGATGCTTAGCACCCACAAGTCCCCTTACTAGCTCTGCCCCCGCGTTCGAGTGTTAAACCAATGGCCACGTGCCGAACCACAAGGACCGATGTTACTTATGTATTAAACTTTATTACCATTGACACGATGATCCCGTAATAACGCGTGGTTGAAAAATAATACTTACGACTCGTGCAATATGAACACATATAGACGTTTCGTGACAACTGCGAGTGAAAATCCTTGGCCCAAATCACTTAACTAAGGAGCGGACCGGAAGGTTGAGTGCATGTCTGGATCGTTCCGTTCATTCGTTTGTCGGTTTGGTCCGGTCTAATAAGATGCCACTTTTTCTCAAGATCGAACCAATCCTGATCAAAGATCAAATATGAGAAAAAGTACGAACTGAAGACCAAACAATAATATATTCAGTCCAGTCAATCGGACCGAATATATTAGTCGCCCTTTGTGAGGTAGTTATTATCTTGGTTCGAGAACCGAACTACACCGACAAGGATCGGACCACATCGAAAACAAACTTTGTCCAAAATAGAAGATTGAGGATTGGACCGAACGGTTTGGTTCAGGTCATGGCGGTTCCGATCCAATAAAGTATAATGATCGGTTTTTCTCAAGACCGAACCGGACCGAGCCGGATTTAATACCGAATATGAGAGAAAGTACGGAAGAGGACCGGACCGCAATATGCTTACTCGTCGGGTTTGTCCGTTCGGTCCGGTTTGCGGTCTGTTATGCTCATCCTTGCAGTGAGGAAACCCGAGATTCGATTTCGTCATTGACTGAACTGAAATGATTAAGTTATCTCTATATTGTTAGGTATTCGGTTTGGTCCGATGTAAAAAAAAGGATAATGACCGGTTTTGCTCAAGAGAGAAAATGACATGGCCGGATTGAATATGTTCGGTCTGGTTGGTTGGGTTTTTCGTGTCCGGTCCAGTCAGCCGTCTGTCATGCTTGTGGGGTTTGATTTCGTCATTGATTAAAGTGAAATGGCATGCTTTGCTCAAGACCAAACCGGACAGGGCCGGATTGAAAACCAAATATGTTCGGTCTGGTTGGTTGGGTTTTTCGGTTAGGTCCGGTCCAGTCAGCCGTCAATCATGGTTGTGGAGAAACATTGGGTCCGATTTCGTCATTGTTTTAACTGAAATGACTAATATTGCCTTATTCGAGGGCTAGGTATGGTGGCGATATACGCTCGCCAGTCCTACCTGGCAGCTCGCCAAAGCTCGCCAGGACACCCCTGTAGCTTGCCAAAGCCTCGCCAAACACACCTTCACCAGCCAAGTGAGAAAGAAAAAAAAAAAAAAAAAAAACAATGGGCCCCACTTATATATATCAACGTTGTATATTTTGAAATGTTTTTTTTTATATTTTTTTTATCCCCTTTCCTTTATAAATACAGTACAAAATTCACATTTTTACCTACAAAATTCTTAATTAACTTCAAAATTAATTCCAAATCACCAAATAACATGTCTTGTTCAGTTCCACACAATTTTGATGAAATCAAAACAATGGTTAATAAACTAATTAAAGAAGACGGCGTTCGACAAAAAGCGATAATCGATTTGGCACTCCAATATGAAAGTGCATCCACTGCTAAATTTGACTTGCAGGAAGCATAAGAAAAATGCACTGATATTCCTAAAGAAAGCCGTGATTCGTTCATCAAATTTTTGAAGAAATCATCAGACAAAGATTATGAGATGCATAATGCTTTATTTCGAAAAGCAGCTAAGATAGAAAAAGAAATGGAAGCTAACTCAGTCTGGGATCCTAAGTAATTTAATTTGAATTTCTTAAAGTTTCATTTGAATTTATGTATTGTATTTTATTATTTCCGTGACGCAATTATAATTTCGTAGTTTACTTTGAATTTGTAACGGCCATGTATTTTCATTGTGTAACGGCTATATTTTCATTGTGTAACGGCTATATTTTCTCTATAAATAGGACTTGCATTTTATCATATACAAAACACACTCTCAAACATGTCTCAAACAAACACTTCTGGAAACAAGAAACAAAACAAACGAAAAGCAACTAGAAGTAACCCATCCACGCCGAAAAAAGTCCCTGAATTAATCCCCCCACAACCTTACCCAAACCCGATGGATGGATCATCGGTTCCTAATATGATGCTATAATTGACGAACCAGAGAGCCCTGATGAAGAATACGAGATATCTGTTGAGTTTCGTCTTACTAAGGAAGAAGAACATCAGTTGCTTCTTGATGAAGAATCATTACGTGAAACATTAGCAGAAGA
Organism: Glebionis coronaria; assembly: GCA_025667525.1. Taxonomy (NCBI): domain Eukaryota; kingdom Viridiplantae; phylum Streptophyta; class Magnoliopsida; order Asterales; family Asteraceae; genus Glebionis; species Glebionis coronaria. The sequence continues at coordinate 47,275 of JANFOE010000060.1, forward strand.
AGCAAGGGCCCAAAAAGATCGAGTTGGAGAAGCAGATCAAGAAAGAAAGAGCTGAGTATTTTATGATGCGTTGTTGTTTTTCAACAGACACATCTTATTCGGACTCTGACAAAAAAAAAAAAAAAAACAACATCTGAAAGGGTAATTTTGAAACTAGAAGGACAGATAATTGCAATGTACTATAATATCTAAATTAAGGAAGGAAGGGGGAAGTAGAAAAGTACAACAAGAGAAGAGAAGAGAAGATCCTGACCGTTGATTAGAAAAGGAGGAACTAAAAACAGAGAGAAACATTAGCAGAAGAAGCAAGGGTACAAAAAGATCGAGTTGGAGAAGCAGATCAAGAAAGAAAGAGACACATCTTATTCGGACTCTGACAAAAAAGAAAAAAAGAACAACATTTGAAAGGGTAATTTTGAAACTAGAAGGACAGATAATTGCAATGTACTATAATATCTAAATTAAGGAAGGAAGGGGGATGCTGAAAAAAGTAGAAAAGTAGAACAAGAGAAGAGAAGAGAAGATCCTGGCCGTTGATTAGAAAAGGAGGAACTAAAAACAGAGAGAAACAAGGAGGAGGAGATTTTGAAGAATCATCGATGATGGGTCAGAAGCAAATTGTAGAGAAATTATTTCAACAAGGTACTTTTTATACTGCTAGAAGAAGAAATTACAACTCCTACTCATTGTGTGACTCTAGTAGACAAGCTAAGAAACAATTCTATAAGCTAGCTTATACTCGCCCTCTCCCGTCTGCCCGTAAGTTCAATAAGCTGTTGGATTCTTCTTCTTCTTCTTCGTTATTAGCTTATCCGCTGTTAGCTTTTTGCCTTAAGAAAGGTGGTATCCTACAACTATCCATTTTTAATACCATTATCAAGGGCTTCGTCCGACAACATGATCTCACTCTGGAGGCCCAAAGATTGTTCAAAACGCTGTTTACTCATCATCATCCACTCTATTTCCAACCTGATTCCGTTACGTTTACTTCCATCATTCATGCCCTTTGCAAGACCGGGAATAACTTTACAAGCGTCGGCTTGCTTAGGCTAATGGACGCGCGAAGTTGTAAACCTGATGTCCTTCCCTATAACAAACTCATTCACAGCTTTTGCAACGACTTAAGGCTTGATGATGCTTCCATCCTCTTTACAGAAATGGTCTCCCAAAAGAACATCCTACCCAATGTCCACACGTATAACTCTTTGATCTACGCCTTCTCTAAGACGGGGCGTTGGGACGGGGTCACTAGGATGCTCAAACAAATGCAGGAACTAAAGATTCGTTTGAATACAAAAACCTTTCGTCTAGTCATCCAAGCACTCTGCAAACAAGGTAAGATTCAAGAAGCAAAGGATGTTATCGACATCATGGTTGAGAGCGGTTGGTATCCTGATATAGCCATTTTCAATTCACTCATTGACGGTTACTCTTCCCTAGGTGACATGGCCGAAGCACGCAATACTTTTGATTTGCTGATTTATAGACGAGCCGAGGCTAATGTTGATACCTATAATACGGTGATGGATGGGTATTACAAGAATTTTATGCCAGATGCCGCTTCTGATTTCTTTTTTGAAATGACTATAAAGGGAATCGAAACCCACGAGATCAATGACCGCATCTTGTGGTTAGGACATATTTCCGACAGAATTAAAAGACATTCTCTAGCTGAATCTGCGCTCGAAGAAACATATAGACAGTATCTAAAGACGGATACCTTTGAAGATTCATTGGCCTTGTTCCAATACATGGATGAGAACAAGCTCAATTCACATATTGATGTCTACAACATACTCATTGAAGGTGCAACCAAATGCTTCAAGTACGATACCGCAAGGCGTCTTTTCCATAGGTTAGCTGTTAAAGGTTTGAAACCTGATTCTAAGACATATACGGTGATGATTAGCTGCCTGTGTAAAGGAGGTCTGCTCAAAGAGGCAAGACAGTTGTTACTTAAAATGGAAAAGAGTGGTTGTCCGCCAAATTATGATGAAACTATTAATGATATTCTTCATGGATATCTCGAGTTCAAGCCCTTCTATGATGTTGTGAAGTTTTGTCTGTCAGTACAAGAAATACCTTTTTCATTGACTGATTCAAATGCATCGATCCTACATCATCAGATTTTACTTAGAGATCCACACAACTATTCACTTCTGAGCTGGGTGAACAAAGTGAAACGATGCTCATAGTAGATGAAGACTTGACCGTAAAGACTAAAAAGGGTAAACTTTAGTTACTGTCCTTTTACAATCTTTGCGTTGCCATATCTATTACGTTGTTTATCAGATAATGGAATACTTATTTCATATATGTTGGGTGTTTGCTTTTGCAGGTTCAAGCCTTCAAGGTAAAGCTGGAGGCAATTTGCATCCCGCGTCATCTGCTAATAAGAGTCTGACTTGTACCTCTTGCAACTTAAGTAATTCCTTTATTCGATTTTCATTAAGTTGACCTGCGTGATGCTTGTCTGCAACTTAAGTGATTCCTTTATTCTTGTTTACTCTTGGTCAGTATTTTAGTAAAAATGAAGTTTGGTTTCGATATGGCTGGTCATGAATAGATAAGGCATCGGGTTAGTTGAACAAAACCAGATATAGCACAAGTGATCAGGTTAATACAAGACACCAAAAATGAGGCATGAAAAAGGCGCATCACAGACAACAATCTATATAGATCTATTGCTGTCTGCCGCTGTCTTAATGAAAGTTTTTTTACTAAAATAGATCAGGTTAATACAAGACACACACAATCTATACCAGACGACAATCTTACGATTCTGAGAAGTATCAAATATACCCTTATACCTAGCGGTCAAACTAACAGAGTTGACTAAAACAGTCTCGATCTTTAAACGGATCAAAACCACAAGAACAGGACCCGCGTGCGAAAAAAACTTTTTTTTGACATGAATCATTTATACTGTATTTGACAAACCGCAGGAACCATTTGAGTAATTAACACCAAACAAAGCTTAAATAACATGAAAGGTTGCCAATGATAAAGGATAATAATATTTCAAACAAAGAACTTAGTGACAATAATTTTGGAATAATACAAAATAGAAAGATGGACAATAATTTTGGGACGGAGAGAGCACTGATTTTATCTATATAATCTCTTGGTTTCAATCAAAAGTTACACTGCATTTAACTAGTTTAGCGTCCATGAGGAAGTCACCAGCTTCCATAGTCAGCTTCTTAACTTCTCTCGATCTAAAAAACCCATGATCACTGCAAGGATTTCAAAATACCAACAGCGTATTAGATTTATAATCATTTACTAAAATTGCTTTCAACGACAAAATAATTAACCCGTCAAATGATACTACAAAAACATAGTACCACATAAAGATTGAATATTCTGACCAGATCAACGGACAAACAAAACAAAAACTCAAGACAGACCTTATTACAGCGACCCATTGAACATAATCAAAATCTACAAGCTTATTAACTAGAAATTAATGTGCAGCTGATCGTCACTCCAATGATTAGCTCATTAACCCAACACTTACCCAAAATACGCTATAATTTGACATCAGTTAGTTAAAACTTACATACAGATTAGTTTGGTTATGTTGTAATGGGTCGATGCTGTTTCAGGCCGTGACCAAAGACACTCACATACATCATGTCTAGACAACCGATACATGCATCAGTAAATCAAAATTCTCAATACATATAGTGCAAATTATGATCAAACAAGCAACTAATTAACTCCAGAACATTGAACAACTAGAAATGCACACGCACCTTGGTTTTACGATAACACATCCAACCATTCAGCATAGGTGGAGGGTGCTATCTTCTCGTGTTGGTGGAGTTTAGATACCAACTGTCTGCATTCAAAGGCATCCGAATGAAGCATATCATGGAGCATTCTGTCAACATCATATGGTCGACCCATGATGAGAAAACGAGTGACTATGATGGCGTAAAAGATTTTATTGGGGGGGATATGTTTCTCATGTCTCATGTGTTGATAGAGGTCCCACATTGTTTGGACTTGTTTGTGTTGAACCAGACAAAGGAAGATAGGGGTGTAGGTAATGACGTTGGGTGCACAACCCTCGTGAGTATCCATCAGGTCTACCAAACACAAGGCCTTGTCAACCTTAGGAGCGGCGAGACACAATCCTCTGACAGCCATAGAGAAAAAGTTAGTATTGGGTTTGCACAAATCACAGTCCATAATCTTTGAGTAAAACATAGGTTAGAGAATGAGCTTCTTGTTTGAAGTGATTTTTAAACATAGTAAAACAGTCCATAATCTTTGAGTAAAACTTATATAAGCCTGTAAGTCTCAAAATAAGCCACAAAATTGGAGCTTAAAAATCATCATAAACACCCAATTTTTAAGCTTATTTGAAGACTTATGAGCTTATATAAGTTTATTATATCATAATAAACTCATATAAGCCCATAAGTCTCCAAATAAGCCAAAAAATAAGGGCTTATGTTATATAAGCCAAAATGAGCTTACATTATATATATAAGCTAAAACAAACAGCCCTAAGCATAATGTATCTCGCCCCCCAAGTTCCGTCCCTGATCAAAGGTAACCAGAAACCTTTATATCAGTGAGTGTTTAGCGTTGTTTGTTATGATATAATAAACTTATATAAGCCCATAAGTCACCAATAAGCTTAAAAAAAAGGGTTTATGAAATATAAGCCGAAATATGGCTTATGTTCGGCTTATATAACATAAGCTTCAATCTTGAGACTTATGGGCTTATCGAAAGTTTGTTATGATTCAATAAACTTATATAAGCCCATAAATTACCAATAAGCCCGAAATACGGCTTATTTTCGGCTTATATAACATAAGCCCCAATTTTGTGGCTTATTTTGAGACTTAGGGCTCATATAAGTTTATCATGGTATAATAAACTTATATAAGACCATAAATCTTCAAATAAGCCACAACATTGAAACTTATATTATAAGCCCATAAGTCACCAATAATCTTAACAAAATAGGGTTTATGAAATATAAGCCGAAATATGGCTTATTTTTGGCTTATTTTGAGACTAGGGGCTTATATAAGTTTATCATGATATAATAAACCTATATAAGCCCATAAACCTTCAAATAAGCCCCACCAAACACCCCCTTAATAAGCAGATTGTTTATCAAAGGTAACTACAAACCTTTATATCATGATGTATGACGTTTAACTTCAAACCTTCTGGACTATCATCAAAGCATAAATAAGCAGCATACCTTCATCAGAAAAATGACAGAAATCAAAGAACAAACAATGTTTTACTACTAATAATCTTTGTACATAAAAAGAAATGAAATGAATACCTTGTTGTTGTGTTGGTAGATCTACAATACAAAAAATGGCGGCTGTGATGTTTTAGGTTAGAAAGAAGATACCTAGTACAGTACTATGTGTTTTCTGGTATGTGTTTGGTGTGTTTTAATGCCACTGATATATAGGGGTTGAGAGAGGCTTTTACCCAATGGACACTTGTGTTTCTTTGAAGAAATCTTGGCCGTACATTGGTGATCCGAGTGAATATTGAATGGTCTAAGATTGATAGTAGAAACAGGGAGGCTTTTAACCTGTGGATAATTGTGCTTGTTTGAAGATGATCCTGGCCGTTCGTTGGTATAAGTTGGCGATCCGTGTGATACTGATAAAGGGTCTAGATTTCATGTTTATTCTCAACTATCTCTCATTGTTTTGTTTTTAAACATATAAACCATATAGCAAGGTTGCAAAAATTATGAATCGCTAGTCGGCCGACCACCTTTTATCTTGTAATCACTTTAGACAAAATTAATCGGTATTTTTAGCAAATTTTGGGTATTTTCGGCATGTTTTGGGTATTTCAAACGAGTTTTATGTATTTTTGGTATTAGTATTCTTAAAATCCAACTTATGATACATAAAAGTAGTTATTATAAGTGATAAACATACGTTTATAGTGAGTTCTCGGTATTTTCACCAAGATTTGTAGGTTTCCGGCACGTTTGACCTCTCTTGACCGTCATTGACCACATTTGACCGTCGTTAATCCCCTTTACATTAATCGACAAAGTTGATGGTTTTATAGCGATTAAGCGGTGATTTATCGAGAAAGGTAGAGTCATACAAATGTAAACCTTGATTGAATATTAAAACTTCAAAACATGCTTTAATACAAATTTCTTACTGAACTTGTTTTATACAAAACGAACGAGTTACACATACGATATTATCTACGGGGATCAAAATAGCGGCTGTGATGTTTTAGGTTAGTTGGATCCGTGTGATATGTTTTTATAAGAGGATGTATGTGCTTTTTGTTGGGCTTATATTTGTGAAAACAACATTAGATGATGTATGCGTTCTTTTGCCAGTAGTGAGCATCGGTCCCGGACCGGACCGGATCCAAGACCGAAATGCTCTGGTCCTGTTCGATTTTCAGTCCGGTCCTGTCCTGTTAGGCATAATCAACGGGGTTTTGGTAGGAGCGGACCGGATCGATGACTAATTCAAAACCTCGGACCAAACCTACAACCGAGGCCACGGGGAACTGTTGGAGTGTTGGGTGGTTGTAGGTGTATCGATGTGTGTGCAGTGGCCGTAGAAGGTGGTGCGTGGTGGACCTTAGGGAGACATGGTTTTAATGAGTTTTCTTTACTACGTGGGAGTTTGGTTTATCCGGTGATCATCTACATACACTTGTCCAGGTCCGCCACTTCTAATGACAGTAAGATGCCCAAAAGTATGTTTAAGTTCTATGTAGGCGCAGATTTTAGTTACTGTGTATGGATTATGGTTCAAAATAAATTTCATATACTCACACACACTATCATTACACTATTTTGTAACAAAATGTAGTGGGACTGAACTTTATTTGATGGAAGAAGTACAAGCAAGCATTTTTATCAGACTAGCGTTTTTGTGTAAGATTAACATGTCAAACTCGTCTTTCATTCGCCTATTCTGCAGTGACATATGAACATTGGATTTAAATCCTTAAACTAGAAATACGAAAATTGGGCTGGATGTGAAACAAGAAGCAAAGCACAGAAAAACAAAGTTGGTAAGGGTCAGTAGGAGCTAGGAAGGGCCAACCTTAGTTGTGCAGGAAAGTGAACCATTCCTACCAAATGTTGGGGGTTTCAAGACACTTACGCTTACATGGAAGATCATCTCTATTGTTATTCGAATCCCAAGCCCTTAACTTTTATCGACATTCCATTGGTGGGAAATGAAGGAAATCACAGATGTTGCAGAGAAGAGATCTTCTGCAAGTAATCTCGACCAACTAAATTCCCTTTTCTTGATGACATAGACCTTTTCTCCATCTTTTGTATTTACTTATTTCACTTCTACCTTTTGGGGATGTAGGATGATTCTAAGACAAGATCCACAAAAAGTTCGATACAATGTAAAAAGTCATTCTGCTGAAGATGCTACCCCTATAATACTATGATGAGACATTAATGTATTTAATTTGTAGACTTATTACTAACCGCTAACTATGTGGCACTACATTTTGTTATTTTCTTTTGCCAAAGCTCCCTCACTTCGTTCTATTAGCTACTTTCCCTTGTTAGCTGCTAATCTTGTTTAGCTTGAGTTAAAAAATGAAATATATATGGGAGCTAAACAAAGGTGCTGATATTTACCGCAATTCAAATTCCTGCATGAATGCAAATATGAACACGGTTTGTAACGCCTCATGTTCAGAAGACAATTAAGCGAATGATACCATTAGTTTGAGCTCAGACTCAGGCCATTGGCATATGTTGTAGCAAAGAAACTGCCCAATACTAATGTACGTAGAAGTTATTAGAAGTAAACTGAAGTGTATATAAGAATCTGCAGGTTTACATTATCTGCATACATACATACTATAGAAGTGTTCTTTCATATCTCCTCAACATCAGTACATCACCAATTAGTTTCTCTTGTTCCTCCGCCAAACTGATCATATGTCTTAGATATCTCCTAATTAGTTTCGTTTTTTATATTTTTCATTTAATCACTAGCTGCTCGAAAGATAACTCACATTATGGGGTCATTGTACTTTCCTGATTGAGTAATCTGACCATCTTCCATCACTTTTCAAAAGATATACAACCCTAATTATCTTCTACATTCCTAATAGTAATACGTTTAAAGTGTGAAAAATGGCTAAGTAGCATTTATCTCTTTTTCGTTATCAAATCATGATGCTCATATAGTCAACTAGGGGTGTAAACGAGCCGAGCTTTTAACGAGCTACTCGAGCTCGAGCTCGAGCCTACATATTTTCAAGCTCAAGTCGAGCTCGAACAAAAAAAAATGCTCGTTTAGTTAAACGAGCCGAGCTTTTAAAAGGCAATATTCGGCTCGGCTCGTTCGAAAGCTCATTTCGTTGAGTTAAAAGGCAATATTCGACTAAGTCAACCATGATTCAGGGGGAGGCGTTGAACAAGACTGCTCTTCAAGAATGGATGAGCAAGGGAATGGGTACCGTGATTGACAAATATTAAGAAGAGAGGAATACAAATCAGTTTGGTTTCTTCAAGGAAAGAACATCTAAGAGATGCCACTATCGACAATCTTGTTGATGCTGGTTACTATGGTTGGAAGAGTCTTTACCTAAGGTACCCAAGTTGACCTTCGACTCTTCACACAAATACATGCAGGGACGGAACCAGGGGGTTCACCGGGTGCCTTATGAACTTTTTCGGCATTGTGTTAATTTTTGAGAAAAACATCTACTATTTTTCATAAATGCACATGGTTCATCGAAATGTATCTCTAGTAGTACTGTTCAAAACTTTATGTTCACGCGACTATATTTGGTTCTGATCGATTCCGTCCCTAAATACATGTTAATTCAACTAAAACTGATACATCTGTTTTTTTTTTTGTACTTGGAATGACGACTCTGAATAGAAAACGGTTCAAGAATACAAAGCAGGTGTAAGGAGGGAGTTGATAACGAATGGATATTGTATTTTGGGGATATTGGGCGGCCAGTGGAGCTATTTAAGAGGCACACCAGCCGCTAGAAGGACATTGAAGCTCCCCAATTCTCTCTACTATGTTGCTTGAATCGAAAGCGACACACTTTTGGACATTCTGTTTTTGGATTCCATTTATGGTAAAAAAAAAAAGCCGTTGCCTTGAGCTTTCATCAATCTTTTGCATAAAGGTATCTTTTGTATTTTTGTTCGTCATAGTGTTAGAATGGATTGAATAAATGGTGAGCTTCAACTGAGCGGTAAACACTAAAGAGACAAGTTATGAGTATCCGAGCAACCCCGTTAGTTAGGCGCATTCCATAATGAAAGTCGACAGTTGTCCTGCCTTCGACCAATCAACCCACACTAGCAACGACAACATACTTCTCGTCAGCCTCGTCAAATATTGGTTTATAATGATACTCACCCGCACACAAGGTTAAAAGGTTTAATTCTGGTTTATAATGATAGCTTATCTAGAAATGCAGTCGAGTCGATTTGAGCCGATCAGTCAAACCATATCAAGCTCATAACTCGACTTCAAGCTTGAGCTTGGTGAAACCGGTGGACACATAATTTGTTGTTGTGCACTCTTTGTTAAAATTCAAAATAATTATTAATAAACAAACACTCTATAATAGTGATAACCTTTACCTCAAGTATGTCTGATTTTTGGTTAAGTGAACGATATATCGGGACCGACTCGACTTTTGTGTGAAAATTAGAATAATCGATGTTAGCATGTACTCGTTTGTCGTATAATTATGGTTCATCGAAAAAAAAACACGCATCTCTCTCTTACTTTTTACACAAGGACACTTTTACCTTTAACCAGTTACAATAATTTACAACTTATTTATTCTTTTGTAATAATATTTCAAGTGAAGGTGATATGTAAAATTAATTTACATTCTTTATCTATTTTTGAAAATAGACTATTAATTTAATATGTTCAAAAATAATATAAGTAAACTATAATTTCATGACAAATATAAAGTTAAAAAATTAGTAAAATGCAGTGCTCGCAAGTAATCTGGACCTGGGCCCTTAACGAGGCCCAATGTTAGAGATCTGAAATATAAGCTCTCAATTAGGGTTTCAGACCTATCAGACTTCTTTGTGTATTTTTATATTTTAATATATTTGTTAATAATCTTAAATTATTTTTTACACTATTTAAAAGTATATAATCAAAGGTATAATAAAATAAACATTTTTTAACGTAAGCAATGATGATTCTTCAATATCCTTTGTTTGTGTTTTGTGTTTATAATTAACGACAATGTTCTTTCTAGTCAACGACATTTCTTATTTTCTAGTCAAAGGGATCTTTGTACTTTTCCATCATCTCTTCGTTTCTATTTCAAAAACGTCCTTATAGTTTGGCTTAATTGTTCATTTCCTTTTTCTTAAATAGTATTTTAGTCAAAGACGAAATCCGACCCAAGGTAAGGATGAGCACCATAGACTTGGCTGAATCGAAAAACTTGACTTACTAGACCGAATATATTGTGGTTCGATCTTCGATTCGTACTTTTTATCATATTCGATTTTCAATATGGCTCGATGTTATTCGGTTTTGAGTTAAACCGGACATTATGTTTTATTGGATCGACTTGACTTGTGTATAAATAATAATATTAATATTAATTGATGTAATGTAGTCGATATAGAATAAAACAAAGTTTTACAATAAGATGGCGGGTAAACGGGCAACAAGCTGCGCCGCAACCCTTTTTGAATAGCGAAACTAATCCTACTAAAAATAAAGTTATGTGTGTTAGGGGTCGAAATATAAAGTTTAAACTTTAAAATGTAGTCGATTATGTGAAGGCTCGCTAGTAATCTACAACTGGACCTGGACCTGGACCCTTAGCGAGGCCCAATGCTGCGATCTGAAATATAAGCTCTCAATTAGGGTTTCAGAAACACACATTTCTTCTTTCTTTCCATGGCAGCCGTCTTTTAGATGATGACCAGATCTGATATAGGTATTCATTTGATCTCTTCTTTTAATCTTGCTTGTTATGTTTTTTATTGATTTATGTAGTAGATCTAATGTTATATCATATTTATTATACTTTTTTTTAACTAGTTAATAGATTTATTACAGTATATGGGTATAGGGATTATTAGTAAACATTGTTTTCTTTGTGATTTGAAGGTTGTGAGATGAGGATCCTTCTTATTTGGGATTGGATTTGGCTTCTACAAATACCTTTTCACATTCTCCAAAGTTTGAGTTACTGTCACACATCATGACATAAAGAATGGTGGGTACATGTTCAGACATCACCTAGCCAACTGGAGTCCAAAGCTCCGATATGATATATACAGTGGCACAAGTTAGCCAAAGACATAAAACGAATGCGACCACATTCATCAAAAGAATGATGAAGTCGAATATTAACCCATAAACATCATACATCGTGACATAAAGAATTCAATCTTGTGCAAGGTGATTAGGCGTTGGAATGTTTAAACATCCATGGTAGTTAGCATTTGCAAGATTTTAGTTGTGATTATTTTTTAGCGTTTGCAAGATTTTAGGCGGTTCATATTTTTTTGTTTGTATTTATGATGTTAAGTTTTCCAATAAAATGATAACTAAATGCTTGAGGCGCAGTTCTAAGGTCTGTTATATACTTATAGTTTGTTTGCCTCGGTTTTGGATCATCTCCCAGGACAACCAAGCGCTTCGGAGCAGGCATTTTACCATGAAAATCTTGTGATCATTAAAAACACCCAAGTGTTAATGAACATATGTATAATATGACTCAGTTGCAAACAAACACTAAAAGAATAAATCGGCTACACCTCCAAATGTGATTCTTCTCTTGGACGAATCCTAAGTTTGTGATTCTTCTATCAATTGCGTGATACGGCTACGTTGGATCTTGTCTTCTAGATCTACAACATTATATTTTTCGTTCTATTTACTAGGCTTAAACTGTTCAAGAACAACAAGTAAACCATCCAACTCTTGTCCCTTGGTTTTCTGGTCAACATTTGGTTAATCGAAAGACTGTAAGTAAAGGAAAATATAACAACAATTTTAACTTTTAACTGATCTTATGGGTAGGGCACTTAAGTCGTATCTCCTACAGAAGCCGACACGTTTTTAGCTTATATTTCCAACAGTCACTCACTCATGTTTTCATATGCTGATCTTATGGGTAGCAGTAGCCGAGCGCCTAAAAGGGCCAAAACGTTACAAAACATGCTTAACTTTATTTACCAACTAACCAGCCAATTTCCTCCTTACCGTGAAGGTAATCATTGAATTACAAGAATGTGTATCGACAACAAGTTAGGGACACACAAAGCCTTACTTTGAGTTACTGCATTCCTTGATGTTTGTTATTGTATTATAAACACAACTTCAAGAAAGTATACTAATTTTGGTGAAAAGAAATGTATCCTACAATTCATTGAACTTTTCGGTAGTCTTGACTCTTGAGAACAGCATAACCGTGTCAGTAAAATCAAGGATAACTCGGAAGTGAACATAAACTCATTAATGACAGATAAACTAGTGTATATTAAGTACACGACTGATACGCTATTGCTTAAAAATCTCAAAGAGGCAGTGCTTATGGGATTCCGTTTACAGACCTATTCTATTCAATATTTGAAAGTAACGGAAAAAACTTCAACAGATTTCAACTTGTCTTATGGGCAACGGCGCAACGCAGTTTAATCATATCTGCTTTAGCTCAATTTTCCAACAAGTCAATCATGGTTCTCTCATTAATAATCCTCAAACAAGCTAGCTTTTTGAGCGAGTTCTCCACTTGGGACTTATAAACCGATTACGAGCCTAGTATGGGATAGGTTCGTATCACGGACCCAACAACCTCGTTAACGGTCCAGATGAGACAAAGTCCACTCCAAAGAAATTCAGGATGACGGACTTAACAGTTACTTTTTTGCTTTGTCTTTGAAGGTGGACAGCTCTAGCCCGGGTCTTATTGATCACCAGCCGAACATACTTCAGTTTCCGTTGGTTCCACCATAAGATGTTTTGGACCGACTATCTATCTCTTCCTCCTAAGGATCTTGATGTTATGCTTCTTGACAGTGTGAAGCCTAATTCAACCACAAAAGGCATCTTTATATGCATTTAGCCATAGATTACGGTGAATAGTTGAATACATAGGTGGCAATACATGCAGGTTGGACGGGCTAGGTAACGGGTAATTATTTTTGCAGGTAAATGGTTCAGAATGCGGAAGTCGACGACTTCTTCAAGGGACGCGACATCTTATCTTGAAGATTTTCAAGAGCTTAGTTCCAGTAGAATGTCAACAGCCAGGGCCAACTAAAAACGAAAAATCTCTTATTGCGACTTTTGATCGTGAAGTAACACCCTCCAAGACTCGCACAGTATTTTCGAAAAGTTCAAGTGAAGTATCATCTTACTTTCCCCTTTTGTTAGTATATGATTTTTCTAAGTCTTGGGTTTGAGCTCTTACTAAAACATATAAGCCCATGACATACGTGGACTTGGGTATATAGATGAGAAGTTTTGAGTCGAATGTTAATATATTTTCTTCAAGGACTTGCCTCAGTTTGACTTGTTTACGCCTTTAGAAACTTATACAGTACGTTGCCGATGCAGATTTTCAGTGATGCATATGGTATAGACGTGTCACGCAACCATGATATTATATCAATGAAAATCAGCCTGTTCTATTAGGTTGATGAGCTTTAAATGCATTTTCCCAACATTAGACCCATTTGACCCATAATCTTTTTAAGAAATTAATATGTTCTTATTAAAGCTATTCGTTTATTTTACCCGGGTTTGACCAAGATAGAAACATAACCTAATTTTCATAAATTTTTGCCTGTTCTTCCACAAATATTGTGCGACATTGCAGCTCGATGCCGTAAGTTAGACCAAGACGCGATGGTTAGATGGCAAAAGAAATCATCTCAGAAATCAGGCTAGCAACCTAACATCAGATGGAAAACTTGAGAAAACGATATTCACGATCCCAAGTTCAAAATTCATCAGACCCATCAACGGACAGATGAGACAAAGTCGCACACTCCAAAGAAATCTAGGATGCCAGTCAACGAGAAGAGCAATAAGTTTTGGTGAGGATATATGTAAATGCCCCTTTGTTATAATAAGTTTAATAATATTTAATTTAACTGTGGTTAGTTTGAATCTGACTAAAGTTATGGTTGATGAAAACTTGTCAGTGACATTAACTCCAAATATGGTTTCGTGTTATGTGTAATACAGTATTCAAACTTGTTTTTTTTAAAGCACATTATTCAAAGTTTCAATCTGTTAATATTGTTATTAAATTGCATCGTTTGTACATTATTAGTATTCAAGTAGTATTTTTTTCCAAGTTCGTATCGAGGTGACATGTTTTGAAGATGTTTGGTAGCAAGAACTATTGTATGACTTTTAACCGGGAAACCGGTTTGACTCGACAGTTCAACCAGTTGAACCGATGACCCGCTAAACCGGTCAGTCAACCAGGTCAAACAAAAACCGGTTTTTAAAACATTGGATTAAACTGTAACGTAGCGTTTGGTATACCGTAATCAACATAGGAATGAAAAAGACAATCACGATGTAATAAACAAATGTTGTTTGTTTATATTTATGGATTGTAATGATTCATTACTTGTCATAGCTCATTACACGAAACCATTCATAAGAGGCCTCCTAGTTTTTTTTCATTACGTCTTGTAATGTAATCAAAATTACGTAAAACTCCATCATTAATTAACAGCATTAAATAAAATTTTATCATTCATGGGTATTTTAGTATTTTTATTATGATTTCATTACATCTTATCATACAAACCAAACATGATTACTCATTGTTATGAATCATTACATTACCTTGCTTATTCTATTACGTCGTTCATTCCATTCTTTTGATATTTTATTTTGTCCTACCAAACAAACCCTTAATGTAAGGCGTGCTTACATAAATGAGTAACTCCCTCCGGCTTTAGAACAAAATAAACTCACAGAGACCATAAATGAAAACTCGTCGGAACAGTCTATTCATACCCAAATAAATTTACCCACACTACTCTAAATAAACTAGTTTGTTCAATTAGATTAAAACTCGCGAGAAAATGAACAACCCACCGTACCGTGTCTAGCGCCAAACGGCCTCGCGGTGAGGCGACTAGCCCACGCTAAGCCTTTTTTTTTTGTTTATGTTTTTTGTTAGTTTGAAGTGTTTTTATTTGAAAGTGCAGCCGTGCAGGTCCAGGGAAGAAGACGTCGATCGTCGGTGTGGATTTCACAAACTTACTTCCAGGCAAATGCTTAGAAGTAATATATACCTTCCTAACTCGACTTCAACTCAGATTAAGTATTAGACATTACACTATTTTTCAAGCTTGAGCTTGGTGAAAGTGGCATACACATAATTTGTTAAAAAGGTGTGCACTTTGTTAAAATCCAAAATAACTTTTAATACACAAACCTTTTACAATATTGATAACTTTTACGTCAAGTATGGCCGATTTTTGGTTAAGTAAACGACATATCTGGGCTCGACTCAATTTGTTTACGAATATTAGAATACTAATCAAGGTGTAGTCGATACTGTGAAAGTCATGACAACTCGGGTGCAAATCATGGAAATCATGTAAGTGTGAGAATCAAGTCAAGTACTATGTGTTTTTCGGTTAGGTTCTTGAGTTGTTCGATTTATTTGGTTCATGTTATTTTGGTGAAACTTCTTTTAGGTCAACCTGAAAACGATCCGAACCAAACTAGAATTTAAACGAATCGAACGAAAAAACGAATTAAAATTTGGGTCGGTTTTTAGGTTGACCCGAATTACACCATTTATATTTTTTAAAATTTATAATTATATAGATATTTAGCCATAATGCATCTTAAGTACAATTTTTTATATTAAAATTAAATTTTAATTATCATTATATTTATATAAATATAAAAAATATTTAAATATATAAAAAAATATTTAAATGTATCAAAAATATATATTAATTTATAAAAAATATATATATTTATATACTTTCGGTTTTCGGTTCCGACATTCAAGCCTATATCCAACCCAATACTGAACTTGTAGTTCGGTTCGATTCAATTTTGATCAATTTGGTTCGATTATTAGTTCGGTTCTATTTTCCCAGTTTTGTTTGGGTCTGACTTTCGATTTATCCGGTTTTCTCTAGATACTTCACAAATACGTATAAAGTTTCTGTTTGGGTTCGATTTATCCGGTTTATTTGCTTTTTTTTTACACTTTTAAATATTTCACAAATATAAAGTTTAAAATATGTAGTCTACTGTGAAGGTTCGCAAGTTTTCTACAGCTGGACCTAGACCCTTAACGAGGCCCAATGATATAGTCTAAACCAGATCTCAAATATAAATATAAGGTCTCAATTAGGGTTTTAAAAACACACAATTCTTCTTTCTTACCATGGCAGATGATGACAAGATCTCGAAAAGGTATTCCTTCGATATCTTCTTTTAATCTTGATATTTATGTTTTTTATTCATTAATGTAGTAAATCTAATGTAATATCAGAATTATTATACTTTTGTTTTACTAGTTTAAAGATTAAGATTTATTATTCATTATATGTGTAATTATTAGTAGTAAACATTGTTTTCTATGATTTTTGTTATATTCAACACATCAGATTATGAATACAAAATTAGTTAATACGGAGTAGTAATGTTTTCTCTCCTCTGTGATTTGAAGGTTATGAGATGTGGATCCTTGGCTTATACAAATATGTTTTCACACTCTCCAAGGTTTGAGTTTCCTTAAAAAAATAGCATGAATGACATACATTATGACATAAGGGGTAGGGTCTTTGAGCCAACAGGCGTCAAAAGGGCTCCAGTTACGGCAATACCGACAATCGTATGGTTCATGCTACGTTAAATTAGGCAGCACATGGTATGGAGGTAAAATGAAATCTTGGCATGTAATGGACCGTATACGCGAGCTGCCACAATATGATTCATAAAGAGATAGCACTATTATTTGGTTGCTGCACTCGCACTTCATGACATACTCTCGCTCGCGTAGAGTGATCAACGTTATTTAGCCGGCATGCCCGAGAGTTTATTAGTTGACGGTGATGTCTACCAAGAGTCCAAGCAAGAGACTTCACTCTCAACCGCACGCCATCAATACCCTGTTCACACATCACCTAGCCAACTGGTCCGACAGTGGCACAAGTTTTAAAAGTGGTCTAGCCAAAGACATGAAACGAATACAGGATTAGGATTTGGGAAACACACAGACCACATTCATTAAAAGGAATGACCTCATCTGTTTCTAGCTCCACTGATGAAATATTCGACTTCCTCATTCCTTTTGATGAATGTGGTCTGTGTGTTTCCCAAATCCTGTATTCGTTTCATGGCTAGCTCACTTTTAAAACTTGTGCCACTGTATATATTTGGACTCCACTTGGCTAGGTGATGTGTGAACAAGGTATTGATGGCCTGCGGTCGAGAGTGAAGTCTCTTGCTTGGACTCTTGGTAGACATCACCTTCAACTGATAAACTCTCGGGCATGCCGGCTAAATGATATCCTCACCTCGGACCTCCAGAAACGTTGATCACTCTACGTGAGAGTATGTCATGAAGTGCGAGTGCAGCAACCAAATTTTATCAAATATTACATAACAAAAAATAAATATTTACAGTCACTCAAAGATGAAAAAAAAAAATATATCAAAACAATTTAAAATTAAAGTCACTCAAATATTACATCAGGTTTGGCGTTACACAATCATTGAGTATGAAGCAAGCGTTGCCCATAAACATCATACATCGTGACATAAAGAATTCAATCTTGTGCAAGGTGATTAGGCGTTGGAATGTTTAAACACCCATGGTATTTGTAAGATTTTAGTAGTCGTTAAGTATTACAATACATTTTTTACTTATGATTATTTTTTAGCATTTGCAAGACTTTAGTGGGTGCCTATTATATTTTGTTGTAATTATGATGTTAAGTTTTTGAATAAAATGATATCAGTGCTTGAGGCGCATAAAATTCAGATGGAAGATGAAAGTATAAATAGGGATGGATGATACCAAGATAACCATAAACATGTGCCGAGAGTAGACGTTTTTGCACGAAAAAGAGAGGAAACACAACATTAAACTTTTATAAACCAAAAACTGTTGCTTGAGAAGTCCTAGCAATGCTAATACACACATAGCTGCACATCCTACTAGCTAGACAAGACGCATAGCTTCAGGTCTAACCAATGCATCCTTTGAGTGTGGTATCGAAGATCCCATATGATCGAGACCTCCAACGGTCAGTATCGTCAGTAGCATAAGACTTAATGCAGCATTGAATCCATGGAGGATTTCTTGTCTTTTCGACATCAGTTCCATCCTTCGTAAGCATCGTAGGAGTGATAGCCTCCAAAAAAAACTTCTCCTGGAAGTAAGATAACACTACTAGAGAAACAGCTTTTACCCACAGCAAGATCCGTGGGAAATTCAGTGGGAAAGGGCCCTTTCCCACGGATTTCCCACAGAATCATTCCGTTTGTAAAAACATCGTGGGTAAATTTTTCCCACGGAATTTCCCACAGAGCGTTGACCATTTTACCACGGATTTCCCACGGTTTTTATCACCCATTTTTAACATTCAAGGAGAGTTTTTTTCCCACGGATTTACCACGAACTTTGTTCCCACAGATTTCCCACGGGTATATTCCCACAGATTTCCCACGGGCATATTCCCACAGATTTCCCACAATATTTAGTAACCATATATTCCCACGGATTTCCCACGGACATATTCCCACGGATTTCCCACGAACATATTCTCACGGATTTCCCACAATATTTAGTAACCGTATATTCCCACGGATTTCCCACAGACATATTCCCACGAATTTCCCACAGACATATTCCCACGGGTTTCCCACAATATTTAGTAACCATACATTCCCACTGATTTCCCACAATTATTTCCCACGGATTTCCTACAATTTATAGCAACAATTAACCCGTGGGAAACACCTGGCTAAAATTCCGTAATATCCGTATGGTAATTGGAAAATTCCAGAATCTAAAAAATATACAAAAAACTGAATATGAAACAATAAAAACCATTCATTGATCACCGAATCGTTAAATCACCAAATCGTGTGCCCAAAATGAATAATGCCTAGCGAACAATTTAGAAATACGCTTTAGTTATAGCACAAAAACTAAAGCCTAATTCTAAATCTACAACAAGAAGCTAGGGCGAACAATTTATAACATAATATCTTAGGCTAATTTCAAATTGTACGACTAAACTAGCTTCGACTAAACTAGCTAGGACCTGGATCTGAGTTTGCTCGAAGAACATAATTGTTAGCAAAAGACTCGAACCTCTCATCGAGTGTTTGAGTCCAAGCCAGATTATCGGCTGTTCTTTGAGCCTCGGCAGCTACCCTCTGCTCTTCCATCAGTTTTCTTTGAGCCTCGGCAGCTACCCTCTGCTCTTCCATCATTTTCTTCAAGTCATTGTTTTCGTTTTTCAAAATTCGTATCTCCTGTTACAACCATTTACACACCAAACTGTTAGCACAAAAACGAAGTGAGTTTGACTTTTAAATAAACATGTATACTAGATTGTTCCAAAAAAAACATGTATACTAGATTACATACATGTCAAAACATACAAAACATCCGCATATAAGAAATCCTTACTCACTTGGTGGCAGCCTTACTTGCTGTCATGACCGCTCACTACTACGAAAAACCTAGTAGAATCCTGCTCAAAACCATATTAGAGTTCAGTTTTGATACAGGATAGATATGGGGGGCTCTATGTGGATGGCCGAATAGAGTGCAGTTTAAGAGATGGATTCTAAAGTCACTTATACATTCCAAAATTCCAGTATGTCAAGAATTGGACTATAAGTGAGACAAAACATGGAAAAAAGACTGGAATTCCAGATTTTTATTACTACGGAGTACAAATTAACTCTACGCTGATACAAATCATATTTAATTTTTAATCAAGAAGCAATAGATTGTTTAACTAGACATACGCACACTTGAAAAGACATATTAGTTACTAACATATTCTCAACAATCGACCAAGGCTATAAATACGAAAACCAGTCATAGAAAACCAGAAACTTTGGACATGACCAAGGCTATAAACCACAACCAAGAGTGCAACACAAGAAAAGGAATAATTGGAATTCTTTCCATTCTTAACTAAACTCACATATAAATACGAAAACCAGTCATACCTTGCTGTATCAAGTAGTAACTAACAAGCAATGAATGAACCAGCTAAACAGAACAACTCCATTACTCATAACAAAAACTTGGAATGAATACCTTTGACCATTACTTATGCAGTTAACTAATATGTCATTCAATGTGGCATTCCAACAGGCTGTATGTTCAGTGTATTCAACCTATATCTTTAGTCATTCTAATACTCCTGAATAAGTATACTTTGGCACTTATAGTCATATCAACCTAGCTTCATCTTACTGTGCTTAATTGAATACGTTAATAACCTTTTAGGTTCTTTCAACAATTACGTTCACTGGTATTGATGCCACAAGTCAATCCCACCACAAATCAATCCATCTACAACATACTATGGGATTCAGTAAGAATCCATTCTAATACAATTATTAGGCAAGATGGACATGTCCAAAGTTTCTGCAGCCTGAAACTAACTGAGATACGCATAGTTGATCAAAATAAAAGCACTCATTCTAACAATCGCATATATTACAAACTAATATATGCATCCCGCTACTGCTTCAGGAGCCTCATCCATGGCAGGAAATAATGAGACAAATTTAAAACAACAAACAATAGCTTCTACCTCGACGACTGCCTTTCTACGGTCACATAGGAGAAGATCAGGTACTTGATTTATATAATGGTAGGTCTTATAAGAATTGGCATATCTTTGCTTTACTTTTTAAACCTTGGCCCAATTATCTTTCCTATCCATGGTTTTTTCATAAACAGTTAACCTACGTGCAGTTAATATATAAACTGGGGTAGTTAATTATCGCAAATTTGTTCATTTTTTTTCAAGTCAAGTAAAAAAGGGTTGAAAACCGGACAAAATTTCTTTATCCAAAAAATTCAAAAAAAGTTAATGGAAACAAACCTCATAAGGTGAGCACGTTTGTGTGGCATAGATACTCCCACATCCCGAGATACCGGTTAGAACAAAAGCTGGATCCTTTGTCATCCCGGCACCAAGCACGTGACCTCTTTTTGAAGTAGCTAAGCTCTTCCAAACTTCAAAATCATCTTCTGGACCATTCTCATCAACTTCGGCGTTGTCATTGTTCTCTGCATGCCTTTGTGAGATAATCCTTGAATAGTCATCCTGATATAGAGAATGGACATATAAGAAGTATCCGTAAATTGTTTGAATTTATAGTAAAATGTTACTTTTATACTAAACTGTTTGACTAAGGGGTGTTTGGCTTAAGAGAAAAGACAAGTGAGAGTTTGAGACTTGCCACTAGTTGTTTAGACGCTAGGTCAATAAACTCTAACTCTGGAGTTTCGCTAGATCCGGGCTCTTCACTAGATCCAGGCTCTTCGCTAGATCCCGACTCTGTTGTCTTAACCACGGGCCTAGTGTGGACTTTTGTATGCAATTCCACAAGCTTCACTGGGCGCCCAAGATCTTTTTCCTAATAAAAAAAGAAAATTTTCTTATCAATTGGTCATCTAAACATATATGATTTATTAAGCCTTGAGGAAAATACTTTCATCTTACCATTACGACCTTAGTGTGGATAAAGCTACGCGAGCCTGCTGTGTGCTTTCCTTTTTGCGATTTAGCTCTATTCTCTTTGGCAATATTTGCTTTTAGTCTCCATTCATCAGTATCCCAAACATTAACCATAGGGAGCCAATAATCTTCGCCAATCCAATTAGGACGACTAGAAGTGATGCGACTGATATCCACATTATCTGTCACTTTTGATCCCTTCATTGCAGCCTCTCTCACATTTCTCATTATGTCCCTAAACCTGTTTTTAATATGATCTTCCCAGGCTTCACGAATCTGATTACTTTCTGCAGCATCCCATCGATAGAACATCTGCACATAAGTGTTTATTTTGTTAGCTATATCAGGTTAAAGAAACACTTTCTTTATTTAGATGTGATAAGTTACGAACCCCAAAACGGTTAAAACACCTATCCAGATGGATTTTGGGGATTTTTGACCAAGTGGCGTAAGAACCCTTGAACATAGTCTTGAATAGCTTAACCGCATGACGACTAATTGAAGGGTCATAAAACCTACAAAAATCATACATTGGCGCACGTGTCAAATAAATTTACAAACATTATCATAACTCAAAAAGTAACAAAGCAAGAAGCTAAAATAAGTTATACAAAGTACTTACACTCCGCCGATAAGCCACACTTTAGGAAGTGAAGAGGAGGGCGTGCCATTTGACACAACATGATTTTGTGTTGAATCAGTTACATGTTCCTCATCATGATCCACATTATCTTCGTGCACACTTAATCTCTCTTCAACCATCAAATCTGGGCTCGGGGAACAAGCATTTGGACTCTCATTACTGTGCCTAACCATACCACTGCTTCCTCTTCCTATTGGGCTACAATTATATTCTCTTTCACTAGTATCGTTGCTCCCTCTTACTCCCTGACTACAACCATCCCGGATGTCCCTACCCCTACCGGTCCCAGAAGTATTGTTGCTTCCTCTTCCTCTCGTACTACATCCATCTTGTATGTCCCTACCCCTACCGATCCCAAAAGTATTGTTGCTCTCTCTTCCTCCCGGACTACATTCATACTGTTTGTCCTTACCCCTACCGATCCCATAAGTACTATTGCTCCCTCTTAATCCTGGACTGCATTCATCTTGTATGTCTCTGCCGTTCCCACGACCACCACTACCGTCGCCTCTTGGGCTCCATTCATTTGATATCTCCCTTCCGCGCTTAACAATACTAGTACTAGTTCCTTGAAGTGTTGGTCTTTTAGTATATGTCTGAATATGAGAACCTCTGGATCGACCTCTACCTCTGGAATGCGTCATTACGAAAAGGCGTCACCTGAAAAACAAAGTAAAATGTTATTACACATATTGAGTACTGTTACATACTTACAATAACCTCAACAAACAAAGCATGATTAGTCAAGCAACCCGAATAGCATAAAACATTGCACTCAATAAACAGAGCATATGATTCAAACATTATTGGTAGGAAACTACCTTATGTAGGTAGCAATCAGTCATAGAGCATCTTGAATAATGTATAACATAAATAAATCCATACATCACAGAAATAAAGTTAACAGTCAATAACATTAATGAGTGCAAGAATAAATAGCAACCAATCCGAATACACAAGAAATAAACTCAACATTATTAAGATAAACTACGCATCATCATCAGAAGAATGATTAGACGATTCAGAGTCGATGTCATCACTTGAATCATCATCATTCGTCTCTTCAAACTCTTCTTCATCATCATCATTTGTATCATTAACTTCAGGGTCGATAGCAGTTTCAACTTCTTCTATTTCTTCTCTTATAAGACTAACTAGTTGAATATCCTGCGTTATGCCTATTGTACATACTAACCTTTCATTTTCTTGAAAGAAATCCTCCCCATCCACATTGTCATCAGCGGAAATTTCAGTAGCTAATATAGCTTCTGCTACTTGGAATATTCCTCTTGGCGTCGCCTTCACAACAGCCCACCAATCTTTTAATTCCTTTGTCATTGAAGGGTATGTTGTATAATAGGATTGTTGGGCTTGACTTGCAAGGATAAATGGGTCGAAAATGCATCCCCGTGACCTAAATTTGATATCTACCATGTTGTGTTTAACATTTACTTTTACCCCGTGGCCTGGATCAAACCAACGACACTTGAACAACACAACCATGCAAGTCCCTAACATGCTATGATAATCTACCTCTATGACCTCTTCTAACTCTCCATAGTAGTCACTTTCTTCCTCATTATAACATGACCCTTTCACGCACACCCCAGTGTTATTTGTGACCCTGCCATCACCATGCCCAAGAGTGTGAAACTTGTAGCCATTGACAATATATCCCTTATGTGATGTGACTTCGTTTATCGGTCCATAAGCTAGATCCTTTAAATGTTCATTTATTGGATCTGACCCGGACAATATCTACATTTATAAGAGGACTTGTGTTAGTATGACACTTATTTATTAGCTATATATTAGAAATTATTATAATCATAATGTGTTATGCTTACATGATCTGCAAACCAGCTTACGAAATCTCGCTCCCGAAATTGATCAAGTTCACGTTCTTCAATATTTGGATGTGTTTGCCTAATCCAATTATTAAACACGGTTATGGAAGGGTGAACTTCCATACAGTTAAGCAGGATATAAGTTTGAATCTTGTGCTTTTCAAACTCATTCAAATACCTCTTATGACCACCCTTATAAAATAATCTCCTAGAAGGAACTTTGAATATGCTTAATCTTGGATCGGTATTCGTACAAGTTGGTATCTCAGGTGCATAGTTTCGAGGCAAACGATTCAACTTTGTTTCAAATTGAAAGGGAGAATAGATTGAGAGTTCACTTATGCGATGGGCCTCAACAATAGAGCCTTCAGGCCTTGCTCTATTTCTAATTGTTCTTTTCAGTGAACCTAATTTCCTCTCATATAGATACATCCACCTGTACTGCGTGGGACCACCATTGATAGCTTCATCTGCCAAATGTATAACAAGGTGTTCCATCGAGTCAAAAAAACTAGGTGGGAAGATTTTTTCTAACTTGCAAATAGTCACAACCACACTCTCTTTCAATGTTTGTAAGTCTTGTATGTGTAACTCCTTAGAGCATATAACACGAAAGAATGTGCACAACTCTGTTATTACATCCCATATTGCATTAGGGATCATACCTTTTAATGCAATAGGCAGCAACCGTTGCATAAACACATGGCATTCATGACTTTTAAAACTGTAAAAGCTAGAATCTTTTAGGTTTACGCATCCCCCTATATTTGAAGCATATCCGTCGGGGAATTTAACTGTTTTCAGCCATTCACATACTTTCTTTACTTGCGGTTTGGATAAAGTGTATGATGCTTTTGTCTTCAAAACTTTGTTGTTTTCCTTCCAAACACGCAATTCTGGACGGTTACAGTACTTCTCAATATCCATTCTCGCCTTGATATTGTCTTTTGTTTTCAAAGTGTCCATTATAGTGTTGAAGATATTCTCGAAAACATTCTTCTCAATGTGCATAACATCAAGGTTGTGCCTGATTAACAACAAAGGCCAGTATGGTAGCTCCCAAAAGATGCTTCTCTTTACCCAATTATGAGTTATCCCAAAACCATCTATTTTTTTATTCTTTGGATTGTATGGGGTGCCTTCATAAACAGTTGGATAATCTTGAATTTCTTGCCAAATTTCGAAACCAGTCCACTCTGGTGGAGGAGTGGATGATACTGTGGCTCTAGCGCGGAATCCCTTTTTATCACGTCTAAAAGTATGATTAGCAGGAAGAAATCTTCTATGGTAGTCAAACCAGCAAGGTTTCCCTCCATGTTGTAATTGAAAGGAATCGATGTCCCCCATGCAATGTGGGCAAGCTAACTTGCCATGTGTGCTCCAACCAGACAGCATTGCATAGGCAGGGAAATCGCTAACAGTCCACAACAAAATAACTTTCATTTTAAAATTTTGCCTACGATAAGCATCATAAGTATCAATACCATCTTGGTATAAATCTTTTAGCTCGTCGATTAAAGGCCTTAGAAACACGTCTATGTTCTGGCCCGGGCTCTTTCTTCCAGGAATAACCAATGCGAGTTGAACATGCGACTCTTTTAAGGCCAACCAAGGAGGTAAGTTGTAAACTGAGATGAAGACGGGCCAACAAGTATATGGTTTCGAACACGAGCTAGTTGGACTGAAACCATCGGTGCATAACCCAACACGAACATTCCGGGTTTCATGTGCAAATTCAGGATCTTCTAAGTCAAAATGCTTCCAAGCTCTCCCATCACTCGGATGTACCATGCTCCCGTCAGCTGTTTTATGATCAGCGTGCCATGTCATATCTTTGGCAGTCTTTTCTGACAAGTACAACATTCGAAGTCTATCAGCAATCGGCATGTACGTCAACACCAAGTTAGGAACCTTTCGTCCACCACTCTTGTAACGTGATGTCCCGCAAATTCGACAATGGGTCAAGGAAGAATCAGTACGGTCAAATAACATGCAATGGTTTTTGCAAGCATGAATCTTCTTAATCCGAAGACTAATTTCCTTTGAACACTTCTTTGTCCTATAGAAGTTATCAGCTATTTCATTCTCCTTAGGTAGCATGCTTTTCATATCTCGAAGTATTACATTTATGGCCTCCACAGGGATATTAAGTTCTGATTTCCAACTTAACACCCTTGTGGCAGCTTGTAACTTCGTCCAATTTTGACACCCGGGGTACAAAGGGCTGTCGTTATCTCTAAACCTATAAACCTTTTGGGCAAAATCGTTTGGTACTTCTTCTTCCCCTAAACTTGAAGCCAAATTAGAATTAGAGGGAGACGGGGTATCTAACTCCATGTGTGTTGCAATATCGTCCTCTTGGGCCATGGCATTGGAGCATTGTCCAACGTGTTGGACCGGTTCATCAGTTTCACCATGTTCCCACCAAGTTGTGTAGCCGGGCATGAATCCTTTTTGTAACAAATGGTATTTCACTTCATCTCTAGTTCTATAAGGCCGGACTTTACATTTGAGACAAGGACATTTGATACAAAGTTCTAGGACACCACTGATATTTCTTTTGTCAACATTAGCTACTATAGAATAAGCGTAGTCTAAAAACTCGTCCACTTTTGACGCAAAGACCTTGTCATGATAGCCTTCAACTGTAAATCTGTTGTACATCCATGTTCTATCACTATGCGTCGACATGGTTCCTATATATACCAAAGTTTAAGTTAACTTAACCATATCATACATCCTATAAAAAACAACCTTAATGAGGGCAGTGGAGGGCTTGAGATTAAATATTCTACAACCCCTTATGTACAAAAACAGCATCAAATATCGATTATCCAATTTTTTTTAATCTTTTTTAGGTGATATACTGAAAGTCTGAGATGCTACTGGTTCTGCAATTTTTTTGAACCTTTTTTGAATCTTTTTTATAAAAATTTATTCACCTAAGGTATATGTAATTGTAGGCGGCCCTGTGGCTGTTAATGATCCTCCAAGCGAAAACTTATAAGTCTCAAAATGAGCCACAAAAATGGGACTTGTGAAACATAAGCCCATATCGGCTTATGTTTCATAAGCTGAAACAAATACCCCCTTATAATATCTGATTAGTTGTAATAGCTATTTAGTTTACGAAGCTTTTATTTTAGATATGGGGTGTTTAGGATTGAGTTTATTTAAAAAGTTGGTTCACCGAATCAGATACCCATTACTACTTTGAACTAAAGTTCGTCTTTTGGTACCAACGTACTTTTCCCTATATAAAGATTCAAGTTATATTGTTTATCATGACGATATATCATATTGATTTATTGCTATATTGATATTTGGCCCACCCGTGCATAAAATCTTGGCTTCGTCCCTGTATCCAATCCAGCTAATTTTTTAACATGTTTAGTTATGGAGATTATATTACTTAATTAATGTGTGTACTACTTCAAGTTCACAAGATATTATAAAAAATATCTAAGGCCGATGATAGATGTAGGAATTGTCACCCACACAAATAGCAGTGGGTCAAGCAGGTTGGGTAACCTGTTAAACAGGCTTGAGTCCGAGTGCTTCTCTTTTGACCCGTTAACCAAACCAGTTAACTGTTTAACAGGTTGGGTAACCTGTTAAACAGTCGTTGGCTGTGAGCTCACTTATGATATTTAGTTTCTAAGTTCTCTATAAATATATGTCAGTCTTTTGACTCTCTTCTGTATCTGTTTATCACATGCAGGATGACGAGAAGGCATTGCAGTTTGCAAAGTCGAGGTGAAATTAAGTAGTCATTGTTTTTTGTGTTTTGAATTTGGATGATATATGAGCACAGTGAGCACATCCTGACTTTCTGTTGGGTTATAATGAGCTTGAGTATTGTATTGAGTGTAATAATTCGTAACTTAATTTATTTTATGTTGATGTAGTCCAAGAAAAGAGGTTTGTCATTGGAAGAGAAGCGGGAGAAGATGCTTCAGATCTTTTATCACTCTCAAGACTTTTACCTGGTGAGTCATTTAAAGTTAGATTGTTCTTTTATAGGTTTGGATATCACTGATATACTTTGTAAAGTTTGTATGCATGTACATACTTTGGTGACATTATGTTATGTTTGAACTTATGTTTACATATGCTTTCTGTGAACAATGTCAGCTGAAGGAACTTGAAAAGTTGGGATCGAGGAAAGGCGTCATTAGCCAATCTGTCAAAGACGTTGTCCAAAGTCTAGTGGATGATGATCTGGTCTCAAAGGACAAGATAGGAACCTCGGTAAGAAATGCCTCTGGACACGATACTCATTAGCGACATATTTATTCTAAGACGTTGGTTCTGATTCATCTATTGTCAAAGCAGTCACGTTGCAATGCAGAATCTGTGCTTTCTGCTTCTTACTCCAAGTAAATAAAGTAAAGCTCTAACGACAAACCTAAATTAATCTACTTATTAACATTTCAGGTATACTTTTAGAGTCTTCCTAGCTGTGCTGGAAATCAGGTACAGTAAGCTTTTACTTAAACAATGTGAGTCCCTGAAGGAAGGTCGCGAGGATTCCACATGTTGGACTAACGGGGGTGTTTGTGTTAGCTTACTATATGGATTTATTAGATTACTAGCTTATTTTAAAAAAAAAACATTTTGTAGTATCTGAACTAGCTTATAAGCTTATATAGAGTGGTTTGCCCTTTATAATTTGTGCAGGATGATACTGCATTTAAGAACCAAAGTGCACTGTTTGCCCTTTGTATTTCGGATATAGTGGTTACTAATTTTTCCAGAAACATTTACGTTCTGAATTTTTACATATACTTAACATATATTTATATTAGATTACATATAATTAACATATAATTAACATAATTATGTTAATAAACATATAATTAACATAATTATGTTAATAAACATATAATTAACATATAATTAACATATAATTAACATATAATTAACAGATAACTAACATATAATTAACATATAATTAACATAATTATGTTAATAAACACATAATTAACATAATTATGTTAATAAACATATAATTAACATATAATTAACATATAATTAACAGATAACTAACATATAATTAACGTAACTATGTTAAATAAATTATACTAAGAGACATTAGCAGGCATGAACATTAGGTTTCATCATAAATATACATTAACAGGCACAATTAAATTGAATTAACATATAATTAACATAATTATATTAAATAAATTAAATTTAGAGGCATTCCCAGGCATGAACATATACGGTTTCATCATAAACAGAAATTAACAGGCATAATTAAATTAAATTAACATATAATTTAATTAAACTAACATATGATTAACATAATTAAACTAACATACCTAATTCAGGCACACGGTTACATCTTCACATTTTAGAAAGGATGAGTAAGAAGGTGGATGATGAGAAGATGCTTCGATTTGCTGGAATTTAAGCAATGGTTTGATTTGAATTTAAGAAATTGGGCGTTTTGTATTTGTTGTAAGAGTTTTGTTTGTGTGAGTTTGAGTAACGAGATAAGAATTGGGCATTTTTTTGTTAATATTTTGTCAAGTTTAAGGAAACAGATAAGACTTTAAGATTTTGTATGGACATGGTGACTTATAAAGTTAGGTGAGTACCCACAATTTTCCCACGGATTTATCATATCTGTGGGAAATCTGTGGGAAATTACCCACGAATTTCCCACGGTTATTTTTTTATAATTATGATAGAGTTAGGTGAGTACCCACGATTTTCCCACGGACTTATTATTTCTGTGGGAAATTTGTGGTAAATTACTTACGGATTTCCCACGGATATTTTTTTGTGGGAAAGTCGTGGGTAATTACCCACAGATTTCCCACGGATATATCATGCCCGTGGGAAATCTGTGGGAAATTACCCACGACTTTCCCACGGACATGATCGTTTTTTTTACTTTTATTGGTATAGTTAAACATTTACACATTACACATCCATAGGGTACCGTTGTATACGAGATGTTCAAAGGAATGTCCGTTATATACGAGATGTTCAAAGGAGTAATCGATAGGGTATCGTTGTATACGAGATGTTCAGATGAGTAGTCGGTACGAGATGTTCAAAGGAGTAGTCGATACGATATGCCAAAATGGTATCATTGTATACTTGATGTTCAACGGAGTAGTCGATAGGGTATCGTTGTATACGAGATTTTCAACGGCGTAGTCGATAGGGTGTCATTGTATACGATACGTTCAAAGGAGTAGTCGATAGGGTATCGTTGTACATGATATGTTCAACGGTGTAGTCGGTAGGGTATCATTGTATACGAGATGTTCAAAGGAGTAGTCGATAAGGTATCGTTGTATACGATATGTTCAAAGGAGTAGTGGATACGATATGCTCAAAGGGTATTGTATACTAAAAGCGTACCGTTGTATACGAGATGTTCAAATGAGTAGTCGATAGGGCATCGTTGTATACGAGATGTTCAAATGAGTAGTCGATAGGGTATCGTTGTATACGAGATGTTCAAATGAGTAGCCGATAGGGTATCGTTGTATACGAGATGTTCAAATGAGTAGTCGATAAGGTATCGTTGTATACGAGATGTTCAAAATTTTAGCCGATAGGGTATCGTTGTATACGAGATGTTCAAATGAGTAGCCGATAGGGTATCGTTGTATACGAGATGTTCAAATGAGTAGCCGATAGGGTATCGTTGTATACGAGATGTTCAAATGAGTAGTTGATAGGGTATCGTTGTATACGAGATGTTCAAATGAGTAGTCGATAGGGTATCGTTGTATACGAGATGTTCAAATGAGTAGCCGATAGGGTATCGTTGTATACGAGATGTTCAAATGAGTAGTCGATAAGGTATCGTTGTATACGAGATGTTCAAATGAGTAGTCGATAAGGTATCGTTGTATACGATATGTTCAAAGGAGTAGTGGATACGATATGCTCAAAGGGTATTGTATACTAAAAGCGTACCGTTGTATACGAGATGTTCAAATGAGTAGCCGATAGGGTATCGTTGTATACGAGATGTTCAAATGAGTAGCCGATAGGGTATCGTTGTATACGAGATGTTCAAATGAGTAGTTGATAGGGTATCGTTGTATACGAGATGTTCAAATGAGTAGTCGATAGGGTATCGTTGTATACGAGATGTTCAAATGAGTAGCCGATAGGGTATCGTTGTATACGAGATGTTCAAATGAGTAGTCGATAAGGTATCGTTGTATACGAGATGTTCAAATGAGTAGTCGATAAGGTATCGTTGTATACGATATGTTCAAAGGAGTAGTCGATAAGGTATCGTTGTATACGAGATGTTCAAAATAGTAGCCGATAGGGTATCGTTGTATACGAGATGTTCAAATGAGTAGCCGATAGGGTATCGTTGTATACGAGATGTTCAAATGAGTAGTCGATAGGGCATCGTTGTATACGAGATGTTCAAATGAGTAGTCGATAGGGCATCGTTGTATACGAGATGTTCAAATGAGTAGTCGATAGGGTATCGTTGTATACGAGATGTTCAAATGAGTAGCCGATAGGGTATCGTTGTATACGAGATGTTCAAATGAGTAGCCGACAGGGTATCGTTGTATATGATAAGTTCCCGCCAAAACTTCCCCCCCAAAACTTCCCGCCAAAACTTCCCACCATAAGTTCCCGCCAAAACTTCCCACCAAAAGTTCCCCCCAAGATTTCCCCCCAAGATTTTCCCCCAAAAGCACCTTTTTTGTTACCATAAAAACATCTTCATAACCAAGAACTAAACAGATCACACACACTCTTGCCATCTCAACGACCAACACACACATTGTAATTATGAAGATGGTGGCATATGAAGCTTTTACGTGTACTTGTGGAGCCGGAGATGTAGTTCTAAGAGAATCGTATAGACACCATACCCGTGGTAAACTATACTATGCTTGTCCACTATCGAAGGTGATCAATCACATGTGTTTTTATTTGTGTAGTTTACAAATAATATGATTAGGTATGTTTAATGAATAAATTTTCCTTACTCTTTAATTAACAGCCTCGGGAAGGTACTTTTGGATGTGAATTTTTTCTATGGAAAGAGGATCGAGTTCGTCTACTACTTGGTTCTCCTGGAGCTTCAACGACTTCAACTTATTCACCAATACCTTCAATGACTCCAGTTTCCTCTCCAAGCTCTTCAACACCTCCAATCTATTCTTCGGGACCTTCGAGGTATGCAGAGTGTGCAAACTGCAAGCTCTTGACTACAAAGCTAAATATACTCGAGGCAACAATGGAAACACAAATGCATCCCGAGCACCACACAACGAATTCAAATGCACTATTACATGAGCTTTACAATAGCGTGGGAAACATTAGTTTGCAGTAGTTTGTCATTTAGCATCTCGACTTCGTAATGTAATTCGTATGTTTTATCTACTGCGTAATGTAATTCGTATGTTTTATGGACTTTGTAATGTAATTCGTATGTTTTATCATCTTTTTAGTGTAACTCGTATGTTTTTTAGACTTTGTAATATGATTCGTATGTTTTATTGTTTAACTTTTTATCGACTTTATAATGTAAGTTGTATGTTTTATTGAATAAACTTTTATCAACTTTCTCACGGATGTATAAATCACAAAATATTGGTAGTCCGTGGGAAATATGTGGGTAATATGTGTGAAATCAGTGGGAAAACCGTGGGAAATCTGTAATCCGTGGGAAATCTGTGGGTAAATTACCCACGGATTTCCCACGGATGGATAAATAATAAAATAATATGTTTTCCGTGGGAAATCTGTGGGAAAGTTCCGTGGGAAATCCGTGGGTGAATTACCCACGGATTTCCCACGGATGGATAAATAATAAAATAATATGTTGTCCGTGGGAAATCCTTGGGTAAATTACCCACGGATTTCCCACGGATGGATAAATAATAAAATAATATGTTATCCGTGGGAAATCCGTGGGTAATTTACCCACGGATTTCCCACGGATGGATAAATAATAAAATAATATGTTATCCGTGGGAAATCCGTGGGTAAATTACCCACGGATTTCCCACGGATTAATAAATAATAAAATAATACGTTGTCCGTGGGAAATACGTGGGTAAATTACCCACGGATTTCCCACGGATAGATAAATAATAATAATAATGTGTATACCGTGGGAAATCCGTGGGTAATTTGCCACCGCTTTCCCACGGATGTGTAAAATAACTAAAATAGTTTTGTAATCTGTGGGAAATCCGTGGGTAATTTGCAATCCGTGGGAAGTCCGTGGGTAATTTGTCACGACTTTCCCACGACTTTCCCACGGAAACCTTGGTCAATGCTTCTGTGGGAAATCCGTGGGTAATTTCCCACGGATTTCCCACGGAATTTTTTTTTGTCATTTCTGTGGGAAATCCGTGGGAATACCGTGTCAAATTTCCCACGGTTTTTGTTCCGTGGGAAAAATTTTGTGGGTAAAACCAGTTTGTGTAGTAGTGTAAGTTACCTCGGAGTCCATAAATTGTAGAAAGATTTTGTAAATGAGAAACATATATCAATACTGCATTTTCTGCATATAGATATGCCTAAATTCTGGCAGTAGGATCTTAAGGGTGAGCCTGATCCTGCAAGTGCTACAAGGATTACGAAAGTTTATGCCAGCATATTATTACTCGAACTTATTTACTGTCAAAGAGTTATATTTGTTTAGAAACTAAATTTACTGGGGTAAAGTAATAAGGGTCAGCATAAAATGTAATAATATACTGCATATGAATGTAAAAGTAAGAACGTTGTATCATCATCAAATACACACAAGGATAGAAGCATGTAGGAAGGCCAAACCTGTTAGATAAGAAGGCCAAGGGATGCACGTGTTTGGCATTCGACCCAATATGTGTTTCAACAGTTTGCGGTAATTCCTGAATCATCGTATAATGATTAAAAAAAGTAAGAAGATTCCATCCACATTCCAAATCTCATATAACCATGTTGTTTATACATAGTGAACCTTTGATATTGTAATACGTTGTCATCATCAACAGGTAACATACTCAAGTTAGATTTTGGAGCATTGGTTCCATCCCACACGAAAAGCGTCCACTCACCTTCATTTGAACAACATATATGAAGAACCTGCAATTGATTCTCAAACAAGAACTAGCATTTAGATACAAGATAATTCCTTGATCTCTTTCATTGACATGGAATCCCTTGATACGACGTTATGGTCTACACATATAGATAATGGAGTCACAGTCTTTAGTCAAATACCTGTGTTAGGTTGGGTAATTGACCATTGTCTCAAGCGCGTACGAAACAGCTTCCTGTCTTCCTGTCTCAAGCGCGTACGAAACAGATTTTGAGGCGTCTCTTCCATCATATAGTGCGAAGGATCCACTGCCGCATTAATCAATGACATATTTTTTTTCACCTGACGTAACAACATAACAAAAGCATAAAATCCCCGTTGTTGACTTTTAATATCAAAGTGACCAAATTCGAACTTTGAGATACTTACAAACTACAAACGTTACCAAATTGAAGGTCAGTCCCATTGACCCAAAAAAGGCGAACTGTAGATAAAGCTTCACCAAAGCAAGGTACAATATCGTTTTCTCGAATCATATATATCTATAACTAATTTCTTTTTTATAGATGTCCAGATGAGTAAGTGATAGGGGCAAGGTTCAAATTAAACCGGGACATGTTTCTTCTCAAGTTAAACAAAAACTTGCATTACTAACCACTGCTGCAATGCCTTTGCTTGTGATCTTGAATTTCAAGTATCTCTACTGTATAAGATTAGTTGGCGTATGATACTACGAGCACTAGTCTTAATTAAAAACTATGTCAAGCTTAATTATTATTATTATGTTGGACTTCTTTTTGTATTTTGATATTCGAATTACCATCAGTTTGGTGAAGGACTGAATTTGCAACCATAAGTTTCCAACAAGGATGCTTACTGCATTTTCAAAAGAACGAAGACCGAACATGAAATCTGGCCGAACGACAGGTAAAATTTTAATTTACTCTAAAAATAACAACGACGACAACAGTAACATACAAAATTTATGTAACTTGATAGCCCAAGTAAACGCGCCAGAAGTAAAGATAAACATGGCTACTAATTAAGCTTGTCGATTTTGGTTATGTTCAATGTGTCGATGCAATACTTGATTAAGGTCTGTCCTGAGTTTTGGTTTTGTTTGTCTGTTGATCTAGTCGGAATGATGTATCTTTATGTGGCACATAATGAAACTTGGGTCAATTTGCATGCTTTCGCAGTATTCGTTTGATGGGTTGATTCTTTTGTCGTTGAAAGGCCTTTATAAGCACTTTCAGGAAATCGGTGATTATAAATCTAATACAGTTTTAGTTTTTCAAAATCCTTGCAGCCATCATGGGTTGAGATCGAGAGAAGTTGAGAGGCTGATGACTTCGTCATGGTTGCAAAACTAGTCACTTTAAGATAAACTCGATACTAGACTAGATTATGATACAATAGTAGTTTATAATAGGTAGTAGCCGATGACAGACAATACGTACACCTGAAAAGTACCTTAATTCATCTCCAGGAAACATTGGTATAAGGTACTTTCCAACATAACGCTTCAAGACGGCATCGTAACGCCAAGTCACGTCAGCATGACGCTTACTTTTCAACACCTAGCACTCTAAACCAGGGACGATCATCGGTTCAACCCGGACCGAGACCGACTTAGCACAAAACCACAAAACAAAAAATATCGAGTCGGTCTGGTCTTAAAAGGCATAATGGTTGTTTGTATGTAAATCGGACCGGACCAAGACCGATTTAGCCCAAAACCACGGACCGAATCCGCTCCCGTCCAATTCTTCGGTCGGTCCGGTCCAATAAGGTATAAAGATCGGTTGTACATAAGACCGGAATGAATTAAACTGGACCGAGACCGATTTAGCCCAAAACCACGGACCAAATCCGCTCCCGTCCAGTTTTTCGGTCGGTCCGGTTCAAGAAGGTATAAAGATCGGTTGTACATAACGCCGGAATAAATTAAACCGGACCGAGACCGATTTAGCCCAAAACCACGGACGGAATCCGCTCCCGTCCAGTTTTTCGGTCAGTCCGGTTCAAGAAGGCATAATGATCGGTTGTACATACGACCGGAATGAATTAAACCGGATCGAAGACCTAATACAAAGTAAAATATGGACTGAGAACCGGACCGTTTCGTAGGTCTTGTCCGATAAATCTAATTTGGACCGATTTTTTATTCACGATCGTATATGCTCAACATTACGGTAAAATTAGACTAGATTAAACCAAAGTAAAGTGTAGTCCTAACATAAGGTAAAATAGGAAGTAAGATAAAATATGGACCGAGAACCAAACCATTGCTTCGGTCTTATCTGATCAATCCAATTAAACCGGTTTTTCGATTCAGTCGGTTCATGGTCGGTTATGGCCACCATTACGTAAGACTAAGATCATATAGAACCGAACCGAGAACCGAACATGAGGTAAAATGTGAACCGAGAACCCGAACACCATTATATAAACACCCCCTTTCATTTCACTTCCAACAATAAACCGTTACACTCTATCCAAAAACCAACAACCACAAAAAAACAAAAAATGCTCCTCTCCATCACACCCCACCATAACCACCACAACCACCACCACAACCACCACCACAACCGTCATCACAAACCGACCATCACGCACTGCCGTAACCCTAACTTCACCACCACTTCAAACCTCCATACAGTAAGTAACAACAACAACGCCGCTGATGACGTGGCAATGACGGTGAGTTCGGCGGCGGCGGTGGCGGCGGCGATACGGAAGGCGTCAGGTAGTTCGTCGGTTGAGTTTGTGGAGAGGATTGAGGAGAAGAGGAATAGTGGTGTGGTGTTGCCGAGTTGTGATTTTCAGACGCTTTGTGTTGAGCAGTTGGATTTGTTTCGGAGGATTGTCGATCCTGATGCGCGTTTATCGGTATATAGTTACGGATACTGATACGTTACTAAGCGTTTTCGTAGAATAAATAACTAGACGATAATGCTTATTGTTTAGAGTATATAATAGTTAGAATTAGACGATAATGCTTATTGTTGCCAACTAGATGCGTTTACCTTTTGGATTTTGTTTAGTTGCTTATGTTTGAGATGCCAATAGACGCGTTTAGCTTTTGGATTTTGAATAGATGCTTTTGTGTGTGAGATGCTAATAGACGCGTTTAGCTTTTGGATTTTGTTTAGATGCTCCTGTTTGAGATGCTAATAGACGCGTTTAGCTTCTAGCTTTTAGTTTTAGCTTTTATTTTAGCTTCTAGCTTATAGTTTAGATTCTAGCTTCTAGCTTGCAGTTTTTAGAATATAATGCTTATTGTTTGGTAACTACTAACTAGACTCGTTTACCTTCTGGATTTTGTTTAGATGCTAATAAAAGACGAGTTTAGCTTCTAGCTTTTTGTTTTAGCTTCTAGCTTTTTGTTTTAGCTTCTAGCTTTTTGTTTTAGCTTCTAGCTTTTAGGATATAATGCTTATTGTTTGCCAACCGGACGCGTTTACCTTCTGGATTTTGTTTAGATGCTTCTATTGAAACAACGCTAATAAAAGACACGTTTAGCTTTTGGATTTTGTTTATATGCTCCTATGTGTAAAACACTAATGTATGACACGTTTAGCTTCTAGCTTCTAGTTTAGCTTCTAGCTTCCAAGTTTTAGAATATAATGCTTATTGTTTGGCAACTAGACGCGTTTACCTTTTGGATTTTGCTTAGATCTTCTATTTGAAACAAGTCAACAATGCTAATAAAAGACGCGTTTTGCTTTTGGATTTTATTCCTATGTGTAAAACGATAATATAAGACACGCTTAGCTTCTAGCTTTTAGTTTTAGCTTCAAACCAACCATCACACACTGCCGTAACCCTAACCCTAACCTCAACACCACTTCAAATCTCCGTACAGTAAGTAACAACAACAACGCTGATGACGTGGCAATGAGGGTGAGTTCGGCGGCGGCGATAAGGAAGGCGTCGGCGAGTTCGGCGGTTGAGTTTGTGGAGAGGATTGAGGAGAAGAGTGGGGGTAGTGGTGGTGTGGTGTTGCCGAGTTGCGATTTTCAGACGCTTTGTGTTGAGCAGTTGATTTGTTTCGGAGGATTGTCGATCCTGATGCGAATTTATCGGTATAATATTTTATACAGTTTGTTATGTGTTAAGTTGTATAAATTAATATGCGCGAGTGTTTAGGATATAATGCGATTAGGGTTCAGCAACGAGTGTTTAGAAATGATGATAATAGCAGCATTTATAATCACCAACTCAACTTAGTTTCAAATTTAGCAACAAATATAAGCCGAAAACCAAATAAGCCATAAGCCCGCTATATAAGCCGAAACAAACACCCCCTAGGCTAGTTTTGGAACGCTTATTGTTCGGCATTTGGCAATGAGTTTTTAGCTATTTGATTTTGTTTAAAGGCTGCTAAATGCTAATGCTCTTGTTGCTATTGCTAGTTTTGGAATGTTTTAGGAGCGTCTAGGCCATAGCATCTATAATATAATGCTTATTGTTTAAAATGTGTGTTAATATTTAAAATGCGAATAAGAGAAGCTTTATGTGTCATTCTACTCTTTATAATTAGAGATACAACTAAGTACTAAATGATTTTATAAGACATACCGCTATTGTTTGCAATGGAATATAATGAATTGCCTTGATGTATGGAATATAATGCTACTATTTGAAATTATAATAATAAAAGTGTTTAGTTGTTATGTCATTTACACTTTATAACTAGAGATACAACTTTTTTTTTTTTTTTTTTTTTTTTTTTTTTTTTTTTTTTGGGGGTTTTTTTTTTAGAACGGCACCTCAATCTCACTGAAATCCTACCCCTGAGTTATACCATCCATAACGGGCAGGCCCCGGGACCCGAACCACTAGGGAAAACCCCTAGAACTCACGGCTTCGCGCTAAGGAGGAAAATCATGGATTTTTGTCTCTTGCAAGACTTGAACCCATGACCAAACCCCCTCCCCAAGCTCCAAGAGGAACCCAGGTGGCCAACTGCTCAGCAGTTGGTTGACTAGAGATACAACTAAGTTACCAAATGCGCTAAGAGGCTACTACTTGTTGCCACTGCTAGTTTTGGAACGTTTAGGAGCGCTTAGCTTTTAGTGTCTAGAATACAATGCTTGTTTAGGAATGAAGCGTTTAGCTTTTATGCATTTTATACTTTATAGTAATAGATACATCTACATTACAGCGGTTTATAAAACAAACAACTATCGGTACTATGAGTTTGGCGACGAGTTTTTTAGAGCGTTTAGTGTTTAGAATTATTTGGAGGTATAGATAGATCTGTTATAATTGAGCTTGTTAAACAGTAGCAAGAAGCAAAAAGCAGAAGCTGTTTGTTTTTATAAAATCGTTTGGTAACATGGCTGTGTAAATTTAACTATCAAGTGTAAACACGAGTTTCTTGTAAAAGCTTCTAGAAGTATCGTTTTTGAGTGTTTGGAATATTGCAAATGCTACCAAAAGCTCACTGCCAAAATGTTTTAGTGACAAACTTTTTGGATCACTTGGCAGTGTTTAGCGTTTAGGATATAATGCTTGTTTGGCATGAGTGTTCTGTTTTTGGATTTTGTTTAGATGCTACTATATGAAACTCTAATAAGACGCGTTTAGGTCATTTTACACTTTAAAGTTAGAGATACTGCTAAACCACCGTCAAATGGCCTAGTGGTAAGTCACATAACCTCCTGACAAGAGGTCTAAGGGTTCAAATTTCACTCGGTAGACATTTGGGGATGGCCAGGGAGATGGTTGGAAACGGAAGTTGGGAATGGTCAGGAGGATACCTCGGTTAGGTCGTGTAAATCAAGCTAAAATCTGCCCTCCCTCGGTATCCTGGTTTAGGAAAAACTTCCATTTTCTTAAATGTACGGCTACATTTCCAGACACTTATAGAATACAAACGCCTACTGCTTGCTTGCGGCTTTTTGCCGTACATAAGTGCTTTATGTATATCTATTGATTTGTTATTCGTGAACTAAATATACTTATGTACCTCAGACTTGAAGTCAGGTTACTGAAATGCTTTGTAATTTGTTAGCTATTGATATGCGAAGAAGTGGAATTTAGTAACAGTAGAAAATGTAGAATAATCTATCTAATAGTAGCTTGGGATTATAGTGTTGGGGTGATGAAGGTGTTCACGAGTTTTTAAAAGTTTGTAGATACAAGTTAGGTGTTCATGGGACTATGGGAGTATAAAAGTATTGAAAGAAGGATATCCAAAATGTTAAATATACGTCCCACAGTAAAAGTATTGAATGAAAGGATATCCAAAATGTTTGACAATTTGTTAGCTATTGTGATATGATTGTGTGTAACTGTTGAATATGAATGTGATGATTTTGGATTTAGGTTTCGGTTACCTTTGGAATAAAGTATCCAATGGTAGGCAAACTATCAGTTTAGGAGTTTTACCAAGTTTGTGGGTGTTTGGGATTGCTTATTTTTCCTGCTTATGCATCCTCTTTTCTATGGAACACAGATAAGCAGCTTAAACCTGAAAACTTCGGGAAATAGTGTTTTGATTTGCTTATTTCACGCTTATTTTATATTGATTCTATGTGAGAGAACAACATAAGCAGGCTATGTCTCTATTCAACGGGTATTGAAACCCTTTACCCAAAAAAGCGGGATATGTTTCTCTTTATGATGGTATAAAAGTAGTTTTAGTTTTTTTTTTTTCAAATCAACACTTTGAAAGCTGCTAATATTAAATAAGTTTCGATTATTGAGACACTCCGAACTACTCATGTCCTTAAAACATAAGAAGATAAGCAAAACCATGAAGAAGCAATCCCATACACCCTCTTAGTTATAGACGAGTCAACAGGAACCTTGTGAGTTGTTGAGCTGAAAATAGTTACTTCAACACCAAACCATGGTCACTCATAAGTTATCAGTAGGTACTACAGACTTACTATAAAATAGAACTGAATGTGGCATGGGACGGCAAGACGTATTGCTCTCCCTCCTTAAGTATAGAAATACCATTTGATACTTCAATCGAATAAAACCTTCGTGGGAAATATTTAGTACTTTGCTACCGCAGCCTTATGATAGTTTTGCTATATTAATGCTATTTGCTTCTTGTAATGTAGGTTTTGCTTATTTCTATTCTAAAGGGGAAAAAAAACCCCTTTTTTCTTATGAAACTGCATTATTTGCTCTGGAATTTTATAATCTGATAATCTCAATTATGTTTTCATAACTCTGTTTGTGCTGTATTGACCATTTTGAAAAAATATGTAGTTGGACAGAGTACTGTTTTTTTTTTTTTTTTTAAGGTTTAGTTTTTAATCTTTAGCTGTATCATCGGCTTGTGTTCTTTTTGTATATTTTACCAATATGCTATGATATCCATTATGCAGGTCTATGTAAGACCAGCTGGAAGTTATGTTATGGACAGACTTGAGTTGCGTAGAGTTACAGTTTATCCAGGAAGGAATGTGGCTGATATCTTAATATTAATCGGCAATTTTAGTATTCCAACAGGATTAAGGGTGGCAGAAGCCGCTCTTTTGAAACAACAGGTATACGTTTTATCCAATCTAATGTTCCTACAAAATAGGATATAGGATTTCTTTTTAGTTTCTGATTGTTCTTTCTTCAATTTAGGATACATATTAATGTAAATTGTAGGCAGAAATTATTCCCGAGCACAGAGCATTGGTTTTCCCTATGGTGAAGCATCCGTTTGTTGTGGGCTTTCTTGTTGCTGAACTTCCAAAGTTGGAAATACTGAAAGAAGAGGATGATGTAAAACCAGGCTCGCTCTCTGAGGATTCTCATGCGGTTTACCCATACTCTATCCCAAAATCATGGGAGATCCAAAGCTTTGTAGATAAAACATTGGAAATGCACAATTTCTCTGCTGAACAGAGACTAAATGCAATAAACATTTCTCGCTCTGTCGCTATGGCGTATGTTATGGATCAGGTAAATGACCCATAACTCACAATTGTTGATTTACTGTCTAACATCTATGGTTGAAACATATTTAACGTTCTGTTTATTTTCTTCCACAGAAAGCAATGTTACTTCAGCAATCTTCATGGCAAAACAATGTCAGGATGAATAATTTGGTTGAGCAAGTACGATTCTCTTCTTGTACCATATACTTGATAAAAATTAATAAAAAAAAATCCCGTGTTCTTCCTTTTAGCTATTCTAGACATATAAACTTCTTTGGCTTATGATCATCTGTTTGTCTATCTGCAGATTCGTGGTCCACTTTCTAGCATCCGTACCTTAAGCAAAATGTTAGCAGTCACTATGAAGAAAAATGAGGTGCATCACCAAACCTGTAATATATAATCTTTAGTTTTGTTTCTTAGTTAACATTGTGTTTCTGTGAATATCTTATTATAGATTCCATACGATATTGTTGAAGACATAATGGTATTAGGAGACCATATCAAAGATACTCTTCAACAACTCCAAGAGGCTGTTCAAGTGACAAAGGTTTGCTCTTGCACGAAAATAATTTATTTGTATAATGGTTTATTCCCTACACGGTATTTTTGTTGAGCTTCAAGGAGTTCAAATTGTTTTCATTTTTATTTCCAGACTAATATAGTTCGCTATAATGAAGAAAACCTAGTGAAAATAGACGAGTCAATGAGGACTCAGTTATCCAATGTTCTCTCAAAAGACACTTCTATAACTAGCGGGCGTGAGTATGGTGGACCGTTCTCTCTCTCTTCTAATTCAAGAGATCTGGAAATGCCCATGCCACCTCTGACTCTTGCGCCTCTGTTATCACCGGACATCAGGTATACATTAGTTTTCTTTCTTTTGTCCTCCTTCGGATTTTCAATTTTCCACGTTCTTACATTTGATCTAGTAAAATGTTACTAATATGTGTCTTTCATGTCGATTAGGCCGTGCAATGCTTCAGATGTACTATCTGATCTTGTGGATGCACTTGAACCCCTGGCTCTTAAGCAACAACGCGCCGTGCAAATATCTGAACTTCCCCAGTCTTTGGAGGTTGCTGTTGAAGAACCTGCTCTCCGTCAGGCTTTAAGCAATTTGATTGAGGGTGCTTTATTGCGTACAAATGTAGGAGGAATGGTTGAGATTGTGTCAACCTCAGCTCCAGCTGGTGGTGTTCTTATCATAATTGACGACGATGGACCTGATATGCACTACATGGTGAGTTAATTCTTAACTTGTACTCTTAATAGATAAAATTGGAGGTGGCAACATGGGTGGATGGGTAGTTGGATTAAGTGTTTCTGTTTATATAGGTGATTTTGGTGTGTATGGTTGATAATTGTAGTGTCTCGAATATCTCTATTTTTGGAGTCAAATTCGGCATGAAAGGTAGCATGTTACTAAATTTTGCCAATTTGTGGTATCTAATATGGTGACTTTTGACTCTTTTATAAGAGAGTTAATTGCATAAATCGTCCCTGTGGTTTGTTCGATTTAACAAAGTTGGTCCCTACAAAATTTTTTTAACGAATCATCTCCCCATGGTTTTTGACCCATATCGGATTTGGTCCCTTGACCACTAGTT
The DNA here is from genome assembly GCA_025667525.1 of Glebionis coronaria. Classification (NCBI taxonomy): domain Eukaryota; kingdom Viridiplantae; phylum Streptophyta; class Magnoliopsida; order Asterales; family Asteraceae; genus Glebionis; species Glebionis coronaria. Next base: position 91,045 of record JANFOE010000060.1, read on the forward strand.
CAGTATCCGGTTTAGTCCCTACCGGAACTAGTGGTCAAGGGACCAAACCCGATGCGGGTCGAAACCACAGGGAGATAATCCGTTGAAAAAGGTTTGTAGGGACCAATTTTGTTAAACCCGACAAACCACCGGGACGATTTATGCAATAAACTCTTCGTAAGATACACAGTAGATGTTATGTTATATTCGTTACTGAAATGACCCATTCATCGGTCAATGGGTCAACATTGCTACTTCTGCATAATACATAGTTATCCGTGCCTAAGGTGAATATTGGGGGGAATACGAAAATGATCTAAATTGTTAACATTTAATGTATTTTTGCAGACACAAATGCATTCTTTGACTCCATTTGGAGCAGATATTCTATCTAAAGGTATGGTTGAAGACAACATGACTTGGAACTTTGTAGCTGGCTTAACTGTTGCCCGAGAGATATTAGAAAGTTACGGTTGCGTCCTAAGAGTGATATCTCCTCGGTGCATGGAAGCCCCACTTGGAGCTGGAGGGACTCGTGTAGAAATATGGCTTCCCTCTTTCACTTCGTCGCCTGATAGTTTAGATGGCCCCGCTCAGGCTGCATAAACCTCTTGACGTGGAGTTTCCAGTATACTCGTGTAAACTGGTATCACACCTCTTAAACCCGCAACATTAATTTGTATGCATATATATACTTGCTTATTTTGATATGTATAGAGTATTGATGTCGGTACATTAGGTTTGTAAATAGCAAGCTAGGATTTCAAGCTAAATTAATAGTTAAGGTGTATTACTCTATATTATGTGAAATATATAAGGATCCACGAGCCATAGATTTATGGCATGAGGCTTGTTGTATGTTACATTCACATTGGATGTTTATTAACGATTACCGAGTACAGTTTCACGTCCTTTTACTTGATATATAGGCATGAAAGTTTGCAGGTTAACTCAGCTCGACAAAGATGTGTGACATACGCATATACAAACGCTTTTCTGCTGTGAAATCTTGCAAAGATTATAGGTTATCTTCCCGGCCTTGCCAGAAAGTAAAAGCATTATCGGGGTGGAAGATAAATGGCCTTTCTTAAACAATTTGAGCTATTATCACAACTCTCTGCATCTCTTAACACCAAAACGCATTCATGTCTGAGTACCTTCGAAACTCCATAAAGCAAAACCCTGATGGATATTTCATTATCATGTACGTTTTGGCCGACTAGTCCACGTAGGCTACGTTCCATGAATGCCGTCTTTCCCTCGTTACCTTTAGATAATGAAACATTCATTTCCTCCAAGTTCCTCAGAAAAATAAAGTGGAATGAAAAATCAAGAAAGCAGAAAAATGCGTATAGATGAGCTCGAGCGTCAAAAAGTAGCAATTGACTTACCTAAATCAAAGTTAACTCAAATTCATTTAGGTAGGTAACTGCTACTTTGTATTAAAATGTTATTGATATTGTATATAATCTGCTCCAATGTTTGTTCTACGGCCGATGTGGGACAAATTTAATTACCTACTAGCATTTCTATTTTTTTACGTATATTGATCCAAATACCTCTCCTTTGAAACATAATTAATGTGTCATTTACATAAAATAAAATTTCGACACGCTTGTTCATAAAAACGAACACAAAACTAGAAATTGTGTAACAATAATATGTCAATGTCTTTTTCTCAACTATGAATCTCTATAAATTCCTTTGAGAATATCGAAATGTTCATTCGTAACTAAATTTGATGCAAGTAGATGTGAAATAGAAGTTGTAGGCAACAAGCAAAACATATTAACTTTGTATAGCTAGAAGCTTTTAACGACCCGATTACATGCAGAAATCAACAAGTGCACGATATGCAAAGGTACGTCTCCAAACTTGACCTGACTTAACACACGACTCAACACATAGTTGTGATCCCACTCATCATGGAAATAACGAAGAAATCATTAAATAACGAAAGATGCATATAACAAAATAAATCTTCGTTACAAAGGTGATTAACGGTTAACTTGTTTGGCTCAACTTAATCACATACATGTACATCAGTATTATGCATCAGTATCTTTTTACAATAGGACGAGTTTTGACACATTTTTATGAGATAGACGTTACGAATATGTTTTACTCTTTTGCCCTGAAATGACCCATTAGTCAGTCAATGGGTCATATTGCTACTTCTGCACAATATGTATTCTTACAGAAACAAACGCATTCATTGACGCCATTTGGATTAGATATTCTATCTAAAGGTATGGTTGAAGACAATATGAGAACTTTGTAGCAGGGTTAACTGTTGCCCGATAGATGTTAGAAAGCTACGGTTGTGTCCTCAAAGTTATATCTCCTCAGTGTGTGGAAGCCCCACTTGGAGCTGGAGGGACTCGTGTAGAAATATGGCTTCCCTCTTTCACTTCGTCGTCTGATGATTCAGATGTTCCCGCTCAGGCGGCATAGAGGTCTAGATGTTGATTTCCCAATATACTCCTGATGGTTACATTCACATTGGATATTTATAAACGATTAGCGAGTGGTTACTATACTTTTCAATATTACAGTTTCACGTCATTTTACTTGATATATATTGATTATTTTTGTAAAGGCGTGAAAGTTTGCAGGTTAACTCAGAGTGACAATGATGTATAACATACACACATATATGCGGGTGACCCTAGGAATCATACAAACGCTTTTCTGAAGTGAAAGCGTGCAAAGTGTACCAGATGGTGTGGAATATAATGTTCCCAACCATATCTTCCCGGCCTCTCCAGAAAACAAAAGCATTGATCGGGGTGGAAGATAAATGGCCAAGTTAAAATAAGTCTAAAAGGACATAACTATCGAGTAAAAAGTAAAGCAAAAAAGGTTTCCAATGAGCATATTTAGTATAAAAAATGTGTAACCGTACTTTCCGACCTTTTGGCCGACTAATTAAATGGGGTTTGAGCTCCAATTAAAGAAACTTTCATGCAGTTCCATGATATTGCCAATTAATGAGTTTAAGGTCGTCGGTTGAACAAATTTCGAGGCCTACATTCCATGATTGCCGTCTTTCCCTCGTTACATGTAACGAGAGTGAAAATTTCATTAAGTTCCTGAACATAAAAGAAAGAAAAAAAAGGAAAGGAAAATCTATGTTTGTAAAAAATATGAAATCAAACACCAGAAGTTTTCCCAAGACTTTTAATACTCAAAAACAACTTGAACAGTCCCCAAAATGGATGCTGTTCTACAAAAGAAAAGATAGTCCCCAAAACGGATGCTATCTGAAATACATCAAGAACAAGAACAACTTACACTAACCTAATCTAAACTAATAACCAAACGTTTACATCTTAAACGTTTGGTTATACTTTATGAAATACTAATTATGAGTAGCAGGTGAGATGAGTTTGAGAGGATGGAGTGGTGAGGAAGATGAGAGAGATGTGTGTGAGTGGGGATGAGATTATGAGTCGTTTGTGGCTCTCAATCAAGTAAATAGCTAGTCAACACCAATAACGTTCCAGTCAACCACAAGTTCCAAGAAGTGCCACAAATGGTACCTACACAATGAACAAACCAGCAAACAAAGCCCAACGGCTATAAAGGAGTAAATAAGTTACACAATAAGTCCCTAGAGACTTAAGGACTTGCCATATCACAACACAACTTTCAACACCCTTCCTCAAGGACTTAAGCCAAAACAGTTTCTCAAACCCAATCTGGAACAAAGCTCATTATGCTGATAACTTCCAAGACCTTTGGTCAAGATGTCAGCAACTTGGTTTTCAGAAGAAACTTTCACAGTTTTCACAAGGCCAGAAGCAACCTTTTCTCTTACCAAGTGAACATCAATGTCAAAATGCTTGGTTTTTTCATGCATAACAGGATTAGCTGCTATCTGAATAGGAGAGCTATTGTCACAAAATAGAGAAGCAGGGATACAAGCAGGAACATTTAAGTCCTTCAAAACTTTGTTGAGCCACATAACTTCACACACAGCAGAAGCCATAGACCTATAATCAGCCTCAGCAGAGGATCTGGATAAGGTGGCCTGCTTTTTACTTTTCCAAGACACAAGATTGTTGTGTATGAAAACACAATAACCAGAAACAGATCTTCTGGTCATCTTACATTTAGCCCAATCAGAATCAGAAAATACTTTAATAGTATTGGATTGGGTCTTAATGTAGGTAATGCCAGCACCAGGTGCACTTTTGAGGTATCTAAGAACCTTAAAAGCAGCATCAAGGTGCGATTGAAGGGGAGCATGCATATGTTGGCTTAAACAGTGAACAGAATAGGAGATATCAGGCCTAGTATTACACAAATAGATCAATTTTCCCACAATCTTTTGATAATTAGTAATATTAGCCAAATACTTATCACCTAAACTTTCTTTGTGAGCCAAAATCCCATTTTCAGTCATAGGGGTGCAAACAGGTTTGCATCCAAGCATCCCATATTCATGGAGAAGCTCAATGCAATATTTCCTTTGATTAAGACAAATGCCATTGTTAAGTCTTAGGACTTCAATTCCCAGAAAATATTTCAACTCACCTAAGTCTTTGATTTTAAAACTTTGATTAAGCAAGTATTTAAACTTGTTAATCTCAATATCATTGTTACCCGTAACAATTATGTCATCAACATAAACAAGAAGCACAAGAAAGACCCCACCTTTGCTCTTTGTAAACAAGGAGTGATCATTTTTACTTTGCAAAAAATCAGCTTTGGTGAGAAAGTTAACGAGTTTTATGTTCCATTGTCTGGGTGCTTGTTTTAAACCATAAAGAGCCTTTTTCAGTTTGCACACCCTTTTTTCATTCTTATCAAAAAAACCAGGAGGGGGAAGCATGTAAACATCTTCACTTAACTCGCCATACAAAAAAGCATTGTTAATGTCCATTTGAAAAATACTCCAACTATTTTGCACAGCTAAATTAATAACACATCTAATAGTGCTCATTTTAACAACAGGACTAAAAATTTCATCATAATCAATCCCCTCTCTCTGCCCACAACCCTTAGCCACTAACCTATCTTTATATCTTTCAATTTCCCCATCAGGTTTATATTTTATTTTATAAACCCATTTGTAAGGTATAGCTTTCCTGTTGAGGGGCAGAGTGGTAAGAGTCCAAGTATCATTAAGGTATAAAGCTTCCATCTCATTGTTCATAGCATGAATCCAATTAACATTCTTAACAGCATCATAGAAACATGAAGGTTCAGAAGTTCTATTCAAATTAGATATGAAGCATCTATTAAAATCAGATAACTTAGTGTGATTAGCATACCTATGCAGACCATACTTAACTTTGTTGTCCAAGACAAAGTCGTTTAATTTTTCAGGTAACTTAAGAACCCTACCAGACCTTCTAGGGCTACGGGGAGGGCTTTCATTATCTGTCCCATTGTTGGAATTAAACATAGGAACATTGTCATTGTTTGGGACATTGCCCTCAGATATGTGTATAGTGTCATCTATGGGTGATGCAGTATGGTCATCATTCCCAACTGACTGCTCCTCTGCAGTATTAGTCAAGGAATGATCCACAATTACCGGTCCTGCATCACCAGATGATCCCCTTCCATCATCATCGGGTCTTACGACATTTTGGTGTTGAAGATCAAAGAAATCAAAAAAGGTTTTATTATTAACTTCTTTATTAAAAACTTTATTGTTAGAACTCATTTTATAAGGGAAAACATTTTCATAAAATTTAACATCTCTAGAAAATAAATAACTTCTGTTTTCTAAACTCAAAAGCTTGTAAGCCTTTTTGGTACTAGAGTACCCAATCAAAACACACTTTTCAGATTTATGAGAAAATTTATCACTACTATTTAAAATTGTTGCAAAACATAAACAACCAAAACATCGTAAATGGGAAAGGGATGGTTCTCTACGGTAAAGCATGAAAAAAGGGGAATGACCAGCAAGGACAGATGACGGAAGCCTGTTAATCAGGTATGCAGCAGTTAAGACACAATCAGTCCAAAAACACATAGGAACACCACTTTGAAACAAAAGGGTATGAGCCACATTCAAAAGATGTCTGTGCTTTCTCTCAGCAATGCCATTTTGTTGAGGAGTATAAGCACAAGAGGTTTGGTGCACAATCCCATTATCCCTTAAATAGTTATCCATTTTGTTATTTATAAATTCAGTTCCATTATCTGATCTGACAACTTTAACTTTGGTTTGAAACTGATTAGAAATGAGATTCACAAAATCCACAAAATAATTAAACACCTCATCCTTGGTTTTTATCAAGTAAAGCCAAACAGCCCTAGAGAAGTCATCCACAATAGTTAGAAAATATCTAAACCCTTCCTTAGAGGTAACCCTATAGGGTCCCCACAAGTCTAGATGGACGAGATCGCCCACCTTTTTCGACTTGTGATTACTCAAGGGAAAAGGTTCTCTGGTTTGTTTAGAGAAGTGACAAATCTCACAAGGACTAATGTGTTCAGGTTTATTTATACCAAAAGACCCTTTTAGAACTTTTAGCACATTATCAGATGGGTGACCTAAACGATTGTGCCAAACCCCTTTAGAAGCATGAAAACACATAACAGACAGGTTACTTCTAATCTGAGGTAACTTACATTCAGAATCAAACAAATACAAGCCATCACACTCATTACCAATCCCCGGAGTACTTTCCCTTTTCAAATCCTGAATAATACAATTATGTTCATTAAAACCAACATGAAGTTTACTATCTTTGATTAGCTTGTTAACAGATAAAAGACTAACAGTATACTCAGGTATCACAAGCACATCAAACAGAACCACATTATTAGTAAGTTTTAAATTTCCAACATAATTAATTTTAGCGGAAGTACCATTAGGATGCCCAACAGTGATGTTTAAATCAGAGATATCAACCACATTAGTCATGTTTTTGGTGGAATTAGTAATGTGTTGATTGGCACCAGAATCAATAATCCACCCAAAGTTAAAGTTGAACCCATCAACTCTAACTTTGGCAACAAAAAATTTATAGAAATGATTGTTGAAAAAAACATTTCCATTAAAGAAACTAAAATGATTACCTGTCATATTATCTTGAGCACCAAAATTCTCTTTTTCACCAATTAAACTCATAAGTTTAGCAATTTGATCATTTGAAAAAGGTAAATTGGTGTTAGCAGATTGAACACTAGAAGTCTGAACATCAGCACTATTGCTGGAACCAGCCCTATTATTGGCCTTAAAAGGAACTCTACTGTTACCAGTATTGGAGTTCTTTTTATAGCCGGGAGGGTACCCAATCAACTCAAAACATCTATCAATGGTGTGGCCTTTCATATTGCAATTAGTACAAAGCAAAGAGTTATATTGATTTCTGTTTCCACCCCCATTGTTGCTATTAAAAGGCTGGTTTGATTGATTTCTGTTTCCACCATTGTAACCATTAAAACCAGAGTTTTGATTCCTGTTGTTGTTATTAAAACTACTGTTGTTGTTGTTGTTAAAACTTCTGTTTTGACCTTTTGGAAAATCATTAGTTTTAGCAACAAATGAGCTAACCTGGGGTTTTGAAACCCCAGGAGTGGAACCAAGACCCCTATGAGACTCTTCTCTACACACAATAACAAATGCATCCTTAACATCAGGAAAAATAGGTTGAGTCAACAAAGAACTTCTTATAGGTTGATAAACTTCATCTAAACCCATCAGAAACTGCATTAATTTCATAAGTTGTTGATGTTTACTAGACTCAGCCCTAGCATCACAGATACAAGGTGAAAATTTTGTAAGAATGTCAAATTCTCTCCATAGAGAATTCAACTTGTGGTAATATTCAGAAACAGGTAAGCCATTTTGCTTGAAATTGTTGATTTTTTGTATGAGATTAAACAAAATAGAACCATCAAGTTTATCATAAGTGTCCTTAAGTTCATTCCAAACTTCGGCAGCATTTTCAGAATACACTTGACTCAAATAAAGATCCTCAGAAATACAACCTAACAACCAAGATAACACAACAGCATTGCACCTATCCCATTGATTGGATAGAGGTACACTACTAGCATAAGTGGCCTTAACACAAGTACCATCAACAAATCCCATTTTATTTCTCGCTTGCAAAGAAATCTTAACAGCATTAGCCCAGAGTCTATAGTTTTCACAACCAGTAAGTTTGATATTAACCAAAGCAGTGATATTGTTATCATTAGGTTGCAAGTGTAATGGATTACCAGCATCAAAAGAATTAATTAAATCAGGACTAGGACTAGAACTAGGAGTAGTCATGATAACAACCAGAAAGCACAAAACAAATAAACACAAACAATCAACAAATAAAAAAAAACACTCAACAATTAAGTAAGAGACGAAAGAAGGACTTGAACCTCAACACACCAATACTAGCTAGTGGACTAGGGTTGGCCAGAGCAGGTATCCACACCAGTCAAGCTGGAGGGTCAAGGTGTTAACCGAACCCGTTTGCACCCACTTAACTAGATCAATGAGAAAGAGAGAACAAGCAACTTACAGAGCATAAAAGGCGGAGCAAGAGAAGGAACAATTTGTGCTCTTGATTCACTTAGTCAAGAGACACAAACAGAACCCAACAAGAAACAAGAACCCTCAATAACCAGCAATTAGGGTTACACAAACCCTAATCCAAGGTAGACAAGAGCCAAGGAATCACCAGAACAAAAAAGCCCCAAAATATAAATTAGGGTTTCACAAACCCTAACTTAAACTTTCAGAACACAATAGCAAATCCACTTCCAAAGAGCAAAAAAACACGATGCAAAAGGTTAGAAACACAATAGATAATGAAATAAACTTACCAATCGAGAAACCCTAATTTCTGAATTTAGGGTTTTTCGAAATTAATCAAAGAATATTAAAGAGAGTATAATCAATCAACGATTAACCACCAAAAATTAGTACCCAAGCCAAGATCTGAGAAAACCCCCAAAATTGTTTGAAACCCTAAAAATTTTAAAAAATTAATTAAGTAAAAATCTATGATAAGACTTCCAAAAAACACTATATTTTAAAAGATTTATCCCAAAAAAGAGCCAATAGCTCTGATACCATGTAAAAAATATGAAATCAAACACCAGAAGTTTTCCCAAGACTTTTAATACTCAAAAACAACTTGAACAGTCCCCAAAATGGATGCTGTTCTACAAAAGAAAAGATAGTCCCCAAAACGGATGCTATCTAAAATACATCAAGAACAAGAACAACTTACACTAACCTAATCTAAACTAATAACCAAACGTTTACATCTTAAACGTTTGGTTATACTTTATGAAATACTAATTATGAGTAGCAGGTGAGATGAGTTTGAGAGGATGGAGTGGTGAGGAAGATGAGAGAGATGTGTGTGAGTGGGGATGAGATTATGAGTCGTTTGTGGCTCTCAATCAAGTAAATAGCCAGTCAACACCAACAACGTTCCAGTCAACCACAAGTTCCAAGAAGTGCCACAAATGGTACCTACACAATGAACAAACCAGCAAACAAAGCCCAACGGCTATAAAGGAGTAAATAAGTTACACAATAAGTCCCTAGACACTTAAGGACTTGCCATATCACAACACAACTTTCAACAATGTTGCACCGAGACGGATACGGAAACGGAAACGGGAACGGGGATGGGGACTTAGAAACGCCAATGTCCCAAAATACATGAAACGGGTACGGCTGGAAACGTTTTTGTATTTTATATATATTTATTAATAAATTAAATAAATATGAATCTTTAACCCATAAACCAAGAAAAAATAAATATTGATAGTCAGACATAACATATATACTTAACATTAAACAAATACTGATTGTCGATCTTTAGAGGTTTGTTAGAAGATATGTCGACCTACTACATGTATATACAATATAAATGTACCAAAAAATGTTTCATGGCCCAAAAACTAGCCCAGAAACGTGTTAAAAGCCCAAGAAACGTTTCCATTCGCGTTTCTGATCTTCATGAAACGTTTCCCTTTTTGGGGAAACGTTTCCGCCACGTTTCCGGGCGTTTTCAGCCGTTTCCCGTTTCCGAAACGTTTCCGGGACGGAAACGGCACCCGAGGGGCGTTTCCGTGCAACATAGAGGAAAATTAAGAAAGCGAAAAAATGGAAATTATTTGATTTTGTGCTTTTTGAATAACTATGTAGGAGCTGGAGCTTATAAAAATACAATGAAGGACTAATCTCGACATAGCTTAACCTTGGCTCGTCATGAGTTCAAGCTTTAAAAGTGAGGTTTAAAATGTAAGGCAAACCAGCAAGAAGGAAGCTAGTTTTACGATGAAGGATCAATCTTAGCCAAGCTTTCACGAGCTCAAGCTTTAAAAGAGAGGTTTAAAATGTAAGGGCAAACCAGCTAAAGCTAAGCTAATTTTAGTTGATTTACCAATCCACTTCATAAAGTATGTTATGGTTTTTGGTTATAGTCTGCTCTAATGTTTGTTCCACCACCGATGTGGGACAAAATTAATTGACTATTTATAGTTTCCATGTATCTTGATCCAAGTACCTCTCCTTTGAAACATAAAGTGATCGTCAAAGAGTAAGAAAAACCACAAATCAATACTTAATATTAATGTTTCTAAAGTTAACTAAAAATCATTTGCTCAACTATGAATCTCTGTAAATTTCTTTGAGAAGATCAAAATATTTATTTGAAACCAAGTTTGATGCAAGCAGATGTGAAATAGAAGTTGTAGGCAACATGCAAAACTTAAACAAACATGAGTCAGACTGGACATATTGTTTGTTAAAAACTTTCAGAAGGAGTCGAGCCAAGATAACTGACGGGGAACGACTCGATAAAATCTCACCACGAGCATAACTTAATCAAACATGAATCCGAGCTTGAACATAGTTTAGGCTTATATAATAAGTGGTCTCAAGCCGCATACCAAATTATACTGCATATATGTGTAATTTATATAAACATCATACCAAAGTTAAGATCGATTAAGCTCGACAATACTTTTCATATTCTGAATTTAAAAAATTGAAAAAAAAAATCTCTAGAAAGGGTTTAATTAAGACTTGTCATCTTTAACACAATGAAGGCCAAACCTCGGCCAAGCTTAAGCTTGGTCCGTCTACGGTTCAAGCACGTGCTCACTGAATAACTATCGACGAGCTCGATTTTATAATATATAAGGCTTTAAAAATTACAATGAAGGACTAATCTCGGCCAGCTAGGTTCATATGAGCCAAGCTAGGCTATGGGGGTGTTTGATAGCCTTTTAATGGTGTAGTTCAGAGGATAAAACTGAATCGGTCAACGAGATTCTTGTTTGTTACGAAAATTGCAATGCGTTGTATCATTCAATTTAACACTGATTCATTTTGGATGGTGGGGCATGCCTTGTCATTCAGCGACAAATTTACTCATTTTTCCGTATGGTGGATGACTCCATATCACATGGATCAAAAGTTTGCCTATTTTTTATCCTTTAACGTTTGTACTACAAGTAATAAAATATCAACTACATTATTTTAAAAAATATATTAAAGTATTAAGACATAAGAATAAAACTCAATAATCATATTTGCATATATAGAAAAATTGTGAGTATATTTCGATTAACAACAAACCTAATAAAAAAAATAATATCTTATATTTTAATAGCATGCAATTACGTTTTACTTCTGAAAAGTAATTTCTATATACACGAGATTAAACTAGTAATTTATGTTATTCATATCTTTCATTCAGTGCAAGTAGCAAACGCCTTATTTTTATTCAGAAACAAATTCACACATAGCACATGAGTCATTCAGGTCGATTAATGATTCAGCGCTAAATCATTTTATTTTATCAAACAACCCCTATGTCTTCTTAAACGAGCCAAGCTCAAGCTTCCAACTAAGGCTTAACATGTTGCAAAGCAGATCAACTAAAGCCTATAGACGAGCTTAAGTTTTGAAAATGAGGCTTAAAGCCTATATACGAGCTCAAGCTTTAAAAACAAGCTTAAAAGGTTGCTAATGAAACAAAATAGAGCAAAGTTAACTTAAGTTTAGCTTTAAAAACTTAAAAAATTACAAATGAAACAAACTAAAGCAAAGCTAAGAGGGAAAGGTATCATGGCTAGGGTAATACCTCTTCACTGCGCCACATCAGCGCCACGTCATACCAACTAATCTCTCTCATCTTCTCCAAAAACACCCCCTTTATCACAACTAGTCTCTCTCTTCTTCACTTGGGTCCCACCACTCACCATTTTATTTAATTTTTCAATTTTCACACAAAATAAAAATTCATTTCATAAAATTAAAAATTACAAAATACTAAAAAATAAAATACAAATACGAGAAATAAAATTACGCTACGAATATAAAAATACGGAAAAAAAAGACAATACGAAAAAAAAACAATACAAAAAAAAACATCCTAGATTTGATATTTTGCCGCGCTTTGTAGTTGTTTCCTCATGATAACCGACTTTTGAGGTTCTGGCAAATCGTCGGTCCGAATGGAGAGAAACTCCAGCTCTTTAAACTCCATATCGGCATCCACTTTAGCCTTCTCGGCATCGGCTTTAGCTTTCCTCGAATCGTACAGCTCTTTACCCGCGTTTAATTTGCGGAGTAAAGCATCGTTTATGTCTTCCTTCGAAGTGGTCGATCCACTACCCGTGCTGCTCTCAGTTGTTTCTGATCGTGTCTTCTTGGCGGGTCTCTGTTTGCCGGGTGGTCGACGCTTAGCATCTGGAGCAAATACGTTGCTATGATCAATTTGGTCAAGACCCTCGGGTGCGTTCCATTTTGAGAAGTTTCTAAGCACCCTCCACATATGTTCAAGCGTAAATTTTCGGCGTTCGTTACAAGCCGCGAATTCACGTCGTGCAGCTTCAAGCACGTCGTCGTCGTTTTCACCGCTAGCCTTTTTAAGGCTTTTGAAGATAGCGTGAAACTTTTGAACATCGGGGTGCGAACGACTCCATTTCCCGGTCAGCATATTCTTCGTACGCTTGATTGAGTTACGCCGGTTGAAATCTTCCAAAATCGTGTTCCAAAAAAACTCTTCAGTTTGATCATTCCCGCGTTCTTTGTCTTCGGAAGCGGCGACCCAAACCTCGGCCAGTATTTTTTCCTCATCAGGTGACCACCGTAGGGGTGCCGAAAATTCAACTTCATCTACATCATCGATGTCGTCCTCGTCTGCGGACAAATCAACCGCAACATTTTTTTTTGCCGGCCGTTTCCCTCTGCCACGACCGGTATTTTTTGGCTTTCGTTGTGGCGGTTGAGATTGTGGTACTTTGAATTGAGTTTCGGGGACATTTTGAGATGGTGGATATTGAGATGGTGGATATGGATATTGAGATGGTGGATATGGATATTGAGGCGGTGAATATTGATTTTGGTGAAACGCTAGTTGTTGTTGATAAATTTGGTGGGGTGTTAATGGTGGAAAGTATTGTTGCGAATAGTTTTGACCGGAACCTTGGCCGGATCCTTGGCCGGATTGTGTCACGGGAGAAGAAGACGACGATTGATTCGGATCCGTGCCGTGGTTGAGGATGTTAGCGTAGTTGAGGTAATCGTTTGGGAGGTTTGACATTTTTTTTGTGATTTTTGGAGTGTTTTTTTTATTGTAGAATGTATTTTGTGTGTTTAAAAATGTATAAGGTAATGAGTTTATATAGGGTTTAAAAATAATAATTTTTTTTTTTTTTTTTTTAAAAATATAGCCGTTTGTAACGGTTAGAAAACATTGTGGGTCCCACCTACTGCATCCAACGAGCAATGTCACTTTGTGACATTTGACAACCGGCGGGGGGGGGGGGGGGGGGGGGGGGGGGGGGGTGGGTGGGTGTAACGGCGAAGGGCGGCGAGAGGCGACGAGCGTGCCACCTAGGCACGGCGAGCCACCCTCGCCACCACACCGTTGCCTCTAACTTAAGTTTAAATTGCTCCATTTTGAATTTTAACTAGTATGTTCTTGATTTACTTTATAATCTGCTCCGATGTTTGTTTACGATGTGGGACAAATTTAATAACTAATAACGTTTCTAATTTCTACGTATCATGATCCAAATACCTCTATTTGAAACACACTTGCTTGTTCATCAAAATGAACGTAAAACTACTAAAAGTAGTGTAACATCAATATGTCTAAAGTTAACGAAACGTCATTTTTTCAACTATGAATTTCCCTAATTTCTTTGAGAAGATCGAAATGTTTATTTGAAAGTCAGATATAAAATAGAAGTTGTAGGGAATAAGCAAAACATATAAATTCATATAACTAGAAGGAATGGTTGAGATTGTGTCAACCTCAGCTCTAGCTGATGGTGTTCTTATCATAATTGGCGATGATGGACCTGATCAGGTGTTGACATTTAATGTATTTTTGCAGACACAGATGCGTTCGTTGACGCCATTTGGAGCAGATATTTTTTTTTTGTAATGGGTTTTCCCGGTAAATATATTATCCAAAAAAACAATGAAGGACAAATGGAATGTGGCTGAGATACCATATTAACCTCAAGCTTACAAGCTTGATAAACCACCTAATCTAGTGCTTATGACACGCCATAACCACTTACACTTCTAGAAACATAAAATGCACCTAGAACATAACATAATGAACCAGTCTAACCAACAGTAGTGGAGTAGGAACATCCACCTGTTTTAGAGTTAAGAAGATTAGTCGATTCATCATAAATAAGAGCAACCTCTTCTTCATTTTCATCTAAAGCGGAGTACGAATTAGATGTGGTCACATTACCATCAAATGAAAAAAGATCTACTTCCTTCCTCTTTGAAGATGCAACATTACCAACATATGTACCACCTTTCTTGAGTTCACTACAAGTTGCTTTGGGAACAAACTTGACATTCGGTTGAATCGACGGACCAGTAAACTTAGACTTGGACTTCCTATTCCTACTTTTCTTCTTACCCGCTAATTGAAATCCATCATTAGATGTCTCAACAGGCGCACTAGTATGAACCATAGAAGTACTAGGAATAGTCACAACCTTCTTTGGGCACAAATCAATGTCATGACCAAAAATCTTGCATGTATCACACCTCAACGGCTTCCATTCATATTCAACTCGGATTGTTTCTTTGGTCTCAACCAAATCAACATCAGAATTAATTTCAATGAGACACCTAGCAAAACTACTCCTACCCCATGAATCTTTGCACATAGAGCTAGTAAACGAGTCAAACATAATTGGCTTACCAAGAAAAGAAGCAATTAAATTAATTCCTTCCTCTTCAAAAACCTGAATTGGAACATCATGCAGTTTCACCCAAATTGGAATGCGAGTCAGTTCTTCTTTAACCAAGCGAGTCCCCAATGACCATGTCTTGAGAATGATAGGAGTTTTGCGAATCAACCAAGGGCCACCTTCCAAAACAGCCTCCAAACCAGCTTGAGAATCAAACTTGAAGAAGAAAAATCGCTTGTTATTCATCATAATTCGTTTTAACCCATGTTTATCCCAATTTCTCCTAGCAAAATACACAACAACTGGATACGCCAATCTCTGACCGAGAAAATAACCATACAGTGTATATTCAAAGCTAGAACCAACCTTTTGAACCACTCTTCGAGGAACAAAAACATCAACCCCTTCTAAAACAGCATCAGCCACAATACAAATCTCATTATTAACATCCGCAGACTTAATAATAGGCTCCTCAACATCTTGCTGCTCAAGAAAGCTTAAATGTTGATCAATAATCTTAATGATTCCACCACGATTCTCTTGTGACAAACATTCCCACACCTGATTTGAACCCGCATCAAGCTCCTTAAAAAAAGCATCTATCTCCTCAAGAGAATTAAGCGAAACACAAAAAAACTTAGCAACATCACTAATTTTCGTAATAAGAAAATTATTAGCCTTTGGTGGTGAGTTCTTCAAATTTGACCTCGTAGCTTGAACAGTGCCTAGATGGCCATTATTCATACGCTCCATAAGCTCGACGAACCCCCTCTCATTAATATGATTGAAACCCTCCATATACGAGAAAACCAATTCCACCACAAAAAACCCTAATAAAAAATTAGGGTTTAAACTAAATCACAGCAACCACCTAGTCGACCTTCATGACAGAAACCAACACTTTTAGATATGAATTTTAAGACCTACAATCTGACGGCAGAAACCCTAAAACCTAATAGGAACCCTAAATACAACCACTCCTCCCTCTAATCACAAATACGTTCGCACCACCAATCCCTCAACCAGATCACGATTAAACGTTTGATCTTCCAGGATATCCACCACAAACGGATTCGTAGTAAGAAACTCTAGAAAAAAAATCAGAAATCTAACATGATGCAAGTGGAGGAAAAGAAGTAACGAGCAATCTATAATCAAAGGAAAAAGGAGAAAAGACAAAAGAGTTTAGATCAGGTTAAGAATTAGAGCCGCCAAAATGCAACAAAAGCTGGCTGCCATTTTTATAAAGGTATGGTTGAAGACATCATGACGTGGAACTTTGTAGCAGGATTAACTGTTTTCTAGAGACATTAGAAAGCTATGATTGTGTCTTCAGAGTGATATCTCCTCGGTGCATGTAGGCCCCACTTGGAGTTAGAGGGATTCGTCTAAAAATATGACTTTCTTCTTTCACTTGGTTGCCCGATCAGATGGCCCGGCTCAGGCTGCATAAAGCTCTAGATGTTGATTTCTCAATATCATGGTGTAAACTGGTATGCACATCTTAAACCCGCAACATTATTTTCTATGCATATATATACTTGCTTATTGCGATATGTATATATTGATGTCGGTACATTAGGTTCGATGAGCAAGTCAGGTAGCACAACAATGTGATTTTGGGAATGGTTTTCAGATATATGTATTTTTTTCGCGAAATTGTCCTAATCGTAACTACTCTATCGTTATAAAGGTGACAATTTGAATCATTTGTCCAAGAACGGTCTGGTTTGGCACTATTTTCCGTTTTTATTTCTCATGGGTTAAGAAACATAGAACCGCTTTTCATATCACGATTGTTTCATCCTCAACGATACTTTTCCAACTCACTGCCTGTAGTTTAATGCTTGTTATCTGGTATCATCAGTTTATAAATTGGCAATGAGTTGATTTTAGTTGAAAGCAAGTCGTTGATACTTGAATGTACATGTGCAAAGTGCACAAAAGGTGATGTACAAAAACAACCACGAAAATGCAGGTTAAGCTTGGTTCGTCTTCTTAAATGAGCCAAGCTTTGGCCTTTTGAATAACTATATACGAGCTCAAGCTTCATACCGAGGCTTGAAATGTTGCAAAGTAGATCAACTTAAGCCTATGGCGAGCCCAAGTTTTAAAAACGAGGCTTAATGCCTGTAGACGAGCTTGAGAGCCAAGCTTTAGCTTTTGAATAAACGATATACGAGCTCAAGCTTCATATACCGAGGTTTAATGCCTATAGACGAGCTCGAGCTTAAAAAGTAGCAATTGAATTGACTAAACCAAAGTTAACTTAAATTTTAGTTAATCCAGTTCTTACTTTAATAAAATGTTGTTGATGTAGTTTATAATATGCTCCAATCTTTGTTGCACCGCCGATGTGGGACAAATTTAATTAACTCTAGAATGTTTTTTTATCCAAATACATCTCCTCTCAATGAAAAGGTACTACATCCTTATTCCAAACTTGACCTGACTTAGCACGCGACTAAACACATAAGTGTGATCCCACACTTACATGAACATCCATATAGAGGCAAAGGTGTCGGAACGACGAGCTGGATAATCTCAATGAAATTTCACACTATACCATTCTGTTAGTACATAAACCAGTACAAATCAATAAGAGTTACCCCAACCCCCAACTGACTAGTTAAAATAATTATTGTACATCTCATGAACTAGCATCTTCAATGTTGACTCGTAAAGCTTGTGGGAGTGGGCATGAAATCCTCTCTGTGAGCAGCAACCTCACCCGCCAAAGCCCAAACCAGCCATTCACCTCACACGTGAGTTGGGCAAGAAGACTGGATGAGACAGTGAGCTACCCACCATGCAGTGGCGGACGCATGAAATTGCATTGTAGGGGCAAAATTGTTTTTTGACAATAGCAAGATGAAAAAATTAAAATTCTAAAAAAATCGAGTATTGTAACTTAAAAACAGGATATTTCTAGGTTTTAGATTGTTATATATTCCATTTTAATGTGTGAGTGGGACAAATTTGAGTTTCGAGTGGGGGCATTTTAAAAAAACACTCAAAATTAAAAAAAAATACACTATAATTTCGTATTTTTGGTCTAGTCATGGGGGCGCTGCCACCCCATACCCAAAGGGTATATCCGCCCCTGTCACCATACATTCTCTTTGTTTTAATGTTTTTATTTGGTTTCTGAGTTTGTGTATGGTAATATGGCGACTTTTGATTCGTTTTTATAACATAGTACAGTAAATGTTATGTTTAACTTGTTTAACCTGAAATGACCCATTCGTCAGTCAATGGGTCAACATTGCTACCTCTGCATAAGACGTAGTTATCCCTGCCTAAAGAATGAAGATAGACCCATAAAGTGAAATTTGGATGGATACAAAAAAGATATAAGCAGTTTACATTCAATGTATTTTTGTAGACATACATTCGTTGACGCCATTTGGAGCAGATATTATATCTAAAGGTACGGTTGAAGACAATATGACATGGAACTTTGTAGCAGTGTTCACTGTTGCCCGAGAGATATTATAAAGATACGGTTGCGTCCGCATAGTGATATCTCCTCGGTGCACGGAGGCCCCACTTGGAGCTGGAGGGACTCGTGAAGAAATATGACTCCCCTCTTTCACTTGGTTGCCTGATGGTTTAGATCATAGTCACATGGAACGGGGATCGTTCAGGGACGAATTCGAGGATCGGGATCGCGGTTCGCAAGGTATCTAGAATTCGGTTCGGTGAGGGGTATGTTCATTTGGGATCTCTTCGGTACGGTGTACTCGATAATTAATATATTTTTACGGGTTATAAACATTTATAAGATAAAAATAGTTTAAAAATAAAAAAATATTTACAAGTCAAAACCAATTTTCTATTACGTAGTAAGATTTCTAAGGTTTTTAAGTGAGATATTAACGTTAACTAAATAATCACATCATGATTAGGAGGTCTTGATCCGGATCGCTGATTTTCCTAATCCCGACTGAATCGTACCCGATTTGGGAAGGCGCGAACTAGATCGCAATTCGCGGTCTTTCTAGCGAACCATGTGACTAAGGTTTAGATGGCCCCGCTCAGGCGGCATAAAGCTCTAAATGTTGATTTCCCAATATCTTCGTGTAAACTGATATCACACATATATGTAGGTAACATTAGGAAACATACAAACGCTTTTCGGAAGCGAAAGCTTGCAAAATGTACCTTCGGAGGAATTCATTAACTTTTTATAAGTCTCTTTTGTAGCCCTAATTATAAGCTACTTTGTTGAAGTTTATGTTTCTTTGTGCGCAACCTTTTTACTCTTGAGGGGTTACTTCTGTAACTTTTCTATGTTTTACTCTGTTTGTCACATGTGCAGGTCTCAATGGACTACTCTTACCAATCCTTCAAAGTTGCTCGAGTATAAAGGCATCTCATATCTCTCGTTTAGGGTTTCATGGTCAAAGTTTAAGCCGTTTACTCTATCTCTTCTTTCACTACTTTCTCTGACTAAAATGTAAACGTTTGGATCTTGATCTTGTTTTTAGTATTAGGTTGTAGTTGATCTTTGTATTCTTAGATTGCATCCATTTGGGGACAATCTTTTCTTTTGTATGTTGATAGCACCCATTTGGGGACTATCTTGATTTGGATTCTGAGTTAATAAAGTACGTGGGGTGGTTGGTTGAGTGCAACATCGTTATTGT
This sequence comes from Glebionis coronaria, assembly GCA_025667525.1. Classification (NCBI taxonomy): domain Eukaryota; kingdom Viridiplantae; phylum Streptophyta; class Magnoliopsida; order Asterales; family Asteraceae; genus Glebionis; species Glebionis coronaria. Next base: position 110,835 of record JANFOE010000060.1, read on the forward strand.
GTTATTAATTTTTACATGGTATCAAAGCGCCAGGTTGGATCTCTGATTTAAATTTTTTGATAGAAAATCATTTTTGGGGGTTTTAAATTTATTTTTCTTTCTATAACGCTTATTATATAAACAATCTTTATTTAAAAGGTTTTTTGGTATTGGGTACTTGTTAATTTTGAAAATATAAAGTTTCATTGAAAACCCTAATTTTTTATAATTTGAGGCTTTTGCTTTCCAAGTGTTTTTCTAGTTATTCTAACACTGCGGTACTTAATTGGAAGTTGGTTTGATATTTGCTCTTGGTTCTTTGGCTAAGGTTACTTCTAGACTTGAATCTAGAATAACCTTGTCTCGTAGTGTTTTTGTTGAGGGTTACTTCTAGACTTGAATCTAGAATAACCTTTGCTCTCACTTCCGCTATTTTGCTGGATGTTGTTGGTTGTGTAATACCTCTCGCACCCTTACTTTTTTAGTTTTTGTTTGTTCATCGTCCTATACTTGCTCTTAACCTACCACTTTAAGTGGTTCGGATTCTTGAGAACTAAGTGGTGTAGGATCTTGAACTAGAGTTCTTAAGTGAACACATAGGCTTCTTGTTTTGTAGTGTTGATTTTTTGGTTTGACTGTGGTTATGGCTCATGAGGTTGTTGAGACCAGTGGTGGTAACAATTTTACTAATATTATTGATGGGCTTGATGCTAGTAACCCACTTCATTTACAAACTAATGATAGTAACAATGGGTCTTTGATTAGCTTTAAACTATCTAGCTGTGAAAATTATAGGGTTTGGGCTAATGCTATGAAAATTGATCTTCATGCTAGAATAAGATGACTTTTGTTTATGGGAGTTGTTTGAGAGGCACTTATGAGTCTAGTGGCCCTGTCACTTCTCAGTTGGATAGATGTAATATTGTTGTGTTGTCTTGGCTCTTGAATAACATATATGAGGATGTTTACTTGAGTCTTGTGTATGCTGATAATGCTGCTGAAGTGTGGAATGAATTAAAAGAGACTTATGATAAATTAGATGGGTCTATCTTGTTTAATTTGGTGCAAAAGATTAACAACTTCAAAAAAATGGCTTATCTGTTTACTATCATAAACTTAATTCTTTGTGGAGAGAATTTGATATGTTGACCAAATTGACTCCTTGTATTTGTCTTGCTATATTTGAGTTAGGTAAACATAATCAATTGATGAAACTCATGCAAATTTTAATGGGTTTAGATGAAATCTATCAACCAATTAGAAGCACTTTGTTTACTCAAACTGATTTGCCTGATGTGAAAGATGTCTTTGTGATTGTTTATCGTGAGGAGTCTCATAGGGGTTTGGGTACTAGTTCTGTGGTTCTTAAACCACAAGTCAGTTCCTTTGCTGCCAAGACTGTTGAGTCTAGAGTTGCTATTTCCCATAGAAATTCCAGTTCTAACAACAATAACTACAGTTATGGTAATACTACCAATAACTCTAGTTATGGAAATAGCACTAATAGAAATAACAGCAGTTCTGGTAGTAATGCCTCTTTTAATGGGAATAATTCATATAACAAGTTTCAATATGACTCCTTAAAGTGTGAGAACTGTGGTATGAAGGGTCATATCATAGATAGATGTTTTGAGTTGATTGGTTACCCTAGTGGGTATAAATTTTTTTTTAAAAACAAGAGTGTCTCTAACAACAAAGGAAACAACAAGGTTTTTACTAGTAATAATGCTGATATTCAAAATGCTAGTGGTTCTGTTAACAATGCTTTTACTCCTTTTTATAATGATCAAATTGCCAAACTTATGAGCTTAATTGGTGAAAAGAATTCTACTGGTAGTTCTGGTGGTCAGTATAATATGGCAGGTATTAATTATACTTTTTTTAATGCCAATGTGTTCTTTAACAATAATTTTCACAAATGCTTTAATGCCAATGTTAAAATCGGGGATTCTAGTTTTCATCTTGGGTGGATCATTGATTCTGGTGGAAACCAGCACATCACCTCTACCACTAAAAATATGACTGGTGTTATTGATATCTCTGACTTAAATGTTACTGTTGGTCACCCTAATGGTACTATTGCTAAAATCAGAAATGTTAGGACTTTGAGGCTGACCAATAATGTTGTCTTGTTTGATGTGTTGGTTATACCAGAATACACTGTTTGTCTTCTGTATGTTAATAAAATGATTAAAGACAGTAAGTTACATGTAGGTTTTAATGAGTATGATTGTGTCATTTAGGATTTGAAAAAAGAGAACATCATATCTTGGGGACTGGTAGAGAATGTGGTGGTTTATATATGTTTGACACTGAGTGTAAGATTGCTAATTTTAAGAGTAATTGCTCTATTATGTGTTGTCATATATCTAAGAGTGTCTGGCATAAAAGACTTGGTCACCCTTCTGACCAAGTCTTAAATGTCTTAAAAGGGTCTTTAAAAATTACTAAACCGGACTATATTGAACCTTGTGATGTTTGCCATTTTTCTAAACAGACCAGGGAACCTTTCCTTTTGAGTGATCATATTTCCACAAGTTTAGGTGAACTCATTCACTAAGGGTGTGTTTGTTTTCTGAAAAAACATCTGAATGATGTCTGAGTCTGACCGGTCAGACACGGTCAGACTTTTTAGTTGTTTGTTTTTTCAGTCAGAGTCAGATGTTTTAAAAGCCATATCTTCAGTCAGAGTCAGAGGCTGTGAGCAGATCTGAATATATCCTCACCCTTCACCTACGTTTCTCTCAACCATGGTTTCATGATCCCTCACCTACATCTCTGTCCACCATCACCTCCAGCTCTATCCTCCTTCATCCTTTTCCACCAGCTGCTGACCCGATTAATAGGTATGTTTTTTTTCTTTTTTACATGTTTATTTCATACGAATTTGATTGATTTTGTTTTTATTAAAGTTTCATACGATTTTGATGGGTTATGTTTAAAAATGAATAGTTTTTATAAATTGCTTGGATGGTTTTATTATATTATTGATTTGAGTGAATTTAAGGTGTTTGGATTTAGGGATAATATAAGAATTTGAGGTTTATATTTAAATTATTTTGTGTTGTTTTAAGGAATCATTAGCAGAACATTAGTGTTGTATGATTCTGTGTTTATGTCTTATGTTTTTAGCATATGATGTAGTAGTTGTTGATATTAATGAAAAGGAAAAAGAATGAGCACGAGTCGAGTAGGTTTGGTAGGGTTAGGGATGCTAGAGAAGGGTCATGTAGAGTGAGAACCCTACGAATAGCGAGAGTGCACATATTGATGATGTTAATCCATTGTTGACTCTAGAAGAAATAGACCCTAGAGCACCCATCTTGGTGGTTAATCTCTGGTACACAAAATTCCATAAAAATAAAATCTATGTGTTGATGTGCTTGGTGGTTTAAATTGTGTCAAGATGGAGCATACTGGCATCTGAGTTATCGGTCGTTTGCGCACGAAGCGGTATTAATAGCTAGCGTCCGAGTGTACATGTGTAACAACCAATAGTGTGAATGGTGTAGATAACCCACACTGGCTGTTAACTTGTGTGCCTATAACCCAATCGTAGGCTGGACCTAAATAGGTCATGCTAACACTCTTGAGACCTGATGAGCAAGTGCTGACCAAGCACATGTTGAATATCAGCTTTCATCGGCTGCAAGTCCCTTAACAATGAGCAATTCATAGAGCACTTGAATAAGACAACTGTTAGCTAATCGGTCTCCGTGTTTGGTATTTGTCACACCCCACCATGGCGGAACATGGGGCGCGACGTATGGATATCATCACAACATGGCGTGTCTATAGAGATAACTATATGAAATAAGAAATGTCGTAAAAATGGTGACACGAAGGTCATGACAATATCTCAACAATGCAAGAGTCTGGGTAAGTAGGTAACAGTCCTACCTCTTACCCAAGACAATCAAATATCACAAACAAAACAAACATATAGGTGCCAACAATATCACTTATTAAAAGAACAATCAAATAAAACTAAGAAGGAAACGGGGATTCTCCTTCTATATGCAATCCTATGCTTCTCCCATCCTAGCCACTTATTTTCTCATGCTTAACCATAGTATCACCTGAAAGAGACACTAAAACACGTCAACATAAAGTTGGTGAGAGTCATAGGTTTAGACTCCAACGCTAAATCAGTTACAAGCTGTGAATAACAATCATCAACAAAAGAACATATGGACAATGTGTTACAATTATGTATTAACAACTATCAATCAAGACCAATCATACCAAACCAATCCAAGGCTCCTACCTTGCCAAACAACATCATGGTACCTTAGATGATCACCCTATGTACCTATCCCAAGGCCACTACCTTGGCAAACCACAAGGCCACTACCTTGTCAAACCACAAGGCCACTACCTTGTCAAACCATAATAACTGAGACGGCACGTGTCCCCCGATCCAAATCATACACAATCAAAAATCACATAGCAGTTAATCACATAATGTACACACAAGTCCATCACAAACCATAAAAACATTCACAGCAACAATTTAGAAATAACTCAACACAGTGTCTCTTCCATCCCATCTGGAAGTCAAAATCAATATTAAACATGGGACTATGAAACTCACCTGATAGCTCCTTCACACGTCCTTGCACTAGCAACAAGCTAACAAACCAAAAACACGAAATCAATAAACGAACCAATCACTAAGATGGCTCATTAACCTATGATGGACATCTAGCATATTCTCACATATATACCTCATTAATAAGCTCTAATTACCCTAATACCCTTCCTTAACAAGTCCTTAACTTGGTTAAGTTTAATAACTAACCCGTTCGTATTTTACCCAAAACAGTCCCAGTTTTAGGTCTCAAACTTTAGGTCAAACGCCCACTTAAACCTACCCATGGTTTCTGTAAAAGGAATATTCATACCCTTACATATGTTGGCTAACACCTCCCACTTGCCCTAACCTTAAAGCTACTGTTAAGGCCCCAATATATATATATCTACTTTTGTCATTCCAGATTTCCTTATTTTAAACGTACTAAAAGTTTGTTACCATTAAGGGGTCTTACCCTAAACCACCACCTTAGCCCAAGTGCAGATATTAACTACAATATATAAACCGTCTCTCACGTTCGTGAGAAGATCCCAATGCAACCCTAAGTGCCCCAAACAACCCAAAACTTAAAAAGAAAACAGGCTGAATTCAAAACTGTTTTGACCTCCGACTGTTGTAACCTGTTTTTGACCCACTTCCCGACCTCCAATTTAGTTCTCGTTTCTTGCATTGGAAAGCCACTTCAAATATTCCAGGGGTACTTGGATCGTAAAATAAGAGTTTATAGAACTCCCGATATGATCAAAACAATTGACTCAAAATCTGCCCAGTTTTTAAAAACGGGTTTAAACAAATTGAACTAATTAATTACCCATAACCCCATCTAATACAAGCCCTAGATTATATGATCATTATATTATGATTATAACATCATTAATTTACTGATTTTATATAAACCCTAACCCTAATCCATCATAAGAATGATTAAGAAATCATTAAAACAATTAAATTAAAAAGGGATTAAAGACTTTACCTTCGATTTATGAAAACCCCAAAAAAAAATATGAAGAACCCTAATTTTTGTGAAACCCACGAATTTAATTTGTCTCCAGGGGATAGATAATGAATTTTGGTTGTGTACAAAATAATATATAGGGTATGGGTGAATCCTAGTCCAACCCAAAGCCCACTTTCCTTTTTTTTCCTTTTTTTTCTCTTCTAAACCGACCCAAACACCCCTAATTTCGTTTTTTCCTTTATTTTTTTTTCTTTTTATTGTTAATTAATACCTTATTAATATTACCTTAGTTTACCTTAATTTATTACAGCTCCTAAAGCTTCCAAAACCCCAAAACCGTAAAACTAGTCAATTTTACGCGTTTTATCGTAAAAGACGTAAAATATACACTTTTAAAAAAAATCTCAAATTTTTAAATAAACTTTATAACTATGTCCTAAATGACTTAAAACCATCCCGAAAAATATTCATATGGCTAATTACCTTATCCGAGACCTCTAAATACTAAACCGTAAATCCTAAAAAAATACACTATTACTATAATACTTATACGTATACGTAACCACCAAAATATCACCATTTCATTTCATAGTCACTAATTGTGATCTCATGAACATGAATTAACCGTTTCTCGATTTACTTATGAGTACTCTATACTCATAAACAATAATCACACCAACCTCGTTCACACAAAGTAAACACGTAAGCACAAAAATCAAGTAGTCACACATAAAATAACCTAAAAGTAAGACCAAGTGACGAACCTCAAAACCACGGTTGTCACATCACTCCCTCCTAATAGAAATCTCGTCCCGAGATTTACTCCTTAGGATCAACACACAAACAACAAATCACACGAGGATACTTGTTCTAAATGAACTCCCCTCATTTCCACGTGAACTTTAGTTCAAGTTTCAAGATACCACATGTACAAACCAAAAATAATTAAACCCATTGCCAAACTCTTGACCTCACAGTCAATAAATCTCGCAAATGACTCTTCGATAAAACAAAGACTCTTATTAGCACAAAACCCGAATAACCGGACATGCAAATATGCATCCTCAAACAACATTTACCAATCCCAATACATGAAATGTATCATGTATACAACTCATTTCCCCCAGGTAATTCTATGCTCATAAACTAATGGTCCGATCTTTCCAAAGATCTTATATGGACCTACAAAACTCTACATCAACTCTTCTATTTTACCAAAACATACCACCCGTTACTATGGGTGAAACTTCATACATAACTTTGTCACTAACTCTAGTGGTTTCCTCCTTTATTCCCTACATCCTCATTAATAGGGAACATGACCCTCTCACCGGTGACTCTCTCCTTGTAGGAGACTTCTTGCTGATGTAACACGTTCTCCAACTATCTCCAAACCTCACGCCAATGCTCTAGGCGTCTTTCTCAATTACCCCTATAATATACTCATACCAACCATTAGTCTATCAACGGTATACTACGCTTGCTTTCCATCATTTCTTCCCTTGCCATAATCCTTCATAAGGCATTCCATACATATTAGGCTAACTTTTACACAAAACTTCCTATCCCATCGCATCTGTACGCAATCCTTACAATTTCTCGACTATGTGACTTCTCATCCCTCTTGAAGTATGAGATGAATTAGGCAGTCTATCGACTATCACCCTACTCTCATCGTACTTATTCCTCCACCCAATTATGCATCCCTTTCACCAACTTCGTCCTTACATCGCCCTTTCTAAGCTACTCCTATCTATGTAGGAAGTATAGTCTACGTCCCTTTTCTCCATATGATTATCCAAGCCACGCAACATACGTGTTGACGCGTTCTCTGCTTTAGACAACTCAACTCGTGCAACTTACATCCTTCATCCAAACCACCCTATTACGTCATCCATATAGTTCAAGTTCGTCTCAGCTTCACTTCATTCTTCTTATTTCATGTCTCATCAACCATGCTTGCCTTTCCCAGATGGTACTTGGCCTTGCAATTTTCTTTCATCACTTAACTCCACCCATCACCTTTGCCAAATGTTCAATCAAGATGACTGAATATATGTTGGAGACGTTATGATCCGTATAGATCATTCTCCACGTCTCGTACACCAAATGCCTCTAGCATTCTAGGCAGATATAACAGTCTAGCTCCACTAACTAAGTCTATCCAGTTCTTCCAAATCTTCAGTTCCTGCAACGTATAAGCGATCGCCTTTCTTTGTCGTCCTCGTACGCGTCCAAATCCCTGCTCCACGTATTGTCATGCTTCGCGAATTCATCCAGTCCTTCCGATAATGCCAAGATCTGCTCATCATCCAATCCCCCTCTTCAGCCTCCAAAATGCTTCCTCGTCCTTCTTCACTTCGCCCCTTGCTGGTTCCACGATATGCCATCATCTCTGACTACTAGTCCTGGCCAACTAAATCCTAAAACTCACACTTGAAAATCTCACGTTTCATTCCCTTAACTAACAACTCCAAAACCAACAAATAATTCGCCTCATCCTCCTTCTAAGATTTGAGTAGATCAAGATGTCGTCGATGCTCCCGATGACAACTCGTTTATATACGTTCATGCACACTCGGTTCACTGACTCCATGAAAACCGCTAGTGCTTTCGCGAAGCCAAATGCATAACCGTAAACCAAAGCGTTCATACAACATCCTTAGCAATTTCAACTATGTCCTCCTCACACCCTCTCTTAGCGGCAATACGAATAAATTCCTTGCAATTTCTAACAGCTCTTGTTCTTAATTCACTCCATCAACGATTTGCCTTGGAAGACACTAACTACAACTCCTCTCACTTTTCCTACTTGCTCTATTCATGGTTCTACCTCAACGCTCCTAAACCATAAAAAACCAAAACTACATCCTGAATACACCAGATACGATCGACGAATTAAACCCACGGATAACTAACGACATTTCACGTGCACCAATTAAAACAAATCAAAAACCACGAGACTCCAAAGAAAACTCAAACCCAAAACATGTATCAATTCCAAATGACCCATGACAACGAAAAATAATCCAAGAAACACCCAATGGTAACCAAACATATTACGCCCCGCGACATATTATTTAAACCGTGCAAAAGATCGACTTTTCTAAAAGAATTTATATCTTCCTTTTTTATTATTACCTCCCACATCTATGTGACTCAAACAATCTACAAATAACCTTCTAGACGATCTCAAAACTCAACTCAAAGACTAGGTATCCCGTGCATCCAAAATCATAAAAAAAATAAACTACTATTCAAACTCAACCTTTAACCCGACACTTGTACAATAATTTCGGCCAATATACTGACCTCCCATGACTATACATTCTGAATATTTGAAAAGTACGTTCCGAGTACATAATTTTTGGCTTTTGAATCACCCAAAAAGCTTTAAAAACGAACAAGTTACGACCAAAACAATTTTATGCTAGTTGTTTTAAAAACTAAAGAATAGACTTAGTGATCAATGCAATCCTTTTCAAGGAAAGATATAATTGTATGTGAAATATTCATAAACTCTTTTTAACCTTGTATTAATAACTATAAATGACATGAATCGGTTAAATCCAATTATATAAACTATGTAAGTAGAAAAAAAATTTACTTCGCTTTATTTTAAAAAAAGTCTTTTAGAATTTGAAATAAATAAGTGTTGATAAAAAAAAAAACTTATGTTACATCTTGTTTCAAACATGACTCCAACACCTTACCCTTATTTTACCAAATACAACCAACTATCTACCTCTATAGTAGATTTCCAAGTCCCCCCCTTTTTCCATATACCAACCAAAAGAAATGTAAGAATCAACCCAAAAGATTTCATTATCCCAAAAGAAATTTCCATTTATTTCAACGGACTTAAAACCCAGAACAACATTTTAAAACATACACGTGAAATATGAACTCAAAGAATACGCTACAAGACACAGTTCAAAAAAATTCGAAACGTTGTTGAAACTCCATCAACTCCAGCACCATAAAACACGAACAAACACAAGGTACGTTCAAGTTATAATAACTAGTGAACGACCATATACCATAACTTAACACATAGTAGTATATATACATTCGCATATATATACCTATTAAACCACCCAAAACATACTCGTTACTATACATATTAGATCAACCAATCGCGTCATACACTCGTTTTTCCATACGAGTAATCACCTTCTCACCGTGCCACAACAAGGCAATAAGCCCACCTCGAAAACCAAACCATATCGTGTGACCCCATAATCACACAACACAACTATAACCCAAAACATATAACACAAAAGAACAATAGCCATATCATAGGCAGCCATTACATAAACCCATATATTATACGTATACCCAAATTCTACATCTCATCATATACAAGCATGTACTAACTCTCTTTCATGCAATCATACTTGAGAACCCATTGAAGTTGTGGTACTTGTATAACTATGTTGGCCACCATACTTATACAATTACCCTTTCTCCAATGCACTCCCTCCTATGATGACACTTATAAGAATCAATACAACATATAACACATAAACCCATATACTCACATAAGCTCATAACCACATAACCAATAAGGTCCAAAACTCCAACTATAAAAATAACATAATAAAACTCTTGGAATACCGAAATCCATAGTCTAGCTAAAACAGCCTAGACTAAATCTAAAACAAAAATATAATCAGTTATAAGTCATGTCGCCCGTAAGAGTGGAAAACAGCTTAAAACCCTTCCTATCCACCTACTCCTAGTAACTCGAACCACCACACGATTCTTAGGGAACATGACTTAAACATCAAAAGAAAAATAACATACCTCAGGTATGTAGAATAACTCGATAAAAGATAGAAACTACCTTGTACTAAATTATGTACTATAATGTACCATTTAAGCAAAATACAACAGTGACTAGCGTGGACGATTATGGTTCAACCCGCACTAGTCACAAACCCGAAAAGAAAATAACATGTGACTAAGTATGAACATACTACGGTTCAATTCATACTAGTCAAAACATCGCAATAAATAACATCCAAACACATCAATTAATATAAAATGCACACATACTCCTATGACGCCTATATGCAGGGACCCTTAAGCTATAGACTAGGCTACGCGACTAGGCAACCTAATTCTCTATAACCATTGTCTCTGATACCATTCTGTCACACCCCACCATGGCGGAACATGGGGTGCGACGTATGGATATCATCACAACATGGCGTGTCTATAGAGATAACTATATGAAATAAGAAATGTCGTAAAATGGTGACACGAAGGTCATGACAATATCTCAACAATGCAGGAGTCTGGGTAAGTAGGTAACAGTCCTACCTCTTACCCAAGACAATCAAATATCACAAACAAAACAAACATATAGGTGCCAACAATATCACTTATTAAAAGAACAATCAAATAAAACTAAGAAGGAAACGGGGATTCTCCTTCTATATGCAATCCTATGCTTCTCCCATCCTAGCCACTTATTTTCTCATGCTTAACCATAGTATCACCTGAAAGAGACACTAAAACACGTCAACATAAAGTTGGTGAGAGTCAGAGGTTTAGACTCCAACGCTAAATCAGTTACAAGCTGTGAATAACAATCATCAACAAAAGAACATATGGACAATATGTTACAATTATGTATTAACAACTATCAATCAAGACCAATCATACCAAACCAATCCAAGGCTCCTACCTTGCCAAACAACATCATGGTACCTTAGATGATCACCCTATGTACCTATCCCAAGGCCACTACTTTGGCAAACCACAAGGCCACTACCTTGTCAAACCACAAGGCCACTACCTTGTCAAACCACAATAACTGAGACGGCACGTGTCCCCCGATCCAAATCATACACAATCAAAAATCACATAGCAGTTAATCACATAATGTACACACAAGTCCATCACAAACCATAAAAACATTCACAGCAACAATTTAGAAATAACTCAACACAGTGTCTCTTCCATCCCATCTGGAAGTCAAAATCAATATTAAACATGGGACTATGAAACTCACCTGATAGCTCCTTCACACGTCCTTGCACTAGCAACAAGCTAACAAACCAAAAACACGAAATCAATAAACGAACCAATCACTAAGATGGCTCATTAACCTATGATGGACATCTAGCATATTCTCACATATATACCTCATTAATAAGCTCTAATTACCCCAATACCCTTCCTTAACAAGTCCTTAACTTGGTTAAGTTTAATAACTAACCCGTTCGTATTTTACCCAAAACAGTCCCAGTTTTAGGTCTCAAACTTTAGGTCAAACGCCCACTTAAACCTACCCATGGTTTCTGTAAAAGGAATATTCATACCCTTACATATGTTGGCTAACACCTCCCACTTGCCCTAACCTTAAAGCTACTGTTAAGGCCCCAATATATATATATCTACTTTTGTCATTCCAGATTTCCTTATTTTAAACGTACTAAAAGTTTGTTACCATTAAGGGGTCTTACCCTAAACCACCACCTTAGCCCAAGTGCAGATATTAACTACAATATATAAACCGTCTCTCACGTTCGTGAGAAGATCCCAATGCAACCCTAAGTGCCCCAAACAACCCAAAACTTAAAAAGAAAACAGGCTGAATTCAAAACTGTTTTGACCTCCGACTGTTGTAACCTGTTTTTGACCCACTTCCCGACCTCCAATTTAGTTCTCGTTTCTTGCATTGGAAAGCCACTTCAAATATTCCAGGGGTACTTGGATCGTAAAATAAGAGTTTATAGAACTCCCGATATGATCAAAACAATTGACTCAAAATCTGCCCAGTTTTTAAAAACGGGTTTAAACAAATTGAACTAATTAATTACCCATAACCCCATCTAATACAAGCCCTAGATTATATGATCATCATATTATGATTATAACATCATTAATTTACTGATTTTATATAAACTCTAACCCTAATCCATCATAAGAATGATTAAGAAATCATTAAAACAATTAAATTAAAAAGGGATTAAAGACTTTACCTTCGATTTATGAAAACCCCAAAAAAAATATGAAGAACCCTAATTTTTGTGAAACCCACGAATTTAATTTGTCTCCAGGGGATAGATAATGAATTTTGGTTGTGTACAAAATAATATATAGGGTATGGGTGAATCCTATTCCAACCCAAAGCCCACTTTCCTTTTTTTTTCCTTTTTTTCCTTTTTTTTCTCTTCTAAACCGACCCAAACACCCCTAATTTCGTTTTTTCCTTTATTTTTTTTTCTTTTTATTGTTAATTAATACCTTATTAATATTACCTTAATTTACCTTAATTTATTACAGCTCCTAAAGCTTCCAAAACCCCAAAACCGTAAAACTAGTCAATTTTACGCGTTTTATCGTAAAAGACGTAAAATATACACTTTTAAAAAAAATCTCAAATTTTTAAATAAACTTTATAACTATGTCCTAAATGACTTAAAACCATCCCGAAAAATATTCATATGGCTAATTACCTTATCCGAGACCTCTAAATGCTAAACCGTAAATCCTAAAAAAATACACTATTACTATAATACTTATACGTATACGTAACCACCAAAATATCACCATTTCATTTCATAGTCACTAATTGTGATCTCATGAACATGAATTAACCGTTTCTCGATTTACTTATGAGTACTCTATACTCATAAACGATAATCACACCAACCTCGTTCACACAAAGTAAACACGTAAGCACAAAAATCAAGTAGTCACACATAAAATAACCTAAAAGTAAGACCAAGTGACGAACCTCAAAACCACGGTTGTCACAGTATTAGTTATAGCAAGATAGCATATCCTTGGACACAACACGTATATTCTTGCCTGGCTTTGATCCGCCTATAATATCTGCTTCTTGTAACAACCCTAGTTCAATTTGTGAAACCCAAGCTCATTTTCATTCTCTCTCTCTAAAACGGGATCAGTCGGTATGAGGTACCGTACCGATTCCGTATATTCGGTACGGGATCAGGACTTTTAATCGAACAAAGAAAATAATCGGGACTAATAAAACGAGATCGGTACCAGGCCGTGATAGTCCCCAAAAAATCCCGAAATATGAATAGTCTACTTTTTTAAGGGGTGTTTGGTTCTGCAACTGTTTGATACTATGGCTACTGTAATCTGATGTGTTCTGCAACTGTTTGATACTATGCATTGTTGGTTGGGGTATAGACATAGAAGGATGTAATCTGATGTGTTCTGCAACTGTTTGAACCCAACTCTTTGGAGTTGTATAACAAGTATATTTAGTTTAATCATCTACTGGTATGCTATGTTGGAGTAAATAAAGTATCACCTTACATCGAGAAAAGAATAAACATATTGATGTTTAAGAATTTGCGTACTAACTATATAAGATAGTTACTGAATGATTAATATACTCAAACTACTTTTATATCATAGGTGCAAGTATGTCTAAGTATATTAGTACTAACTAGGAACGTGGCGAAGTGTTTCAGTAGTATTGTTTAAGACTTTGACATGATTACCACTATAAATATGTCCAAATAAAAAAATACCTTTAACTTAAAATGGGAATAACCTGATAAGCCTCGTTTTCCCTGTACCGGATACCAAAACCGGTTCCGGTACCGAAATCCCGTTCGGGACGGATCGGTACATAACTTTTTAGTTTAGGAAAAGATCGGGAGCACTAAATCGGGACGGGACCAGGACGGGACCGGGACGAGATTGGTACCGAGCTCATCCCTAGTATATATATTGATATTCTTGTTTAGAATACAATGGAAAGTGATACCAGGGACCTTTAATTGTGTATATAGTATTGATGTAATACTTTGATAATACATGTGTTTAGAAGTTATGGTTTCAGTGTTCATTAATACAACTATAAAGCTCATGAAGGTTGATGGACCATGGCAACGTGCTTAACATCTCTCCCGGTCCGTAGTTGGAGATAATTCTGTCCAAATTCGGACGTATCTTTCCTACCGTATGTTCGTATTGCAATCTTAGTTAATAGCTGTTGTGATTTGGAATTGCTACTGTATGTTCGTATTAATCTCAGTTAATAGATGTTGTGATTTGGAATTATTGTCTGCTGATGCGTTGTCGTTACTGTAGCGGAAAACTCTAGTTGATGCGTTAATTAGTTTGTAGCAATAGCTGTAGTGCAAGTATTTAAGTTCTGCCATGTTGATGTAGCGTAATTTATAGTGTTGTTAGTTCTGTGACTCATAATCATACTTTTTGCCTCTAATAAGACAAATTTATAGCGTTGTTAGTTCTGTGACAACTAAAAACAACTGTTTGACATTTGGTCTATTGTCTTTTTATAGGAATGGGTGACACTAACCTAACCTTTACTCACGAACAAATCAAGTTTTTCTTGGAATCGTGTATCGACGAGGTCAATAGGGTAGAGACTAAAGGTAATAGTCTACACATTGAGTCGTGAGGGGTAGTCGGCACAAAGCTTAAGGAAGAATTTGGCATAAACCAAAAACATGTAGTAGTTAAATTTATGTATTATTTTAATACAATTCATGTAATAGTTTTTACTATGCTAAAATTTAGACTATGTATTAAGATAATTAATTTAAGCGTTTATTAATGTGATAAGTACGTAATAAAAGTGTTTTGTTTCATGTTTACACAAGATACTTGTTCATTGTTGAATATATATACCCTAAAAAATGAACCATTCAGACAATTATGAAAAAACAAACAATATTTTTTCATTTAGATTCAGACATTACAACCACCTCTTACCAGTAAGAGGTGGTAGTCAGATTTAGACCTAAAACATCTTATTGAAACAAACACCACCTAAGACTTATTGGGTCCATATAAGGTCACCACAAGGGAAGGTTTCAGATACTTTCTAACTATTGTAGATGACTACACTAGAGCTGTGTGGATTTACTTACCCAAAACCAAAGATGAAGTATATGATTATGTGCTTGAATGTGTTACTCTTATTCTCAATCAGTTTGTTAAAAGAGTTAAAGTCATAAGATCTGATAATGGGACAGATTTTTTTAATCAAAGAATGAAGATGTTTTTATAAAGAAAAGGGAATCATACATCAAACCACATGTGCTTACACTCCTCAACAAAATGGGATTGCTGAGAGAAAGCATAAGCATCTTCTTAATGTGGCTAAGAGTTTAATTTTTCAGGGAGGTTTACCCCTTTGTTTCTGGTCTGACTGTGTTCTTACTACTACTTACTTGATTAACAGGCTCCCATCTTCTGTTCTTGCTGGTAAATCCCCTTTTTGTATACTTTATAATAGAGAACATTCCCTTTCCCACCTAAGGTCATTTGGGTGTCTTTGTTTTTCTACAGTTTTATATAATAAAGGATATATTTTCTCTAGAGATGTCAAGTTTTATAAAACAGTTTTTCCTTATCAAATAAAAGTTTTTCATCAACCTCTACCTGTTTTTAATAAAAAATAGTTTAGATAATCAAAAATATTTCCCTGTTTGTGAGTCTGATTCCCCAAATGGCCTAAGTCCCTATGATGATGGAAAGGGATCACCTGATGAAGCAAGGGAGGTAAATATGAAACATTCAGTTGATACTGTAGTGGATCAGCCTTCTAAATGTATTCATACTGCTTCATCAATGGGTGAAACTTCCAGTTCCGAGGGCAATATTTTTCCTCAAAACCAGGTTCCCTTATTTGATGCCAGCTATGAAATAGAAGATGAGGGTTCTGAACCCTATGTTAGGAGGTCTAATAGGACCACCAAACTGCCTGCTAAGCTAAATGAATATGTTCTTGATAACAAAGTCAAATATGGGCTGAATAAGTTTGCTAATCACACTAAGCTGTCTGTCAATAATGCTTGTTTTATCTCTAATCTCAACAAAAATTATGAACCTAGTTGCCTTAGTGATGCTATTAAAGATAAGAATTGGGTTCATGACATGAACAATGAGATGGAAGCTCTCTATCTCAATGGCACTTGGACCCTTACTAATCTGCTCTCCCATAAAAAGGCTATAGCAAGTAAATGGGTTTATAAAATCAAGTACAAATCCAATGGTGAGACTGAGAGATACAAGTCAAGACTTGTGGCTAAGGGGTGTGGTCAGAAATGGGGCATTGATTATGATGAAATTTTCAGTCCTACTGTTAGAATGGGCACTGTTAGATGTCTCATTAATTTAGTTTTCTAGAATGATTGGAGTCTTTTTCAATTAGATGTTAACAATGCTTTCCTTTTTGGTGAACTTGATGAAGATGTTTACATTTTACCCCCACCTGGTTTCTTTGATAAATATGAAAAGAGAGTGTGCAAGTTAGTCAAATCTCTTTATGGGCTCAAACAGACTCCTAGGCAGTGGAACAAAAAACTTGTTCAAGTTTTATGTGAAGCTGGCATTAGTCAAAGTCAAAATGATTATTCTCTATTTGTTAAAAGTAAGGATAATACCTTTCTGGCTCTTCTTGTTTATGTTGATGATATTGTCTTGACTTGTAACAATCTGTGTGAGATCTCTAAGGTCAAGAACTTATTGAATGATAGGTTTAAAATCAAAGACCTTGGTGAACTAAAACATTTTCTTGGTATTGAAGTTTTAAATGATAAGAATGGCTTAAGTATAAATCAGAGGAAGTACTGTATTAAGTTGCTTCATGAATATGGGCTTCTTGCTTGTAAACCTATTGCTACCCCCATGCCTAAAAATGGTATTTTGAATCATAAAGAAACTTCCGATGATAGATATCTTAATAACATTACTGCTTATCAAAAATTGGTAGGGAAATTGATCTATCTTTGTAATACCAGACCTGACATATCCTACTCTGTGCATTGTTTGAGCCAATACATGCATGCTCCCTCACAATCCCATCTTGAGGCTGCACTTAGAGTGCTTAGATACTTGAAATGTGCTCCTAGTGTTGGTCTTGCTTTTACCAAGACTAACACCAATCTTGTTAAAGCCTATGCTATCTCTAATTGGGCTAGGTGCAAGCTCACTAGGAAATCAGTCACTACTATTGTGTTTTTGTGTGTGGTAATCTTGTATCTTGGAAAAGTAAGAAGCAAAACACTATTTCCAGATCTTCTGCTGAGGCAGAGTATAGATCCATAGCTTCCGTCACTTGTGAAGTTATGTAGCTTGTTAAGGTTCTTAAGGATCTGAAGGTTGATAATGTTGTACCTGTTTCTCTTTTCTGTGATAATAGCTCAGCCATACAGATTGCTGCCAACCCTGCCATGCATGAGAAAACTAAGCATTTTGACCTTGATGTTCATCTCATTAGGGAAAAAATTGCTTCTGGTTTAATCAAAACTATTAAGATTGATTCTGAGAATCAAATTGTTAACATTTTAACCAAAGGTTTGGGATCTTTGCAGCATAACAAATTGTTGTATCTGCTGGATATGAGTAACCCCTTTGCAGAAAAAGCTTGAGGAGGGGTGTTGAAGTTTATGTTTCTTTGTGCAACCTTTTTACTCTTGAGGGGTTACTTCTGTAACTTTTCTATGTTTTACTCTTTTTGTCACATGTGCAGGTCTCAATGGACTACTCTTGCCAACCTTCAAAGTTGCTCGAGTATAAAAGCATCTCATATCTCTCATTTAGGGTTTCATGGTCAAAGTTTCAACCGTTTACTTTCTCTCTCTCTCTTCTCTCACTACTTTCTCTGACTAAAATGTAAACGTTTGGATCTTGATCTTGTTTTAAGTATTAGGTTGTAGTTGATCTTTGTATTCTTAGGGGGTGTTTGGTTAAGCTTATTAACTAGGCTTAAGCTTATGTAATATAAGCCATTTATGGCTTATATATAATGAGTTAATAAGCCTTTGTTAAGTGTTTGGTTTAGCTTATATAACTAATAAGGTAAAGTTTTGGCTTACCAAAACCCTCTTATATATGCTTATAAGCCAAGTCATATAAGCTTAACCAAACACTTGTTATGGCTTATTTAACACATATAAGCTAGTAAGCTTATAAGCCCATCATATAAGCTTAACCAAACACCCCCTTAGATTGCATCCATTTGGGGATAATATTTTCTTTTGTATGTTGATAGCACCCCTTTGGGGATTATCTTGATTTGGATTCTGAGTTAATAAAGCACGTGGGATGTTTGGTTGAGTGTAACATCGTTATTGTGTTATTAATTCTTACATACTTCTAAGATTGTTCCATCACCATTCACCAATGCGGGACAAAATCAAAGCATTTTCGATTTTCAAGTTTATTGTTTCAAGTGACTCTTTAGGATATGAATCTCATATGTATAATGTTAATTTCTGACACGTACTAGCTTATCAATAAGCTCTTATCAAAGACAACGTGAACCTACAAATTAATACAATATACACTTATATTTGTAACATACAAATATACTTAGGATACATGTATAGTGGTACTACCCTTTAATTGTTAATTAAAGGGTTAAGTTCATATATTAGCAATGTACTTTTAAGTTTTTACACATCTAGGTAACCAACTTAAGATATTACTGATTTGGTCATTAAAACGGGCTAATTTTTTGAAATATAGGTATTATGACCTGCTGATTTTCCATGTAGATAAATAATTAATTTGTATATTCCACGTGTACTTTTTTCATAGAAAATATTCTTTCATCCTCATTTTAATAATAAAAACAATTCATCGATATTCACCCATCCATTTCTAACCCTAAAACATTGACAGTCACCTAAACTTCAAAGACAACAAATTATCACGAGTTACTATTTATCATTACAAAATCAATCTGTGCATGATAGTTTTATTCAACAAAGAATCATATACAATCACCATGTAATTAATTAGGACCCACAAGAAATAAAAAGAGGTCTGCATCATCATCTACCTCAACCAAAATACAATCGAAGCAAAATGTAATCATCATCTTCATCATCACTAGATCTGAAATATTTCAACACAAATGTGGAGCTATGGTCGGACGTGATGGTGCGTTCAACAACGATGGAAGGTATTGAATGACTATTCTGATGGCGACGGGGGTGATCTGGCCGGAAATGGCGGGGGGGTGGATGCGACGACGGCTGGAGAAGATTTCAAGAAATATATACGCATGAACCAATTCGATTGATGTTCAAAGAACAAAAACCCAATTTGATATGTGTTTATAAATTTTTATGATCTTCATTTGAAGATCTGTTAAGAAAGGAAATTATATTAAATAAAGAGAAATAAATGAATTTGTTATGTTAAAAAAATGAATTTGTTAGCATAAAAAAATTGTCAAAGTTTGACTTTACCACATAAGCATTTAACTTTAACACATAGGCATCTAATCCTATTTGGTATTTCCATGTCATAATAAAAAAAAGGATCGATGACGTGTCAGTTAATTTTTACTTACAACCGGTTTCCAAAGGGTTGTCTTACCTATATTTCCATAAAATTTAAAGTTAAATAGCTATATTAATAATATATTGGGTTGGTTACCTAGATGTGTAAAAGTTAGAAAGTATCTTGCTAATATATAGACTTAACCCTTAATTAAAATATTGTTTTTAGGTTGGTTCAAACATGCATGCATTTCCATAACAAAGGAATGCAGATCACGCCAATCAATGAGTTTAAGGTCGTCGAGGGAACAAGTTTATGTTAGACGGCTAGATTATGGTCTAACCCGAATAAAAATATTAACTCGAATAACTCGACTTAAATAAGCTTAATCAGGTTTGATTCGATCTGACCTTTAGAACATCCTTAGTTGAAATATTACTATAAAAATGTCAAAACAAGTACAAATACAAATTTATATTTTTTACAATTTTATTACGAAACAATAAAATTAAATAAATTTTTTACTGATTTTAATTGTTTAAGTTCTAATTCAAGCTAAAATAGGATTTTTTTTTTTACTGATCAAGTAACCAGAAAGAAGCTTACTCGAAAGTTCACTTAATTTGAAAGCGTCATAATATATGTACATGAAAAAGACGTCATCATGAAATATAATAAGACAACTTTTGGCCATGATAAATTATTTAATTGTTTTTCCGAGACTCATAAAGACGTGTTAGGCCGGTTTATGTCCAAACAAAAATAAAGCCTACACGTTAAATAGATTAAACTGAACTTTTGAACATCTTTTTTATACCAAAGACCTTAAAAACATTTTGGAATTAGAAGTGTAACTGATGGATATAAAGTTGAATTAGCTTCCATTATTGATTGCATTCTTATTCTCTGCTTCTTAGCAAGTCATTATCCACTCTTTGCTTAATCATCAAAGAAATTATAAGTTTTTCATTTAAAAATAAAAAATCGCTTAAAAATATAGTAAACTTAACATTTTTTATGGTTGTATGTAGTCTATTATTTTTTTCTCATTGTAGTAACGAATTTTTAAATTTCGATGTTTGCGTGTAACGAGTGACATGCTTAACCCTTAACCGGTTATCCAACGAATATATGCACCGTCAGTCTTTTGTGCTAACAACCGTTTGTAAATAACGTAAAAGAGAGTTAGTTGTGGTTTCAATTATGTAAAATGACCAAAACACTATCGTTCATTATTTTTTATTATTATTTTAATATTAATAATATTAAAATTATTATTATCAATATCAAAATTAACATTTATTTAATATTATTATTAGTATTAATATTATTTATTATTATTACTAGTATTATCTAATCATACGCAATCCCCACAATTTACAAAATTTTCATTACATAAAACAATTTTTTCTCAACAGTATTAAAACACGTCCATCGATTTAGTTTTGGATGGAACCTTATCTAATTCTTTTAACTAAACTTCTTAATTACCACCTGATCTCAATAATCTCCACAATATCAACTGACTTCTTCTTCACAATATTTAACTGATTCTTCTAACTAAACTTCAAATCTCACCTGATCTTCATCCCTCACCACCCAACTGATTCTTGAACTCAACATATTGATTCCCACCTGATCTCAACGCTCTCTTCATAGCAGGTTATCTCAACGTCATATTAGATTTGACTGGTAACGTCATCAGTGATTGAGGTGTGGAATGAGGTGAGGTCGTGGAGAGATAAGGAAGAGAAGTGAGATCTGTATAAAGAGTTGAAGTCGAGATGGAGGACGAAGTTTGCGGCGGTGGAGATGATGGAGGAGGGGAGGCCGGTTCCAATGACGATTAACTTTTGATGTTTACGCATTGGATTTAGAAGTGTTTTGATTTGGGTTGTCGATTGGATTTAACTTTTGTTATAATTTTGGATTCGTTTAGGGTTAGGGTCAGTGTTGTAAAAAGCGGGCTAGGCGGCCGCCTAGGCGGCGCCTAGGCGCTAGGCGGTCATACCCCGCCTCGATTTATGGCTAGGCGGTCAAGCTAGGCAAAAAGTCAAAAGGCGGTCAAACATCCGCCTAGGCGGTGCTAGGTGGCGCCTAGGAGGAGCTAGGGGCCTAGGCGGTCAAAAAGTCAAAGAAAGTCAACAAAAAGTCAATATTTTTTTACAAAAAATTAAGAATTTTCTTTCTAATATATAATTCCATATTTATTTTAACATAACATCTTAAAATCAAAGATAAACATATGATTGTTAACATAAAGTAATAGATTTTTTCGTGAGAATTGGAACCAACTGAACTGTATGTCACGTTTGGTGTTTTAAGTCCTAAAATTGTTATGTTTATTTGTGTATTTTGCAACTTCAAGCTATGTGAACTTTGAATTATTAGAAATTAGAAGTATTTTGTCATGTTATACGTATTATTTATAATTTTTATGCATAAAATTCCAATCCGCCTAGACGAATTCCGCCTCGAAGGTGGCCAACCGCCTCACTAACGCCTAGCGATTTCTGCAACCTTGGTTAGGGTTACATATTTGGGGGGTTTTTGATTGGCTGAAGTGGATAATATAAAACGTGTTGGTGATTAGTAATACAAGATTAGGAGTGGATGAAGGTGGTGGTGACGACTGACGACATGGGTGGTCGAATGTGTTGGTGGGTAATAACTCGGTTTTACTCAGGTTAAAACTTATCGTTGTACCAATCTCTTCGAATTGAAAAACTTGTGTTTAATGTGTGACTCAGTTTTATTTTGGTGAAACAAATATTTGTCGTTGTAGTTTTTTTAAAATTAAAAGTGAAAACTTTAAAGTAAAAGTGCGATTAAAGTAAATCTAAGTCTAAATAAAATAATGGTGCAAGTATTTAAAAGCGTGACTAAAATTAAAAGGCACTAAAGTAAATAACGCAAACTTAAATCTACCTAAGGCAATCTTAAAACACGACTAAAACTTAAACTAAAGCAAGGCTAAAATAAAACTAAGACGAATAATCTTAAAGTGCAATTAAATAAAAAGGCGAGAAAAATAAAGCTTGAAAATAAAGGACAGAAATTTAAAAACAGATAATAACAAAAACCTGAAAGAAACCTTGATTCGGAAGTTCAAAACTTCCGAATGAACTGGCTTGACTCGGAAGTTCCCAAACCCCAAAAGCCTTGATTCGGAACTTTTAAAGTTCCGAATGAAGCTACCTTGAGTCGGAAGTTTGGTGTTGATCCGGAAGTTCGTTCGGAAGAATTGAGTCGGAAGTTCGTCCGGAAGTATTGATCCGGAACTTTTAAAGTTCCGAATGAATTGCTTGATCCGGAACTTTTTAAGTTCCGAATGAAGGTCTTGACTCGGAAGTTTTTGAGTTCCGAATAAACAATGCTTGACCCGGAACTTTTCCTTCGTCCGGAACTTTTGGTGTTGATCCGGAACTTCTAGACTTCCGGATGAAGCCCCTTGGTTCGGAACTTTGGAGTTCCGAATGAACAACTCTTGATCCGGGACTTTGGAGTTCCGAATGAACAACTTTCTCTTCTCTTGGTTCGGAAGTCTTCCTGGGAACAAAGAAACAGAAACAAACTCCCCGAAGAACAAGGGATAACAGTAACAATGATCTAAACACAAATTTAACCAAAATCAAACACACGATTTAACTAAAACTAATAACGAAACAACTAATAATCATAAACAAACAATTTAAATCAACAAAACAAACAAATTTAACCACAATAATTAAAAACCCACTTGATCAAAATAAAAACATGAACATGAACACAAGCATAAACTTAGAAATCAAAGATTAAGAAAGGTAGATGAAAGTTTAACAAGATAAAGTAAAGATTGACAAGAATTTAAATGAAAACTTACTTGAAATTAAAGGAATTTAAAGTGCAAGACAAGGTATTTAAATTTGACAAGTATTTAAATGTGCAAGAAAATAAATGTGGAAGACTAATTGTCACACTTAGCCAACAAGAAAGAAATGATTATCATCCTAATCTATATATAGGGGAGGATTAGGAAGCTTCCTCCCCTCCTTCATTTCTTCTTAATTGCGAGATTAAGTCCCTCCTTCTTTTAATCTTCATTAATTGCATCATTAGTCCTTTTCTTCTAATCTTCTTTAAACTTGGACTTAAAGGACTTTTGGCTTCGGATTTCTTTGAACTCGTCTTTAAATTCTTAATAAAATAGACTTGAATTCTTCGGCTTTTGATAAACTTCCGTCTTTTGACTTTTTCTTCGATAAATCTTCAGAATTGGTCTTGGAATTCCGTTCTTTTTGCACTCTTGACTTCTTGACTTCGTCTTTCATCTTTTTCTTCAATAAAAGTCCGTAAATGCCCATGAATTCCCGTGTTTTCTCCACTTTTCACCTTTTCGTCCTAAATCACAACAAAAACACAAACCACGCATAATTCCGACATAAAAGACATAAAATACACGTTTTGGTCCGGTTATTATTGTAATTAAGTGGTAGAAAAGATGTGTGTTTACACACATATCAAATCCCCTACACTTGACCATTGCAATGTCCTCATGCAATGCATTAGTTACAAAGCAAGATTACACTTTTCATCATAATTAATCCACGTTGGCCTTTATTAAAGAGATAGAAAATTAAAAACGTACAAAATAAAGAAATCAAAAGCATACCTTGGGTTTTGGAAATGTCATGAATAATCATCATCCTCAAGTTTTCACTTTCTCCAAACCAAGCTTAAAAACGAGATCATTGTTATTATAAGTTAGTAGACTAACACGAACTCATGTGGGTCAATTATTCACTTAGACTCCCTTATTCCTAGGTGTATCTCTTATATTTTATTGTTGTCTTAAATGATCACGAGGATGCATTGTTTGACTTATTTCGATAGTTTATTAGGCCAAAAATAAAGTGCACGATTTAATCAATAGTTAGCTAAAGGACAAAATCTTTTAAAACTGCTTCTCGGGGCCTCATAAAGTTCATATCTTGGCATAACTCGCTTCGCGATATGAGACCTTTCTCGGACCGATATTTGGCAGCGACTTCATACTTCAAACCTTGAGAGACGTTCATGAAATTATGGTCTTCTCTTCATAATGGAATTTCTTCACTTGAAGTTTTGAGAGATTCATACTTGGACCACGACTTCTTCATTTTTCTCCAATCTGTATTTTGGACTTTGATATACAACGATCCGCCTCCTTTTATGACTTGGATCTATTTATCCTCATACCTTGTTAGGGTCTTTTCGGATACACTTCTCCATGACTTTTGGGAGTTTTTTTGCTTTTCGTCGTGTGTCTCGATCCTTCATATTGATTTTCGATAAATGATTCTTCACATCACTTTTGGATCTTTAGCAACAAAATATAGCCCTCATGCCTTGTTAGGGCCTTTTCGGACTCGCCAATCTTCGCATCCCGCTTCAATAAGTTATGCCTTGGCTATGAACTCTAATCCATACCGAGCAACTTTTAAACGATCTTGGGCTAGAAGCTAAGTAACTTTTCAAATCGTGCAACCTTATTTATTAGCAGATAAATTTATTAGCAAGTGATGGGAGAATAGGCTCATAATTAACTCACATAAATTCACGAAAGAATACCGAACTTATAATTGACTCTATCATCTCTCGTTCTCCACAGTTTAAAATCTCAAGTAATGAGACTCGTGGATACTTAGCCTATTAAATCAAAGTTTTGGGTTTTCGAGTTGCCTATAGGATCTTGCAAATTCTTAGACTTTTTTCAAGTTTAGAAATCACATTTTAAAGTTCCCTTGATAAACGACTCTCTAGGATCAATTATAGGAACTTGCGAAAAGTTCTAGTTCTTAACCCGTGAGAGTTAAGACTTTCGCGTTTTATAGCTCCCTATATAAAAGCCTAGCAAAACTCGACTTAAACATGTTAAGGATACTAGCTAGAGCAAACTTAGATAAGTAAACTCGGGTTGAGTCAAAAGATTCACAACGTTTGAAAATTAAAACCACTTTATTAAAGATTTATTCTAGCAAAGAAAGAAAATAACTATACAAAGGGAAAATCTAATAGGCCAAAATAGATCAAAAATTTTGAAAAATGTCGAAAAATTGATTTTCCGGTTAAAATGAGGACAAATACAAGGAAAAGACCACTTAACTTCGATAGAAGTCCCCCCTACACTTAAGATAAACATTGTCCTCAATGTTTAAGCATATGGAAGTAAACTCCCCTACACTTAGGACACTGTGCACGTTGTTTAAATCTCGCTAAGGAAAAGTCAACTAAAGAGATTCCTATTTTAATATTGAGAAAATATAAAATAGTGAATCGAAAAGAGTTTAGGATAGAACCAGGAAAATGTAGAACACGGAATCACGGGTCGGCAAGAATCATCAAGAGTGGATCATTGAAGCTCGAATCCCTGATTAAGAAGTGAGGAGAGGAAAGCAAACCAAAGGGTCCCCCTACACTTAGGATAAAGAGAGCTAAAAGATAGATGCATAGGTTTCATCCCAAGAAGCGCTTGGTTTTTGTTTACCGAGTCGTGAGCCTGACTCGACCTTGATTATCAACGGAAAAAGCATGAAACATATCCACCAGGATCAAAGACATAGTTTTTGTCCATCAAATAGCACAAGCTTAAGGCGAACAAGGCAAGCCAAAGAAGAAGTGGCAAGGTTCCCTTAAGCAAAGATGGAGCACGGTGGAAGCAAGGATGAAGTGGTGCAAGCATGTCTTAAAAATTTCCAAAGATTTGTCCTTTTATTTACACCAGGTGGATACTGAGATGGCTTAAAAATTTCAATACCGGGGTCGAACACCTTTTCCTTTAGGGGAAAATAGCACTCAGGCTCAGCCGAGCGTGAAGAAGATCCGCAAAGAAGCACAACCTCGTCCTCAGAATGGGGACAAAGAGGTGTCAAATCATATGTGCAACGGATATTGGTGTCGACCGGTTTCTTCTCCTTTGACAGAATGTTCTTCAAATCCAAAGTAGGATCAAGAAGATAATCTTCAAAGTCATAAGGAGGAGCATCACTCTCATGAGGGAAGTAAGTGTTGAGAAATTCAGAGAAGTCTTCCTCAAATGAGTAATCGTCCAAAGTAGGATCAAGTGATGGCGGAGGATCTTCATCATGTGAAGAATCGCTCGAAAGAGTATCGGCCTCATCAAAATCATCGAAAGTAGGCATCTCGGGATACTCAGAAGTACAATCATCAAGATCATTTGAATCTGAGCTAGAATCATCATTATAAGCATCAAAGACCGGTGGAGAATCATAAATGGGAGAAGCTGCCAAAGTAGGGAGAGAATCATCCACATCATCTTGAAAAAGTGGATTATCAGTGGAAGACTCGAATAGAGGATTGTCATAGGCGGTAAAGTCATCGAGCACATTAATCATATTCACTGATTCTCGTCCATAGTATTTGCCTATAAGCTTCCCCATTTTGAAAATTTGTGAATCATTCCCGACTCTTAAGATTAACTCACCTTCGGCAACATCCACTAAAGCTCGTCCGGTTCTCAAGAATGGCCGACCAAGTATTAAAGGAATACGAGGGTCCATTTCATAATCAACTACGACAAAATCGACCGGGAAAGTAAATGCGCCAACTTTAATGAACACATCTTCGGCTATACCAACGGGGTAAGCGAGAGTGCGATTTGCAAGTTCAAGAGTCATCTTTGTTGGAGTGAGGTCGGGTAATGATAGTGTTTTCCAAACACTTAGTGGCATCAAATTAATACTGGCCCCGAGATCAGCAAGGGCAGTAAATTCTTCAGTTTTGTTGAACACGCAAGGCAACACAAAACGACCGGGATCTCCTAGCTTTTCCGGAAGTTCTTTAATAATAACTGCAGAGCAGTTTTCATTTAAGCGTGTGTTGGCGAGTTCAATCAGCTTCTCCTTCTTGTTAAGCAATTCCTTAAATGCTTTAACAAATTTGGGCATGAGGACAAGTGCTTCAAGAAAACTAATGCTGAAGCCCATTTGAGAAATCATATTGATATATTTTATCACTTGAGAGTCCTCCTTTGTTAGCTCGTTGGTCTTGCCTAAGCGAGAAGGGTATGGGATTTTGGGTTTATAGGTGGAAGGTGAAGGTGTAGTTGGTAAAGGTTGAGATGTTGAAGGATCCTTCCGAGATACATCGTCATGACGAGGCGGAGACGGTAATGGTGCACTAATACTAGGTGTAGGAGGAGTAGGGACACATGATGGTGGAGGAGGTGTAGATGATGGGGGTGGGATTGGTGGTCCTACGATGGTGACTCCACTACGGGTAGTAATTGCACTCACA
This sequence comes from Glebionis coronaria, assembly GCA_025667525.1. Classification (NCBI taxonomy): domain Eukaryota; kingdom Viridiplantae; phylum Streptophyta; class Magnoliopsida; order Asterales; family Asteraceae; genus Glebionis; species Glebionis coronaria. The sequence goes on from JANFOE010000060.1 coordinate 138,899, forward strand.
TTGGCTCGCGGATTGGTGACGGTGTTTGAAGGTAGAGAACTTGAAGTAGAAGGTTGAGTGGCGGGCAAGAAACTAGCCAACAGATTCTTTAATTCATTCGTTTGAGTGCTGAAGGAGGATTGAATATTATCGCGAACCTCGGTTCTAATCTCATTTCCTTGCTTCGTGATATCTCCTCTAAGATTGATAATTTGGCTTTGCAGATTCTTGATTTGCTCACCTTGGGTTCTCATTGTGGCTTCAACATCGGTGTTTATGGGTGGGGTTTGTTGAGCGGGTGGGTGATAAGGATTAGAAGCTCTTGGTGGGATTTGGTTGCTTCTATTGTAGTTGTTGGCGGGGTTTTGGTTTTGAGGAGAAAAACCGGGTGAAAGATAGTTGTTGGACCGGTAGCTTAGCAGATTTCTATCCCCTTGTTGTCTAGCTTGATAATTTTCCGGTGAATAATTACCATAAGCTGCATACACATTTTCCGGATTTCCTTGTGTCGAAGGACAATCGGTGTATGAGTGAGGACCGCCGCATGTTTCACAAGGATTAGCAACCGCTTTAACTTGTTGTTGTTGTTGGTTTGCAGCGAGAAGCGTAATACTTTTGCTCATTTCAGTCATCATGCGGGTGAGTTCGGTCATCTCAGGGTTTGCTGAGGTGGAGGAAACATTGACTCTCGGGTTGTTCCTTGAAGAAGCAGAGGAATCCCAGTTTTTGTGGTGAGTAATCATGTTCTCAATTAGCTCTCTACACTCCTCCGGTCTCCTTTTCATGAATGTGCCACCGGCGGCTGCATTTATCGTATCACGATCTCGAAAAGTCAAACCGTTGTAGAAAGTATCGATTAAGGTCACAGGGAGCATGTTGTGGTTTGGACATCTATCGATCAAGACATTATATCTCTCCCAAGCATCAAAAAGAGATTCATCAGGGTCTTGCATGAAACCGCTGATCTGATTGCGAAGGCTTGTGACCATGGATGGTGGAAAGTAGCGCAACAAAAAGCGTTGAGTCATATCTTCCCAAGTGTGAATAGAATTCTTCGGGAGACGATCAAACCATTTCTCGGCATGATGTAATAAAGTATGTGGAAAGAGTTGTAGGCGAAGTTCATCCATTGTGGCACCGGCCAACTTCATGCTTTGGGTGATTGTAATGAACTTGTCGAGGTGTTTGTTGGCATCATCATCAGGCAATCCACGGAATGGGTTTGTTTGTACTTGCTGAATCATGTGGTGCTTCAACGAAAACTCAGGAGCGTTGATTTGCATCGGCGCAATCGGTCCTCCTCGTCCAAACATTGTAGGTTGACAAAGCTCCTCCATGGTCCGAAGATCGGGCTGTGGAAGAACATTGTTATTATTATTATTATTATTGAGGTGCGGTGGAATGTTGTTGTTGACACCTGACATAGCTAAATCTTCTTGAGGCTCGGGCTCTTGATAATTAGAAGATCTAGTACGCATACACCTGAAAATGCAAAAGAAAACAAAAACAAACACAAAGACAATATATATACACAATAAAGATAAAATCTTTTTGGATTTTTGAAAATTTTAATTTTTATGGTTTTTTTAATTTTTTAATTTTTATGATTTTTTGAATTTTTATGCAAGAAAAATAACGCTCACAAGTGAACGGATCCCAAAAAGCAACGCGTCTCTCACATAAAACCGTTAATCTTTACGAAAAGAGCCGGCAGCGGCGCCATTTAATAACTCGGTTTTACTCAGGTTAAATCTTATCGTTGTACCAATCTCTTCGAATTGAAAAACTTGTGTTTAATGTGTGACTCAGTTTTATTTTGGTGAAACAAATATTTGTCGTTGTAGTTTTTTTAAAATTAAAAGTGCAAAACTTTAAAGTAAAAGTGCGATTAAAGTAAATCTAAGTCTAATTAAAATAATGGTGCAACTATTTAAAAGCGTGACTAAAATTAAAAGGCACTAAAGTAAATAACGCAAACTTAAATCTACCTAAGGCAATCTTAAAACGCGACTAAAACTTAAACTAAAGCAAGGCTAAAATAAAACTAAGACGAATAATCTTAAAGTGCAATTAAATAAAAAGGCGGGAAAAATAAAGCTTGAAAATAAAGGACAAAAATTTAAAAACAGATAATAACAAAAACCTGAAAGAAACCTTGATTCGGAAGTTCAAAACTTCCGAATGAACTGGCTTGACTCGGAAGTTCCCAAACCCCAAAAGCCTTGATTCGGAACTTTTAAAGTTCCGAATGAAGCTACCTTGAGTCGGAAGTTTGGTGTTGATCCGGAAGTTCGTTCGGAAGAATTGAGTCGGAAGTTCGTCCGGAAGTATTGATCCGGAACTTTTAAAGTTCCGAATGAATTGCTTGATCCGGAACTTTTTAAGTTCCGAATGAAGGTCTTGACTCGGAAGTTTTTGAGTTCCGAATAAACAATGCTTGACCCGGAGCTTTTCCTTCGTCCGCAACTTTTGGTGTTGATCCGGAACTTCTAGACTTCCGGATGAAGCCCCTTGGTTCGGAACTTTGGAGTTCCGAATGAACAACTCTTGATCCGGAACTTTGAAGTTCCGAATGAACAACTTTCTCTTCTCTTGGTTCGGAAGTCTTCCTGGGAACAAAGAAACAGAAACAAACTCCCCGAAGAACAAGGGATAACAGTAACAATGATCTAAACACAAATTTAACCAAAATCAAACACACGATTTAACTAAAACTAATAACGAAACAACTAATAATCATAAACAAACAATTTAAATCAACAAAACAAACAAATTTAACCACAATAATTAAAAACCCACTTGATCAAAATAAAAACATGAACATAAACACAAGCATAAACTTAGAAATCAAAGATTAAGAAAGGTAGATGAAAGATTAACAAGATAAAGTAAAGATTGACAAGAATTTAAATGAAAACTTACTTGAAATTAAAGGAATTTAAGGTGCAAGACAAGGTATTTAAATTTGACAAGTATTTAAATGTGCAAGAAAATAAATGTGGAAGACTAATTGTCACACTTAGCCAACAAGAAAGAAATGATTATCATCCTAATCTATATATAGGGGAGGATTAGGAAGCTTCCTCCCCTCCTTCATTTCTTCTTAATTGCGAGATTAAGTCCCTCCTTCTTTTAATCTTCATTAATTGCATCATTAGTCCTTTTCTTCTAATCTTCTTTAAACTTGGACTTAAAGGACTTTTGGCTTCGGGATTTCTTTGAACTCGTCTTTAAATTCTTCAATAAAATAGACTTGAATTCTTCGGCTTTTGATAAACTTCCGTCTTTTGACTTTTTCTTCGATAAATCTTCAGAATTGGTCTTGGAATTCCGTTCTTTTTGCACTCTTGACTTCTTGACTTCGTCTTTCATCTTTTTCTTCAATTAAAGTCCGTAAATGCCCGTGAATTCCCGTGTTTTCTCCACTTTTCACCTTTTCGTCCTAAATCACAACAAAAACACAAACCACGCATAATTCCGACATAAAAGACATAAAATACACGTTTTGGTCCGGTTATTATTGTAATTAAGTGGTAGAAAAGATGTGTGTTTACACACATATCAGTGGGGGTGGGGGTTGGAGGTGTTGGCCTTGGCCAGATTGTTCTGGGTGTGTTGTTGAGGTGGTGGTTAGATCTGGAATTCAGAGTTCTGTTTATGTGTGTTAGTTGTGGGGTTTATTAGAAAAGAGAACTTATTAACAAAATCAAGTTTTGACTAACGAATATTGGTAAAAGGGACTAATGTTGTAATGAAAAACAAACGACCGTTAGTGTGACCTGCTCCACGTAGGATTGACAGGTTGAGCAGGTCACTCGGTACATACAAAGGTCGAAATGTAAAAGTTTAATTTATACACTGAGAAAAAAATAGTAGGTTGTATACAACCATAAAAAGTGGTACATTTACTACATTTTTAGGTGATTTTCCCTTTAAAAATGAACATAAACCATAATTGTATAATGATTCAGTGAGTCAGCTTAAACAACTATTTATGGGTGTTTTTTATGTTTTTTAATTTCGTGTTTTTTACATTTTATTATGTTTTTTTATTTAGTGTTTTTACATTTTATAATTTTGAAATTGTAAAACTTTATAATTTTTATTAAGCATTTTTTCAGGCTATTTTACTTAATTTTTTTCACGATTTATAGTTTTATAATACAAACAAAATTAAAAAAATTAAAAAGGTATTACTTGTTAAAAAGAAAGTATTATTGTATATATATATTTGACATAGTTCCAGTCTATTCTAAATAGTTAGCTAGTGACCAAGTGAATCATTAAAAACTACAGTACTATTTAACACTACTTGCAAAGTTTAGGCCTTGTTATTAAGGTATATATCAACACTCTATGTAGGGGTGTCTATTGTTTGAGTTTGACCCACGAAAATAAAAAACTGAACCAAATCGAATCCGAACTAAAATCGAACCGAAAATAGAATTCGGGTTGTGGGTCATAACCGAACCGAACTATTTATTTGGTTTTCGGGTTGGATATGGGTTTGACAATCGGACCCGAAAACCAAAATTATACAAATATATATATTTTTATATATAATTATATATATAAACTAATTATTAAAATTTAATATTAATATAAAAATATAATTTTTATACTTGAAATAATTTTTTAACTAAATATTTAAATAATTATGTGTTTTTTTAGAAAAATTCGGATAATTAGAATAATTCGGGTTATTCGGGTCAACCCGAGAACCGAACCGAATTCAGATTCGGTTTTTGGTTTGGTTCGGTTGAAATCTAGTTCGGTTCGGTTCAATTTTCAGGTTGACCCTGAAAAAAAGTTAACCGAATAAACCGAACAACCCAAGAACCTAACCGAAAACCACCCCTAGCTCTATGCCATATGCCATGCACTTGATGATTCTTTCATGTTCAATTAGTTTTTTTTGTCTAAATCTTACATTGTTGGTAAAATATTACGTTGTTACTCTTTCACATGGAACACCAGCTGCTTACATATCATTGATCATGGCTGCGCCTTCAAGTTCCCATCGATGGATGTATGATGTCTTCGTAAGTTTCAGAGGTGAAGACATCCGAAAAAGTTTCATGGATCATATGTTTAATGATTTCAAGCAAAAAGGAATTCATGCTTTTAGTGATGATAACGAATTGCCCAAAGGAGAAGAGATATCTCCTCATCTCTACAAAGCCATTGAAAAATCGAGGTTTTTGATTGTTATCTTCTCCAAAGATTATGCTTCTTCATCATGGTGTTTGAGAGAACTTGTCAAAATACTCCAATGCAAGCAGACTGAAAATCCCAAATATGAGGTTCGGATTATCTTTTACGATGTCAAGCCTGATGTGGTGAGGAAACAAAAAGAGAGTTATGCACAAGCTTTCCGTAACTACCAAGATTCAGATACTCCAGGGGTTGGTCAATGGAAAGAAGCTTTATCCATGGCAGCTAATTTATCTGGATTTGATCTCCAAGACATGACTAATGGGTAATTTTCTTTATGTTTGTTCTTTCTCACAAACACCTTATTACTAAAGCTGAACACTGTTTAGTTTTTTTTTTCTTTTATGGTTAAATAAAGTTATGCGACGGACCCTTGCATGTTGGCGAAAACCTTGTTGGCATGGATTTCCATTTCGACAAATTAAATTTGTCACGCTTCATTGGGTCTGATAACGTTAACATGATTGGAATATGTGGTATAAACGGAATAGGAAAGACAACCCTTGCCAAAGCTATTTATAACAATGTGTATTCACTTTGAGGGAGGTTGCTTTTGTGAAGATGTCAAAAAACAGCAAGACCTAACTCAAGTCCAAATGCAGCTTATTGATGACATCATGAAAACAAGGGAGCTGAAGGTATCGCATGTCAGTCAAGGGATTATGGTTATAAAGAAAATGATGTCATTGAAGCCGATCCTGCTTGTTTTGGATGACGTAGATCATCGGGATCAGTTAATGGCACTAGCGGGTTCAGCTAGTTGGTTTTGCCCAGGTAGTTTAATTATATTCACAGGTAAAGATAAACAGTTATTAAGATCTCATAGAGTGGATGAAATCTAAGACATGGACTTTCTAGGTAAGGATGAATCTTTCGAGCTCTTCAGTTCTTATGCCTTTGAGGATAAACTTTCTTCTACAGGCTTCCACGAACTTGCTGAGAAAGCTGTGAAGTATGTGCAAGGTCACCCTCTAGCTCTCATAGTTTTGGGTTGTTTTTTGTACGGTAAAACTGTGGGTCAGTGGGTTAGTGAACTAGAAAGGCTTAGAGAACATCCTAATGAAGAAATACATCGAGTTCTCCATTTAAGTTATGATGGGCTAAACCTACAGCAGCAAAATATCTTACTTGATATCGCATGTTTATTCATTGGAGAAAAGAGTGATTTTGTAGCAAGCATACTAGATGGCTTTAACTTTTTTGCAGAAAGAAATATAAGAGTTCTAGTTGATAAGTCATTAATCACAATCTCGAGCTACAATCAACTTCAAATGCATGACTTGATTCACGCAATGGCAAGGGAAATTGTTTGTGAAGAATCTATCATGCCTGGGAAACAGAAAAGAATGTTGATATCATCGAACCTCTACAATATATCGAATCAAAATAAGGTAAAAAGTTGCCTATGATTATTTCCCTTTATATTAATTATGAATGTATAAGCAATTGCATATGGCACTCTTTTTAATTTAAGTTTTGTGTTTATGTTTTTTCCAGGTGGAAATAAGTGAAGCAGTTGAAGTTCTAGTCCTTCCGTTAGCAAAATCTAGTCAAAAGGTTCACATAGATGCTAATGATTTTGCACAATATGAGAAAGTTGCGGATCCTTAAAACCTATGAAGAGGAAAAAGTATCTGAGCATAAACTTGAATTGAAGAGCCACAATGTGATCTTCTTAGGGAAATTGTATCATTTGTCGAATGGGCTAAGCTTGTTTTGTTGGCATGGATACCCTTTCAAGGACTTACCTTCAGATTTCTATCCACAAAACATTGTGGCCATTGACCTCTCTTACAGCAACATAAAACATTTTTGGACAACACCAAAGGTATTTCCGTTTACACACGCGTTTTCCTATGTCATACCTAATGTGATAAGAGAAATTATCTTCTTTATTTCTATGGATGCCAGTGCTTTAAAAGATTGAAAGTAATGGAGCTAAGCTACTGTTGTAACCTAACAACCACCCCTGACTTCTCAGAGATCACAAATCTCGAAGAGCTGAGTCTTAAAGGTTGTGTGAATTTGGTTAGCGTTCATCCCTCAATTTGTCTGAGTACCTCCGAAAGTCCATAATTCAAAACCCTGATTGATATTCATTATCATGTACGTTTTGGCCAACTAATCCATGTAGGCTACGTTCCATGAATGCCGTCTTTCATTTCCCTCGTTACCTTTAGATAATGAGAAGAGAAAAGTACAAAATACATCATTGTCTTATGGTGGTTTACAAAAATTGTGGATTACATCCTTATCAGTACTTGATACATAATACATCCAATCATTACATACTTTGTGCACGATGCCTTGGACGATGTTGCAAATATTTTTTTCGTTAAGTACTAACGAAGGTTTATAAAGAATGATATTTTTACCTTTTTTATTATACAGGGATGTATTTTGCACTGAATTCAAAAAAAAATTGAAAAAAATATTAAAAAAATGTAACTTTTTTTTTCAAAAAAAGTTTTAATTTTTTTTCGAAAAAAAGAAAGTTTAATTTTTACGAAACCTTTTTTAAAAAAATTTTAAAATTACAATTTCTTCGAGAAAAAATTTTAAATTTTCCAAAGAGTTAAATATTTTTTTAAAAAAAGTTAAAAAATATAAAGTTTTTTTACTGTTTAAGTTTAAAATGTTTTTTTTTAATTTTAAAATATTGATAAAAATTTAAATTATTAAGTAAAAACTTTTTTTCGAATAAAAAACATATTTTTTAAAAAAGCTAAAAATATTTTTGAAAAAATGTTAAAAATGTTTACAACGTTATGGAATTTTCTTTTATTTAGAAAGAGTAATTAAATTCTGATTAAAAAAATGTTTAATAATTTTTGTAACCATATTTTTTACATTTTCCAAAATTAAAAATGTTTGAAAAAAATTAAAATTACTTTTTCGAAGAAAGTGTAATTTTAAATGGTTTCGAATATATTAAACTTTTTTTTGAAAAAAATAATTTAAATCACTTTTTTTTTAATAAAAATTTTTGAATAAAAAATATTTTTTAGTTTAGTACAAAATACATCCCTCTATAATAAAAAAAAGTAAAACTATCATTTTTTATAAACCCTCGTTAGTACTTAACGAAAAAATATTTGCGTCATCCGTCCAAGGGACTTATCGTACCCAAAGTATGTAACGGTTGAATGTATTATGTCCGAATTACTGACGAGTAATGTAATCCACATTTTTTGTAAACCACGACGATAAGTCCTCAGAAAAATAAAATGGAATGAAAATTCAAGAAAGCAGAAAAATGCCTATAGATGAGCTCGAGCGTCAAAATCGAGTCTTAAAGCCTATCGACGAGCTCGAGCTTAAAAAGTAGCAGTTGACTTACCTAAATCAAAGTTAACTTAAATTCATTTAGGTAAATATCTTACTACTCTATGTTAAAATGTTATTGATATTGTATATAATCTGGTCTAATGTTTGTTCTACCGCCGATGTGGGACAAATTTAATTAACAACTTGCATTTCTATTTTTTACGTATATTGATCCAAATACCTCTCCATTGGAACATAATTAATGTGTCATTTACGTAAAATAAAATTTGGACATGCTTGTTCATCAAATCGGACGCAAAACTACAAATCGTGTAACAAATATATGTCAATGTCATTTTCTCAACTATGAATCTATGTAAATTCCTTTGAGAAGATGGAAATGTTTATTTGAAAGTAAATTTGATGCAAGCAGATGTGAAATGGAAGTTGCAGGAAACAAGCATAAAGAACCGGTTACATGAAGAACTCAACAAGTGCACGATATGCAAAGGTACGTCCTTATTCCAAACTTGACCTGACTTAGCACACGACTCAACACATAGTTGTGATCCCACTCATCATGGAAATAACGAAGAAATCATTAAATAACGAAAGATGCATATAACGAAAGAAATCTTCGTTACAAAGGTGATCAACGGTTAACTTGTTTGGCTCAACCCGATGACATACATGTACATCAGTATTGAGGCAAAAGTGTTGGAACGGCGAGCTGGATAATCTCAATGAAATTTCATACCATAGAACGAGTACAAACATAAACCAGTACAAATCAGTAAGGGTTAACATGGGTGGGTCGGGCAACTGGATTAAGTATTCATGTTAATATAGGTGATTTTGGTGTGTGTCTCTATCTTCGAAAATGTGCAGTATCTGCTACTTTCTCAGTCATCAAAAAATAATGTTCTATGTTTTTTCTACCACTAACGAGTGAGTTTTATATTGACACAAACCATTTATCCAGCTGGTCCAGGAAGTTTTATGCATCTATATCTTTTTACAATATGACGAGTTTTGACTCCTTTTTATGAGATAGACGTTACGAATATGTTTTACTCTTTTGCCCTGATGAAATGACCATTTGGTAAGTCAATGGGTCATATTGCTACTTCTGCATAATATGTATTCTTGCAGACATAAACGCATTCATTGACGCCATTTGGATCAGATTTTCTATCTAAAGGTATGGTTGAAGACAATATGAGAACCTTATAGCAGGGTTAACTGTTGCCCGAGAGATATTAGAAAGCTACGGGTGTGTCCTCAGAGTGATATCTCCTCGGTGCATAGAAGTCCCACTTGGAGCTGGAGGGACTCGTGAAGAAATATGACTTCCCTCTTTCACTTGGTCGCCTGATGGTTTAGATGGCCCCGATCAGGCTGCATAAAGCTCTAGACGTCAGTTTCCCAATATCCTCGTGTAAACTGGTATGACACATCTTAAACCTGCAACATTATTTTGTATGAACATGTTTACTTGCTTATTGCGATATGTATATGTATAGAATATTGATGTCGGTACATTAGGTTTGTAAATAGAAAGCTAGGATTCAAGCAAAAGTTTTATGGTATGTGTTTTGTATTTTGTGTGAATGACAGTTTTGTCGGTATTTTTTCTTTATCTTGGTTCTATGGCAAGTCGGTAGCAGAACAGTGTGATCTTGGGAATGATTTTCAAATGTATTTTTTGGCGAAACTGTATCAAAACTACTCTATCGTTATAAAGGTGATCATTTGAATCAGTTGTCCGAGAACGGGCTGTTTTGGCTATTTTGGGTTTTTATTTCTGATGGATTAAGAAACAAAGAACAATTTTGCAGATCAAGACTGTTTCGTCCTCAGCGATACTTTTCCAAATCAACTAAAGCCTATGGCGAGCTCAAGTTTTAAAAACGAGGCTTAATGCCAGTAGACGAGCTCGAGAGCCAAGCTGTAGCCTTTTGATAACTATATACAAGCTCAAGCTTCATACCGAGGCTTAAAATGTTGCAAAGTAGATCAACTAAAGCCTATGACGAGCTCATGGTTTAAAAACGAGGCTTAATGCCTATAGACAAGCTCGAGAGCCAAGCTTTAGCATTTTGAATAAACTATATATGAGCTCAAGCTTCACACCGAGGCCTAATGCCTATTGACGAGCTCGAGCTTCAAAAACGAGCTTAAAAAGTCACGATTTTGAATTGACCCCAAACCACAGTTAACTTAGGTTTAATAGCAACTCAGTTGCAACTTTAAAAAAATGTTCTTGATGTAGTTTATAATATGCTCCAATGTTTGTTCGACCGCCGATGTGGGACAAATTTAATTAACCACAGAGGCAAAGGTGTCGGAACCACGAGCCGGATGATCTCTCTGTTGAACTAGTACATAAACCAGTACAAATCAATAAGAGATACCCCAACCCCCAACTGAATACTTAAAATAATTACATCTCATCAACTGTCATCTTGGGTCAAATCTTTTTAGTTGTGCATATACATTACTATCCTGATCTCGCAACAATAACCACATGGAACATCGGCTACATGTACATTTTTTAGCTAAAATGTACTAATAATATGTGATATGTAGGTTGTACATCTTGTTCCGATAAGACTAAAAAATGTAATAACCGATCAAATCTGTTGTGACACATAATATACATACCTTAACATCCATTTCATTCCTAAAGTATTACAAAACATCATCTCCCAATGCAAATCCCGTTACTACGTAGGTAACCGACTTGCAAAGGGGAAACTAATTAGCAAAAGCTTTGATTAAATCATAGCAAGTTACTGCTAAAAGATTTATGGTCGTCGAGGGAACAAGTTTTGAGGCCTACATTACATGAATGTCGTCTTTCCCTCGTTACCTTTAGTGAGTGAGAATGAGCTTATAAAAATACAATGAAGGACTAATCTCAGCAAAACTTAAGCTTAGCTCGTCAAGAGCTAAAGATTTAAAAGAGAGGATTCAAATGTAAGGCAAACCAACTGAGGCTTAACATGTTGCAAAGCAGATCAATTAAAGCCTATAGACGAGCTCAAGTTTTGAAAAAACGAGGGTCAAAGCCTATACACGAGCTCAAGCTTTATAAACAAGCTTAAAAGGTTGCTAATGAAACAAACTAAAGTAAAGTTATCTTAAGTTTAGCTTTAAAAACAAACTTAAAAAATTACAAATGAAACAAACTAAAGCAAAGTTAACATAAGAGTGCTGGGAGTGGTGGCGCCGTGGGGTGCCAAACCCACGGCGCGAGAGCCGTGAAGACTCCCACCCCAGGCAAAACTCACGGCGTGAGACCCCGGCGCGGGTATACTCACGCCGCGTGAGTGAATTTTTTTTTAAAAAAAATTTCATTTTACCCCCCTAAAACGGTTTAATTTTTAAAAAAATTTCATTTAACCCCCCCAAACGGCTAGTATTTGAAAACTTTTCATTTCACCCCCCCCAACGGCTAGTTTTTTGAAATTCGAATTATAACGGCTATATTTTTCGATCCGTCTATAAATATACCTCAAAATCAACAATTTCTTACACACCAAAACATAAACACTCTCTACAAACAAATATGAATCCCAATCACGTTCCGTCAGTTTTTGAAATCGATGAGGAATTCGATGCTTACTTCTTGCCAATAGCACACAATCATTATCAACGGTTGCTTGAAGAAGAGAATCGTCCAAGACTAACTCGGATCCCAGTCAACCGTGACCGAGAAGGTGCTGAGGAACGGCTCATGAACGATTATTTCGTTGAGAATTGCAGGTATCCTTTGGTTAAGTTTCGTGAAAGATTTCGAATGAGCCGAAGACTATTTTTAAAAAATAGTTAACGGCATAAAAAATTATCAGGCCGATCCTCTTCCTGAGCATTTTAATTATTTTACTTCTCGACCCGATGCTACGGGTCGAATGAGTATTAGTGCTATTATGAAGTGCTATACGTCAATTGGCATACGGCAACACGCCGGATGCATTTGATGAATATTTACAAATTGCTAATCGAACCGGACGTGAGTGTCTAATGTATTTTAATATGTGTGTTATTGACTTGTATATGGCCAAGTATTTAAGAAAACCAACTCCGGCCGATGTTGATCAAATATATGATCTACATCTTACGAAACATGGTTTTCCGGGGATGCTTGGCAGCATTGATTGTATGCACTGGGAATGGAAAAATTGTCCAGTTGCGTGGCATGGGCAATACGCTGGTGGTTATAAAAGATACCCTACTTTGATGCTTGAAGTTGTTGCTTCGCAAGATCTGTGGATTTGGCATGCGTTTTTTGGGATGGCAGGTGCGAATAACGATATTAATGTTTTAGATAATTCTCCGTTATTTGATGACCTTCTGAATGACGAAGCACCGGTAAAACCGTATACGGTTAACGGAGTTGAGTATCAAAATGGGTATTACTTAGCGGATGGTATTTACCCACAATGGGCGAGTTTCGTGAAGTCTTTCACGGTTGCAACTGAAGCCAAACATGCTCACTTCAAAAGGCGTCAAGAAGCTGCACGGAAAGATGTTGAACGTGCATTTGGTGTTCTCCAAGGACGTTGGGGAATACTACGTCAACCAGCACGCGCGTATGAAGTAAACACCTTACGACGACTCATGTATACGTGCATCATACTTCATAACATGATTTTGAAAGATCAAGGTATGCAGGTGTTAGATTGGAACCAAAATTACGTTAACCCGTCAAGAAATATGCAACGAACATGGCTTGAGCGGTGTGAAGTTTACCGCCGAAAAAACAAAGAAATACGTGACCGACAAACCCATCAAAGTCTTCAACAAAACCTTATGGATCATATGTGGAATCAAATTGACCACGGAGATGAAGATGCATATGAAGATGAAGAAAACTAAACGGCGGGTCGTATGATTTTTAATTTTCTTTTATTATGTTCGTTTTATTTTAAAAGTATTGTAATGTTGCTTATGTTTAATGAAATATTTAAGTTAATTTAGGGGGTGTTTTGTAAAATTCTGAAAAACTGATCACTCCCCTGTTTTTTCTGAGTGAGTGAGGACTCCCAGCGCTCTAAGTTTAATTTGAACCATTTGCAACTTAAATAGTATGTTATTGATTTACTTTATAATCTGCTCCAATGTTTGTTTCGCCAACGATGTGGGACAAATTTAATAACAAATAAACATTTCTAATTTTTACATATCTTGATCCAAATACCTCTATTTGAAACACAATGTGTCATTTACATAAAATAAATATTGGACACACTTGCTTGTTCATCAAAATGAACGTAAAACTAGAAATCATGTAACATCAATATGTCTAAAATTAAGGAAATGTCTCTTTCTCAACTATGAATTTCTCTAAATTTCTTTCAGAACATCAAAATGTTTATTTGAAACCAAATTTGATGATGTAAGCAAATGTAAAATAGAAGTTGTAGGCAATAAGCAAAACATCAAAATTCATACAACTAGAAGCTTTTAAAGACCCGGTTACATGAAGAAATCAACAAGTGCGCGATATTCAAAGGCACTCCTTATTCCAAACTTGGCCTGACTTAGCACACGACTCGACACATATTCGTGATTCCTTCACATCATGGAAATAATAAAATGACACAAAATGAACCAAAGTTATTGCATATGTATGTCTGATGATTCAAATGCTCATCAGAGTTAAATACTTACTTAAACTGGCGCCAATATGATACTCGCTTTTGGGTGGTTAAAACGTATTAGCCGATGTGGGACAAATTTAATTAACTACTAGCAATATCGAAATGTTCATTTGTAACTAAATTAACTATTTCTCAACTATGAAACTCTGTAAATTCTTTTGAGAATATCGAAATGTTTATTTGAAACTAAATTTGATGCAAGCAGATGTGAAACAGAAGTTGTAGGCAACAAGCATAACATCTAAGTTCATATAACTAGAAGCTTTTAAAGAACCGGGTACATGAAGAAATCAACAAGTGCACGATATGCAAAGGTACTTCCTTATTTCAAACTTGACCTGACTGCGCACATTACTCAACACATAGTCGTCATCCCACACATCATGGAAATAACAAAGAAATCATTAATAACGAAAGATGCATATAACCAAAGAAATCTTCGTAACACTGCAGTGACGGAGCCACATTGGCATTTGGATGGGCCAAGGCCAACCCCAAATTTTTAATGAATAATGAGTAGTAATATGGATGTATATGTATAATGTATTGCATGCATTTTATACACAAATTTTCAATTGGCCACCTAAAATATAATATTCAGCTCACTCAAATAGGTTAGAGGGTTCTCTGGCCTATTGGATTATTGAAAACCATTCAGTGATGAAAAGTTTTTTCGTCAAATTCTTCATTCATAAGATCACTTAACAATTACCACTTTATATTGACAAGGATATCGGGTATATATTTAGTTTAGAGAATCTTTTAGATAAATTTAAGGATGTTAAAAGACGCCTCGTACGTTTGAAATAAAAATTTCTTATTGTATGACTTTTTATTTTTTTTCTGCTTTTTTCATCACTGTTTTTTTTCTAAAAAATTTGTTTTGGCCTACCCGACAGAACAATCCTAGCTTCGTCTCTGCGTAACAGCTATCTTAGGTGATCCACAGTTAACTTGTTTGGCTCAATCCAACATGTACATGAGTACATCAATGTAATAGGGTGTGTTTGGTAGAAAGAATTGGTGGGAAAGAAATGGAAATGATTTCATTTCCATTGTTTGGTTGGGTAAAGAAATAAAATGGATGAGGAGTTGAATTCTTAAAGAGTTGAACCTTTGTAAATTTGGTGGAAATCATTTCCATTATATTTGGTGTGGAAATCATTTCCCAGTTATATATTAATACTTATTAATAGTATTATTATTTTTAAATAATAATAATAATTATTATATTATTATTTTTAAATAATAATAATAATTATTATATTATTATTTTTTTATTAAATATAACTTTAATAAAAAAACTTTTTATTATTATTATTATTATTTATTATTATTATTATTATTATTATTATTATCATTATTATTATTATTTTATTTTATTTTATTTTATTTTTTTTTAACAATAATAAAAAAATTATTATTATTATTATTATCATAAATCTTTACATAAAGTTGGATGGGAGTCTAGACACCAGTTGTGCTCCCACTCCCTTTTGAATACAAAAGCTCACTCTATGAAAGATAAATGCACCACTCTTAGCATTGTTTGAGTGGCTAATGGAAATAGACCTAATACGAGAAAGTGTGTTCAAAGCCTCCGTATCAAATTCTCCGAACGTAGAAAAAGCAAATGGTATGAACTTGTATCCGTTTTCCTCACATATGGACTCATACTTCTTCTTTTTCTTCTCCACGGCATTGTGCAAGGCTACCCCAGGAGCCCAGGAAGTCGCCCCCATACCAGCAAAGGGAGAGATGCAAGTCACATCCAAACACGCGTCTTTACCCTGGAGCCAATTAAATAGCAAAAGGTCTGCAGGTCGTAGATCCTTCCCATCATCCGAAAGGAAACCCATCGGAGCCTCCTTACGCACCATGATCCCAACCTTGGAACATATATCAACAAGAATATCACGTACCAGATTATGTCTAAACTTCACACCCACTTCATTAGAACAATGGACCGCGTGATCCCCCCATTTGTCCATCCGATGCGTATTGCAACTCGGGCATAAGCTACCTTCAGAAAACATAGGTACTGCAAGTCTATAGCATAACACAGAACGAAATTGACGATGGTTCATCCTTTGCCCCAAGCCATCAATAGGGATGGTGAAAAGGAAATCTTGTGCGTGTGGGCTGCGAATGCAATTGAGAATAGCCACATGTCTTGGAGTTAGGGAGTACTTAGGAATAAGGTCTTTCTCAATAACACCAAAATAACACTTCGCCAATGTT
Source organism: Glebionis coronaria (assembly GCA_025667525.1). Classification (NCBI taxonomy): domain Eukaryota; kingdom Viridiplantae; phylum Streptophyta; class Magnoliopsida; order Asterales; family Asteraceae; genus Glebionis; species Glebionis coronaria. Next base: position 155,266 of record JANFOE010000060.1, read on the forward strand.
TTCATCATCTGGGGGGCAGAAGTGCGAGTGGTGAGAGAAAGCACATCTACATTGCATGCAGTGGTGAAAGCATCAAGAGCATGTTGAAAAGAAGAACCATGAGAGTCAAAAAGGGATTTTACAACAAATTGGATGGGAGTCGAGATACTATCTGCGCTCCCACCCCTTTAGCAATAGCAAAACCTATTCTATGGAAAATATGTACAGCAACGCGCTCCAATGTCTTGAGCCTTAGAAAATCTCTGGATCTGCTTCAGCAACGCAACTGCATCATCCTGTAACTCACCTAAAGAAGAAAAGGAGAAAGGAAGAAATCCATATCCGAGAGCTGCACACTTAGCCAAATACTTGCATCGTTTACGTTGTGCAGCATCAATCACAGCACGGCCGGGTACAAAGTCATTCATCCTCGTACGAGTCAAAGGAGAAGAACCAATCAAATCAACACAAACATCTTTTCCTCCATCCCAAGAATAAAACAAAATATCTGCCGGACGTAAGGCATTATCAAGTCTGTTGGGTCAAAAGTTGATGAGTCAAATCACCATGGAAACTAGAAGGACCAAATATGGCATTAGGAAAGAGTTCAAGCTGGTGGAGGAAATACAAGAGAGTTACCCCTGCTAGTACAAGATCCCACTGCTTGAAGATTCCCCTGCTGGAGTTCCCACTGCTGGAGTTCCCCCTGCCATATATAATAAAAGATGGAGATTTGGTCAAAGTAGTGATAAGAATGAATATTTCTGTTTTGATTTAGTCATTATTATCTTATTTAGTTTCCATGTATTCCTGGTTTCCTTAATCTATAAAAGGAACCACCAGCCGTAGGTTTTAATCATCAGTTCCAACACACAAAATGTAACCTACTGCTATTATGATCTCTAGGTGTGGGATTCAATGTATACACACCTAGAGTGATTTGTGTTAATGATTAATACAAATCCTTTTGGGAATTATTCATCTTGTTAAACATCTTGTTCATGTTAATTGTGCAATTCCGCTGTGTTCATCACATGTACAATTATCAACCTAGATAAAACGGTTTTTACTGTTTGAGTCTAAAGATCTTGGATTCAACAAGTGGTATCAGAGCAGGTGGCTCGATATCTAGGTGAATAAAGATGTTTAATTCTTGTTGCTGTGAAATCTAGGGTTTATGGTGAAACCCTAGGAAATTAATTTTTGTGTTGCTGCTAATTGTTGAAAAACGTGAATGTCTTTTTCTAGTATGTAATCGTGACATATAGAAAGAGACTATCAGATCTCACGTTTTGATTTTAATTATTCTCAGTGGGACACGAGGAGGCAAATGTGAAGTTAATGGACTTTTATTTTGGCTGTGATAAAGTAGAAGACATGGCCGTGTACTTTTATTTTGGCTGTCATTGGTTTACGCGTGATCAAGACAATGGTTTATAATTGATAGTCAAAGACAAGTGCACATATTTATCGAAGAAAAACAGTCTGCACGTCAAGAGGTCTGTGCCAAGGGGGACCCACGAGATATGATTGGTTAACATCATATGGATATCATGTGGGATGTAATTATGTTGTGGTCCCATAATGAATTATGGTCGTATTATTTGTAGCCAAGGAAAAGAAAAATTGATAATTCATGTGGGACATATGATCACGTGGGAAAACGTTATTGTTAAAACAAGTGCTGGTCTCAAACAAAGAAGATTACAAAGCAACGTGATTGTTTGTAATTTAGTTTTATGTGGACCCAGTTTGACTTCTGATTGTCACGTGATTATGGTAGGAGCAAGTAAAAGGTTTTGGACGCATATGAACATTGGGCAGAAAGTGATAGCAACTTATATGGACTGGTTTGCGCAAAACGATGGTACGATTACACAGTAGGGTAATAATTTTTAATTGCTCTGTTTTTGTTATTTATTTCACTGTTATAAATTCATTCCCATTGAGTGTGAGTTTGGCACAGTTAATAACAAAAACAGGGGCATTAAAAGTTCCCCCTGCTTTTGAAAAAGTTCCCCCTGCCTTCATTAAAAGTTTCCCCTGCTACGATCCCCCTGCCTTCAATTGTTCCCCCTGCTTTCATTAATAGATTCCCACTGTTTTTGAAAGTTCCCCCTGCTGTCAGATATGAATTTTGGGACAGCAGTATTTTGGAGTTTGGCATTTTCACAGCAACTGGTTTAAAGGTATAAAGGCTTGATTTAATTTTATTGATTACGAAGAAAAGTTTTTATCATTTATTTGAAGATGAAGGAGATTTTCGCGGGTATGGGTTTTATGCTTAAACGCTTAGTGACGAAGTGGTACAAGATCTAGGAATATGTGATTTTTCTTATGGTACTCTATGCACATATTTTCTATCACTTGAAGGAGTTACATTATCGTGCTCAGTGTCTCATTTTCATGAGGATTTTGTATATGTTGACTCTTTGTCACGTGGTTAGTACAAGATATAAAATGCAAGTTCGGGTTATTCTTCTTCATCATCAAGTAAGTTATAATCAGTTTTCTTCATATGTAATCATTACATAAAGCCTACAGAATTGAAGATTCATCAATGACTAGCACAATTTTAGGGGAAGCTCATTTGATAAAGTGTTAGTCATTCACATATGACATCAAGGTGAAGATTTTTGCTATTACTCATTGGTATTACTACAACTAATGAAAGTATCTACTGCTCAAAATCATTTTTTATTATGAGTCTGGCCTATGTGCTTCATGGATGGTATTTTGAAAGGTGGAATACTTGGGTTTGATGTATGATATTAGTTAGCAATAGTTGAAAATCAAGGTTGTTCACATAGAAGACCCCTATTTGATCATGTCAAAAAGGGGAAGTTGTCTACAAAGAATGTTCAGCCTGTTGATCCTTGATGTTGTATGCTTAAGGGGAAGTGTTTTGACATCATCAACTAGGGGAAGATTGTTGGGTCAAAAGTTGATGAGTCAAATCACCATGGAAACTAGAAGGACCAAATATGGCATTAGGAAAGAGTTCAAGCTGGTGGAGGAAATACAAGAGAGTTACCCCTGCTAGTACAAGATCCCACTGCTTGAAGATTCCCCTGCTGGAGTTCCCACTGCTGGAGTTCCCCCTGCCATATATAATAAAAGATGGAGATTTGGTCAAAGTAGTGATAAGAATGAATATTTCTGTTTTGATTTAGTCATTATTATCTTATTTAGTTTCCATGTATTCCTGGTTTCCTTAATCTATAAAAGGAACCACCAGCCGTAGGTTTTAATCATCAGTTCCAACACACAAAATGTAACCTACTGCTATTATGATCTCTAGGTGTGGGATTCAATGTATACACACCTAGAGTGATTTGTGTTAATGATTAATACAAATCCTTTTGGGAATTATTCATCTTGTTAAACATCTTGTTCATGTTAATTGTGCAATTCCGCTGTGTTCATCACATGTACAATTATCAACCTAGATAAAACGGTTTTTACTGTTTGAGTCTAAAGATCTTGGATTCAACAAAGTCCTCCATCTAATCCAATATTAACTTCCTTTCCGATAGATATCCCTGAACGATAGCATATATCAGCAAGAGTATCACGTACCAAATTGTGACGATGCTTAATCCCAACGATACCAACACACGACACCGCATGATCCCCAAATATATCCCCCTCAAATACTCTCGAACAAGTTGAACAGGACTTCGAAACAGAGAACAAGGGAATCCCTAAGCGATAACACAAAACACATCGACACGTCCTCCCATTCATTATTTTATTATTATTATTATTATTATTATTATTATTTATTTATTTCTTATTTATTATTTTATTATTTTATTATTATTATTAGTTATTTTTTTATTATTTATTAATATTAATATTAATATTATTAATATTATTTATTTTTATATTTATTTTTAAAGTTTATAAAAAAGTAATAATTATTATTATTTTTTAAGTTTATTATTATTATTATTTTATTTTAAAGTTTATTATTATTATTATTGTTATTTATATGTTTATTTATTTATTTTTTTTTTTATTATTATTATTAATTATTAATTTTTAATTTTTATTTATTAATATTTTTTATTATTACATTTATTTATATTTTTAAAGTTTAAATCTATGACGCTATCAAACAAAGAAATTTAACAAACTATCTACTTGGATTTCATTTCTAAGAATCCAATTATTTACTTCATTTTTAATTTCTGAAATTCTTTATACCAAACACAACCTTATAACAGTTACAACAAACAACCCCAACTGACTACTTAAAATAATTTTATCTCATTAACTAGCATTTCAAATCTTTTTAGTTGTAATATGTGATAGTGCAAGGACCATTATTGTACAAGTTCTAAAATGGAAGCTTCCAAGAAAAAGCTCCAAGATCTTAGTTATATATATAGTACAATACTTGTTCCAGATCTAGATCTAGTTTTGTTTCACACCATCAGTTCATTTGTTGTACCAAGAAAAGAAGATCTTAATGCCTCCTGAAATCTGTTTTCACAATGTTGTTGTTCCGGGTTTAGATTATTTTCATAATTATTACAGTACACAAGTAAGTTATAAGGTGGATACATCAGGGGATATCATAGATTTGCCTTTGTTAAAGTGTGGCCCATCTATAATCAGGTTTGCCTTTGTTTTTGTTATTTAGTTAACCTTTAAACAGCTTGTTTCTTTTGTTAAGCTTGTTGGGATAAGCTGCTTTTAAACAGCTAGCGTATCGTGACAAGCTTATCAAAATTAGCTGATCGCTTTTTTTTGGCTTATTGGCTTGAGCTTATAAGCAATACACATCTTTCCTGTTTTGTGGACATGGACAGGACCTACAGAAAATCATTGTTGAAGCACCACCTTATGAGACCATCTCGTTCAAGGTCACAAATGTTTACATTGTGAAGATGTCTGGTAGATGGGATGCTGAACGGGCCACGTACTATGTACTATTCAATACTTGCATTTACAAATTTTGAAAACCATTATCTCTTTATTTACTTATAAATTTTCTTTCTGTGTTTGCACTATTCAGGTACAAGCGTATTTCCAAGGCCCTGATGACACGGCTGAGCACAAGAATGAAGAGGGACCTAATCCTATTTTCGCATCTTTGTATCAGCCACTATCTCCCTGAGGTAAAACCTTAGTACTCTTGTTATCGAGGTGTGAACTTATAGCTAAATTGTATTAGTTGTTAGTTTATTAAACTGTAAACTGTTTTGACTCTTATATTTAACTATCGTGAACCGTTTTGAGTGTCATTTTAAGATTTATATGGACTCTGACTGTGATTTATTTATGAATTCGGTGAATTTGATTAAAAAATAAACAAGTTTTATCACTGGTTAGGATTATCTGTAATTTGTTGTTATTTGATTGCATCTAGTTATATGAAAGGTAATTGTTTAATACATAGTCGAAATGATAATTTGTTATATATGCAAGTTCTAAGTGGTGTAAAAACAGTCTCAGTTTAACAAAATAGCACGGTTTCACGATGTGTTAGTTCCAACTTCGGTCCAGAAGTTTATTAAAGGGCACGCCATTAGCTGTTTTTCGTTGGGCAGTGTTACTAGAGTTCTATATACGTGCTGTTGTTAGGTTGATATTTGTATCAGTTGCTTAATGATGTTCTTCTATGACTTTGTACTATATTATTCGTCTTTCTCATTGACCACAACTTAAATACATTAAAACAAAATAATAGGCTCTTTTGCTGTTATACATGCCGAATTTGCAGCAAGTTTCGCGTTAGTAGCGATGGCTATTCTTTTGTCTATAGATACTTGGCACAGGTGCTATGTGCTGTATAGAATAACAACGAGCAACATGACAGTTTGGTTGGCGTAGTTTACCTCTAAGCTGGCAGAGCGATGGTCTTGTGTTCTGTCGTCATATCCTAAATCCCACCCTGTTTTTACTCCTCTTGTAGCCAAGCCTTTTACATTAGCGAGTTTCCTTCAGCAACCCACAACAGAAATTAAGAGTAGAAATATTGTTTTTCATAGTTTTCTAAGACATATTTTTATACGATGAGTTAAGAGGGCTGGGTTGACCTCTCATTTTTAGCATCCTAGTCAGCAATCAAAAAAGAACACTAATGTCTTGTTACCTCATCTGGTCCATCAGAGCAAAGTACGAGGCTACTTGGATGAGCTAGAATTAGATTAGTGTATGCGTATTTGTTGCTTTATTATCGTGTTTTTATATCATTATATGCCCCCGTTTGATCTAGATTGAACTGCATTTTAAACATCTATTCCTATATAACAGGTAAAACAACATCATGTAGTCGTGGCGAGATGATGAGATTTCAGAGTTAAAGAGTTGCTGTTTGTTTTCAGAAGAATCATCTGAATACCGACGATATGTGACTGAATCCGAGCTTCTTTTTAAGGGGTGTTTAGTTTAGCTTATATAACGTAAACCGATTTCGGCTTATATGACATAATCCCCAATTTTGTGACTTATTTGGAGACTTGTGGGCTATAATAAACTTATATAAACCCCTAAGTCTCAAAATAAGCCACAAAACTGGAGCTTATGTTATATAAGCTGAAAATAAGTCATATACTAGTAGTATAGAAGGAAAAAACTTATTTAATTTAAATAAGTTTTCTTGGGCCTGAAGGTATTGGGCTTGTTTATTAATATGGACTCTTCTTGATGAATCTTTTACTTAGTAAAGCTGAACAATGTGAAAAAACTTTGTGTCACTACCCTTTATACTAGAGGAAATAAAGGTCGAAAGTCTTTCTGAAACGGCGAGCAGTTTGAAAGCTAGGATTTCTCAAAAAATTCGTGTTCTGGAGGATAATTTATCTCTTATGTAATACAATGTTGGTGACGAAGATTATATGTTTTTTCTCTCTCTATAAAAGATAGTGTTGCCCGTTGCTCTCTCTAACTGTGAGGATCAAGTCTTAGTAGTTACACTACAACAATCCAGCCCTTATGTCGCTGGGGAAACGACGCTAAACGACAAAAACTTTCTGACGTGGCAAACTTTCTCGTAAAAATTTTGACAAAAAATAAAGAAAAGTTTCCCCAGCGACATGTCGCTTGGGAAAAGTTGACTGAATTTTGACCAAACTATTTCACAAAAAATGCAAGCGGGAGATTAACCCGCCAACTTTTCCCCAGCGACATGTCGCTGGGGAAACTTTCTTCCACGTCTAATCCAAGTTATTAGTGTTAATGCGTTGTTTAATTTATGTCCAAACTTTTCCCCAGCGACATGTCGCTGGGAAAACTTTTTAGGCTTCCCTCCAAAGATTTTCCGTTAACGCGCCTATTTTACAAAAAACAAACAAATCTTTCCCCAGCGACATGTCGCTGGGGAAACGTCGACTTCTATTTGACCACCAATTTTCAAAAAATGTGTAATGTTTATATAATATTTTAGTAAATATAATATATATATTTTAAAAATATAGTTATTAAAATTTAAAATAGTATATCTCTTTTTATGATAACAAAAAGTGAGACAAATGGTTAATTTTCCCGCCAATGTTTTCCCGCCAACATTTTGCCCGCCAAAAGTTAATATTCACTGATAATTGTTAACATTCATTGTTAATATTAATTAAAAATTGTTAACATTCATTGAGGCTTACAAACAGACACGCCTAAACCTAACTTTATTCTGCTGGTGGTTGTGATGATAAGGAGTGTGTGTGGTTCTCTTTTTATGCTAAAAAAGTAAGGGAAATTGTTAACATTTTCCCTCCAATGTTTTCCCTCCAATGAACATCTAATACGTTGAACCTCTAATGTTGAACCCTATCTAATACGTTGAACCTCTAATGTTGAACCCTATCTAATACGTTGAACCTCTAATGTTGAACCATATCTAATACATTGAACCTCTAATGATGAACCCTATCTAATACATTGAACCTCTAATGATGAACCCTATCTAATACATTGAACCTCTAATGATGAACCCTATCTAATACATTGAACCTCTAATGTTGAACCATATCTACTACATTGAATCTCTAATGTTGAAACCTATCTAATACATTGAACCTCTAATGATGAACCCTATCTAATACATTGAACCTATAATGATGAACCCTATCTACTACATTGAACCTCTAATGATGAACCCTATCTAATACATTGAACCTCTAATGATGAACCCTATCTAATACATTGAACCTATAATGATGAACCCTATCTAATACAATGAACCTCTAATGATGAACCCTATCTAATACATTGAACCTCTAATGATAAACCCTGTCTAATACATTGAACCTCTAATGATGAACCCTATCTAATACATTGAACCTTCAATGTTGAACCCTATCTAATACGTTGAACCTCTAATGATGAACCCTATCTAATACATTGAACCTCTAATGTTGAAACCTATCTAATACATTGAACCTCTAATGTTGAAACCTATCTAATACATTGAACCTCTAATGATGAACCCTATCTAATACATTGAACCTATAATGATGAACCCTATCTAATACATTGAACCTCTAATGTTGAAACCTATCTAATACATTGAACCTCTAATGATGAACCCTATCTAATACATTGAACCTTCAATGTTGAACCCTATCTAATACATTGAACCTTCAATGTTGAACCCTATCTAATACGTTGAACCTCTAATGATGAACCCTATCTAATACATTGAACCTCTAATGATGAACCCTATCTAATACATTGAACCTCTAATGATGAACCATATCTAATACAATGAACCTCTAATGATGAAGCCTATCTAATACATTGAACCTTCAATGTTAAACCCTATCTAATACGTTGAACCTCTAATGATGAACCCTATCTAATACATTGAACCTCTAATGTTGAAACCTATCTAATACAATACCTCTAATGATGAACCCTATCTAATACGATGAACCTCTAATGATGAACCCTATCTAATACATTGAACCTCTAATGATGAACCCTATCTAATACATTGAACCTCTAATGATGAACCCTATCTAATACATTGAACCTTCAATGTTGAACCCTATCTAATACATTGAACCTCTAATGATGAACCCTATCTAATACATTGAACCTATAATGATGAACCCTATCTAATACAATGAACCTCTAATGACGAACCCTATCTAATATATTAAACCTCTAATTATGAACCCTATCTAATACATTGAACCTCTAATGATGAACCCTATCTAATACATTGAACCTTCAATGTTGAACCCTATCTAATACGTTGAACCTCTAATGATGAACCCTATCTAATACATTGAACCTCTATGTTGAAACCTATCTAATACATTGAACCTCTAATGATGAACCCTATCTAATACGATGAACCTCTAAAGATGAACCCTATCTAATACATTGAACCTCTAATGATGAACCCTATCTAATACATTGAACATCTAATGATGAACCCTATCTAATACATTAAACCTTCAATGTTGAACCCTATCTAATACGTTGAACCTCTAATGATGAACCCTATCTAATACATTGAACCTCTAATGATGAACCCTATCTAATACATTGAACCTTCAATGTTGAACCCTATCTAATACGTTGAACCTCTAATGATGAACCCTATCTAATACATTGAACCTCTAATGATGAACCCTATCTAATATATTGAACCTATAATGATGAACCCTATCTAATACATTGAACCTCTAATGATGAACCCTATCTAATACATTGAACCTTCAATGTTGAACCCTATCTAATACGTTGAACCTCTAATGATGAACCCTATCTAATACATTGAAAGTATCTAATACATAAATATCATATATAAAAAATGTACATTTATATAAAAATTATTATTTTTAATTATATAAAAGTAAAATATTCAAATATATAAAATTATTATTATTAATCATTTACAAGTATATAACATCAATAATCTAAAAGTAAAATATACGATTATATAAAACGTATTATTATCAATCATTTAAAACTAAATTACATAAATATCATATATAAAAAATATACAATTATATAAAACTTATTATTTTTAATTATATAAAAGTAAAATATACAAATATATAAAATTATTATTATTAATCATTTAAAAGCATATAACATAAATTGTTTCCCCAGCGACATGTCGCTGGGGTAAGTTTTGTTTATCAATTTTAGAAATCCCTCCAAAAATTTTCATTAACGCGCTTCTTTCACAAAGCGACAAAACACACTTTTCCCCAGCGACATGTCGCTGGGGAAAAGTTCGTTAATTTCTAACGTTTATTAAACCAGCTGCGCAAAACGACAAAGTCTAAGGTTTCCCCAGCGACATGTCGCTGGGGAAACTTTTGACCAGACCTTATCGTTATACGATTTACAGAAACATCACTTATCTCCCAAACCTCTCTTATCTCTTTCTCTTCTCTGCGTAAAAATACCACCATCACCACTGCCCATCTCCATCACCACTGATCATCTCCATCACTACCACCATCACCACTACTAATCACCACCACCGTCACCCATCTCCATCACTCCCACCATCACCACTGCTAATAACCACCACCGTCACCCATCTCCATCACTCCCACCATAACCACCACGAATCACCACTGCTAATCACCACACCACCACCACAACAAGATTTATGTAATTTAGTTTTTAATTCAATTGTTTATATAATCTAAAGGTTTTGTTTTTTTTAATTCAGTTGTTTTTTATAAATTGAGTTTTTATATAAATTTATAGTTTTTATTAATTGAATGTTTAATTAAGTTTTTACTTTAATGTTTTATATTATTGTAGCCGACCGCAGTCGACCACAGCCGAAAGCAGCCGACCATAGCCGACAGCAGCCGACCACAGCCAAACACCACAAATAACATGTATGTTTTTTTTAATTCTAACTGATAATATATGTTATTTACTGATTTTTATCATTTTGGTTTCCCCAGCGACATGTCGTTGGGGATTTTTATCATTTTGGTTTCCCTAGCGGCAGCGTAGGTAGCAGTAGTAGTAGGCAGCGTAGGTAGCGGTAGGCAGCGTAGGAAGCGGTAGGCGGCAGTAGGCAGCGGTAGGCAACGTGGGTAGCGGTAGGCGGCGGCAGACAGCGGTAGGCAACTGTAGCAGCGGCAAGCAGCGGGAAGGTATATTTTATATAAAAAAATTTCGTTTGGTTTCCCCAGCGACATGTCGTTGGGGACTTAAAAATGTTATTTTCTTGTGTTAAATTTAAATCCGAACACTCTATTTTGTTCATGAATTTCTACATGTTATGCTAATTGTACCTGTATACAGATGACTGATGTTGCACGGTGACATGGCGGGGACGGTGGTGGCGAGGATCCTTCACGTCCACGTCCTCCATCATTCGGTTGCGGGGGTTGCTTCGTCAACCGGGGTAAGAATTTCTGGATTATTGTAATACAAATTTGATACGCATATTTAACTTGTTTGCCTTAACTTTTATGACTTTATCACTCACTTGATTTTGCAGGAAAAGGAAAGAAAAAGCCCAATTTGGGCGGGAGGAGAGCCGGTAGACAGAATACCCGGGAGAAGACCCGCTGCCTGAAATTACTTGATGCGGTGGCCGAGAATCACAACCGACCGGTCGAGATCGACTTTGTAGCCAGTAGAGGTAACCTTGTTATACCTGTCGGCCCCCACTCAGATCATTGGGGAAACTTATTCGGGCGTGTCGTTAGGGAAATACCTTTGTATTACCCTTCGTGGAGCAAGGTCCCCGAAGGGCACAAGGCGGCGGCCCGGGCAGCTATTGGGGTAAGTTATCATTTTATATTTATTTAATTATCGTGAACATTTATTTAATTATATATATTTATATATATTTTTTTTATTTATATCATATAAATAAATAAACAAATTTAAATAAATATATAAATTATATTTCTAACTCCGTTTTTAATGTGTTGTATTGTGTATATTTATTTAAATTCGTTTATTTATTTATATCATATAAATAAATAAAAAAATTTAAATAAATATATAAATTATATTGCTAACTCTGTTTTTAATGTGTTGTATTGTGTATATTTATTTAAATTCGTTTATTTATTTATATCATATAAATAAATAAACGAATTTAAATAAATATATAAATTATATTTCTAACTCTGTTTTTAATGTGTTGTATTGTGTATATTTATTTAAATTCATTTATTTATTTATATCATATAAATAAATAAACAAATTTAAATAAATATATAAATTATATTTCTAACTCTGTTTTCAATGTGTTGTATTTGATTGCAGCTAAAATATGATCTTGCGCCGCACATGAGCACCCCTTGGTGGAAGAGTATTTATGATACCATTAATCACCAGTTACAAAAATTATACAACACCAGCAAGGCTAGTCTGAAGCGAGATTACTGTGTAAAAGACCCCGAGACTGGAGAATACGATGTGGATCAAATTAGGCGGAACAGACCCGACGAGTACACACCTGAAGTGTGGGAGAAACAGATAGAGTTTTGGATTGACGAAGCTAACAAGAAGCGATGCTTAACAAACAGCCAAAATCAGTCCAAGGCAACACTTGTCTCCCGACATGGTTCTCGGTCGATCCCTCGCACTCGACAGCTCATGGTAATTATTATTATTATTATTATTATTATTGATTTTACATTATTATGGTTTTTTTTTTTTTAATTATTATTATTATTATTGTTTTTTATTTTTATTATTTTATTATTATCATTATTGATTTTACATACATATTATTATTGCCGCATTTAATTAGATTGATCTTACTTACGTGTGTATGTACAACAAAAGGCGTCCGAAACCCAACAGGAACCTACAGAGATCGACATGTTCTATCGTCTGCATACGAATTCAGATGGTGTATTTATAGATGAGCAGTCTCTCCAGTTGTATGTAAGTATTCTTTTCAAAACACACTTTAATGAATCATTGGTTAATAATCTAGCAACCCGACTAATATATTTACTATCTTGTGTTATTGTCACCACACAGGATCAGATGAGGGAGCTAGAGGCGACGGGTGAGCACACCACTGCCGAGATCAACAGGATGGTGCGAGGAGGCAAGTTTCGCGGCCACCATCCTGGCGTGGGTATGGTATTGCCGGGATACACCAGTACTCCCCCGTGCTTTTCGCCACCACCCCCTGAGACTCGTCGGGATCGGGATGTTGATTTCATGAAGGGCGTGCTGAGAAACGACGGCAGGTATGGCGATCTTTTTGCGAGATATGAGAGTGGTGGTGCCAGTGGGAGCGGGAGTCGCCCGGGTGATGATGCTGAGGATCGGGAGGGTGGCGATGACGCGAGCTAGTCGTGTCATATATGTGTTTGTTAGTATGGTACATAGTTTCTTTATGTTCATCTTGACTTGTTTCCCTATTATCCTAAATTAGAACGCTTGTTTCCCTTGTATCCTTAACTATCCCGACTTATTCCTAGTATCCTTGACTAAATTAGAACGTTATATTATATTTTGGTGCAAGTTTGAACTTATTCCGCGTTTGTGTTGATTTGTATTTCAAGTTTACTTTATATGTGTCTTTTGGTGAGCAAATACAGGTTTTTGTTACAGGTTTTGGTAGATTTTTTCCGGAAAAAATCTGGAAAACGCCTGCTGTGCAGGCAATTTAAAAAAAAACCTACAGACTCTTCCCCATCGACATGTCGCTGGGGAAACTTTGGTTATTCGTTGACAAGTCAAACGCAAAGCGTTGACAAGTCAATATTATCGAGAGTTTCCCCAGCGACATGTCGCTGGGGAAACTTTGGAAATCGTTGACAAGTCAACGACGACGCGTTGACAAGTCAAATAAAAGGAAAGATTCCCCAGCGACATGTCGCTGGGGAAACTTTGTAATTAGCTAAAATGGTTAAGTTTAACTTAATGTTTTTGTTTAATAAGGACTTTCCCCAGCGACATGTCGCTGGGGAAAATATTGCCACCGTGGCAATCTGTTCTTTCAGGAAAAGTCTGTGGGACCCGCAGGTCGCTGGGGTAAGTCGCTGGGGATACATTTAACAACTAGCATACCCCAGCAAATTTTCCCCAGCGAAATGTCGCTGGGGAAATATATCCCCAGCGACATGTCGCTGGGGAAACCCCAAAATTATCGCTGGGGTAGTGCGTGAATGTTGTAGTGTTATTATCAAATGCTAATATCTCGGGTTATAATTGTTTGTGAGGATTGTATAAAACTCTTTTGACGCTATGTGTTTTTGTTTGGTGTAATTACGTTGGTACAATTCTTTATGTGCTTAATTTGTTTGAGAAGAGAACTTAATACGAGATGCATCGACTTGAATTAGAATACTATTTAGATGCAGATACCCAAAGAAACATAAAAACGCTTTTTCAAATCATGTTTGTTTCGTCTACAACGATACCCTTTCGAGAACTAAAACAAAGGATTAGTTTGACTTCATCTCTTTACGAAAGTACCGCTACACTTTCATCTAGGTTTGATTCATTCAAACTTCATATGAGCAATCTTAATCACTGCTGAAGTTGTCAATGAGTTGATTTTCAGTTGAAAGCTAGTTGTTTATAAGTTGTTTGGTTTTTAATGATTGTCCTATTTGATTGATGTATTATAGTTTGCTGCTTTTTTTAAATTTGATAGTACGTCGAATGATTAGGAGAACATTGACATTTGACTATCGGCCTTAAAAACTCTACTACTTGCATGTAAGGCTAGTCGCAATGGGGATAAGGTTCGACCCAAAAAAATCCCAGTCATATCAACATGGATGAGTGAAAAGCGGACCCAATAACTAGAGGTGAAAGTCAGATCCGGATTTTTTAAAATCCGGTCCAAAAATCCGATCCGGATTTTTTACAAACCGGATTTTAAAAATACGGTTCGGATTTTAAAAATCCGGTCCGGATTTTTATATCCGATCCGGTTAGACCGGATTTCCATATTTTCCGAAAATCGGATAAAAACCGGATTATTTATCGGATTTATCTGGTTTTTTAAAAATCCGGATAAATCCGCTTTTTAATATTTTAAATATTTTTATTTTTTTATAAATATATCCGGATTTTTTGACCGGTTTACAGGATTAAACCGGATAAAATCGGATTTTTTTATAAATATATTAGTATTGTATTGGTGTATTGGGCTTCTTCAGTTTAGATTCAGTTGTTTGAGCCAAGATCAGTCTTTTAACTGGGCTTCTATAAATGGTTTCTATATAGTCTAATATTCATCCTTTTGTCGATCAGATTATTTTTATGTATGATTGCTTTGAATATAATGGGTGATGGCAATGCCGAAGCTCGACATATTTGAAGTATACTAATATTTTTCGGGTGATGGCCATGTCGAAGCTTGAAATGTATTAGTGATTAATGTTGTTTTATTGTAGTGTTTAAATAAAAATTCTGAAATTGTATGATTGTATTGTTGAAATAAAAATTATTGTGGTATTTTTTTTAATGTTTTATGGTTGTATATTTTTTGTAATGTTTGTAAATAAATTACGAAAAAAACCGATACGAACATTTTATCCGAAAAAACCCGATCCGAACATTTTTATCCGGAAAAAAACCAGATCCGAACATTTTTAACCGAAAAACCGATCCGAAAAAAAATCCGATAAAATCCGATAACGAAAATTTTAATCCGAAAAAAAACCGATACGAACTTTTTTATCCGAAAAAATCCGATATGAAAAAATCCGATCCGATCCGAATCCGGATTTTCAAAAATCTTGATTTTGAAAATCCGAATCCGGTTTAATCCGGTTTATTTGCACCTCTAGATGAAAGTGTAGCGGTGGGCGCTACTCATAGCACATCACACACAATCATAGACAACGACCTCAAAAGAGACGTTAAAATAATATACAATATTGTCTAAAAGGTTTCCCATCCCAATATATATAAAATGAGAGTAGCGTTTGGTCCCAAAAACCGTTACCAACACATCACATTCATCAAAGACTTGAAAGTCATTTATTCATTTCAAAGGATGGAAAATAATATAAAACTTTAGACAAGTAAGCACCAACTCCCTCCTCGCATGCTCCGGTGCTATCCATCTTGATTACCTGAAATACATGCTTAAAATCATCAACACAACGGTTGAGCAAGTCTATAGGTTTTGCAAATCATCATTTGAACACAATAATTTTTAATCATCTCAAGCTTGTCACACAGACAAGTCATATATATATCGATAAATGCCTTAAGCTCATGCAACTGAACCTTAACCAACACGTCAAACCGAGTCACTTACGGCGCCCCTACAATAGGTAATATTGTCATATACCAGCGACCTCTTATACATAATATCCCTCTCAGGTGATCACAAGGATACATACCCTAGGATAAGGCTGTCAAACCAAATAGATCTATCATATGTATTAGCGTTTACCTCGCAAGGTAATTAACAGTTCATGAAATTCAGGGACTTCATAAGACAATGGTACTTAGGCATTTATCATCATATTCGGGTCCAGCATACCAAAAACAACCTTTGTTCATTTTATAAAACATCATGTATTCCCCTCACGGGTTAAAAATCATTTACCAGATAATACAAAAGCGAGGCTATAGACTCACCTGATATAGCTATCACACGTTTATCGAGGAACAAACATTCAATAGTCGATACACAAGACTTCACGAGATATCAGTCTCTCATTGATCGAGAACGAGATCCCCAACGGTCGACATATAAATGAACGAGACCTAATATGACGAGACGCGTCTTAGGCTCGAGACGAGTGATAAATCATACATATATGTAAATAGTTCACTTTAGTAAGTTTGGACATATCTGACATCTCCACTACTGTTTGAAACTTGCACATATTTAAAAAAATATCCATGATGTGTTAATCATTCGCACCAATGCATATATTCATTTACCACGCTCCGGCGGGATTGGGTTAGTTGTACTTGTGAAGTAACATGCGTAGAGAGAAAGAGAAAAGTACCTTGATTCAGGAAGAGATTCCCACTTCAGTGGACAACTGTTTATGTATGAAAACATTATGGCCGATACCATTTTATTTCTTTCCCCATTACCATCGAATGACAGCAGCTGTTACACAACATAACTTAATTCAAACTATTCATATCGATCATGTGTAAATGCAAGTATGATTTCTAAGTTGTCCCTCAATAAGTAAAAATGCATTAAACATTGGGAACACAAAATAACCGAGATATATAACGAATTGATTACCACTTTGTCCTGTTGAAGGAGGACTCCTGTTGAGAATATGTTGTAAAGATCCTCTTTCTTTATGGTAGAATAGATTTCCGAGCACTTTGACATCTGGATTATATCTTTATAGTCTTTAGGCAATTTGGGCTCCCATTTCTCATAGTCCTCCTGTATATACATTAATCAATTAATAAACACATGTTTTCAAGGCCATAGTTTAGATATCTATGAATTAAAAGTTAGCCAATTTTGTCAAAATATAGAAACTTACGTGAAATTCCAATGATTTCTTGAGTTGTATGACCACTTCTTGAGCTGTTGGTCGTCTTTCCCTCCTGTGATGTAAGCATTGAATGGCAATCTTTGTAAATGTAGTATACGACTGTGGCACAATTTGTTCTTTGATACTCTCAAACACTAACTTATCAAGTTTTCCGACAAAATAGTGTTGTTTAGCCAAAAATGGTAAATAAAGATACTCATCGTCTAGTTCTATAGACGATAGTTTCCCACACAATATGTCAAATAGAACCGCACCCAGCGAGAATATATCAAATTCTTTGGTTAAGAAGCCAGTTTTTGAGTATAGTGGGTCACGATAGCCGATTGTGCCTGTAACATTGTCGATGACAAAGCCTACATCCCGATTTGTTGGACATACTAAGGAAAGCCCAAAATCAGTTATTTTTGCTTTCCAATCATCAAACAATAGAATATTGTTGCTGCTGATGTCCCTATGTACTACCATTTCTGGACTTGAAACAGTTCCATGAAGAAACTCCAACCCCGTTGCAATATCTATGCATATCTTAAGCCGCATCACCCAGGTAAGACTATCATCGCTCAAGTACTTATCAAGACTACCTCTGGATGCATACTTATATACAATAATTTTCTCATCTTCTTCATCACAGTAGCCAACAAGACCAATAACATTTTCATGTTTATACTCCATAAGGATTTGCAGCTCTGTCATAAACTCAGCTTCTCCTTCAGCAGACTTCCTTTCCAACCGCTTTGCAGCAATGATGTTAGGTCCCTGAGCTTGAGTAACTCCTTTGTATACGTTCCAGAAACGTCCACGTCCAATAATATTCTCTTGACTGAAGGCTTGTGTGGCCAACTTTATGTTTTGAAGTGACAGTTTGAGGTTGTCCTTGTGATTTTCTTGTAAATAATGGACTTAATTTGATAAGTAAAAAACAAACAGAAACTACTAATGTGACAGAAACACAAAAAGGTTCTTATGTATTGTTTGGCGTATACCACATTGATCATATGTGTAATATACTCAAAATGTATCTCTAAATCATTATCTTACCTAAAAGTTTATCGCCTTTTGGAGTTTGTCGATGACAACTTCGATTGTTGGACGTTGCGCTTGAGTTTCTGCCAGACACTGATATGCGATTTTTGAAAATACGTCCAAAGACTCTTTATCAGGTCCTTTAGTTAGAGAAAAGACATGTTCATCGGTTTCTTCCTTTATCTTGTGATCAACAACTTCCATTAGTGTTCCCTTCTCAAAATGATGCCGTGCAATGGGTGCTATCCCCTTCCCATCAACGTCAGTGAAAATATGTTCATAGGCCAACCTCCCGGTCAAGATCTCGAATAACACCACTCCAAAAGAGTAAATGTCTGCTTTCTTGTTTAGCTTGCCAGACTTCTCATATTCTGGATCCAAATACGTCTTTGTACCTGCAATGGTACTGGCATTCCAAGTACTAGCATCTTGATCTGCTGGGTGAATTTTGGAGAGCCCAAAATCAGCAATCTTAGCCTCCTAATTATCGCCCAATAGAATATTCGCGCTCTTGATGTCGCAGTGTATTATCTTTTGTTTGTCTTGATCTGTGTTGGTGTGAATGTAATTCAAGCCATGTGCGATATCAAGACATATTTTCAAGCGTTGCATCCAAGTTAGATTTGTCATTTTATCATTATTTCCCATATAATCCTCCAGACTTCCTCTAGAAGCAAGCTCATAGACAAGGATCAGGTGATCACGATCTTCATTACAAAAACCTAGAAGAGAGATGATATTCTCATGTTTACAGCTAGTCAGCGTTTCAATTTCTGCAATGAACCCCTGTTCTCCATGTGTATTGAAGATTCGTTTTATTGCTACAGTGCTTCTTTTCTTGGGAAGATCACATTTATTCTCCCCATCTATCGATGATGATTTACTGCTATCATAATATTCGAGTTGTGCCTTGTATACCATACCATATCCGCCTGACCCAATGCAATATTTGTCAGCAAACTTCTCTGTGGTCGTCTCGATATCAACAAGTCCAATCTTCAAGTGTTCTAAGTTCTTCCACTGCAATATTAAAAACATAAAGGCTAGTAAGATAACACTCCCTCGAAGAAATTGGTTCTATAACCGAAAGAAATCTATAGAATATGTGAACATTACCACTGATGATAAAAAAATTCGAAATTTTTACTAATTTTGATGTTAATTATGACAGCAAACTTTTAGTCGCCAATCTATCCTCACCTAATGGAATCATTAAACTTCAATATATACCATTAACGGTTTAAAACTGATTTGTGATTTGTGAGTGTGACAATGTGTCAGGTCTTTGATGGCTGGAAGAAGATTGAAGGGTGTGTGGAAGTGGTTCTTCTGAATAAATTTAACGACCCGATAAAAGCTGCCCTCATCAGAATGTGTCATTCGTGTACTTTAGTTTATAGACCTAAAAAAAGTAATTACCTTCAAGTGATTAAATAATGTACCATCAACTGCAGTCTTTGGAAGTTCCTGGAAATGATCAATCGATAATATACTAGTTATTATTACATAAAGTTCATACATAGTACACTTATTATGGCAAACAGTTTATAAACAAGTTGATTTTCTTACTGGATGTTCATGTTTCCACTGAAGTTCCAACGCTTTATCAAGTCTTTTGACAACCTGGTCTATATATGGACGTTTTGCTCATTCCTCTTGTAAGCAGTAATATGTTGTCTCTGAGAAGATTCTGAGCGATTCTGGGTCCATCTGTTTTCGTAAATGCGGATCGACCATATCATCTAAATGAGATTTTTTCAGTTGACTTAATAACCCCTCTCCCAACTCATCTTCATCTTCATTTACTGCACTCCTTCCGCACAACACTTCACATAATACAACGCCAAACGAATACACATCTGACTTGTGGGTCACACCTCCAGTCTTTTTATATTTTGGGTCCACGTATGCATTTAGAACAACATCACGTGTAAGTAGAAGATGTTGCCTCCGAGCTACACTACTTTTCAATGCAAGTTCAAAACCCGATAACTTGGGTTCCCATTTGTCATCCAGTAAAATATTCGAGCTCCTGATGTTGCAATGGATGACACTAAAATCTCGTCCAGGATCATAATGGAGGTAACTCAATGCATTCGCGATACCAACACATATCTTCAATATTTTTACCTATGTGAGGGTCTTGTCACTTAGATACGTTTTGAGACTTTGGTTGGCCTCCTTCTTGTATACGATAATCTTATTGTTCACATCTTCACAAAACCCAACAAGAGACACTAGATTCGTATGTCTGAGACTAGAAAGCATCGAAACCTCTGTCCAAAAGCTTTTGCTCTCATCTTTTACATAATTTCGATAGAACCCCTTTACGATAATATCGATGAATTGTTCAGAATGTAAGAGACGGCCTTTGCAAAATCTTCCAAGCTTAAATTCTTCCATAATATTTTCAGCAGCAAAATTGTTGGTTGCTGATTTTATATCTTGAAAGCTGAGTTTTAAGTGAGAAAGATCTTTGAGGAAAGACTTTTTCTCTTTGCCGACATGGGACTCCACACGTGTAGATATGGAGGTTAATGATCCAGGGATGACGGGGGTTTCCCTGGCGACATTGTCGCCAGGGATAACCCCTTTTCCCTGGCGACAACGCTGACGTGGCGGTAAAGTAGGTTTACTTTTTGGTCAAAGTTTGACTAGGGTTTCCCTGGCGACATGTCGCCAGGGATAATCGGTCCAAAATCAGATACCAAGTGAAAGAGCGCGAAATTTTCCCTCCAAGGTTTCCCTGGCGACATGTCGCCAGGGAAAACCTAGTCAAACTTTGACCAACTTATCCCTGGCGACATGTCGCCAGGGAAAACTCGTCCATCGTATTTCACAAAAAGTATGTTTGCTAATTACATGTCAAGATTATCCCTGGCGACAAGTCGCCAGGGAAACCGTTGCCATTTGTGATTAGTTTCAAAATTAAACACAAATGTTTAATTACATGTCAAGAATGTGTGGCGGGCTTTTACCCGCCAAATCCCAAATGTTTCCCTGGCGACATGTCGTCAGGGAAACTCCCTGACATATATTTATTTTGTTTTTGCTTGTTAATTATTATTTTAACTATCGATCCGATGTTATTTAATTTTTGCGACGTTTATATAATAAAAATGAGACATTTATAAAACAAATATTTATTTATTCCAAATAATTATTATATTAACTATCGATCCGATGTTATTTAATTTTTGCGACGTTTATATAATAAAAATGAGACATTTATAAAACAAACATTTATTTATTCATAATATTATACATAGCCCTTGTGGAATCAAATGGAAAACTTAAAAACAGACATTACTAATCAACTTAAAGTTCGTGAAGTAGTGCAGCCGATTACTACTCAACGCTAAGATTTTCCATTTCATTTAAAAGCTCATGAAGTATTGCATCCGATTGACATGCGTGGTCTTCAGGATGCCTTTCCATTTCAAGTCTTGCCTCTAACATCTTTATCTTTAGATCTTTGATCTTGCAATTTGAGCACTCAGTGGGTGCAGATTGAGAAGGACCTGTAGAAGAACTTGGATGTGAACCTTGAGGTGTTGAAGATCCACGGGAAGATCTTATACGGAGTTCGAGATCAAAATCATCCTTCCATTTAAAATATTTACATCCATAATCATTTGTTTTTGGCTGTTACAAAGTAAACAAATAACATGACATGTCATTTAATAATCACACGTATTACATAACTAAAACATTTGATTGTTTACCTTCGAAAAAGGACATGCATAGTAGAGTTTACCAAAGCTATGAGGTTGATGTGACTGTCTCAACACAATATATCCCTTTCTACATGTACACTTATAAGCTTCACGGGGATCCATCTGCTACCAAATCAGGTGGTGGTGGTGGTGAGTTTGGTAGGAGATGATAAGTGTGTGTGTGTCTGTGATCTGCTGATGATAAGTGTGTGTGAATCCTTTTATGGTCAAAAAGTGAGGGAAATGGTTAACATTTTCCCGCCAATGTTTTCCCGCCAACGTTTTCCCGCCAATAGTTAAACGTTGGATGTTCAATGGATGACCCGGTTTGTTATGGTTATACGTTTGATGTTCAGTGGATGATTCGGTTTGTTATGGTTATACGTTGGATGTTCAATGGACGACTCGACATGTGTTGGTTACACGTTAGATGTTCAATAATTGCTTCTCAGGTTGGTTGCCAGTTGTCTCAACTTTCACTCAGAACGTTATGACATATGCTTCTCAGTTTAGTGAAGTGATAGCGGACGGGATGTTGTGTGAGAATGAAGAACATGTAACCAAGCTTGGTTAGACGTTAGATGTTCAATGGACGACTCGACATGTGTTGGTTACACGTTAGATGTTTAATAATTGCTTATCAGGTTGGTTGCCAGTTGTCTCAACTTTCACTCAGAACGTTATGACATATGCTTCTCAGTTTAGTGAAGTGATAGCGGACGGGATGTTGTGTGAGAATGAAAAACATGTAACCAAGCTTGGTTAGACGTTAGATGTTCAATGGACGACTCGACATGTGTTGGTTACACGTTAGATGTTCAATAATTGCTTATCAGGTTGGTTGCCAGTTGTCTCAACTTTCACTCAGAACGTTATGACATATGCTTCTCAGTTTAGTGAAGTGATAGCGGACGGGATGTTGTGTGAGAATGAAGAACATGTAACCAAGCTTGGTTAGACGTTAGATGTTCAATGGACGACTCGACATGTGTTGGTTACACGTTAGATGTTCAATAAATGAGTCGGCATGTCTTGGTTAGACGTTAGATGTTCAATGGATGAGTCGGTATGTCTTGGTTAGACGTTAGATGTTCAATGGATGAGTCGGTATGCATTTGTTAAACATTAGATGTTGAATGGATGAGTCGGCATGTCTTGGTTACACGTTAGATGTTCAATAGATGACCCGGCATGTCTTGGCTACACGTTTAGATGTTCAATGGATGAGTCGGTATGCATTTGTTATACGTTAGATGTTCAATGGACGACTCGACATGTGTTGTTACACGTTAGATATTCAATAAATGAGTCGGCATGTCTTAGTTACACGTTAGATGTTAAATGGATGAGTCGGTATGCATTTGTTAAACGTTAGATGTTCAATGGATGAGTCGGTATGTGTTGGTTACACGTTAGATGTTCAATAAATGAGTCGGCATGTCTTGGTTACACGTTAGATGTTCAATGGATGACTCGCCATGTCTTGGTTACATGTTAGATGTTCAATGGATGAGTCGGTATGTATTTGTTAAACGTTAGATGTTAAATGGTTACCGAATTAGAATAAATCGAGAAACTAAACGGAATAAATCGGAATGAATTTAGAAATTAAACTGACCGGGATGATATAGTTATTTTATAAATAATAATAATTATTTTATAAATTGTAATAATAATAATTATTATTTCATAAATAATAATAATTATTATTATTATTTTATTACTAATTATAATAATACATAAGTAACAAAAAACTTTATTTTCACAAAAATTATCCCTTGCGACATCTTTGACTATCCCTGGCGACATGTCACCAGGGAAACTATCCCTGGCGACATGTCGCCAGGGAAACGTGTGCTCACTTGACTTTCTAAAAAGTCAGCCAAGTTTCCCTGGCGACATGTCGCCAGGGAAAATTGGGCTCACTTGACTTTCTAAAAAGTCAGCCAAGTTTCCCTGGCGACATGTCGCCAGGGAAAATTGGGCTCACTTGACTTTCTAAAAAGTCAGCCAAGTTTCCCTGGCGACATGTCGCCAGGGAAGGTTTGGGAGACACGAAAAAAGTTATAGGTACGTGCATATGCGTTGAAAAGTCAAAGGGATCCCTGGCGACATGTCGCCAGGGAAACTTCGTCACACCCCTCCAAAATTTTTCAATAACGCGCGCTTTTGGCTAAACGACAAAAGGCAAAAGTATCCCTGGCGACATGTCGCCAGGGATTGTCGCCGGGGAAAAAAAGCGCTTTATTGACCAGATACCTTATCTTTTCTCACAACACTTAACAAAAAAAAACATCTCCTTCTTCTTCGCGTTGCTGCTGTATCACCACCACCACCACTCTCCTCCACATCCCGATCGCTGCCTTTTCACCACCACCACCACTCACCACCACCACTCACCATCACTCTCCTCCACACCTGCACACGTGCACTCACCACCACTCACCACCATCTTCAGTCGCCAACACCACCACCACGCCATCTACATTCACCGGCACCACCACCACCGCAATATATATTAAGGTATTTTATATAATTTATATTGTAATTGTTAAGGTTTTTTTTTATATAATTTTTTTTATAATTTATATTGTAATTGATTTTTTTATATAACTTATATTACAATTGATAGTATATTTGGTTTTGTTTTTACATATCCGGTCACCGTAGCCGAGTCCCGACCGTAGCCGAGCCCGACCATAGCCGAGACCCGACCGCAGCCGAGCCCCGACCACACCCGCGCCCCGACCACAGCCGAGACCCGACCACTATTTAAAGGTATGTTTTTTTAACTTTTAATTGTAATTGATTATACATATTGTTTTTTTTTAGTTTTTTTTAGATTCCCTGGCGACATGTCGTCCGGGATGTTTAAACTTGTTAATTTTTTTAAACGTAAATCCAAACACTCCTTATGTTACCTATTTGATGAGAATAAATTCTAATAATCTTTTTTGGATAAGCTGATTTCAAACAGGTTAACCTGGCTTATCAGAATAAGCTGTTTGATAACAGCTTATCCTAATAAGCTTATCAGGATAAGTTGTTTGATAACAGCTTATCCTGATAAGCTTATCAGAATACGCTGTTTAAAAACAGCTTATCCTTATAAGCTTATCAGAATAAGCTGCTTATCCTTATAAGCTTATCAGAATAAGCTGTTTTCAAACAGCTTACTTTGATAAGCTTATCGGGATAAGCTGTTATCAAACAACTTATTCTAATAAGCTTATCAAAATAAGCTGTTTGAAAACAGCTTATTCTGATAAGCTTATCGGGATAAGCTGTTTTCAAACAGCTTATTCTGATAAGCTTATCAGAATAAGCTGTTTTTATTATATGATATAAATGTTTTATTGGACTAAGCCTTAGGAATGTTTTAGGATTTTAGCGATTAATTTCGGAAAATTCCCGTCTGAAATTGATCAACCTATAGAAAACCCGTCCGAAGTTAATTTATTAGGAATTAACTTCGGAAAGTCCCCTGTTTGGGACTGCTTTTTGAATGTTTTGTCTCATTTAGGATATGCATGCGTATAACCGATTTAGTATTTGAGATGATTTCGACAGTGTTTCTCCTTTACTCCTACGAATATGTCTTTAAACACATATTTGGGGAGTTGAGGGGAAATGCTGCCGAAATTTTCTCAAATAGTAAATCGGTTATACGCATTCATATATGAGACGAAACATTC
The DNA here is from genome assembly GCA_025667525.1 of Glebionis coronaria. Lineage (NCBI taxonomy): Eukaryota > Viridiplantae > Streptophyta > Magnoliopsida > Asterales > Asteraceae > Glebionis > Glebionis coronaria. The sequence continues at coordinate 181,084 of JANFOE010000060.1, forward strand.
AAAGGGTGGGTTAGGATTGCCTTCCATAGTTGCGCTAGGTGAACATACTATTTTCTATACTTGATAATTATATCTTTTAATAAATATTATTATATAATTATATACTTTATAAATAATAATTATATATTTTATAATTATTTTTTATAATTTGATATAATACATATTATTATTTATGAAATATATAATAATTATTTTTTAAAATTCCTTGTGTTAATTAAGTTGCATATAATAACTAAATGTATCGTTAAAACACAGTTATGGTACTCATTGATAAGAGTTGGACACGGTTAGAGCGTCATCAGCCAGAATATATATTGGGTCTTGCCAATTTTGTCAAGCATTCTAGGAAGTTTGTGAATCGTTTGAATGAGATACCATGTCCATGCAAGCGTTGTCGAACAAGACTCCTGGTAGATATTGACCTTCTTTCGAACCACGTTATGAAGTCCAGGTTTGACAACAGTTATACAACATGGGTACACCATGGTGAACCGGCTCCTCCTACACCTACACCTCCTCCACCACCACCACCACCGCCACCACTGCCAATAATAGATAACACAAGACAACCTTTTATAACTGACATGACATCGTTACTTGATGACCTTACCTATATGCCTCCGGACTATATTCCTCCTCCACCTCCTCCCAACTCAAGTAACAGACGGACTCAAGCTAACGAGTTTGAAGAGTTATATCGCAGTGCCAATGAGTCGCTGTACCCTGGTTGTGTAGAAGCGACTCGATTAGACTTCATGGCAAAGTTTACACATTATAAGGCCAAAGGTAAAATCACCGATACCATATTCAATGATATTCTAGAGTGGTTCCAAACTATCTTTCCCCCAAGCAGAGGATTCAAGCTCCCACCGTCATACTATGCAATAAAGAAGACATTTAAAACGATCGGGTTAGGGTACGATTCGATACATGCTTGTGAACACGATTGTTGCTTATTTCAGGAAGGATACGCCGATTTGGATTTCTGTCCGGTGTGTAATACAAGTAGATGGAAAGACACTAACACGCCGGGGAAGAAAGTTCCTAAGAATGTGCTGCGTTACTTTCCGATCATTCCTAGACTACAACGTTTGTACAAGTCTAGTAAAAGTGCAAAGGATATGATTTGGCATGCTACTGGAAAGTGTACGGAGCCCGGTAAGATGCAACACCTGTGTGATGGTGCGGCTTGGAAGAAATTTGATGCCAAGTATGGTGATTTTGCAGCAGAACCAAGAAATGTTCGATTAGGGTTGGCTGCTGATAGTTTCAATCCATTCGGCAACCTTAGTCAGACTTACAGCATGTGGCCGGTGATATTGACAACATACAACCTGCCTCCGTGGTTGTGTATGAAAGAGAGTTCTTTAATGCTGACGCTGTTAATTCCTGACCCTAAATCCCTGGGCAAGGACATTGATGTTTACTTGAGACCTTTAATTGATGATCTAAAAATTTTATGGGATGGTGTGAGTACTATAGACCAAGCTACAGGCGAGGCATTCACCATGAGAGCGATGCTTTTATGGACCATCAATGATTTTCCGGCTCGAAGTAGTTTGTCTGGGTATAGTGGGCAAGGTTACAAGGCTTGCCCTACATGTAATGACGACACTCCATCTCTTCATGTGGCAAGCAAAATAGCTTATGTTGGCCACAGAAGATTCTTACCGCCCCGCCATAAATCCAGGACTTCACGTTTATTCAATGGTAAACCCGAACACCAGCCCCGTCCTAGAACATTTACCATGGACCAGATTGACGAGCAACACGCTTCACTGCCAAATCGACTGCCCGGTAAACATAAGAATTTTGGGGGTGTGAAGATAACACGCAATTTTCGTGTTGAGCCTAACTGGTCTAAACGGTCTATTTTTTACGAGCTTGAGTATTGGCCTTTTCTTTCACTAAGACACAATTTAGACATCATGCATATCGAAAAAAATGTGTTGGAGGCCATCCTGAACACTTTGTTGATGAATGACAAATCTAAAGACACTGTCAAGGCAAGACAATACTTGGAAAAGTTGGGCATTCGAAAAAGCTTGTGGCTCACCCAAAGTAAAAACGGGAAGTGCAAGAAGCCTCAGGCTTCGTATTCCTTCACACCAGAGAACAGGAAAAAGTTTTGTCAGTACATCAAGAGTGTTAAAGGACCAGATGGGTTCGGATCCAACTTCAAGCACAAAGTGACCGATAACGATACCAATATAACGGGCATGAAGTCTCATGACTGTCATATAATGATGCAACGTTTACTTCCTTTCGCACTTCAGGAATACTTGCCTGCTGAGATTGCAAGACCACTGATCGACCTATGTAACTTGTTTAAGCAACTCTGCTCTGCAACTTTAATGGTGGATGACATGTTGACTGCTGTAAAAAAGGTGGTTGACATTTTGTGCGATCTTGAGCTCATATATCCTCCTGATTTCTTTGACATTATGGTTCACTTGGTTATCCATTTACCTGATGAGGCCATTGAAGGCGGGCCTATCCGCCCCCGGTGGATGTATCCATTTGAAAGATACATGAAAGAGCTAAAAGGTTTTGTACGAAATAAAGCTAAGCCAGAAGGTTCGATTGCGGAGGGTTATGTTGCACAAGAAGCATTGACTTTCTGTTCTAAGTATTTTCGGGATGATGTTACCACTAAATTTAATCGTCTCGACCGTCATGTGGACCCCCCCTCCCCCAACGTGTCAGTTTCAGGTGTTCCGATCGGTATGTAACCCGCTTGGGAAAAAGTCGTATATTCCGTTCCCTTATCAAGAGTTCAAGAAAGTGGAATGGTATGTACTAAACAACAGTCCTGAAATCGACAAGTATATTTCTGAGTTCAAGAGGTACGCGTTTTTTATTTTATTTTGAAACTTCTTTTTCTTAACAATAGCGACTTATTCTAATACCATGAACGTTTTTCAGATTATATCCTGACAAAGACGAGAAAAAAGAATTCTCCGCGTGGTTTGGGAAAATGGTAAACTTAGACTTATCTTGTGTACTTACCTGTAAAAAAATAATATTATTATAAATAGTTTTCTGTACCTAATCCTTTATTCCTCATAGATCCGTCAACGTCACGTAGACAATGACAAAGACCCAGAGGTTATCCAGACCAGCGAGTTATTCGCTTTGGCTTGTGTACCATCACCGCATCCAATCTCAATAAACTCTTGCATAGTCGACGGTGTGAGGTATGTCGTGCACAGTCTGTTGGAAATACGTTTTTACGTATTTAGAAAGGATCGGTCACTCCAATGATATTGGGCTCGTGATCCAATATAGCCCATATAGCCCACATGTAGGGTGGGCTATATAAACCCCCCTCCTAGCATGTTAGGAGGGGTTGTTGGTTCACTTCCATTTTCACATAATCACATTTCCATCTTTTCTTCTTAATCCTCTCCTTTCTCTCTCTTCTTTCTCTCTCTAAGTTTTCCATTTATCATCCATTCAATAGATAATCCATACAATGCTAAATCCTTAGAAAAATACGATCCTACAATTGGTATCAAGAGCTTGGTTAATTCATCGGATTAGCGTGTTTTCATCTATTGATTTGGTAAATTTTATTTTATTTTCTATCTTTTTTTTTTTCTTCTTTTTCCGATACTCTATCTTTTTTATATAAATCTTTCTTATCCCAAAAAAAAAAATGTTGTGAATAGAGATAAAGAATAAGTGATATTCTTCAATTGATATCTTTTAGAGGGTAAATAAAAGGAGTATTTATAAGACAAATACTAGGGTAAACCCTAATTACAACTTGGGCTATGGGCCTTATTCTAGACATCCACATATTATTCATATATATATCTCCCCCTGATGATCACATTATTTAAGCTCGCCGAGTCACTAAAATACACATTAAGGTGTATTAATAAAATCATATGTATGAACACTATTTACACATATTATTTACATAATAATACGTCATACATCTTGTTCAAGTTTATCATCAAACTTTGCAAGTTATTCATTGCCATCAAGTATGACCTTTAGTAAAAATTAAATTGTTCATTCTCAAATGACATATCTCAATCGATATTGTGATCATCAACTCTATAAATCAAGAGAGTCTTTCTAACATCATGTAACTTCATAAATATGATTGTTGTTTATCCACATAAAGATACAACTCTATCTTTAGTTTTCATAATGCATACATATTTCATCATTAAGATGTTCAATTCTGGAACTAAGACAAACTTTGTCTTTTGTTTCAAATTCAATTTCTATGCACTTAGTCGCCTTTATAACTATAACTCTTTATTTGGCACAATACTACACACTAAGGCGATTATAACATATATGCTCAAATCATGATTAGTTCAATACAATCAATATTGTTCTCGAGAACGTTTCTTATATGCCTTAAGCATTAATTATCTCTAGCATGCTCCATGCATATTATATGCAATAATGAAATATCAATATCAGTTGAGCTCTATTCATATATATCTTTTAGACGCATATAACTTATTATCATATTGCCAGACTTATACAATATTTATTGGATCCACCACATGTGAACATGTATTTACATGATCATTTTCAAGTCTTTGAGAAATATATGTGTGCCATCATTTGCAACTTATGCATATTTTAATTTCGCTCTCTCATAAAGACTATTGCTTATCCAATAAGTTTCATAAACAGATTGTAAGCTTCAACCATATGTCTCATCACAAGAGACATCCATTATATTCTCGCGTCATTAATATTTTGGATATTCATCTATCCATGATCCTCACATTCACTTTAACACTCTATTCTTTATTATCATTATCATTCACATTATAACTATATCTCTATCGACGTCGATTTATTTCTTTTCAATTCCACACTTTACTAGACATTGTTTTCTATCAATTATTGAGATCTCATTGTATTTCATGTACCCGGGGTTTTCTCAATTACCTTCATGTCTAGTGTCTCTTTAGGAGACTATCATGGGGTCTATTATTACCTCGATTCGACCATCTTAATTTTCTTGCTCCATATTATCTCTTCAATCGAGGATTTTATTTGGAATCGAATAGTCTATCACGTTGTAGACGTGCCATAGACTTACTACCAATCATTGGTTTTATTGTTGGGACACTCATTTTAATTGGAGCACTATCAGCGTTTGTGATCTAGTCACTTTATTTAGGTCACTAACCTTGTCTGGCAATTACTAGATCTGAAATGTAAATTGTCCCATGAACTTTATGTTCATATTCATTACTTGTGAGGATCAATTTTTCATTATCATAATTCATTCCAAATTTCTCGCTGCTCATTCTCCTCTTGAATGAATTATCATTCTCAACATCCCATTTTGTGCATTGTGGTGGATTTACCATTAACATATGTTGCACAATTACAAAATCTCAAATGGGAAATATGGTTTGTGACCAAAAACCATTCTTATAAGGAGAATTCATTATACATTGTTGGCAAGATGCGAATTTATATGATATAACTTGCCCCATAAGCTAAAACTCGTGTTCTCATAATTATTGGTTTTGCAATCAACTGAAAACCGTTTTAAAAATGTTTCAACAAAAACAATTTACGTATGAACATGAGCTGCCCTTAAGTTCAACACTTATTCCAATAATCGCTCAATACTTGGAAGTATTTACCACCATTCTCAATAATCATATTTGGAAAATCATGCTCACATCGAGCCACTAATCACGCCAACTTGAAGTTGCGTATTTGATGATCATTTTGACGATGCATCGATTTATTACTCAAAATGATCCACATGAGACATGTATAACCCTACATACATGCTCTTTATTTTTCCAAAATTTCAAGGAATGAGTCCTTATTTACATATAGTGGTGATAAGTAATGAACTTCCATTGAGAACAATAGAAATAATCAACATCATTTTTGAAGAAACTCATGGTTCTTCTATAACTTTCGCATCATTATTGACTCGGGATGGTTCAACCGATCATGCCAATTATTACAACAATCTTGAATCATAGCTTATACTTTATGGCCACATGTGCTTCAATTGCACATTTTTATAAAATAAATCAAATAATATGAAGAGCTCGTATTTTTAAGCAGCCCTTTTATGTGGTGTATGACATTATCAAACAATAGAACACAATCTATAGAAGTAAAGCATATCATTCATCATTGATCAAGTGTTTCTCATGCAAACAAATAAAACCAGATGATACGTATCACATATATGACAAAATGATTACTAAATCCGGACATTTACACAAACAGTTTAAGATGATTATTAAATCTCTTACACAAATAGTTTTCATATTGAAAATAACGCATTTATTTTCTTTCATATTTTATTGTTTTTTACCACGTATTTATCTCGTCTTTTAATTTTATGAATGTGATTTTTTTACTTGCACGAGAATGATAGTAGTAAACTTGCATAATTTGTCAAATTTACGTAAATCACTGAAACTCACATAAGTGAAAGCCAAAACGTAACACATGAAACAATCTTATTTAAGGTGACTGTTAATGGTCACTTCGTTAATGACAAAAAAAATTAATAAAACAATCTTATTCAAGTGCTTCGTTATTTTATTTGTGTGCATTGTATGTATATGCAATAACTGATAAGGTCCAATTAACAACAAAAAACAGTTGCATGTGTTTATGAACAAATAAATTCATAGTCAAATTAATATGTAGAATACCACCGACATTAAAATATAATTATCCGTTTTAGACGTAGAAGATATTATCCAAAACATTAAAAGCTAATTTTCATATAATGTCGCTGTATATTTTAGTTAAAATATTTTAATATTAATAAAGATGTCATATCTCTCATATATATACATGCAGACGTAAGAATAAACAAAACTAGAAAGATATATTTTAAAATATTTTTGTTTCCAAATATGTAGTAAGTTACCAATTTACATTTTGGAGATTTCGAACAAAAAAAACTTCCGACAAAAAATATTTTATCACAAAAGAAAGAGTAGTAACTTCGAACAAGATTCACAAGCAATGTATATGCAAGTTGAATAAGTAATAAACATCCATAAAAAAATGTACGCTGAGCAGATCAACAAAACATTAAAGATGAGCAGAAAAAAATAGTTATTAACAAGATATATAATAATAACTGATAATAATAATTCATAGTATAACCACAGATCTTATAATAATAAGTCGGACAAAAACAAAACATAGCAGTTAATAAATCTAACCAAACTTTACATATAAATACATATATTGAAGAACAATAGTATTTAAAACAAGTGTTAAAATCATTGTTATAAAAACAAAATCATCTACGTTGAATCTCATCATGTATATTAAAAAAAATCAAGCATGTTACATGCATGTATATGAATTAAATAAACATCGTGGATCATGTATGTACTCAGTTAATGAATATCAGAGTGTCTCGAATATAGTTATTCTATAGATCATAGATGATGTTAAACATTAAACATGCGAATATTAAATATCAGAGGTAGGAGACATACCATTTGCAGACCGGAGAGAAAATAAAGTTAGAACCTTAAACTCAACTTTTAGAGCGTGCTGATAACGTGTTGTGAATAGAGATAAAGAATAAGTGATATTCTTCAATTGATATCTTTTAGAGGGTAAATAAAAGGAGTATTTATAAGACAAATACTAGGGTAAACCCTAATTACAACTTGGGCTATGGGCCTTATTCTAGACATCCACATATTATTCATAACAAAAAAAAAAATCTCATTTTTATTGTTTTTTATAAACACAAGTTGTTTATATCCGTCACAACAGTCACAAAACATCAAAATTTCAAGTCACAAGTTTTTATTTTTATTGTTTTTTTAAACTGTCACAAGTTTTTTATGTGTTTTTTTTTTGTCTAAAAAGTCACAACACAAATCTCAGTTTTTTTTTTATAGTTTTTTTATCAATTTCTTTGTATCGATCTGGATCACTGTTTTGAAAATTTTCCCGTCGGAAAAGGGTTTTAACTTTTCCAATAAGTCATTCCGACAAGGCTTTCCGATGGTATTCCGATGGTATTCCGATTGATGTCATTCCGACACTTTGAAGTTAGCACTTTCCGACAGATCTCTTTTTTACACATTCCGATAGATATTCCGATGGTTGATTCGGATACGTATTCGGATGGTGTTTTTGATTTGACATTCCGATGGTTTTCATGTTTTGACATTCCGATGGAAACGTAAGTTGGTTTCGACTCGACCGACGCAAAAACCTCACTCTGGACTCAATCTTAGACCACTCGACACTGTTTTTCACATATGTGTAAACTGAAAAGTTCAAACCGACACATGTGTAAACCGTCACTATTTTTTTTTCACATATGTTTATTCAATCGTCTTGTTTTGAAAAGTTTTTACATAAGTGTTTTGATCAACCTCGACATATGTGTAAACTGAAATGTTTTGATATATAATCAGCCTCGCCTGGACTCATCAAACCGACTCATCAGACTCGACCACAACCTCAAGACTCAACAACCAAACACTTTCATCTACAAACTGACGAGATATCACAACAAATCCTCGAACCTCTCACAACTCTCGATCTCCTTACACCCTCACCCTCGTAACCAAAACACCCTCGTCTCACCATTTTTGATCAGAACCAAACCCAAACAAAAACGACTCGACTCGACACTCACCCTCACCCTCACCCTCGTCCCCCCACCCAACCTCGACTCCCACTCCCTCTCGAACCAAACACACAACTATCGAGACAGTCTCACACCAACACAAAAACTCCCCCATCCTAAATTATCGAGACTCTGTTTCAACCAACACCCACCCTGGACTCCAACACCTTGACACAGACTCACCAAAAATACCCAACTCTTATCACGTTGACTATAACAAACCACAAACACTTCTCGTCTACACAAACAACACCCTCGAACTACACACCCATAAACACTCACAGACACAACGAAAATACTCTTTCATCCATCAATCTCAGTTAAATACACTTTCACCCAGACTCGATCTCAGTTAAATACACTTTCATTGATCAAGGACTCAACAAGAAAATTAAATACATGTGACAAGAAAACACCTACCCGAGACCTTCTTTGTTTTCGAAGATCTTGAAGAATCTGCTACCATCCATCAATCACTAGATCATTAAGGGAAAAACATAGATCGTTCGGGATTTCTGTGGGTTGGTTTTACTCTGCATCGAGAGAAATATATAAAGGAGATAGGGGGCGTATGGATTTTGAGAATAGGTTTTATATGTGATTGATAAGATTCGTGTGGATTAATTGAGTTGTTTGAGATCTGCGTTTGGTTAAATTAACAAGATGGAGGCAGATCAGTTTTTTTTTGGTAAGTTGAAAGAAAAAGAAAGTCAGACGGTTTAATCTATGTGTGGGAGTCAAATGTGAGGATTGCTATATATATTGTGAGATTGGGCCAGATAGTGTGCAAAGCTCGGCGGAGATTACAAGAAAGAAATTTTGTATATTTTTTACTGCTGCCACGTTCTGGTTTGGGGAGTATATTTGAGCCACGTCTTTTGTCACATTGGGCCACGATATCTGGCTGAATACACGTCTTTTATTTTATTTTTTTTTATTTTTTTTGGGACAGTTTGTTAGTTAATCACACACGTATTTTCAAAGAAATCGACTTTAAAAAAAAAAAAAAAAACGAATATCAGATTTTCCTTTACTTTTATTTCTATTTTTTACTTTCATTATTTTTATTAAGCTAACTTTTTAAATTTAAAAATTTTTAAAATTAACTTTTTAGTAAAGTTTATTTTGTTTATTTTCCGAGTGAACTAAGTTTGAATTGGTCTCCGGTTTAATTTTTCATCGTTTGAGCCAACAACGACTTTTGAGCCGTGTAAAGAGATATATATTATTAAACGAGGATTCTTAAGATTTTTTTACGGATTTTTTGTTGGTGTTGTCATATCGAGAATTTTCATTTCTAAGTTTCTTCACGAGTTGTTAAATTCCGAAAACAACCACATCTACAATTATTTGTCATCGAATTTTCAATGGAGTCTTTGAATTCGAAATTTCAAGAGGGAGAACTGCAACACATGCAACTCAAAGAGATTAAATTGCGTCAAAAGACATTGGAAATCTTTCACAAGCTCAAGACACATCTTGCACTTCTTTATCCGCACAACATGCCTGAACTTCCAGCCACGGTTCAAATATTCTTTGGCAAAGTGGATAATTTTAAAGAGAAGATTTTCAATAATTTGGATGAGTTACGGTTGCAACTTGAAAAGGAAAGTCTTCATGAGGTTAAAGTAAAGATATGTCTAGAACTCCTTCGCACTCAGTTTAAGGATTTCTTTGCCTCAACAATGGTACCTCCTTATGATTATTCGACTCAAATCCTTCACCAGCTTTTCAACGCGTATACGGGTTAGCAGACTGAAACCTTTAGAAGTGGTTTACTCAATCACATCAATATACTTGAAAAGTGTATTGAGGTCAGGTTAGTTAATTACAACGAGATACGTTTGAAAGAGGGTCGAATTCAACGCATCAAGGAGTCGTCTAAATCATTGCATGCAACAATACCTCATGAACATGAGAAACAGACACGCTTCACGCTATCGTCAACAGATGATCAGCTCTGCTCGATGAAAGAAATGGGGGCGAATTTGGTCGTCCCGGTAAGCAATGACATGGAATCAGGAGGAACGCATGAAACAAGCAGCAAGTCACAAGCACCAACTGTTCAGGTGCCAAGTTTCAACAATATACAGCATGTTGGGCTTTCTGAACCTAATTATGCCAAACATGGGATGGAAAAGAGTGATAGCGATACCACTTCTGATTCATCCGATGTGAGTCATAATGGGGGAGAAAGTGTTCAAAATGCTAAACATCATGATAAGTGCTTTATGACTGCTACGTTAACCAATTCTGCTTCTAGGATTAAAGAGCTTGAAATGATTTTAGCTCAGCAATCAAAAGAGCTTGAGGATGCCAAAATTGAATTTTCGAAGAAAACGGAGAAATTTGAAACATATTTTGAAAAACTTGAAAAGTCAAACGTTGTTCTTGAACGAAAATTGGATCAAACAGTTCTAGATTCTAAAGCTGAAAAGGATAATCTTTTGAAACAAATTAAGTTGCTTGAATCTAAGTTGGCATCCCAAGATGAATTGTTCAAAGAAAATGAGACCTTAAAGGCTCAAGTACAGGAAAAGGTCTTTGCTATAGCTGCGTTGAAAAACGATTTGAGGAAAACTAAAGGACCTAGTGTGGACACTAAGCTTGAAAAACCATCAATCTTGGGGAAACCGCCTACAAATCAGTTCGTCAGACAACCGACTGTCAGACAGCCTACTGCATTTAGATCCGAGCGACCACAATCCTCGAGACCGCGGTTTGCCTCCCAAGTTGATTTGGTTCATTTTCCTAGACCAGTCACTCCACCATCTAGGCCCAATGTGACTAAAACAGTTTTTGCTAGACCTAATCACATGATTGCATCTAGTCTCCCTAGACATAGTCCAAAGAATACGTCTCGAACTAGTTCAAATGACGTTCGCCATACATTTGGTCTAAGGGAAGCTAAGAAAAAGACACAAGTAAGAGATAGGAATTTCAAACCTAGTCAGATGCCTTCTAGATTACCCAACACTGCTAACCATAGCATGTCAAATCCTAGGAGCATCAATCAATCGTCCAGGAATTCTAGATCTTACTCAGACATTAAATATGCTACTTGTAAAACATGTAGAAAATGTGTCTTTACGGCTAATCATGATTCTTGTATCAAGAAACTACTTAATGAGGTGAACTCCCGTGCTAGACTTAAATCTCAGTGGGTGGCTAAAATCAAACCCGTTGGTAAAATGTGGCGCCCCACTGGTAGAACTTTCACTATTGTAGGAAACGAGTGCCCTTTAACTATGATAGTCTTTGATTCTACTAAGACTACTAAGGAGGAAATTGAAAAGGAGGATACATCACTTAAGCCTGAACTTAAGGTTTTCTATAAAAGGAAACGTTTACCAGCTAAGACAAGTGAATCATCTCCTCAGGTCACCTCTAGCACAAGAAAAGAAAACTGTGAACCCCCACTTGCTTCTACGATAGATATCGCTAACCCATATCAAAGCATGCAAATTCCAAATGAGAATGCAGGTACCAAAGAGGATGTTCCAAAAGAACGAAGCGGTCCAATCATTGTATACCATTCAATTAAGGACACTCTCAGAGTTTGGTTGCTAAAGAAGCTGATATCTAAGAAACAAGTGTCTCAGGGGATTTCCAGTTAAGCTTACAGTGCACAAGGACTTATAGTCACATCACAGACTATAACTCGATCTTTAAAGAAAGGAAAGTTTATCGCCGATGATAAACTTATCCTAACAACGAGAAATTAATTTTTCTCGGGCATGAGCTTATATCAAAAACATTCCAAGTTTTTAAGCTCATGCACAATGGCTCCTCGTTAAATGACAGACGATGACCCGGACTCCAGAGACAGGGAAGTTTATCTACGCAACGATAACTTACCCTCTTAACAAGAAATTAAGTTTTCTTGGACACGAGCTTATCCTAAAACCATTCAAAGGTTTTAAGCTCGTGTATAAGGCTCTTCATTAAATGTCAGATGATGAACCGATCTTCAAATTAAGGAAAGTTTATCGCCGATGATAAACTTATCCTCACAACGAGAAATTAATTTTTCTCGGGCATGAGCTTATATTAAAAACATTCAAAGTTTTTAAGCTCATGCACAATGACTTACAGTTAAATATCAGACTGTAACTCGGACTTCAATTTTAGGAAAGCTTATCTTTAAAGATATCTTATCCTCGTAACGGGAAATTAAATTTTCTCGGTCATGAGCTTGTATTAAAACATTCCAGGTTTTAAGCTCAGAAAGGAAAGTGAATCTTTTAAATAAGAGAACTTTTCCTCATAACGAGAAATTCACCTTTCTCGGTCATGAGCTTTCCGTTAAACAAGTCAAAGTTTTCAAGCTCATGAAAACGATTTCTAAGTAAATGTCAGCTTAGGACTCGTTCTTCAATTAAAAGGAAAGTTTATCGCCGATGATAAACTTATCCTTAGCAACGGGAAGTTTACAACTTCTCGGACTTGAGCTCGTTTTGTAAGATATTCAACATCTTAAGCTCAAGTAATTGGTTTTCAAAACGTTGAACACAATTTTTCGAGAATTTCTCAAAAAGGTTTTTTTAAATCTTTCAAAATTGTGTGTTCAAAAAATGTTTTGATAAAAAGAGCATGTCTTCTGGAATCGATAATATTTACGATACTAGAAATGTCATTCAATAATGACACGGGGTTGTAAATAAAGTTCGAGCAGAAGTTCAAATGTTTAAAACATGCTCAAAATGGTTTGCTATTATTTCAGATAGTAACCCGCTTTTCATAATCAAGTCAAGCATTTCACCGGAAAGCTTTGACTCAACAACGGGAATTCATTTTCTCGGGCATGGTTTACTTTACAACCATGTAAGGGATTGTGTTTACTTTATAACACAATCTAACACGGATATATGTACGTGTCAGTGCATTTATTTGTTAAAACAAGAGAAATCTTGTTTTTATGAAGTTATCATCTCTACCAACCGTAGCAATTTACAATTGATATCTACATACTCGACGATGCGACTACTCAAACGGCGACTACAGCTCTTTCAATAGAACACGGGTCAGCAATTGAGGGGGAGCAATTGTCCAGCAATCAGAATCTTTGACGCTAAAAGTGCCAAGTTCACATGTTGATGTCAAGACAAAGATATCAATCGTACACATGGAGTAAAGAGATAACTTCAGACATGATGAGGCGACCAACATTCGTGAACAAGAACCATGTGCTTCTTTCATATGATGTTCTCCATCATTCAGGTCCAACCTCATAAATTGCTAATCTTGTGAATACATTATCATATCTGATCTTTGCACGTGATAAATACCTTACACTTGTGTTTAAAAGGTATTTAATTTACGTTTCAAGTACACCCTCATTAATTTGAGGGGGAGCTTGTGTAATTCATGAAGATAATTGGCTTTGCATTTTTCTTCCCAAAATTTTCTTAAAATGCTATTAAATCAATTGATATTAAAAACATCGATTGGGTTAATATTTTTAATATGGGGGAGAAAATATGATTTAATATGGGAAATGATTAATCACAAATGGTTTGACTTAACGTGCTAGCTCATCCCGACATGTGCGAAATGTTTTCGGATATTGTGGCATATGTTAAGGGGGAGAAAAATGGATTTGCACTATCAAAATGGATTTCATGGTGACATACACTTACCCAAAACATCTCTATTCACGACGGTGAAGATTGTGGTGACATAAGGATGGTAGGATAGGTTAAAGTCCAATGATTCCTCTAGAACCGGAGGAATCTTCCCAAGGACATTCCATAGCTAGAAATAGTAGTCCTTAGGAAAGATGGAGAAAGATTGTGAACGTAGCTGAATGCCGACCAAGTACTTAAGTTAGCACTGGAACAATCACAACAAGGTGCTAGTGATGACGTATTGGTAAGCATTGAAGGGGTTGAAGAATGAAAAAGAATTGTAAAGATAAAGGGTGTAAAGAAAGAAGCCCTCCTTACAACTTAGGCAGAAACCGGGTCAATACATATGCTATTAAGATCATTGTTTAATGATTCTTGATATTGAAGACAGACATCATGGACCCAGTGATGCAAAGCACAACCCATCCCAGCTAACTCAGATATCTCTTAAAAGATATTTGTTTTAATCACACGGAGACAACACGTTATCTATTGATTTATTCACTCCGAATAAATTGGTATTGAAAAGGTGGCACTCCTCTCCAGCCTCCGATCACTAAAATCCAAAGTGCACGATCGAGTCTAGAGCCATTTGAGATAATTAAATATCTCATTAGGACACACTTTCATAATTCCTTGCTTCTTCATACACTGTGAAAAGTAAGAAAGATCTTAAGAGTCCTACGCAAAATCTTCATGATCTTGCCTGAACATCCGAGTAATACGAAAGTATTTACAATGAAGATGGAAATCCTTCTTGAGCGAATATAAAAAAGCTCATGGTAGGTGACTTGTGCGATTCTTTATGAATCAAACTTGTGATAACTGGAAAGCAACGGCTGTTTAATTCTTAACTGAATTTAAACACGTTCCAGGCCTCTACGCAATATCTCAGTGATCTTGCCAGAACACTCAGAGTGATACCTTTGTGTTCACGGTGATGAGTGGAAATCCTTCTAGTGTTAACCTCAAACAGCACTTGGTAGGTAACTTTCAAGATTCTATACGAATCAAGCTCGTGACAACTGGAAAGCAACGATGGTGCGGTTCTTAATTGAATTTCACTTGTTCCAGGAACATGAATTGACGGCTTCAAATCATGCGGATATTATTATCCAAATGATTCACTCTTTATGTTCGCAGTCAGCTTTGGACGGTCGAATAAACAGAACGGGTTTACCTGCGAAATCCTGTCAGGAAGTTACTTAATTGAAACTATCCGTCACGGGTACGATATCTAATATCGTCCAACGGTCTTCACCGACCGGAGGTAAAATGCTACCGATTTAGAATGAAATGTTCAAAGCCATTTCTTTCGTGTCTACTTATGTTGCGGCATTTGAAGACGGTGGCGTTGCGGAATCCAAGAAGAAGACGTCCCCACATGCTTATACTGCATACACTCAGTACTTCAACGAATTCAAGAAAGTCTGAAGGTCAAGTCTTCCGCTGTATCAAACTCTGAAGCTTTCAAGAATTATAAAGGTATAAGTGTGTGGAACATGAAGTCACGAAGAGGCGAATATCACAAGTGATGAATGCACAAGGTCAAGGCAAAAGAACATGCTCAAGACTAAAGTCAAAGATCTCATCAGCATATTCACAAGAACAAGATCGAAGACTCAAGCATAGTATGCTAGGTTTAAGATTTTGTAAAATGGTGTGACCTCCCTTTGGGGGAGATTGTTGGAAATACGTTTTTCCAAGGAAAGTCTCGGTCACATCATTATTAGCATAGATCACGAGCTTTAGACTATTTAGGACATTGTAACTTGGAGTGACCTCCCTTTGGGGGAGATTGTTGGAAATACGTTTTTACGTATTTAGAAAGGATCGGTCACTCCAATGATATTGGGCTCGTGATCCAATATAGCCCATATAGCCCACATGTAGGGTGGGCTATATAAACCCCCCTCCTAGCATGTTAGGAGGGGTTGTTGGTTCACTTCCATTTTCACATAATCACATTTCCATCTTTTCTTCTTAATCCTCTCCTTTCTCTCTCTTCTTTCTCTCTCTAAGTTTTCCATTTATCATCCATTCAATAGATAATCCATACAATGCTAAATCCTTAGAAAAATACGATCCTACACAGTCGCGATGAACGTCGTACAACTCAAAACAGCGGCATTTGTGCGCCTGGCCTTGAGAACACAATGGCTTATGGTCAGCTTCAACAGATCCTCGTGTTTCGTTATTTGTCGTTAAGTGTTGTGTTGTTCAAAGTTAAGTGGTTCGACACTCGCCCTATGTTACGTAAAAAACGTCTTATCTATAGAAACAACATGACTCAACTCACCGACACAAGAGCTGAGTATTGGAAAGATGAACAATACATTCTCGCAACACAAGTCAAACAAGTCTTCTACATTGAAGATCAGAACAAACCCAACTGGAAGGTCGTTGAACATGTTAATCATAAAAAGTTTTCCAACGGGGGTGTCATAGTGTCAGATGCCGTTCCTGATATTATACATTTCGACAACTCATCTGATCTACCTCTTTCCACTGATTTGAATAACTTGGGTGATGTGACCTTGAATATAGATGGCCACGAAACGGAGGTTGATGCACCGCCAAATATCATTGATGTTGATGATGAAGACGATGGTATTACTGATGATGAAGACGTCCCTCATGATTTAAGTGATGAAGAACGTGTGAATGATGATGATGGTGAAGACAGAGTTTATTCTAGTAAAGAAGAAGATTGACCTTTAGTTGTAACTTGCAAAAGACACTTATTTATTTGAATTAATGAATCTAATTGTTGTGGATTTTTTAAATGTGTATATTTATTTGGATGTGTTGTATTTGAATTTGTGCATGCTTATATTATTTTGTTCATGAATTTGTCTATGTTATGCTAATTGTACTTGTACAGATGTCAGCAGATTTTGCAGGATCATACGGTGGTGACGGTGGTGGTGAGGATGAACCTCCTACGCCAAACATCCGCAACAGTTGTTTTGCCTTATTTAGAAATAAAGGTAAGAATATTTGGATTATTGTAACACAATCAAAAATTTGGTGCATATATATGTTGCTTGCCTTGAATTTTTATTACTTTGTCACTCACTTGATTTTTGCAGGCAAAGGCAAAAGAAAAGAAAATTTGGGCGGCAGAGCGGCCGGTAGAAAGACTCGGGGCATTAGCCGATGTATCGATTTGTTGGAGGAAGTTGGTGAGCATGGCCCTGTCCCGATAGATTTTGAAGAAAAATCTCACCGGCCTCGCGGCACGCATGCTCAGCATTTATCTAATTACATCGGGGATTGTATCAGGAGGCTCGTGCCACTGTACTACCCAAGTTGGGCTGATGTCCCTGATGAGATCGATACATTGGTTTGGGCGAACATAGAGGTCAGTTATCATTTTTATGTTCATAACATTATTGTGTTTATTTATTTAATGGTGTATATATTTAAATAAATTTGTTTATTTATTTATATCATATAAATAAATAACAAATTTAAATAAATATACAAATTGTATCTTATTTATTTATATCATATAAATTTTTTTTAAATATATATAAAAAAATTAGAATAAATATAAAAAAAATTTAAATAAATATATATTTGATGAGAATAATGTAATAAGCTTTTCGGATAAGCTGTTTTCAAACAGCTTATCCTGATATGCTTATCAGAACAGGCTGTTTGAATACAACTTATCTTGATAAGCTTATCAGAAACTGTGTGAAAACAGCTTGTTCTGATATGCTTATCAGGATAAGCTGTTTTCAAACAGCTTGTCCTGATAAGCTTATCAGGATAAGCTGATTTCAAACAGCTTGTCCTGATAAGCTTATCAGAACAAGTTGTTTTCAAAAAGCTTATGCTTATCAGGATAAGTTGTTTTTATTATAAAAAATTAAATAAATGACTAAGCCATTAAATAAATAAACAAAATAATGTATAAATTATATCTCTAACTCTAACTCTGTGTTTGTTTTATTTGTTGTATATGAATGCAGAATAAGTTTAATTTGACGCCACACAAGAGTGATCCTGGTAGATGGAAGGAAATACGTGGCGGCATCAATCAAATGCTTACAAAGAGCTATAATTCTCGAAAAAATACGCTCAAGACAAAGCATTGGGTCCGAGACATCGATACCGGCAGGGTAGATATCGACAGAGTCCGCAGCGAGCGTCCAGAGGAAATTACTTCAGAGGACTGGGAGAAACAGATCGCACTTTGGAGTAATCCGGATTACGAGAAAAGATGCCAGACGAACTCCCAGAACCGGTCTAAGCAGAAGACGCCGAGTCGGCAGGGATCCCGATCGTTGGCACGCCTTCGAGACCAAGTGGTGAGAAATTCTATAATTAATTTACATACATATATGTCTTTCATTATATGTTTTGGTGTGTTGTGATTTTTTGTTTTGAATTTGCTTCATTCTATATATGCGTGTCTATGTATGTACAGACGCAAGCTGCAATTGAAGCTGATGTGCCACCCCTGACTGTCATTGATCACTTCTTCATTGCGCACACCGACCAGGATGGGAATTTTCCTTGCGATGCGGACCGCGTTATGTATGTAAGTATTTTTTTTAAATTAATTAATTAATTAATTTTTTTTTGGATATGCCTTGGTTTTTTACTATTCCTTGCCGATAAATAATGTACCAACCCGACTAATATATAATATACTAACTGTCGTTTGTTTTTGTCACTTCATTAGGAGGAGATGCTTGCGATGAAGGCTGAAGGAAAACATACGGACGACGAGATCAACCGTATCGTCCGAGGTGGAAAGCAGCGAGGCCACATGCCCGGTGTCGGCCAGATAGTGCCGAGAAGGAGTGCTCACTATATTCCTCCTCCTCCTCCCGTCGACCCACGGTTGGAACAAGGGTCTCAAGTGTTTAACTTTATGAGAAGTGGGTTTGCCGATGCGTTCGCAGCATTTCTATCGGGTGGTGCTAGCGGGAGTGGCACGGGAGGCAGCGGTAGTGGCGCCGGTGGGAGTGGTAATGGTTAGTATGCTTGTCTTGTTTTTCCTACCTTAGCATGCAAGTTTAATAATTGTAAACCCCGAATTGCAAGTTTAATAAGTGTAACTAGGAACTTTGTACTCAAGTTGTGACATGTATTTGTATTGATCGAGAGGTTACATGTTATTGTGTTTTGGTACTAGATTCGTGGTAGATTTTTAGTATTTTTATCTTCAGGTTTTGTATTTGTATTCCCAGGTTTTGGTAGATTTTTTCCGGAAAAATTCCGGAAAAAATCTGGAAACAGCCTGCTGTGCAGGCAGCTAAAAAAAAATGTCAAAGTTTCCCTGGCGACATGTGGCCAGGGAAACTTTGGCTCATTTGACTTTCTAAAAAGTCAGCCAATTTTCCCTGGCGACATGTCGCCAGGGAAACTCAAGAAAAACATTGACTTGTCAACGCCAGGCGTTGACTCGTCAACGTTACGTCTAGTTTCCCTGGCGACATGTCGCCAGGGAAACTCGAGAAGAACATTGACTTGTCAACGCCAGGCGTTGACTTGTCAACGTAACGTCTAGTTTTCCTGGCGACATGTCGCCAGGGAAAAGTGAGGTTTAATAACCTGTTTAACTTAAGTTCCTTAATCAGTCATATTTTCCCTGGCGACACATGTCGTCAGGGATACTATCCCGCACCAACTCCAGCGTGGCACCAATTTTTGAACCAAAGAGTTTGCGGGGCCCACTTGTCGCCAGGGAAATCCTAATTTGTCGCCAGGGAAACAATCCCGCACCAGCCTTTCTTGGCGAGGTTTCCCTGGCGACATGTCGCCAGGGATTCATCTTCCCTGGCGACATGTCGCCAGGGAAACGTCGCGAATTTGGCGAGGGAAGGCAGCGAATATTGTAGTGTAATGAAGTTAGACGACATTTATTTGTATAAGCGTTTGAAAAAATATATTTTGACTGCCCGTGTATTACACGGTCTTAAACTAGTATCTAATTGTAAGACAACTTATGATACAAAGAACTATGTGAAGAGGTGTGTTTTATTAGTAACATAAGCTAATAAGTTCTTTTTGAAAACAAATGACTCTGCAACGCTCCAGACTTCCTATTCTTATCACTTTCAGTCGAAGAATCTAGAAGTAACGGCAGTCCGTCGACCTTGACTTCAAGCCTACAAGTTTAAAAATCACACAATAAGTCACTGTAAACTCATAACCAGTTTTAGTATGCTATATTCTTACAAAAGTACATTAAAATTCTTACACTGGCCGAAACTCGAGGCCATATACGATGAGGCCAGACATAGTTCCTTCAAGACTCGTAAATTTCATATTCATAGAAAGAGAGAAGTCCTTGAATTCATGAGCTGAGTTAAACTTCCACAGTTGAATCTCCATCCATCCATCTTCCCTTTGTTTTGGAACCCGGGTAGTATCATTTATATTCAATGGGCTTGGAGTTATAAAGTATAAAAATCCGGCCTGGTTATTTTCTAGGTGAATTAAATCTCGAACTTTCACGGGACAATGCAGTCCCTGCCCTTTTTTTGAAATCTTGAACACAATGTAACACATGTATTCTGTATCGGGTGATAACATTTGGCTTTCAATTCTGCATTTGATATGAAGTACTTTTTGTGGTAAAAGCTCACACACCTTCCCAAATCTGCATGTGCAACATATGTACGTAATACGGTTACGTACATGTTAAAAAGAATCATTTGGAGACACAGAAAACTAAATCCATATGGTAAAGCTTTTTAAAGTTTGTTCAGAAAATCAAACCTGCAGTGAGTTGATCTTCTTGAACTATAGAGATTCACATCAGAAAATTTTAATATAGTTTCCTCTGCAGAAAGCATGAGAAGTTTCTTCCCGTTTACTTTGCCCAACCAGAACATCTCCTCAGAGTTTCTGTATAACTTAAATATATCTTTAAACTTAGTTGGCAACTGTTGCAGTTGATCCACGCTGAAGTTTGATTTCAAGACTTTCGGGACTTCCTCCGAATTTCCAATGTCTTCACGTTTCACCTGCATAGAAATCATGTTATAAGCGTGTAACTTAGATTTCTTTTCCATAAACTCACCAACTTTATAAAATATATAAAGGTAAAATGCAATAACTGTTCACGTGGTTCCCGGGCAATCCCAATAACATAAAAAGTGCAGGCATAGTTCATGTGGAACTTTTGGTTCATATATAACTTTTTTTTACCCAAATGAGGGTATTTCGTTGTTTAACTTTTTCCCATGAGAAAAAGTGAACCGAAGTTCAGATAAACAAATTGCGCCTGCACTTTTGGAGTTATAGTGATTGCCCTCGTGAGTTGGACAAACCATAACTAAGGAATATATTTAAATTTACCTTCTCAATGGCTTGAAATTCAATGCCTTCAACATAAATAGCTCCATCTCCATACTGGTAGGTTGAAAAGCTGTCCACTAGAAACTCAAACACAACATCCTCTTTCTGGTTCGAGTATCGGTCCAACTCAATCATCATCCACTCCTTGTCTCTCCATGTTGCAAAATACGCATGCTGACTTTCGGTCCCCTTTTTATACTTAAGGTTAACATATGCCGGTCTACTTGAAAAGTTTTTTAGATCACAAAATTTGAAGACTAGATAGACCCCATAAACAACATCTGGAGATAAAAATTCAGCATTTGTCTTGATGTTGATGTTTAAGTTGGAAATATCTGACATCTCCGCTACTGTTTGAAACCTGCACATATTTAAAAAAATATCCATGATGTGTATGTTTATCATTCGCACCAATGCATATATTCATTTACCACGCTCTGGCGAGATTGGGTTAGTTGTTGTACTTGTGAACTAACATGGGTAGAGATCAGAGAAAGAGAGAAGAACCTTGATTCAGGAAGAGATTCCCACTTCAGTGGACAACTCTTTATGTATGAAAACGTTATGGCCGATACCATTTTATTTCTTTCCCCATTACCATCGAATGACAGCAGCTGTTACACAACATAACTTAATTCAAACTATTCATATCGATCATGTGTAAATGCAAGTATGATTTCTAAGTTGTCCCTCAATAAGTAAAAATGCATTAAACACTGTGAACACAAAATAACCGAGATATATAACGAATTGATTACCACTTTGTCCTGTTGAAGGAGGACTCCTGTTGAGAATATGTTGTAAAGATCCTCTTTCTTTATGGTAGAATAGATTTCCGAGCACTTTGACATCTGGATTATATCTTTATAGTCTTTAGGCAATTTGGGCTCCCATTTCTCATAGTCCTCCTGTATATACATTAATCAATTAATAAACACATGTTTTCAAGGCCATACTTTAGATATCTATGAATTAAAAGTTAGCCAATTTTGTCAAAATATAGAAACTTACGTGAAATTCCAATGATTTCTTGAGTTGTATGACCACTTCTTGAGCTGTTGGTCGTCTTTCCCTCCTGTGATGTAAGCATTGAATGGCAATCTTTGTAAATGTAGTATACGACTGTGGCACAATTTGTTCTTTGATACTCTCAAACACTAACTTATCAAGTTTTCCGACAAAATAGTGTTGTTTAGCCAAAAATGGTAAATAAAGATACTCATCGTCTAGTTCTATAGACGATAGTTTCCCACACAATATGTCAAATAGAACCGCACCCAGCGAGAATATATCAGATTCTTTGGTTAAGAAGCCAGTTTTTGAGTATAGTGGGTCACGATAGCCGATTGTGCCTGTAACATTGTCGATGACAAAGCCTACATCCCGATTTGTTGGACATACTAAGGAAAGCCCAAAATCAGTTATTTTTGCTTTCCAATCATCAAACAATAGAATATTGCTGCTGCTGATGTCCCTATGTACTACCATTTCTGGACTTGAAACAGTTCCATGAAGAAACTCCAACCCCGTTGCAATATCTATGCATATCTTAAGCCGCATCACCCAGGTAAGACCATCATCGCTCAAGTACTTATCAAGACTACCTCTGGATGCATACTTATATACAATAATTTTCTCATCCTCTTCATCACAGTAGCCAACAAGACCAATAACATTTTCATGTTTATACTCCATAAGGATTTGCAGCTCTGTCATAAACTCAGCTTCTCCTTCAGCAGACTTCCTTTCCAACCGCTTTGCAGCAATGATGTTAGGTCCCTGAGCTTGAGTAACTCCTTTGTATACGTTCCAGAAACGTCCACGTCCAATAATATTCTCTTGACTGAAGGCTTGTGTGGCCAACTTTATGTTTTGAAGTGACAGTTTGAGGTTGTCCTTGTGATTTTCCTGTAAATAATGGACTTAATTTGATAAGTAAAAAACAAACAGAAACTACTAATGTGACAGAAACACAAAAAGGTTCTTATGTATTGTTTGGCGTATACCACATTGATCATATGTGTAATATACTCAAAATGTATCTCTAAATCATTATCTTACCTGAAAGTTTATCGCCTTTTGGAGTTTGTCGATGACAACTTCGATTGTTGGACGTTGCGCTTGAGTTTCTGCCAGACACTGATATGCGATTTTTGAAAATACGTCCAAAGACTCTTTATCAGGTCCTTTAGTTAGAGAAAAGACATGTTCATCGGTTTCTTCCTTTATCTTGTGATCAACAACTTCCATTAGCGTTCCCTTCTCAAAATGATGCCGTGCAATGGGTGCAATCCCCTTCCCATCAATGTCAGTGAAAATATGTTCATAGGCCAACCTCCCGGTCAAGATCTCGAATAACACCACTCCAAAAGAGTAAATGTCTGCTTTCTTGTTTAGCTTGCCAGACTTCTCATATTCTGGATCCAAATACGTCTTTGTACCTGCAATGGTACTGGCATTCCAAGTACTAGCATCTTGATCTGCTGGGTGAATTTTGGAGAGCCCAAAATCAGCAATCTTAGCCTCCCAATTATCGCCCAATAGAATATTCGCGCTCTTGATGTCGCGGTGTATTATCTTTTGTTTGTCTTGATCTGTGTTGGTGTGAATGTAATTCAAGCCATGTGCGATATCAAGACATATTTTCAAGCGTTGCATCCAAGTTAGATTAGTCATTTTATCATTATTTCCCATATAATCCTCCAGACTTCCTCTAGAAGCAAGCTCATAGACAAGGATCAGGTGATCACGATCTTCATCACAAAAACCTAGAAGAGAGATGATATTCTCATGTTTACAGCTAGTCAGCGTTTCAATTTCTGCAATGAACCCTTGTTCTCCATGTGTATTGAAGATTCGTTTTATTGCTACAGTGCTTCTTTTCTTGGGAAGATCACATTTATTCTCCCCATCTATCGATGATGATTTACTGCTATCATAATATTCGAGTTGTGCCTTGTATACCATACCATATCCGCCTGACCCAATGCAATATTTGTCAGCAAACTTCTCTGTGGCCGTCTCGATATCAACAAGTCCAATCTTCAAGTGTTCTAAGTTCTTCCACTGCAATATTAAAAACATAAAGGCTAGTAAGATAACACTCCCTCGAAGAAATTGGTTCTATAACCGAAAGAAATCTATAGAATATGTGAACATTACCACTGATGATAAAAAAATTCGAAATTTTTACTAATTTTGATGTTAATTGTGACAGCAAACTTTTAGTCGCCAATCTATCCTCAGCTAATGGAATCATTAAACTTCAATATATACCATTAACGGTTTAAAACTGATTTGTGATTTGTGAGTGTGACAATGTGTGAGGTCTTTGATGGCTGGAAGAAGATTGAAGGGTGTGTGGAAGTGGTTCTTCTGAATAAATTTAACGACCCGATAAAAGCTGCCCTCATCAGAATGTGTCATTCGTGTACTTTAGTTTATAGACCTAAAAAAAGTAATTACCTTCAAGTGATTAAATAATGTACCATCAACTGCAGTCTTTGGAAGTTCCTGGAAATGATCAATCGATAATATACTAGTTATTATTACATAAAGTTCATACATAGTACACTTATTATAGCAAACAGTTTATAAACAAGTTGATTTTCTTACTGGATGTTCATGTTTCCACTGAAGTTCCAACGCTTTATCAAGTCTTTTGACAACCTGGTCTATATATGGACGTTTTGCTCGTTCCTCTTGTAAGCAGTAATATGTTGTCTCTGAGAAGATTCTGAGCGATTCTGGGTCCATCTGTTTTCGTAAATGCGGATCGACCATATCATCTAAATGAGATTTTTTCAGTTGACTTAATAACCCCTCTCCCAACTCATCTTCATCTTCATTTACTGCACTCCTTCCGCACAACACTTCACATAATACAACGCCAAACGAATACACATCTGACTTGTGGGTCACACCTCCAGTCTTTTTATATTTTGGGTCCACGTATGCATTTAGAACAACATCACGTGTAAGTAGAAGATGTTGCCTCCGAGCTACACTACTTTTCAATGCAAGTTCAAAACCCGATAACTTGGGTTCCCATTTGTCATCCAGTAAAATATTCGAGCTCCTGATGTTGCAATGGATGACACTAAAATCTCGTCCAGGATCATAATGGAGGTAACTCAATGCATTCGCGATACCAACACATATCTTCAATATTTTTACCCATGTGAGGGTCTTGTCACTTAGATACGTTTTGAGACTTTGGTTGGCCTCCTTCTTGTATACGATAATCTTATTGTTCACATCTTCACAAAACCCAACAAGAGACACTAGATTCGTATGTCTGAGACTAGAAAGCATCGAAACCTCTGTCCAAAAGCTTTTGCTCTCATCTTTTACATAATTTCGGTAGAACCCCTTTACGATAATATCGATGAATTGTTCAGAATGTAAGAGACGGCCTTTGCAAAATCTTCCAAGCTTAAATTCTTCCATAATATTTTCAGCAGCAAAATTGTTGGTTGCTGATTTTATATCTTGAAAGCTGAGTTTTAAGTGAGAAAGATCTTTGAGGAAAGACTTTTTCTCTTTGCCGACATGGGACTCAACACGTGTAGATATGGAGGTTAATGATCCCTATATGAATCAAACCAGACAACATTACCAAATGTTTCAAATTAAGACGTTCTTGAAGTTCGAGTGATTTATAAGTAAATAATTACCTCGTCATGACTGGTTAATGCATCTTCATCTTCAGCCATAGCTATTGAGTGTTCCTTTAATATCATCAGATATACAGTCATAAGTAAACAATTTTACACGTTCTGATATTAATATAATCAATAAATAGAGATTAGTTAATATTAAAGAGATTAAAGATAAAAGAGAAAACTGTCTTACAACATTTTGACGATCCATTTGAAGTTTCAAAGCGCTCTCAAGCCTTCCGACAATCTCGTGGATATTTGGGCGTTTTGATCGTTCTTCATTTATGCAGTCATACGCTGTTTTTACGAAAACATTTAGTGATTGTGGATCCATTTGTTTCCATAGAATCGGATCAATTATTTCATCCAGCGTTTTCTTCTTATAATGGAAAATGACCACAGGAGCCAAATACTTATTATCCTGGTAGTCAGTTATTGATCTCCTACCACACAGTAGTTCAAACAATACTATACCAAAGGAGTACATATCCGACTTGTGGTTCACAGTTTTAGTCTCCATATATGTTGGGTCTTCATGCCCTTTCACATTTTGAACTGTATTACAATGAAATGAATGATTCCTTTGAAATGCTTTAATCTTCATCGAAGCTTCAAAACCACATAACTTGGGTTCCCAGTCATCATTCAATACAATTGTGCCACTGTTGATATTCCGGTGTATTACGCTAAAATCACGTGGCTCATCGTAATGAATATAGCTCAATGCATGTGCAATACCGACAGATATGACCAATCTTCGCACCCATGTCAACGATATCAGGTCACTTTGATAATTAAAGAGACTTCCCCTGGTATCATGCATGTTAATGATGATCTTCTCATCATTTTCATCAGAAAAACCAACAAACGATACTAGATTTTTGTGCTTGAGACTAGAAAGCATGGAAATCTCCATCCAAAATTGTTGTTCTCCATCCTTCCTTCCTTTCTTTAACCTCCGAGCATAGATAGGAATCAACTGACCGGACCAAAAGAGCCGTCCCTTGTATTCCTTTACAAACCTATATTCTCTGATGACATTTTCTTGAGCGAAGTTGTTGGTGGCATATACAATATATTCAAGGGGAACTCTGAGATGAGCAAATTCGTTGTGGGGCAAAGACGTTATCTGTTAATCAAGTAAAAATGTGATGAGAAAAAGGGAGTAGAATAATTCCTGAACTATGTCTAAGACATGTTGATCTCACATGTGTTAATAATAAAGAACTATATCCTTAATTCGTTTAAATGTAACCCGAATGATGTATGCGTTTGTGAATTGTGATGAGATAAATAAACAGTAAATACTTTTTGACGAACAACATTTTCCGATAAAAGAACAGAGCATATATGGTGAAGTCATATGAAGCAAGGTCAGCAAATTAACTGATGCAGTGAAGGTGTATAAACTCACTATAATAGAAAGATGGAAGAGAAAAAAGTCTTACCGCATTTTGATGTTCTAACGCTTTCTCAAGTCTCGTGACAATCTCATCAATACTTGGGCGCCGCGATGGTTCTTTGTTCAGACAGTCATATGCTGTTTCTGTGAAGATGTCCAATGACTGCAAGTCCATTTGTTTCCAAAGATCCCAATCAATTATTTCATCGAGTCTTTTCTCTGTATAATGGGTAGCGACCAGTGGAGCCAAATACTTATTTGTGTCACTGTCGATGATCGATGTTCTACCACACAGTACTTCCAGCAATACTATCCCAAACGAGTACATATCCGACTTGTGGCTCACTTTCTTTGTCTCGAGATATGTTGGGTCTACATACCCATTCACATACATAGGTGTATTAGTATGAAATAAATGGTGCCTTTGAGAGGCTTTAATCTTCATGGAACGTTCAAAATCACCTAACTTGGGTTCCCATTCATCATTTAATATAACGATAGAGCTATCTAGAGACCCATGTATTACGCTAAAATCACGATGCTCATCGTAATGAATGTAGCTCAATGCATGTGCAAGACCCACACATATCTCCAATCTTCGCACCCATGTCAACAACATCGGGTCACTTATATATTCGATGAGCATTCCCCTGGTCTCAAGCTTGATAATGATGATCTTCTCGCCATTTTCATCACAAAACCCAACAAGAGAAACCAGATTTTTATGCTTGAGAGTAGAAAGCATTGAAATCTCCATCCAAAACAGTTGTTCTCGATCATTCCTTTCTTTATTAAACCTCCGAGCAGTGATATCAATCAACTCACCGGACCACAAGAGCTGTCCATTGTATCTCTTTTCATACCCATTTTCTGCAGTGGCATTTTCTTCAGCGAAGTTGTTGGTGGCGGATAGGATATTCTGAAGGGGGACTTTGAGGTGAGCAAATTCGTTGCTGGGCGAAGACATTATGGTCTGTTAATCAAGTAAAAATGTGAGTGAGAAAAAAGGGAGAATATAATGCCTGCGAAAACTATTGACTTTAAAGATGTTACTTAGTACTTGTTTTTTGCAAATTCAGTCATCATCGCTGTCGTTACTAATCTTATTTACCAAATTAAACTACCTGTAAATACATATTACTTGTTCTTTGCAAATGCAGTCATCATCACTGCTGTTACTAATCTTATTCCTACAGATCTACAAGTAAATAGATGATTTCCAGACTCTAACTTCTTCAATATGTGGATATCATTCCTAGATCCGAACCGCCATGAAATCTTATGTCAACAAGTTTGATACAGTGAATTGTATTGAGTTCACAAATGTTTACAGACTTCAGCAAGTACTTTTACTATAACGGTTTCCATCTTTTAATCCCCACTTAATTAACCTGACTGGTTCAACTGGTCACTGGTTCCGGCTTAGATTACAGGTTAAAAGATCCTTTTTAAGAATTCAAACCAGTGTGATCCGTCGGGTTTTACCTGTTTCTATAATTCTGGCTGGGTTTGTTATTAAATTTTTTATACGCCTTCCACATTGCATTTTATAGGTTTTTTTAGGCTTTAAAAGCTGTTTTGATAGAATTTGTAAGGCTTTAAAAGCCGTTAGGACAGGTTTTTATGGTGCTTTAACTATATGTTATTTGGACAGCAGAAAGATCAACATTTTGAACTGGCTTATATGATGTATAAATGGCAGTTTCATATAAGCATTTGCAGCAATTACATGCTGTTTTTTTTAAATCACTTGCATGTTTGTATGTTGTTTTTTAACAGCAATCACAGCCTTTATATGCTGTTACGACAAAGTTTTTTACAGTAACCATGTTTTTTTGCCACAGTTACATGTTTGTATGTTGTTTTTCATAGCAATTACATGCTGTTTGGACATTAAAATGTTGTATGTTGGGATAGGTACATGAAAGATGAAACCTGCTTTGATCTTAGAGTAAATTTCTAAGAGTTAAATGAGACAATAAGAGAAGTAGCTTACATGTTAGAGTCTTGTTTAGTACTCCTGTTAAAATTGTGGACCTAATCAGATACCATGTTAACTCCTTAAGGTCTTATTGTGTTTTGTTTCATTGTTTCAGTTAAGCTTTGGATGTTCAGTGTTAGCAGCTTATGAGGTGGAGGACCATTCTTGTCACATTTGGAAAGATTGAAGCCCATGCCCAATTTTCAGCCCAAGTTATATCCAAGCCCACAAAGACCTTTCAACGGCTCTTTGTGGTTTGTATACATATTAGACGCTCCCCTTTGTTGTCTTTTATCTGAGTTTGTTTTGAGTGTGTTTCTCTCTCTTTCAATCATGTAACCCAAATCATTTATCGTTTTCTATCTTTGTAAAACTATTATCACTTTAGATAAAGGGTCATACCAGATTAGCTATGGTGACCTTTATCTTGTTTTTTTTTTATCTTTGAACTCTTTTATTTATGAAAGGTTTTGATTCTGAGGTTCTATCTTGTTTGATTCTATCTTATTAAGTTTTTCTACATGGTATCAGAGCCTGGTTGCTCTGAAATCGTTAAAAAAGTTTTTTAGGGTTTCAAAATTTTTTGGGGGTTTCGATATGTTTTTTGGATAGATCTGCTATTGAGATAGCTAGATTTGAAAGGTTTTATATTTTTTTCTTCTTTATCGGTCTTAAAATCATTTTTTTAATGTTAGGGTTTCTAAACTTTTTTGGGGGTTTCGATATTCTTTATGTTCTAATCTTATTTTTGTTGTAGGGAAGGTTCTCCCTTGATCTATTGTTTTGGTCTGTTGCTGATTCTACTTTTCCCTATTTTTTTAAATTAGGGTTTGGTAAGGAGGTTCTGTTTCTTCTAGACTAAGTGAATCTAGAAGAAGCAGTTCGATTGTGCTATTGTGTATGCACTGTAACACCCCTTCTCTCACTCTCCTTTTTTTGTTGGTGGTAGATTATTTGATTATTCATTCTCATATACGTGTTTTGGCTGTTTTTTGTGGTGTTTGTATTTATTACTCTCTCTTTTGCTGGCTTGTTTGTTATTGGGGTATTCTATTTATTTGGACCCTTAATCTCTGTCTTGCCTTTGACCTGCCACCCTTGAGTGGTTTGGAAGCCTGGGAACTTTGTTGACTTTGATTAAGTTCTATTTTTAGGGTTTGGTTTCTGTGATTGCTCACCATGACTAGTGTTCATGGTGACACAGACACTGAACAACAAGATGACTAGATTGGGGAAGAATCTGTCACCTTGATCAATAAACTTGACCTTAGTGACCCTTTGCACCTTCACCCAAATGATTCTGCCACATTGACTATGATTTCTATAAACTCAAAGGAACTGAGAACTATCAAATTTGGCCTAATGCTATGCTTTTGGCTTTGTAACGAAAAAATAAAACGCGTTTCATAAATGGTTCTTGTAGAAGATCCCTAACTAATGATGTGTTGGGAAAACAATGGGACAGAGTCAATGCTGTGGTGTTAGGTTGGATTCTTAATTCTATATCTGATGAATTGTTTCTTGGTCAAATTTTCTCACCATGACTAGTGTCCATGGTGACACAGACATTGAACAACAAGATGACCAGATTGGGGAAGAATCTGTCACCTTGATCAATAAACTTGACCTTAGTGACCCTTTGCACCTTCACCCAAATGACTCTGCCACATTGACTGTGATTTCTATAAACTCAAAGGAACTAAGAACTATCAAATTTGGCCTAATGCTATGCTTTTGGCTTTGGAAGGAAAAAATAAAAATGGTTTCATAAATGGGTCTTGTAGAAGATCCCTAACTAATGATGCGTTGGGAAAACAATGGGACAGAGTCAATGTTGTGGTGTTAGGTTGGATTCTTAATTTTATATCTGATGAATTGTTTCTTGGTCAATTTTTCTCTAAGAAAGCTAAGCATGTTTGGAATGATTTAAAGGAAACCTATCATAAGGTTGATGGGTCTGTGATATTTAATCTTCATCATAAAATTAACACCTTAAAGCAAAATGGTTCCAACTTATCTGATTACTATCATAGTTTGAATGCTTTGTGGAAACAATATGATGCTATGGTTGAACTTCCTAATTGTGTTTGTGCTACTACTAATGATTTCAAGAATCATAGCAAGTTATTGAAGTTGATGCAATTTTTAATGGGTCTTGATGACTCTTATATGACCATTAGAAGTTCTATTCTCTCTAGAGAGGTTTTACCTTATATCAAAGGTGCTTATGCCATCATCTCTAGTGAGGAGTCTTACAGAGTTGCTTCTGGCAATTTGTCTCGTACCTCTCAGAGGAATCAGACTTCTGCTTTTCTTTCAAATGGGCCCACCAGAAATGTGTTTCAAACCCACCAGAATGTTAACCCTAATACTTTCAAACCTAATGGTGGCTTTAGACCTAACTATAATGGCAACCCTAGACCTAACATGGCCAATAGACCTAATACTTATAGACCTAATGGGAATTCTGAAGTGGTCTGTGAAAACTTTGGGTACAATGGACATACTATTGATAGTTGTTTTAAACTCATTGGATTTCCTGCTGATTTTGGGAAAAAGAAATCCGGTCAAAATTCAAAAGGGAAAAATTTTTCTAACAACTGTTGGATCTAATTCCAACTCTTTGTTTTCTGATGAACAACTTTCTACGTTACTCTCTCTTATCAAAGAGAACACTAGTTATGAAAAGGGAGTGCAGGCCAATATGGCAGGTACTTATCTTAATTCTAGCAAAGTTTTTAATGATAACTTTGGGAATTTTTCTTTTCTAATATTCATTCTAAAGTGACTCAACATGGGAAAGTTGTTGACTTTGGGGCAAACCAATACATGACTAATAGTGAAAAGGAATTAGATAATGTGTTTAACATATCTCATCTTAAAATTAAAGTCATCCATCCTAATGGTACTGAAACTTTCGTATCTAAGATTGGAAATCTAAAATGGGAAATGGACTTGTCTTGTTTGATGTGTTGGTTATACCTGAGTATTGTGTTACTTTAATATCTGTGCATAAATTAGCCAAGGACAATAAGATTTTTGTGGTTTTTGATGAAAATAAATGCCTTTTTCTGAATCAGGATTTGAATCTGAGAAATATTTTAGGGATTGGTAATCAGTGTGGTGGTTTATACTACTTAGATACTAAAGGTACTAAGTGTAATGCTAGTCAAACTGTCCCTGTTTGTTCTCTATCTTACTATGACTGGCACTGCAGGCTTGGCCACCCAGCTGACCCTTCTTTAGACACCTTAAAGGATACCTTGAAAAATGATAAACATGATAATTATGATTACTGTGAAGTGTGTCAAAGAGCCAAACAAACCAGAAAGCCTTTTCCTTTGAGTGGCCATAAGACCAAGTGTCTAGGGGACATTGTTCACCTTGATTTATAGGGTCCTTATAAGGTGACAAGTTATACTGGCCATAGATACTTTCTGACTATTGTGGATGACTTTACCAGAGCTGTTTGGGTATATCTCATTAAGTCCAAGGATGAAGTTGCCACTTTTATTGATGTGTTTTATAAAATGATTAAAAATCAGTTTAAAAGAAACATTAAAGTTTTTAGAAGTGATAATGGTACTGAATTTGTTAACCAAACTTTCAACAAGTTTTGTAACAACAATGGCATACTTCATCAAATTTCATGTGCCTATACCCCACAGCAAAATGGGGTGGCTGAAAGGAAACATAGACACCTTTTAAATGTGGCTAGGTGTCTTATGTTTCAGGGGGGATTCCTTTGAAATATTGGTCTGAATACATTCTAACTACTACTTTTCTCATTAATAGATTACCCTCTTTTGTGTTAAATGGAAAGTCCCCTTATGAAATGATTTACAATACTTGTCCTAATATCTCTCTTATCAGAATGTTTGGCTGTTTGTGTTTTGCTACTATCTTAAATAGTCATGATAATCTGTCTAATAGATCTGAAAAATGTGTTATGATGGGTTATTCTAATTCTCAAAAGGGCTACAGGCTTTTTAGTCTTGATAGAAATCAATTCTTTGTCTCTAGAGATGTTAGTTTCTTTAGTCTATATTTCCTTTTAAGGATTATGTCTCTAAAAACAAGCATGATGTGTCTAATGTCCCTAGTGTTAGTCAAGATAAAAATCTGTTAAACTTTTTTTATTTAGATAACCCTGAGCTACCTAATGATGATGAGAGAGTAACACTTACTCATAATAGTGACCATGAGTCACATAGTGAGGGTAGCCACTCTCCTAACTAAGGGAACAATATGGACACTGTTGATTCTACAAATATTGGGGATGATGCTCATAACAGTGATAATATTGAAGCTGGGTTGGAAGAGGAGGCAGCAATACTTGATGATAACAATGATTCTGAAGGTCACTTGGATCAAAATCCAAGCACTTCTGCTCAGGGTGTTAGAAGGTCTACCAGGCCCTCTGTTTTTCCAAAAAACTATAATGATTTTGTGGTTAATTCCAAAGTTAAATATGGTCATGAAAAGTTTATGGGTTATTAAAAGCTTAATCATGAGAACTTCTGTTTTGTCACTCAACTTAACAAAAACAGTGAACCAAAGAATTTTTTTGAAGCTTCTCAAAATCCTTAATGGGTTGATTCTATGAATTCTAAGCTTGCTTCCCTTCTTGAGAATGATACTTGGGACATTGTTGAATTACCAAAAGGTAGAAAGGCCTTAGGTAGTAAATGGGTTTGGAAACTCAAATTTAAGTCTAGTGTTGAAATAGAAAGATACAAAGATAGGGTTGTTGCCCAAGGTTATGGTCAAAAAGAAGGTATTGAATTTGATGAAACCTTTGCTCCTGTTGTTAAGATGGTTACTGTTAGATGCTTGCTTAATCTTGTTGTTGTGTAGTCTTGGCCTATTTTCCAACTTGATATTAACAATGCCTTCCTTTATGGTGACCTTGATGAAACTGTTTATATGAAACCACCCCAAGGATATCTTCCTGGGGGTGATAACATGGTTTGTAAGCTTAAAAAAATCATTGTATGGGCTTAAACAAGATCCTAGGCAATGGAATGCTAAGCTTACTGCTGTCTTGAATGAAAATGGCTTTGTTCAAAGTAAATTTGATTACTCTTTATACATTAAGTCTGTTGGTAATATCTTTCTTTCCTTACTTGTTTATGTTGATGATATCATTATTACTGGGAACAGTATTCTTGAGATTGAGAAGTTTAAAACCTTTCTCAAAACTAAGTTAATGATTAAGGACTTAGGAAAGTTGAAATATTTTTGGGGTATTGAGGTTATTGACACTGATTATGGCATTTGTCTGAATCCAAGAAAATATGTGTTGGATCTTCTTTCTGAGTATGGCATGCTTGCTTGTAAACCTGCTAGCACCCCCTTGGTTACTAAACTTTCTATATCTAATGAACCCATTGTTGATGATCCTCTTCTTGATAATGTTGTTGATTATCAGAAGTTGATGGGTAAGCTTATCTACTTAACCAATACCAGACTTGACATATCTTATGTTGTTCACCGCCTAAGTCAATTTATGCACTCTCCTTTGAATTCCCATCTTAAGATAGCCTTCAAGATATTAAGATATCTCAAAGGTTCTCCAGGTTTGGGCATTCACATTAAGAAGACCTCTGGTATGTTTCTTAGTGCTTATTCTGATGCTGATTGGGCTAAGTGTGTTGTCACCAGAAAGTTTGTTACTGGTTATTGTGTGTTTGTTAACAATAATTTTGTGTCATGGAAGAGTAAAAAGAAAAATAATCTCTCCAAATCTTCCACTAAAGCAGAGTATAGAGCTCTTGTTTCAGTGACCAGTGAGGTTATATGGATTCTTAAGGTCTTAAATGATTTACATTGTGATAACCTTTTGCCTGTAACCTTATACTATGATAGTAACTCAACTATGAAAATAGCTGCTAATCCAGTCTTTCATGAAAGAACTAAGCATTTAGAGATTGACTTGCACTTTGTGAGGGAAAAAAATCTTGAATGGGGTAGTTAATAGTGTAAAGTGGAATCTGCTAATCAAATAGCCGATATCCTTACTAAGGGACTGGATACACTTCAGCATAACTCCTTTGTTAAAAAACTTGGGATGTTTGACATCTTTGGGGTATCTGATTAAGGGGGATGTTAAAATTGTGGACCTAATCAGATACCATGTTAACTCCTTAAGGTCTTATTGTGTTTTGTTTCATTGTTTCAGTTAAGCTTTGGATGTTCAGTGTTAGTAGCTTATGAGGTGGAGGACCATTCTTGTCACATTTGGAAAGATTGAAGCCCATGTCTAGTTTTCAGTCCAAGTTATATCCAAGCCCACAAAGGCCTTTCAACGGCTCTTTGTGGTTTGTATACATATTAGACGCTCCCCTTTGTTGTATTTTATTTAGGTTTTCATCTATGTGTTTTGAGTGCTTTCTCTCTCTTTCAATCATGTAACCCAGATCATTTATCGTTTTCTATCTTTGTAAAACTATTATCACTTTAAATAATAAGGTCATACCAGATTAGCTGTGGTGACCTATATCTTGTTTTTTTTTTATCTTTTAACTCTTTTATTTATGAAAGGTTTTGATTCTGAGGTTCTATCTTGTTTGATTCTATCTTATTAAGTTTTTCTACAACTCCCTATGATGTTCTTATGTATTTTGTGGTGTTTATAGTTCATTTTATTTAATGTTTTTTGTTGCAAAGCCTCACTACAAAACAAATAACATTTGGTTACTGAAATTTATGTTGGGTTATGAGAATTTATTAACTGTATACGACTATAAATGTGTGAGCCTATTGGACACACACGTTAAACACTTGGAGTACGTTTTTACGTTTACGTAAAGTTTCTAATTGTAAACCATAAGACAAATTGACTGCGACAACTTTCCAAGCTGTCTAGGAGAGAGTTGTGATAAAGCTTAAAAGAGTTATGATAAGGCTTAAATTAGAATAGTTTGATACTTATCATAAGAGAAACACAACGAGAAACACATAAATTTTGTTTTCCATTCTCTCTAAAAGACAGTCAAGTTTGATAAATCTTTTCTAGGGTTCTCATTAGGGCTGTAAACAAATTGATCGTTTAGTGAACATTTCATGAACTGTTCGGTTAGAAGTTCGTTTATGTTCATTTATTTATTAAATAAACGAACATGAACACCATTTTACGTTCGTTTAGTTAAATAAACGAACATGAACAAAAGTCGCGTTTGTTTGTTTATGTTCGTGAACGTCCGATTATGCGTCTATGACGTTCGTTTATGTTCATCTATATGTTAATGCTCGTATATCATATCTTTTAACTATGTACTTTTAGAGTTGATATGTTTAAACAAAACGACACTTATAATAAATATTATAATCTATAATTTGATAATTTTTATGTTTTTTCTTCGTTCATTTATCATTGATCATTTATGTTCGTTTAGTTTTTTAATGAACGAACATAAACGAATATGAACACCTCATTTTCTTTAAACGTACATGAACAAGAATAATTTTCCTATTTTTTCGGTTAAAATTAAATGAACGAACATGAACAAGGCTCGGTTCATGTTCGTCTGGTTCGTTTACAGCCCTACTTTCCATATTCGACTGCATCATACAACTTCTACTTGCATTCTAAAAGATTCAAGGTGTTATAGTGGTTTTGATTTCATCCTCAACCTGCTACATAAGGGTTTTTGTTCGTGGTTTACAAGTTGTCAAGGCGTGACAGCTTATAAAAGTGTTTATCTTCTTTTTCAGATCGTTCTCGGACAGAAGGTATATCTGATCAGACGTAGTGTTGTTCGATATCAGATAAAGGGTTTGGTTCCTAGGCTTACATCACATGTCGGAAAGTACTATTTTTAAGGCTGTTTTGGTATTGTTTCAAGAACGGGCTAGTATACTTGGTGTTTGGGTAGTACGTGAACACGACTAGCACTTCGGGCGTACTTGGTTGACGTGTTTATGTGAGAAACCGTAGAGGTGGTAACTTAACCATTTATTTATTTGTTGTTATCTATGAAGGTTGGTTTTTCTATTTACCTTTTATTTTTAATTGTGTGATAATCATATGTGTCAAACTAGATCCATATCAGTTGCGTACTCGTAACATTAATGGTTAACATAGTATCTTAAATCCCAACATTGGCATCACGGGTCAACTCGTTTGGTGTGTTATGGGTTACACACTTATTAAACACGTTAGGACTGCATAAAATCTAACAATGTTTATTTGTTTTACAAATTGTTATGACAACTATATGTAATAGTTGTCATAAAATAATGAATAAATACCTAGATACAAATAAATAATTACTTGTTAATAAGGATAAATAGATTAATAATTAAAGGTTAATTAAGCTTTTCATGATTATTCAATATGTTATCTAGCAAAAAGACTTACACAATTAAGTTATTCAATACATGTGGTTGCTCTTAGTTATCAAGAGGGAGGGAGTCTTTTGGTTTTTCAATTGGAGAAGACTCGCAAGAGTACTCAGTATTATATGTTTATATTAATGTTATGTTTTGTATTATGTTTCATGTGTTTATTTGCTTTTAGCCTACATGTGTACACATCCAAAATTAAATAAAACATGGACTAACACTTTGTAACAAGATGATGTTAGTAAAATCTTAATTTAATAATAATATGCTCAATGTAAACTATAATTTGATTCGTGGAAATTGTTTTTGTAAAACTAAGAGACCTTAATATGATTGAAACAAGGTTGTCATAAAAATTGGTTGTTATGGACACACAGGACGTACGACGCACCTAAAAGATTAAGCTATAAGAGGGTTATAAGGCGCATTGGTCAACGTTTCTAAAGAACTCAGGTTTTTCATATGCTTAAGCGCTAACTTGATTCTCCGCTCCTTTCTGAGTATGATTGAAGTTATCCTGAACTATGATGATCACTACAATGTCATTATTAAAGTTTTTAAGTGTAGTGTTACAAAGGTATTTTGCATGCTTCTTTGTACACGATTTTACCAGATTTATGTGTATATCCTTACATGTAATTTTAAGTCCAATAACACTTGCATTTGGTTTTTACTATCTGGTCAGACCTAGGGTGAATTCCAACCCAAGAGAAATTTTGCCATAGGTCAGACCTATGTCAAGTTATGCAATCTTTTACATTGGTACGATTTAAATTGAGTTCTTGGTCAGATCTTCGACCTGATGCATACGATGATATGAAACATGTTCATGATCTAATTGTTCTAAAAATATTTGATTTGAGATGTGTATGGTACTCGTAAGAGTTGTGAGGACATCTTTTTCGAACACTCTACAACAATAGTTTCATGAATCATCTCATACTACTAAGAGTTGCACTTGTAATGCAGTTAATGCTTGATGCTTACCTCTTGCGCCACTTATTATCAGCTGATCAGACCTCCTAATAATGAGTGGGAGGACAAGTTAAATCTTAGTCTTATTAGTAATTAATTGGGTAGTTAATTATTTTAAGAATGAAATTATCAAAAATACTAATCATTTGGACTTTTATTTTGTATATGAATACTACATCTTGTTTAAACAGTTAGATTACTATGTCCTTTTTTGAGAAGATGAAACTGATTGAAGGTAACTTCATCGATTGGTACCGCTCTCTTCGGATTGCGCTAACAACCGATGATTTGTTTCCTTACCTTGAACAACCTATTCATGAACTCCCAGTTGTTCAAGAAGGCCAATAAATTCATGCGAACATCCAAGAAAG
Organism: Glebionis coronaria; assembly: GCA_025667525.1. Taxonomy (NCBI): domain Eukaryota; kingdom Viridiplantae; phylum Streptophyta; class Magnoliopsida; order Asterales; family Asteraceae; genus Glebionis; species Glebionis coronaria. Next base: position 220,402 of record JANFOE010000060.1, read on the forward strand.
TAAAAAATCTTGGACAAAACGTTCAAAGGAAATCGGTGGCCTTATGCTTATGACCATGCCCCCAAAACTCTAGAGAAATCTGAAAGGCCATGGTGCACATGATATCTTAAAGGAACTAAAGACATTGTTTTGTCAACAAGCAAATCAAGAACTTCTTGATGTTGCACGAACTTTCCACTCGTGTAAATAAGAAGATGAAAAATCGGTTAGCTACTATTTCTTAATGATGAAGGGCTACATATAGAATAGGGAATGTCTTTGTCATCCTATGTCACAAAAACTTGTTTTTAGTCTAATTTTAGTCTCACTTAACAAGGATTATGACAGATTCGTGCAGGATTATAATGTGCATGCCCTGGGGAGGACAATATCTGAGCTGCATTCCATGCTCAACTTACAGGAAAGGACGTTACCTAAGAAAGGGGTTACATTTGCACTTCATGCAATTAAAGCAGGAATAATCCAAAAGCTTAACAAAGCTAAACCGTTTAATGCTACAACGGGGAATAATCATGGTAAACGGAAGAGAGTTGCAAACTTGACTCCTAGAACCAAGATCCCTCCTCAACTAAATAAAGAGAATCATGCTAAGGAGGCGGTTTGTCACCAGTGCGATGATGCAGGCCATTGGAGAAGGAAATGTCCCGAGTATCTCGCTCAGTTGTGGAAGAAAAAGAAAGAAGCTAGCACTTCAGGTATTTTCACTATAGACTTCTATACTCACTACAAGAAAAGGGGGCTTTTAGGACTCTTTTGTAGGACCCTTAATAATATGGTGTCCTAACAAACCATTTATAAAACCAATTAAATATTAAGTCTCATTAAATTGTTTTTAATAGGACACTTAATATGACGATCCTAATAAACTAATTTATAAAACACATTTTTAATAGGGTCTTATTACAATGAGACATAATAGGACACTTGATTCAAATGTCCTAATGTATTATATTTTATAGGACGCCTATTTATGATGGTTTTATTATTATGAATCTTTATAGGACACATAATAAATGGATCCTATTATTAGATCTTAGAGGACGATTACTCTTCTTAGGTTATATTATGATTAAATCATAGAAGACGAGATACAAAAGTCCTAAACCACAAGGTGTTTACCGTATGACTTGTTTCATGGGCTTATCTAGCTTAGACATTTATATTATGATCCAATTGAATTAAGTTTTGAGAAATGATTATTTGTACTTAAAATATTATGATATACAAAACTTTCAAAATATTCATCGTTTAATTCGACGTGTAACAAAGCCGAAAGCTCGAGATTTTTACAAAAAATATAGTCTTTTCTCAAAGAAGGCCAAAATTACGTGTTACTTTTATATAATAACATAAAACAAAACTACTAGTTAGAAATGTATGATGAAGTTACAACAATTTTGCACTTATAAGTAAGTGTGATTTGTTTGAATGTGTAAGAGTTAATCTTGTTATTAGTATCTCATTAACGTGATAGTTGTTCAAGACTTTAATTGAGGTTTTCATTGAAGTATAAATATTGAGTTTTTTTATTGATATGTTTTTGAATAGCTTGAAATGTTTATGTCCACTATGGCTCGAGCGAAATAAACACCAAATAACGAATATGAACAAGAGGACGAGTATTAAACAACCAAGTACTAAATGGCGATGAATATTTGAAAACGACATTTAAAATATTGAATTGAATGCTCGTAGTTTTCTGCTATAGAGCTTTGTTGTGCAGTTAATGTACTTTTTATAGTATGTAACTTTCATGTATTTACAAATGTTGATAATGTAGGGCTGAGCAAAATCAACCGAAATCAAATCGAATCGATAAATCGAGCCGAACCAAACCGAGTTTTTTTGGTAAAGGGTTACCCCGGTAAATGGTATTAATTACATAAGAAAAATGAAGTACAATGGAATGTGGCAGAAATACCACATTAACCTCAAGCACTGCTTGAACTACTCTCGTAATGAACAAACCCCATACGAGCTACCAACCAAAAGATGAACAAAGAAAAACTACTTAGCCATATAATCTGAAAGAACTAGGCATCTTCCAACGAGCAAGCAACACCTCCACCGTTCTAGTCTTCTTGAATCTAAAAGTCATCAGCTTAAGACGTACTGTAACAGGGATACATTCAAAAAGCTCATGGGGACTTCTTTTCCCTTTTTTAAAAAGTCTTTTATTTCTTTCCACCAACACAAAGTAACTTGTAGCAGCAAGAAGCATTCTTCCAATGACACTCATGGTCGTTCGTTGTGATGCTAACGGTTGCAAGAACATAACAATATCATCAATAATAGGAGGCACGTCCGCCATGTCAGCCAACCCGCGAATATGACTCTATACCTGAGCTGAATATTGGCACTCGAAAAACATATGATTATGGTCATCCGGTACGTGGTCACACAGTGAGCACCGTAACAGACTAAGGTCAACGTTTTCACCAACATCCCATTGTCGTAACCTATCTTGAGCTTTAAGGCAGCGACGCATGACACTACAACAATTTTCTACCCTAGGGACGACTTATTCGTCCCTAGGGACGCCATTATTCGACCCTAAACTCCTAGGGACGACTAAGTCGACCCTAGGAGGTAGTGCCTAAAAAATCGTCTCTAGGATCCTAGGGACGAACTCCTCTTTGTAACCTAGGGACGACTTAGTGGGTCCCGCAACCCACTAGGTTGAAAAAATTGACTAACCTAGGGACGACTCTCTTTGAAACCTAGGGTCGATAAAGTCGTCCCTAGGTTATTAATAAAAATAATCTTTTTCAAAATTTTTCTTAAAAATTCTTTTTTTATTATTTTTAATAAAATCGTTTTTATAAATATTAAGAAAAACATTTTCAGAAAATAAAAAAAAATATTATTTATCACCCTAGGGACGACTTAGTCGTCCCTAGGTTTCAAAATGCCCAGGTTTTCAAAACCTAGGGACGACTAAGTCGTCCCCAGGTTTTGACACCTGGGCATTTTGAAACCTAGGGACGACTAAGTCATCCCTAGGGTGATAACCTGGATGGTATTTAATAACCTAGGGACGACTAAGTCGTCCCTAGGTGTACCTGGGGGCTAAAAAAAACTGGGCTATTTTGCAGTTTCCAGATTTTTTCCGGAACTTTTTCCGGACAAATTCCACAATTCAAAATGGCAGAATTCGACAAATACAGAATAATAACAAATCAATAAACGTTACAATACCATATTACGATAAATTATCCAACGTCACGATACAATATTCATCAAATACACTTATTCAATCCTTAATCAAATGTTTCAAACGCTACAAGTCTCAAACTTTATTAAACATGCATAATAAGAAAAATACTACCACAACCTCTACTCCGCATCCTCGTTAGGTGAAAAGTCACCTTCCCCATCGTCACCCTCCTCGTCACCCCCCTCGTCACTCCCCTCGTCATTCCCCTCGTCATCGCCTGATAAGTCGTCACCACTGTTTTGTACATTCCTATATCGACCCAACTCGTCAACGGACCGGTAATCGTGCTCATGGGGATTTATGATTACACGAGAACCTCCGGGTATGGATTGTGAAGTAGAGCCGATCTCATGAATCGAGTGTGTGGTGGGACGATAACAATGGTTAAATGTGTTATTGTTGGTGACGGGAGCAATAGGATAAGTGCCGGTATAGGGAGGTTGGAGTGGTTGGAGATTGTCGGGCAAAGATGGTCGGTATGGGTCGATGGAAGGAGGTTGCACTGGTTGTGCCCAAGGATAGGGGGTTGGACTAAATGAGCCCAATCAGGAGCTAGGGTGGGCATAACAAAGGGTCGGGGCGGGGGTACAAAAGTAGGAGGTCTAATTGGGTGATCAGTATTTGAGTTGTAGTTCTGGAAAAACTCACCCAATTGACTCTGATATTGCGCCATATGCTGGTACGACGTCTGACTATATTGTTGCGCCGCATCTGCCTTTAACGCTGCCAAGTAAGCCCGTTGCTGCGCCTCCTGATTCTCTTTCCTCAGCAGCTCCATCTGTCGCTCATTTCGTTCTATCAATTCCTGAAATTCACTACGAGAGGGAACATCTGGTCGACGTGGAGCACCCCGCCTGCGATAAGTTACAACAACAATGTTTCATTATATACAACAAGACATAAATATGAACAATTGATTTACATTTTGTTTTATTGAGGATATATAACCTACGAGTTGTGTTATTGGCACCACCCGGTAACTTTCTGCCTTGTCCCGACACATTTTGCTTATTTTGACTTGGCATGATTTGAGCCACTATTTCTTTATCAGACATGTGCGGGATGACATTGGCTCTCACTTGGTCACTGAGGGCTTTCATCTTTTGCTGAAAAAAAAACGATTTAAAACAAATGAAATTAGTTACTAAGGCATGTTAAGAGTTATATATTACTTACATATCTTTCCTCGTTTTCTTTACTTTTAAACGTGCCACCACTTGAGTGCCCCTTCCTCCATGTTTCAACCAGGTCCTCGTAAACCCCTTCCTTGACTTTCTGTAAAATCTCAAATAAATTAATAACGAGCTATAATAAATAAATAATATAAACGCTTTTAAATAAATCACAAAAATTATAAAGAGTCTTACGTATTCATTCCTTCCTCGGGCGAATGGTTTTTTGCCTTGAGTGGTCGGTACCGTGTTTTTGGAACGATTAACAGTATTAACCTGACTTCTTGCCACCCTCTTTGGGTCTGACCACCACTGAACCAATTCAGCCCAATCACCTTCGGTTCTACTGTCCCACACACTCGACGGCGGTACATGTTCTTGTGCCAGTGCGGGCGTCTCATATTTCGAATAAAAATGTTTCTTGATCCTGTTCTTGTATTTTCTATACAACAACCTCAGTTGGAGTTCCAACGCAAGCCTAACCCGAGTACACACCTCATACACATCATTGTCACACACCACCTCAGTACGATCATTGTACCATGGCTCGAGGTCGAAATATGTCTACATAAAAACATATGAATTTAAATAAACAAACAAATTAAACATAACACACATATCTAAATGTCGATAACAATAACAATATAAGTAAAATAAACAATTTTCATCTCAATTGTAGGATAAATATGAGCTTTATCAGACTCTGGAATTTCGTCCCATTCGCAGTTCAGGGGAAGTGACCGGATTAATTCCCCCATAAGATGAGACAACAATGATGCATAATTGCCCAGAAAATGGAAGGTTTTCAGATCTTTAAATTCAAAGCCAATTGTCAAAGGTTTTTCGTTATTATTTCTGTACGCCGTCCTTAATTTTCCTAGGTTGGTCACAAAGCGTTGATTTGCAGCTACAAAAGATATGTTATTTACTCGTAAAAATTCAAGTGACATAAATTATAAATATCAGTGTTATAAAAAAATATAAGGATTTCTTACGCTGGTAGTGGGCCGATACAGGACGTGTGGGCCGTCTGGGTGGACTACCACCAGCATCCCCACCGTGTGACCTAGGAGCTACACATGCCATCTGTAAAATAACAAGTTCATATCAGTATACACATTTTATCAATATACACATTTTAACATATAAAAACATTTTCATTAAAAAACAAAATTACACAATTTAATTAACCAATTAATACTAATACACAAATTCATATCAATATACACATTTTAACATATAAAAATGTTTTCATTAAAATACAAAATTACACATTTAAACAAATAAAAACAACTCATCATCATTTAAACGTATAACAATTGTTTCATTCAAACTACAACTTAAGCATATAACAGTCGTTTACAAATAAAAAATTACACATTAAAGCATATAACAACTGTTTCATTCAAAATACAACTTAATATCAATTGTCATCATCTTCAGAATCATCGCTAGATAAAACTTCTTGAACATCATTATTAGGGTTCACTTCATCATCATCCGACACTAAATCATCATCATCAACATCACCAATGACGTGTGCAACTACTTCATCATCTTCAATATTAATAATATCATCATCAACCGGTGGGGCGTCCACTTCCGTTGGTTGAGTATTTACACTCAAATCCGTAATACCCAAATTAGGCAAAGCAACAGACAATGTAACATCTGATGAACTGCTACCATGTATAACATCTTCATCGGACTCTACCACATCTCGATGATAAACCTGTTCGACGACCTTCCAATGAAGCGGTCGTCTAGCAAGGTCTTCAAGGTAGAATACTTGTGTTGCTTGTGTCGGGAAAATGTATGGGTTATTTTGGTGAAATAGCCTATCGGTCAAAATATGATGTATGCCTTGCTCAGTGTAAGAACGTCTGTTGCGTTTGGTGCAATTGGTAGGGTTAATTGTGTCAAACCATTTACATCGAAACAACAAAACCTTGCGGTTGCCGATATAAGTGAGCTCCAGAATTTCTTTGATATAAACATTAATAATAATTAAACATAAACAAATTTAAACAAAATTAATAGTTAAAAAAAATCATTTACCTTTATATTTATTTAAAAAACAAATTTAAACAAAATGTGGTTGCTGCTGCCGTGACTGGTGGTGGTCCGGTGGTTGACTAAATAAACAATCCTAGCATAAACAATCCGAAATTAAACATTATACATTATACCAATTAAAAATTAAACAAAATTAAACCAAATTAAACATTATACATCATTTACCTTTAACTAAATAAACAATCCCAAAATAAACCAACATTATACATCATATCATGGTGGTGGTCCGGTGGCTGACGGCAGTGGTGGTGTGGTGGGTCGGATTGGTGGTGATTGGTGGTGGGTTGGATTGATGGTGATTGGTGGTGGGTCGGGTTGATGGTGATGGTGGTGGGTTGGATTGATGGTGATGGTGGGTTGGATGGTGATGGTGATGATGATTGCTTAGCTTCAGCGCTGCGTGCTCCCGTTTTTTATTTTTTTTAACAGTGAAAAAAATGAGATATGAAGATAAGACCACTATCTGTATTTAACACCTAGGGACGACTTTCCCTTAGTAATCTAGGGACGACTAGGTTAATAATAAAAAGTTTTTTTTTTGTCTAATATTAATTCTTAGGGACGACTCCTGATACCTAGGGACGACTAAGTCGTCCCAAGGTGTAAACCGGAAAATCTCAAACCCAAGCGGGTTATTTATATTTTTCCCAAAATTTTCAAGTTTTACAAAATTTGGCTAAGTGTTTTTGGAGGGTTTTTTAGTGACGACTTCCTTTGATATTTAGGGACGACAAAGTCGTCCCTAAGTGTTTTTCAAGAGATTTTTGCATTATATCTTCTCTATATGTAATAAAATTGATAATATAAATTAATAATAAAAATCAAAATAAATTATTATAATTAATATTAAAATATACGTTATACTTAGTTTGTAATAATTAATAACCGATGAGTCGATATGTTAGGGTTATACGTTATAGGTTCAACCGATGAGTCCATATTTTACGGTTATACGTTATAGGTTCAACCGATGAGTCCATATGCTACGGTTATACGTCATAGGTTCAACCGATGAGTCCATATGTTACTGTTATACGTTATAGGTTCAATCGATGAGTCCATATGTTACGGTTATACGTTATAGGTTCAACCGATGAGTCCATATGGCGGGAAATGTTGGCTGGAAATGCTGGCGGGAAAATGTTGGCGGGAAAGCTAGGGTCGACTAAGTCGTCCCTAAATGTGTCGACCCTAAATTTTTATCTTTATTTATGGTAGCTCTTATCCTCACAAACTCTTATCCTCTCATACCAAACTCACCACCACCACCACCCGATTTTGCATAATATGGATCCGCTTGAAGCTTATAAGTGTACATGTAGAAAGGGATATATTGTGTTGAGACAGTCACATCAACCTCATAGCTTTGGTAAACTTTACTATGCATGTCCTCTTTCGAAGGTAAACAATCAAATGTTTTAGTTATGTAATACGTGTGATTATTAAAATGACATGTCATGTTATTTGTTTACTTTGTAACAGCCAAAAACAGATGATTATGGATGTAAATATTTTAAATGGAAGGATGATTTTGATCTCGAACTCCGTATAAGATCTTCCCCTGGATCTTCAACACCTCAAGGTTCACATCCAAGTTCTTCTACAGGTCCTTCTCAATCTGCACCAACTGAGTGCTCTAATTGCAAGATCAAAGATCTAAAGATAAAGATGCTAGAGACAAGACTAGAAATGGAAAGGCATCCTGAAGACCACGCATGTCAATCGGCTGCAATACTTCATGAGTTTTTAAATGATATGGAAAATCTTAGCTTTGAGTAGTAATCTATTTGTTATTTTGATGTGTTAATTTGTATTTTATTATTATGTGTTAATCTGTACGTTTAGTTTTAACTAGTTTGTAATGTGTTTTTTTTCTTATTTATGAATCTATTATCGTTGTAATATATATTTTTAATTAAGCGCGTGTTTAAGTGTTAAATATATATCTAAAGTTTTTTTTAAATACATATAATTTTTTTTAAATAAATATAAAGTTTTTTTAAATATGTATAAAGTTATTTTTAAATATGTATAATTGTTTTTCTAAATATGTATAAATTTTTTTTAAATATGTATAAAGTTTTTTTAATATGTATAAAGTTATTTTTAAATATGTATAATTTTTTTTCTAAATATATAAATTTTTTTAAATATATATAAAGTTTTTTTTAAATATGTATAAAGTTATTTTTAACTAAATATATATATTTTTTTAAATATGTATAAAGTAATTTTAAATAATTTTAAATAAATAAAGTAATTTTACTTAACCTAGGGACGACTAAGTCGTCCCTAGGATTTGTGGTCCCCACTTTCATTTTAAACTTTTTAAATAAAAAATATTTATATTAATTTTAAATATATAAAAAAGATTTAAAAATCGGAATAATAAGTTTATTTAACCTAGGGACGACTAAGTCGTCCCTAGGATTTGTGGTCCCCTCTTTCATTTTAAACTTTTTAAATAAAAAAAATTTATATTAATTTTAAATATATAAAAAAGATTTAAAAACGGAATAATAAGTTTATTTAACCTAGGGACGACTTAGTCGTCCCTAGGTTTTGTGGGCCCCTCTTTGTCCCCTCAGCCCTTTTGACCAAGATTTTGTTGTAAAAGTGGTGGGTCCCCCCTTAATCTAGGGACGACTAAGTCGACCCTAGAAAAAGGGCGACCCTAAACTCATTTTTGTTGTAGTGTGACCAACCATAAATTAAAGGCATGCATTGGTATACAATGTGAAAACCAAACAACAGAGTACCATGGTACCACGTTTCCTCTAGGTCTGAACATATCCCACGCAACCTGGACTGAGAAGTCCACCAAGTTACCACCAGCGTCCCGCCATCTACACCTGTCAAAATTATCAGACAATAACGGAACAGGAATGCTAGTTAATTCAGGAGCTCGGAGAATCCAATCAGGAGAACCAAACCGAGTTTTGGTTTGGTTTTGTATATTTATGTCGGTTTTGATCGGTTCGGTTTGGTTTCGGGTTAAAACATGAAAAATACGCCTAAACTATATAATCCGTTCGGTCTCATTAACTCGATTTTCGGTTCTTGTTTTTCCAGATTTGATTTTCTTCGGTTTTGAACCGATGCACAACACGATGATAATGTATTCTCATATATAATACGAGTAACTATTCTTTTATTTAAAAATATGTAAATAAAACCTAAAATAAACTTGGGTTTGAGTCGGACTAAGCCCGACTAGGCCCGTTAGAGCCGTAATAGGCCTAATTTTTAGTTTTGGCCCCACTTAGCTCAACCAGGGCTTGCTTAGGCCCACACGTTTATATATTATAAAAGCTCGGGCTTTCGCCTCTGTCTAACTCTGGCTCGACTCGAAATCTATGCTCTTGTATTGCCATTCGAGTTTGAGTTGAGTTTTGATCTTCTTGTTAACACTCTTTATTCAGTTTTTTATATTAAATCAGTGGTTTTTTAATATCACTTAATTTTTTTAGTCTTGAAACTATGTGACGATAGAGGTGGTGAAGTAACAACAAATGACGTGAATACCCTTCAAAATATATCGGATTATACTCTAAAAACTAAAAATATATATGAATTGAATTTCATGAATTCTTTAAGCCTTGACCTGACCTGACTTGACCCGAACCTGACCAACCCGACTTGACCAAACTCGATTAACACTTTTTATAATGAAAATATACTTAAATAAGCCACTTTTTACTTATATTTGATTGATCCAAACCCGAATCGACCCGAACCCAAATTGACTCGTCTCGAATTGACCCGAACCCGAGTGATCCGAGTTTTAATTAAGCTCGAGTTCATATATGATTTTTTTATTCTCGACCCGAGTTAACCCGACCGAGGACCCGGTCCCGACCGGGTCAACCCGAATCACACCCCTTATTAGTCAACATGGAGGACAATTTCTGTAACTCACAAAATTTGGGGAAATAAACCCGCTAATTAATATAGAAAATTAGATCTGATGATTAATTTGGCGGCAATTCTTTCTTTTGGCGCTAACAAGTGCGAAATTAAAGGCCCCACATTCTTCCCACTCCATTAATTAGGTTTTATCAATCAGATCTAAGTGCGAGAAGCGGTTCAGATTGTAGAAGTGGATTCTTAAATACAAGTGAGGGTTTCGGTTTGTCTTCAAAATTCAAAGGGAATACCTTGATAACTTGGTAAGTTTGCAAAATTTTGTATGTGTTTGTGTTAGTTTGAGTAATAATTGTATCATTTATTTTTGTCATGTTTGCGCTAGTTTTATTGATTTTGTTAAAAGTTCTGAATTACAAGTTGTTGTTCTTCAGTCCCTGTTTTAGTTAATTCTGGTAACTTGAAATGTTATACTGTTTTGACTCAAAGGTATTAAGGGAATCAAGGGTGTGCTTTGTATTTATGTTCGTAATTGGTAAAATATTTCCATTTGTACGCTGATCTGCTTACATGCATACGATTTAACAAGATGGTGTTGTTAAAAAACTTGTGTTTGGTTTGTAAAGGAAGGTACAATATCGATCCCTTTATACGTCAATCTGCATATAGTTTGTTACTAATTGGTCAACGGGTAAACCTGAAGTTTTGTGGATGAAAAAGCAATACTTTGTACGAGTAATATGTGACCAGTGTGATACTTGAGTTTTCATAACCTCTTACAGTTTTTATATATATAACCTATATAAAAAATCGGATAGTTATTTATGAGCCACTGTGATTACATGTTCGATCAACCCTTTTGATGCGGCAAATGAAGCTTGCAGCCCAACTTAAGCCCAAGTTCTGATTATGTTTAATTCGGAGATTTTGATTTATAATCATTTTAGTAGTTATATATTAAGTTATATCAGATTAGGACTAGGATTACAAGTTAGTATTCTGCCACGATTATATTTTTTCTATTATAAATAATTATTGAAGGTTAAGAGGTCAATGTCTTGTTTTGCTTTCAGATTTACCATCAATAAAAAGAGTATGCAAATTTTTTTTCTCAACCCTAGTCCAGCAAAACCTTATTACTCCCTAAAGTCTGACAATACTTTATTTTTTTATAACCTGTAGCATGACGCTACACTACCTGTTGTTACTCGGTATTCTTTGCTTCTTGCCATACATAATTATACATATGGCTCACAATTAGTCCAGTTACATATATTGTCATACTTGCTAAAGTTTGATTGTAAAATGTTCAAAGGCAACACTAGAAATCATGTGCTTTCATTTTCATTGTTTATCGGTACATGACACTTATGGGGGATTACATATGATATTATAACTGATTTGAATTTAAATAATCACAATTAGGGGTGTCTAAAAAGTCGACCCACACCGAACCCGACCCGAGTATATACGGGTCGGATTATTTGGGTTTGAATTCTGATTCGAGTCAACCCAATTGACCCGACTAAGATTTGTTTTTTATTTTTTTATATAAATTATAATTTTTTTAGAAATAGTAAAAAATGCTTTTTTATATTTAACCCAAATTCGGTTTAATTCGGACCCAAATAGACCCGACCTGAGTTTAAATCAGGTCAGGTTCGCGTACCTTATTTTTAGCCTTGACCCGAATTGGTCCCAACCCGATTGACCCGAACCTGACCAACCCGACCCGATTCCCACCTCTAATCACAATCATTTTGTAAGCAGTCATTAGCAGACAACTATCCGATGTCCACAACAGTAAATATGCATAATGTATACAATCTCGTTAGATCTATAAACACGATACGATACTTTGAAAAACAGTTTACTCAGATCCACAAGAGTAAATAAGCAGATAAAAAGTTCCTTAAAAAAATAAGTAGAAAGCACCGTAAGTTATTTGCATATTTTGCTGTAATCTTAATAAACACATTGATCATCTTTATATCTCTTAAAAATTAGACAAATAGTTGTTGCACTAAGCAAACTTGATCCTTTTTAAAATGTATCGAAAATGACTCTCATTTTACCATCTTTGTAGTTGTAAGATGAACATATTAAAGACGTAATGCATGTGTATTATATCTTACCTATAATTTTTTGCAGGATGGTTTCCTGGATGGCATCCCGAGTATCGTCCCATGACAAAATGATTACGTGAGTGCCATATATGTTTTTCGATACTTAGTCTTATCTGCACTGTACATGCTACTTGTATTACTTAATTTATACAACACCATTAATAAGTATTTATATATCTTGTTTGCTTTGAATACATTCAGTTCTCGAGGAATGATCTTACCCAAACAGAGAGGAGAACTTCAAAGTGAGTATTCTTCACATACTTATTATCGTAGCCATTTAGAATACCATTTCCTAGTTTAATGACTCAATTCTATTTTTTATTATATGCTACTTTAGAAACTATTGGAACATGACGACTACTAAAAAATAAGGCCTTCATGTGATCTGTTATATGCTCCTGGGACAAACTACTTATTTCTTAGTGAAGGAAGTAAGTTTCATATTGGACATTATGGCTACCATCTGATGTGTTATATGCTCCTGGGAGGGACTATCTTATTTCCCCAGTGAATGAAGTAAACATTGTGCATCATTATTTGTAGGTGGTGCGTGTGGATGATGCATAATGATTCAGACCATTAGTTTCTAGGTTTTTTTCATGTTATTGTTAATTTACCATATGTTGTTCTAGACTCTGTTGTTGGAATTTTGAATTTTTTTTCTGGATGCTATTATAAAGGAAATGAAATTTGTTCATGTTTATCGAGTTATATCGTTATATTTACTTGTCAACAATTAAGTGTAGTTATTTATTTACGTTTTTTGTTTTGAATAGCGGTGAGTGAAACATGTTTATTTTACTAAAGGTACTACTTCTTAGATGATGAAATTTTTTTACGACATTTAATTTGGTCCTAAAAACATACATGCATATATATTAGGACCCGTTTATTGGTACCCAGATAAGTGTTTATGCACTACCATTTCATCCTATGAAAGTATCTTTTAGGACTCGTGAATGTGTCTCAAAACATACTAGAAGGCTAAGCATATAATAGAACACTATAAAACGTCCTATTATGTGATATATTAGGACCCTGATTTGGTTTTATAAGACAATTTTATGGGACTAAATAATTGGTTTTATAATATTAGTGTTTATTAGAACTCTCATAAGTGTCCTAACTATCTATTACAACCCCTACCTATAGGACACATTTATACTGGTCCTATTAGCTTAAAGGTCCTATAAGCATATTTTATAGGACACTAACTGGTGTCCTAAAAACCATTTTTTCTTGTAGTGACTTCTCCTAATAATGCTTGGGTTTATGACACTGGTTGTGTTACTGACATCCGTAATACTAGTCATGGACTAAGGGGAAGTAGGAAGCTCAAGCCAAGAGCTTTGAAACTGTACGTGACAATGGTCATCGTGCAACTACTGAAGATGTTGTTTGATTTATTTATGTTTCCCTAGTGTATTAGTGATTATGTTGAATAATTGTCAATATGCTCCCTCTATTACTAGAAGAATTACTTTAGTTTTCCATTAGTATGACTATGGTTTTATTAACCGTTTTGAGAATAATGCAATTTCAGTTTCTAGGAATAATATGTTATATTTTTGTGTTATTCCACATGATGGAAGTTATGAAATTGATATGTCTGATTCTAATACAAATGATAGTTCTATTAATGTTGTAAGTAACAAAAGAGCCTAAGCTAACTTGGATATACACTCTTGTCATATTGTCACCTTCGCCACATAAGCAAGAAACGTATTAAGCAGTTGGGACATGATAGACTACTTAAGTAAACTGATGATGAATTATTTGATAAGTGTGTTTCTTGTCTATCTAAAAAAATGGTACGTAAACCTTATTCACATCAAGTGGAGAGAGCTAAAGATCTGTTTCGACTCGTATACACCGAGGTATGTTGCCTATTTAAAACCCTCCATATCAATTTACCTAAGAAGTTTGGAAAAATAATGTTTTAAGGGTATGAATGTATTTACAGATTAAATGAATTATGGTCTTCTTAAAATACATAATTAAATGAATTATGGTCTTCATGGCCTTCTTAAAATACATAATTAAATGAATTCGTGTTAAATATGAATCTCATGATTTAATGATATCACTATTTTATTGCTCTGTGGTCTCTGCGTAATGTTACTAACTTGAGTAGTGATGCCATTCACCATGTTAGTGACGAAAAAGGTTGTCACTGAATCATCTTCAGTTTCGTTGGCCTATATACAATTAGTTACTACATAATGTTCTTTCAATTACTACGTATTATATTATGGGATTAGTGTTTAGCCTTCTTGTCATGTCAGCCCATTATTTTGTAAGAGCATCAACAATGTGATAAGTCTTTGATGACCTTTCACATTAAATGTCATTAATGTATACCATATTTATGCATATAATTTTCATACAACTTATGTCAAGTCTTCTTAAAAAGCTTTACAAAAATATATGTTTGGAATGCCAAAAAACACACTTAAAAGACTTATTAAAATAGTAAAAAGCTATCAGTGGTTTTAACATTGTGAATGCTCCCGTTTGGTTCGTTGTAATTGGATGTAATGTGATGTAATTGTAATTCAATTACATTACATAACATGTTTGGTTCACAGAATGAGAGGAATGTAATTCACTTTACATTACATATGGTGTTTGGTATACTAAGTAATTGTAATTGGGACATTACAATTACATCAAATTATGTATTTCAGATTACATAGGAACTTGGATGGAATGTTTTGAATTACATCGTAATTCGTAATTTTATACTTTTAAACCACTATTATTATTATTATTAATTATTAATAATCAACTTTATTATTATTATTATTAGTATTATTATTAGTATTATTATTATATTATTATTATATTATTATTATATTAAAATAATATAATAATAAAAAATTTATTTTTATTATAATATTATTATATTAAAATAATATAATAAAAATAAATTTATTTTTATTATTATATAATAAAAAATTAAAAAACTAATAATAATAGTTTTTTTATTATTAATTACTATTATTTATTATTATTTTTATATTATTATTTATAAATTTATAAATTTTTAATTTATTTTTTTTTTAAATTTTGAATTTATTTTATATAATATTTATTTATTATTAATTTATTTTTTATTTTATATTATTTTTGTTATTATTCTTTATAATTTTATAATTTTATATTTTAATTAAATATTTTTATTTTTTAATTATTGTTATTATTATTTGTTTTAATATTTTAATAATATAAATATTTCTTATTATTATACTTTTGAAATATTAAAATAATATAAATTATTATTATTTTATTTTAATAAAAAATAATAATTTTTGTTAAATTAATATTAAAATAATAAATTTTATTAAAATGATAATTTTTAATAAAATAATCATTTTATAAAAATAATAATTTTTTTTAAAATAATATTTCTTATTAAAATAACAAGTTTATTGTATTTTAAATTATTTATGTTTTTATTATTTTATTATTATTATTCTATTTTATTTTATCTATTATTTTTTGTTCATTTTTTATGTTTTATAAAAAAAATTGAATTACATTACGGTCAGACTCAACCAAACACATCTCAGATTTTATCCATTACAATTCCACAACATTACAATTCCAACACATTCTCATTCTTTCAATTACAATTACATCAAATTACAATTCCTTCCAAAGATTACAATTCCTTTAAAAACATTCTACGAACCAAACGGGGCACATATGATAAAAAAATACATATCGACAAAATTATATGGGGTCTCGGAAAACGTGACGGCATGACGCGAGAGCCGTACCAAGCGTAACGTTTTCGTGTCGAGCCGTCCTAAAAAAATTTTCTTTTTTATTTTTTTGAATTAAAAATTGGATGTTGCGGTCAAAATTTTTTTTAATATAGTCAAACTAGACCTTTTTTTCAATTTTAAACTCATTTTTTTCCAAAATTTTAACCTATAATTATATAATAAAAACCATTTTAAATATCTCTTTTTTAAAACACTTTTTACAACACAAAAATGCTAATATGAATCTCGAATTTGGTGATTTGTATGAGATTTACGAGTCGTACGATCAAAATGATATGAATGATTATGCACATTATCTTAAATATTTGGAACAATATGAAATGTTGGATGATGAAGAAACCGAAAGTTCGGTTACGTCTACTAGACGATAAATAAAGTGAACGAGAAGAGGCGGAAGAAAAATCTATGCGAGATTACTTTGGTGACATTGAAATTCCACAAAATATCCGGAAGAAAATTTTAGGCGAAGGTATCGTATAAGTTCTACACTTTTTAGAAAACGTTCATGATTTTCTTGTAATAATATCTATACATATTTCAACCTAACGTTTTCAATTACGAAATCCAATTAGACCATTACACATTACAATTTCCAAACGCTACCCCCATATTTAATTAAATAACGGCACGATTGTACGGGTCATTTAGGGTTTAGTGCTATTATGAAATGCACGCCCGTCATACCCCAATTAGCATACAACTCAACACTGATGCACTTGACGAGGACTTACAAGTTGTAGCATGTTGTCCGCGCATGTGTGTTTATGAAACCTTACTAAATGCATATACTTATTGTATGTCGAAGAGTATTTAAGAACGCCCAATTTATAAGATGTTTATGAATTGCACGAAAGAAAACACGGGCTTTCGGGAATGCTCGAGAGCATTGATTGTATGCACTAAGAAAAAGTCATGATAAGAAACACTCGACAATAATGCTTGAGGCTGCTGCAGATCAACAATTGTGGATTTTGCATGCTCGGATATCGGGGCAATAAAGACCGTAACATTTTTTATTGTTCACCATTGTTTTGATAACCTTCTAGCAAATCAAGCTCTAGAATCTTCCTAAACAGGAAAACATTCAAACAAGGTTAATATTTAGAGGATGAAGTTTATCCTCAATGGTATGTGTTTGTTAACTCGTTTACAATAGCAACGAATGAAAAAGAAAATGAGCTTTAAAAAGAGTTCAAGAAAGATCTTGAACGAGCGTTTGAAGTCTTACAAGGTCGGTGAGGACTTAATTCACAACTAAACGTCAATATCAAGTCAACACGATTAAAGAATCATGTATTGTTGCAACATATCACATATCATAATATTGAAAGATCAAAGATTTTATATTGGTGAATATAAAGATATGTATGTGCGCCTGAGTCAAATATTAAACGTACTTGAATCGAATGATGTGAGACACATCAAAGGAAATCTTTGGATAGAAGAGTTCAGGACAACCATTAACAAGACATTATGAAGCATTTGTGAAACCGTAATCATTGAGTTGTAACTTTTTGTATTATTGCAATTTTGATCAATTGTTTATTTTTTTGATGAATTTGAATTTATAATCATACTTTTAATTTTTATTAATAATATTTTAATGTTCTTAGTTTAAAATGTATTCTTTTATTGAATTAAAATAAAGTTAGGTCATCAACACACAAAAAGTTTAAATCATTAGGGATTCACTTTTTGGTATTATGATGAAATTTGGTGTTATAAAAAAAATATGACGTGACATTACTTTTCACGACGGCTTAAGCACGATGGCTTAATCATACCACAAGCTCTTAGAGTTAATATGCTCACGGAGTATTTAATAATAGAGGATATCTTCGTTACAATTATTGTCGCCAACTAGCTACAATTTCTTAAAAAAAATACACAAGAAATAGCTCAAATACCCGCATAAAAACATAAGAACCCACAAATTGTACCAATTGACTACAATAGAAATTGTAACTAATATATCTCCTTCATAATATCATATGCTTATTTAAAGAATGTACGAAAGACAGAAGTTCAACATGGATGAATTTTTTTGAAGATTAAATAGACAAATCTTGCCACTAACAATTAAATAACTCACAAAGATTTTACTATCATGCAAAATGAATCATACTATTGTAACGATAATTAAATTATATTTTAAAAAGGTACTTTTTATATATAATAAATTCAAATAACTTTTTTGGGATTTTTTAGTGTCAAAATTTCTACTTAGAAAAGTTACATGTAATTCGTAAAATCGTTGATTTGTTATTTTAAAAATCATATACGATTAATGAGATCAAGTTTATTTTTAAAATAAAAAGCATGCGTTGCTTTTAAAATAACAAGTCACTACTAGTGATTTTAATTATATCGAATATTTAAACACTAAAAAAATCAAGCTCGAAATAATAAATGGTTAATATACAAAAAAGTTACTAAATTTTCCAAAATATTTATCCTAAGGTAACAAACGTTCATTTTGTGTTTCTAAGTTACTAAACTTTACCAAATTATACATCACTATAATTTAGTGTTAATTTGAGTAACCTAAATGCATGTTTTTTTATAAGCTAAGTGTTGGTGATTTTTGTATTACCAATGTGATTTAGGTATAATGGATACGTTCATCAAGTCAGGGTTGTGCGGAGTGCACACTTGTATGACATTATTGAGGTTATCATACGGGGGCGAAGCCCCCGTACGACGGGAGTCCGGGGGCAGCGCCCCTGGCAGGGTCCAAGGGGCAGCGCCCCTGGCTGTGGTTGAGCTGCCAGGTCAGCTTGGAAAGTGCTATGTTAAAAACGCACTTGAAAATAAAATTCCGGATATTCGGACTTAATTTTCTGCCCATTACTAAAGGTTGCAGTTTGGTTGTAATAACTGTCTTTTGGCAGTTACAACTGCAAACACGGTTTTGGTAACCTTTCTGGTTTTCTGGTTCTGTTCATAACAACAAAAAACATATTCACTGTTTGATTTCTGAGTTTTATCCGATTGGAGATTTCGATAGAACTATCGAAATACTTTGATCTGAAAGTGTTTGACACGACTCTCAGATACTGTGATCCACCAAATTCTAATATTAGATAACATAAATGTCTTGTTTGTTCATGTTAAGTAACATAAATATCACGTTTTTGATAAGTGGGTAACTTAATCAACCGGTCATATGAACATTAGTAACTTAGAAACATAAAATGAATGTTCGTTATCTTATGACAAATTTCTTAGAAAGTTTAGTAACTTCTTTGTATATTAACCTAGTAATTAATCGTAAAAGTATATCAAATTGTCCGTTTACCATAAAAGAAGTTATCATCATGATGATACATATTTCACAGCTTAACGGTTTTAAAAGTGCGATATTTATTTAAGAAAACTCAACAATGAGTTTTTATGTTTGATAAAAAAAAACGAATGGCAAGAATTCACTTTTTGATTATTAGACTTTTTTATACATGTTGATATGACTTTATGCATGAAATTTCCGTACTAAAATAAGTTTCACTGCTAATCATTTATTATATATACGGAGTATACTTATTTAAATTAAATATGTTAAAAATTTGGTTAATTGTTTCTGCTTGATTTTTTCTGACTCAATTTGGTTAAGGTTAATACAAATAAAAACATTATTAAGTTATGTTTAATTAACAGGTGACTTATTGCAGACCGGTTCAGTTTTATTACTTAATATTTTAAGTTATATTTAACAATTAAGTCATTAACATATAATTTTCATATGACATAATAAATTCAATTTTTTTCTTATTAAGTCAATTAAATCCATTTCAAACAGCACCTAAAACGTATTAAAACAAAAAGATAGGGAAAAAGAAAGTCTCACAGACTTATTGACGCGTGCCAGTTCCAAAGCTTTCTCTAGTTTCGTGACAGTCTCATTTATGTCTGGGCGTTGCGATCGTTCTTTGTTCAAGTAGTCGTATGCAATTTGTGTGAAAACTTTGAATGACTGCGGATCTATTTGTTTCCAGAGATTCCAGTCAACTATATCTTGTATACGTATCTGTTAGTTTATCGGAACAAAAAGGGTGTGTGGGTTGTGGTATGCATAAATCTGATCGGTTTGTGTTTGTATATGTAGAAGCTGTGGATAGCCGTGTTGTGATCCGAGTTATCTTAAATCGACGTAGGTCTGGTATTAGCTGCATTAAACGTTTTGACCATTACATATTTCATACATTGTCTGTAGGGTATATGAAATATGAAACTTCTCTTTCAAAGCCTGAAAATAATAAATAACAAACAGCAAATAAAACACAGTAATTGAAACTTTAATAGTACACCACAAGTGGAAAAATAAAGGATGAGAAACTTCTCAGCAACTACTTTGTAATGTCAATAAATGATATGAAACCTGCTGTCAAAAACTCGAATAGAAATGGCAACTACCAACCAATGAATATTATTATATTAATGTTCCTAATTTGAAAAAAAACGCACACGGTGACACGGAGATTTTGAGATGGCATGATATAAACTAGACGAATACCCACTATGAAAAAATATAAAATCAGTTTTAATAAAACTAAGAACACGATATAAAAAGATCTTTATAAAGAATAGTCCTCAATCGGATGTTATTCAACGATACAAGAGAAAATGTATAGTCCATCGAATGCTATACCACAAATACAGACTCAAACAAAACCAAAATATACTACAATCACAAGTTGTGATTGTAAACAAGATCAAGATCGTATCAACAAATCCTAAAGAATTGAGAGTATCTATGTGTGAGAAATATCTTTACTCTTTTATAAAGGAAAAAAGACTATGGTTGAATGTTGAATTGTTGAAACTAGAATGTGTTTAAAAGACTTGTACTATCTGTTTATATTGGTTGTACCATGTGTTTAAAAGACACTACACTTATATCATGTGTTTAAAAGACTTGTACTATGTGTTTAAAAGACACTACACTTATGTATTTAAAAGACTTGTACCATATTGGTTGTACCATGTGTTTAAAAGACTTGTACCATCTTTTCCATCTTTCTCATATGTATACACGCCGCCTGTTCCATCTTTCTCATATGTATCAAAAAACTATCTTGGAAATATACACGCCGCCTGTTGATATACTCACGCCTATCTTGGAAACACATATACATTTATTATTTTCTCATCAGTTTGAAAATAATCCATCTATATATCACGAATGGAGTCATACTCATATCAACAGTTTCCTCACCAGTTTCCTCACCAGTTTCCTCACGAATGGAGTCAAAAACACATATGAAACAAAATGTGATCAATTCTATTGGTGGAGAGGTTTGGTTTCATTTTGATATGTTTTACTATCTATTACTTTCTCACTAATTTCCTCAATTGAATCATACTTATTATCTTTTTTTCTTTTACTGGTTAGGTTGACATGAAAATACAAGAAGCTTTTGGGACAACTCAAGTTGAGGTTGAGGAAAACCCTATTGTATTGGATAATCATATTGAGGTAAACCCTATCTTTTTTTCTTTTACTGGTTATGTCGACATGTTTTTATTGGTTTTTATGTCGACATGTTATATAAAACTGAATATTGATTTCTGGATTTTAGCTTATAGGTTTTTATGTCGACATGTTATATAAAATTGAAAAAAAAACAATTAAATTAATGTTGACATGTTTTAGCTTATAGGTCTTTATGTCGACATGTTATATAAAATAAATATTGATTTCTGGATTTTAGCTTATAGGTTTTTATGCTGAATTTAAATTTATGTTAAATAATAAAAATCTGAGTATTTAAGGATTAAATGTTATTTATGACCATGTTTGGGAATGCTTATTTATGACCATGTTTGGGAATGTTTTAGCTTCAGAGTTGTTTATTCAAATTGCTAATCTTTGTGTGTTTGGTTATTTCCTCTGTGCTTTCTGCTTATATGACCAACTTAAAAATGAGCATTTCAGGGAATAGTGTTTGGATTTGCTTATGATGGAAAAAGTATAAAAAATACGAGTAATAACGAGTGACCCGAGTTCTAATTAGGCTCGGTTTCATGTATGATTTATTTACTCTCAACCCGAGTTGACCAGGAACCAGACTGGGTCAACTCGAATCACACCCCTAGGTGCATGTAAAACTAGCAACCACACTATAGAGTAGAGATGGTAAAAGGAAAGGATTAGAATGAGTCTAGGAATGTGCCCAGATAGATGTTGGCAAAAATAGACTCGGGTCGAGTTGATAGATGCATCTGCATTCTTTTAGTCTAAGAAATAATAAGTATGATTTACACAAACTAAATTACTTGAAAGAATAGTACTAATGATTTGCAAGGTGGTCTCGATTGGTGACTTCTGATTCATTCGACTAATTATTTATTGACCTTAACATCTTTTATATCCATTTTACATGTTACAGTAAGATCTTGCATAAGTCAACCTGCATATGATTAAACGAATATGAACTAAAACCAGAATAATGTGAGTGGGGTGGGTCAACAGCGTAACAAAACCAGAAAGAAAGAAAAAACATGTTTGTACCAACCTCAAAAACTGTACCATGTTTCTGATATAGGGCGAGGTCTCGGGTATATGAAAGCTTACCAAAAGTAGACATGTTTTGTTTGAACGAAAATGGCCCGGTATATGCATGAGCTCCTGTCGTTTCTATTGATAAAACTTAGGGGTGGCTTTTGCAAAAAGTCATGTTTAAAAAGCTTTAGCCTTTCTCCAGCCTCCAGTAGACTATCAAGCATTTGTTAGTTGTGTTTGGATAAGCTTACCGTATTTACAACATACTTGTACAATAAGCAGTTAAGCACTCTAAACAAGCTTAACCAAACACCCCTTAAAAACCAGGTGCTTGTGAAAATGCTCAAAATGATATTTCAGCTGAGTCAACATTGATGACGTATAGTCCCCAGCCGGGTCATGAACCCGGCCCATGGGGTACTACCCGTATCCGGCCCATCACAGATGGGTGGAATAATGTCATTCAGGCTTATGGGCTTGGATGAACAGTACCTGCACACACGTGTGCGGCCCACGGCCCGGTACGGCCGATGTAGGGTTAGACAGAATAATATTCTGTCTAGGAATATCTTTATCCCAATGGAGGAGGATATTCACTACCAGAATTAGAAGATAACAATCATTCTAAATTCTGGTAGTTATCTCTTCCTTGGGGCCGAAGCATCAGTGAACGCCCATTAGGGTTTCACTGCCTATAAAAGGAACCTTCAAGGGTTCCACAAAGGTATTACGACTTATACTCTCAACTCACATAAACCCTAAAACGATTACTTACTCTCACGCTGGAGTCTAATCGTGGGAAACATTCCCACGGTAAGCCTAACGCGTGCTGTTTAGTGTGCAGGGTCCCAACCAAACTTTCACTTGGTGCAGGAACTGGAGCCCAGCCAACCCGAATTAAGCCTAATTCGAGTTCAGCAAGGATCAACCAACTTTTGCATCAACAAGTTGGCGCCATCCGTGGGACCCATTACACTAAGCTAGAACAACACCTCATCTTGAATTTCCAATGACGAAGGGGCATCCGCAAGCTAACCCCAGGAATGCGAATCCTGGGAATCGGAAGTCCCAAGGGGAAGGGATTCTCATCCCCAACCAATCACCCAGCCGCCTCGCAGGCGGGCCTGGTAACCGTAGCAGTTTTCAGTCCGTGGGGGTGACGAGTACGATCTCTGTGACACCTCCACCTACTTCAACCCTGGATAACCCTTACCCATGGAGTGCGCCAAACCCTCCTAACAAGGAACTGCGCAGACCCTCGACAGAGGAAGAAGTGGAAGTCCTACCACTCATCGAGGAGGATCTTACTCGAGTTCTCACACAGAACTTTGATAGGATTGTCAAGATTGAATCTAGGGAGGAACCTCCAATCCAGACTCAATTTTGGTGAAACCGGACCAATCACCTCCTCCCAAAATCAGAGGAAAAGGAGAGCCCGGCCTCAGGAACAGGGCACCTTTGAGGAAACCCCTCAACCTCGGAATGTGTTTGAGCGCATAGAGGATTGCCTCATACAGGAACTAACGCAGTCTCGAGAAGGAGAAAGGTCGGATGGCTCACCCGAGCGACCGGGTCGAGAGCTGGCCAGAACCGCACGTCTCCCGAGTGTGTGGGACAGGATGAACACTGGGAAAAAGGCTCCTGGTTCGTCCCAAAAAAGTGGTCCCTACTCAAAGGATGGAGCACCACCGCCGTCCCCGGATCCGTCAGGGGAGGACTCAGATGATCATCCGCCTAAGCGTCGCCGGCCTATGCGCACCCCACCACCACCACCAAACAATGATGATTATTATGGTGGCCCTTACTATCGAGATGCGGAAGCAGAGGATCTTTCGCGTCCATGGTGTGAGGCGTGGGACGACCCTAGGCTCACCCGGCCGTGGGCGGACCCCAGGGAGGATCCGTTCACCCTCCGCATACGGAACTATTCTGAGGACACCAAACGTCGCATGCCAGCGTGTATCAAGACCTATGATGGGTCCGGTGATCCGGTGGATCACCTTAAAATATTTGATACGCAGGCTAAAATTGAGCGATGGCCCATGCCTATATGGTGCCAAATGTTCAATTCAACCCTTATCGGAAATGCCCGTGACTGGTTCGAGGCACTCCCTCCATGGAGCATTGATAGTTTCACAGAACTACGCACCACGTTTGAGAACAATTATACTCAGAGGAAGAAGTATAATAGGGACCCGGTCTCACTGGCAACTGTCAAACAACGGCCAGGAGAGTCCACAGAAGCCTTCACTGAACGCTTCAATGATGAGTGCACGCGCACAAGAACAATGACGGAGCTCCTGAAAATCTCTGACTACATGCACGCCATAACAGACAGAGAATTAATCAGGCGCCTCAATGACAAGCGTCCAGAGAGATATGATGACCTCATGGAAAGGGTCAGAAATTTCATAGAAGGAGAAACAGCTGTGGCCGCGGCCTACCCATCCCGAGGAAATGGGTATCGGTCAAATGACCAGTCCCGGAGACAGTCGGGCGGTCAAGGTAATCAGAACAATAACAATGGCTCAGACTATAAGAGCCAAAGCAAAGGAGGACGGTCGGATGATAAGTTTACCCCCCTAAAGATGTCCTACCGGGAGATCTTGCTGACAGAAGGGGCGAACTTCCCAAGGCCTCCCCCAATGACCACTCCCCCGGAACGTCGGCAAGGAAATCGCTTCTGCGAGTTCCATAATGACAAAGGCCACGGTACGGAGGAGTGCATTCAGCTCAAGAAGCATATTGAGTCACTGATCAAATCAGGTAAACTCAAGCACCTAGTTAAGGATTGGAAGGATGGAAAAGACAACAACAAGAAGTATGATAAGAAGGATCCCCAAAAGGACAAACCTTCGACTATATACATGATCCAATCCAGACAGCACCGCACGAGGCAGAAAATTGGCCAAAAATTTTCACGCGGCAGGGAAATCTCATTCCCTCTCATCACAGCAAGCCATGTGATCGATGCGCCTCTCACTATTGAGATAAGCATTGGAACGCACAACGTTCGTCGCATGTATGTGGATGGAGGATCGTCAGCAGAGGTACTGTATGAACACTGTTTCGTACAGTTATGCCCAGAAATAAAAAGCCAATTAGTACCGGCCACGTCGCCGCTTACTGGCTTTAGTGGAGACACTATTTGGCCGATAGGGCAATTACGTCTGCTTGTAACCATTGGGAATGAAGAACATTCCACTACGGCGTGGATGAACTTCATGGTGATACACTCACACTCTCCGTACAATGGGATCATCGGCAGACCAGGCATTTTGGCTATACGGGCGGTACCCTCTACGGCGCACGGAATGATCAAATTCCCCGTGGAGGGGGGAATTGCTACAATTTGCAACACAATCGTACCGGCATCCGAATGTCACACCGTGACAACACCGGCTCCACCTGTTCCACCCAAAGATGGATCACCACCTCCCAATTGGAAGGTGGCCATTCACCCTGACTACCCGGAACAGGAGGTATCCATAGGAGGGGCACTCTCGGATAGCGGCAAAAGGGCCATGTGCTCTCTTTTAAGTGCAAACCTAGATATATTCGCATGGGAGCCAAAGAATATGACAGGTGTGCCACGTGCGATAGCAGAGCATAAGCTCCAGATCCGCCAAGGGTACCAACCCATCAAGCAAAAGAAGCGCGGCCAGGCGCCTGAGCGCAGCCAAGTAATATTGGAGGAAGTACGGAAACTAGTGGATGCGGGCATCATGCGCGAGGTATACTACCACGAGTGGTTATCCAATCCGGTCATGGTCAAGAAACATGACGGAAGTTGGCGCATGTGTGTGGATTTTACGGATCTAAACAAGGCCTGCCCACAGGACTGTTACCCGTTACCGGAAATCGGCTGGAAGGTGGAGTCCCTATGTGGGTATCCTTTTAAATGCTTCTTGGACGCATATAAAGGGTATCATCAAATCCAGATGGCGGAGGAGGATGCAGAAAAGACGGCGTTCCATACGAGCCAGGGCGTGTATTGCTATACGAAAATGCCATTTGGGCTGAAGAACGCCGGTGCTACATATCAGCGGTTGGTGGACAAAGCTTTTGAATCACAGATAGGCCGTAACTTGGAAGTCTATGTTGATTACTTGGTGATAAAAAGTCACACGGAGGAGGCACTCCTCCGGGATGTCCAAGAGACATTCGACATGCTGAGAAGGATTAACATGAAGTTAAATCCAAAGAAATATACGTTTGGAGCAACGGAGGGAATGTTCCTTGGATATTTGATTGATCCAAACGGCATCAAACCTTGTCCAGAGAAGACGGACGCAGTGATACAACTGCCGTCCCCTCAGACACGGAAGGAGGTGCAATCCTTAAATGGGAAGTTAGCCGGGCTGAATAGGTTCCTATCTAAATCCGCAGAGAAGTCATTACCCCTATTTAAGACACTCAAGAAGTGCATTAGAAAGGGAGACTTCCGGTGGACGAAGGAGGCCGAGGAAGCCTTCGGCCAACTCAAGCAGCATCTTGCATCTCTCCCTATGCTAGTAGCTCCCCGGCCAAAGGAGGAACTCATTATGTATCTCTCAGCTACTCATGGCGCAATAAGCGCGGTACTTATGACGGATAGAGATACAGTACAAACCCCGGTCTACTTTATAAGTAGAACACTACAAGGGCCGGAGCTGAATTATTCCTCCATGGAAAAATTGGTGTTAGCACTAGTGTTTGCTACAAAGCGGTTGCGCTGGTACTTTCAGGCGCATCCAATTGTAGTCATTACGGATCAGCCAATCAAGCAGGTTATCTCTAGACCAGATGTGGCAGGGAGGCTACAGAAATGGAGCATCCTATTGGGGGAGCACAATATATCTTACAGACCAAGGACGGCTGTTAAAGGCCAGATCTTGGCAGATTTCCTGATCGAGAAGCCGGATGAGGAAGGGCCAGTCATCAAGCAAAACGAGATCCCCACAGAACCATGGGTGTTATTCACGGACAGATCTTCGTGTACGGACGGGTCCGGAGCAGGTCTCATCCTCACAAATCCAGAAGGAATGGAATTCACGTACGCCCTCCGTTTTGAGTTCACGGCCACCAACAACGAAGCGGAATATGAAGCATTAATTGCGGGTTTAAAAATCGCCGCTAGAATGGGAGTCCGCAACCTTGAGGCCTACGTGGACTCACGGCTTGTAGCGAACCATATTCTAGGTGAGTATGTGGCTAAGGAGGACAACATGGTCAGGTACTTGGAAAAAGTCAAGTCGCTAATTGCGACTTTCAGTAAGTTTTCCATCAAGCAGGTGCCAAGGGGCGAGAACAAGAAGGCGGACGCTCTTAGCAAGATCGCATCCACAAGCTTCGCTCACTTGTCTAAGCAAGTCTTGGTGGAAATACTCAAGGAGAAATCTATAACGGAAGGGGAGGTTGCTGCTATAGTTGAAGAGGATGGACCTACATGGATGACCCCAATCATCAACTATTTGACTAGTGAGACCCTTCCGGACGAGGAAAAAGCAGCACGGCGCATCAGAAGGAAGTCGCAGCATTTCGAACTTCGAGAAGGCATCCTTTACAAGCGCTCTTTCTTGCAGCCGTGGCTGCGGTGTGTTGGACCACGTCAGGCCGCTTACGTAATTAGTGACATACACGAAGGGTTGTGCGGCATGCATGCAGGTCCACGATCCGTGGTAGCTAGAGCCTTACGAACAGGGTATTATTGGCCTACCATGCACAGAGACGCGCGCGACATGATTCGCAAGTGTAGTGATTGCCAAGTGCATAGGCCAGTACCGCGGCACCCGCAGCAGGAGCTTACACCTATCACGTCCCCATGGCCATTCTATAAGTGGGGAATTGACATTGCAGGACCATTTCCTGTAGCTGCGGGGGGAGTTAAATTCTTGATTGTTGCAATGGACTACTTCACACGATGGATAGAAGCCAAGGCAGTCAAGTCTATCACAGGCAAACAAGTTAAGAAGTTTGTTTGGGAACATATTGTGTGCCGTTTTGGTCTACCAGGAGAAATCATCTCTGACAACGGCAAGCAGTTCACGGATAACCCATTCAAAGATTGGTGTGCATCATTGAACATCAAGCGGCGCTTCGCATCTGTTAAGCATCCGCAGACAAACGGCCTTGTCGAACGAGCAAATAGAAGCTTGGGGAATGGCATCAAGGCGCGTCTGGATGAACGAAGTGGTAAATGGGTCGATGAGTTGTCACATGTGCTATGGGCGCATAGAACTATGATTAAAACAGCCAACGGAGATACTCCATTTGCATTGGCTTACGGCACTGAAGCTGTTATACCAGCAGAAATAGGAATGCCTACCATCCGCACGTCGGAAGTTAATGTCGTCACGAACGATGAACAGCTGCGAATCAACCTGGATCTGTTGGAAGAAAAAAGGGAAATAGCAGCCATCAATGAGGCTAAGTCCAAGGCTAAGATGAAGGCTTATTATGACGCCAAGGTCAAAGGTGTTTCTTTTCGACCGGGAGACTACGTCTATCGTGCTAACGAAGCAAGTCGAGCGGAGAATACAGGAAAGCTGGGCCCTAAGTGGGAAGGACCGTATGAAGTCACTGAAGCCTTGGGACGAGGCGCATACAATCTACGTGACATGGATGGCCGCAACCTAGAGCGCACATGGAATGTTTCCAATCTCAAAAGGTGCTATCTTTGAAAGCTACGGCTTCCGCATGGGTACTTCGCTATATGCGGTCTTAATAAAGAACCATGCGGTTTTATCTGTCTTGTTTTTCTTATGTTTGTTTAGATACTTTTCTCGTTTTTTAGGACTTGTCATTATTGTTCAAACAAAAGTGTAAACGTTCTAATAAAATACCGTGGTGCCTAGCTAGCTTCACGGCCTGTTTCGTGCAAATCATTTTTTAGATTTTTGTTAGTCGTATGAATTTTACTTATATTATAATATGTTATGTTTTATTCATATGCATTCTTTCAAAATACTGTACATGTACCATACGCCTCCAGGTGGGGTAAGAGGATTAAGTGAACCTACTAATTCAACTTGCCGCGTAAGAGGGATGCAACCCCAGCCGCACGGATCATGTATCCTTACTAGACACCTTACTCACAAGACGTTGGGGTAAGTCTCATATGCCGCATCCGTACGGTGCTCCGCATAATAAAGCCGCACGTCGCATGTCTAGTAAATTATAGACTTGTATGTATTTTCTTTCTCTGTGTATAAGACGTGATATGTCATGCAGTATTGTGCTACAATATTTTAAACACAGCCAAAATACACAAGTTTCCAAAATAGATAACAAAATTGCCATGGTCACCCACGGACTTATATAAAATACAAATGTTGTCAGCCGTGTACATGCACGGACGAATAGAAACAGTAAA
The DNA here is from genome assembly GCA_025667525.1 of Glebionis coronaria. Lineage (NCBI taxonomy): Eukaryota > Viridiplantae > Streptophyta > Magnoliopsida > Asterales > Asteraceae > Glebionis > Glebionis coronaria. The sequence goes on from JANFOE010000060.1 coordinate 250,504, forward strand.
TATTCAGAGGTTACAAACCAAAATGTCTGAAAGGGATCATAAAGTAGGAGTATCCTACATAGGGGGGAAAACTTACCCATCTCCACTTGCTCTTCGATCAGACACGACAGCCACTCATCACTTTCTTTCCGCTTCTGGGCTTGAGCCGCAGTCCTCTCCAGCACCACACTTAAGGTTTCTTCGTCAAGCACGATCCTGGTTACGTCCTCGTATATGGGGAGTGTCAGGTGGCTGGGGGATGGAGTGAAGGAAGCACGGGAGGACGCGCTAAGACTAAGCCTTTCTATGATTTCCATATTTGGCGCATCCTTGGTGGCCTCCAGCTCATCCAAGAATGGATAGTGTAGATCTCGCATCGCGGCCATGGAGGCCGTCATCTTGTTAGCAGCTTCAGGCTTAAAAAAGGCATGATTGGTAACGTCCTCCCCTTTTGTGATCAGCTCAGCGGCCTCAACCATTCCCTCGTGCCGTCCATGGTCAATACCATCAGACACAAGGCTCGCGAATTGTTGCACAAATTCCGGGGCCTCTAATACCTTCATGACGGCTAGGCGTGCTCCGTGCCCAACCATCCACCTACGGCCGGCAATAGCGGTGAGCAGTTGTGGGCATAGCACATTGTCACGCTCCGCAGCGAGGGCATCAATCATCAACTCTTTTTGGGCAAATGCCTCTTTCAGCTCTTGGATGACGACCCTCTCATCGGCAAGTTCCCCCTGTACTTTCTCCATGCTTTGGACGGCCAGGTGTGCGTCTTATAATTTCTTGTTAAGCACGTCTACTTGGCTAGAGTACGAGTGGGCAGAAGCTTCCGCCGTGGCTACCTATAAGAAATAACGTGTTAGCATATATTTCTTTCATAATATGGGTGGTGCGGCACGGATATGTACCTTGGTGGTTGCAGCATCTAGTTGTGACTCAAGATTGGCCACTTGTTGGTCGTATTCACTCGCACGGGCTGACTGTTTTTTAATGGTCGCCTCGGCACTGGCCAGTTGGGATTGGAGGTTGGCAATTTGAGCCTCATTATCTACAATCATCTTCTCTCTCCGTCCAACTTTCCTCTTGAGATATTCAACATGCCCAAGTGCGGCTTCAAACCTTACCCTCATCGAGGTACCCATTGCCATTTGGTGCACCAGGGCACCATTATACTCATCCGCCAAGTCTGCATGACTGAGCGAATTTACCTCTCGCACCAAGCTTGGTGGTATGCAATTGTTGAGATACTCCCGGCACTCGTCGGCGTCCCTCAGTCGTGATGCCGTTGTGATATTCCATACTGGATTGAACGGTTGAGGGGGGCCGGAGGCTGGGAGGTCTTGGGAGGCTGTGGGTGAACCTTCTTCAAAAACAGGGCCGGACTTTGTGGGGGCCGTGGGGTTTCTTTCCACTTCTTTTCCTTTCCCCTTATCAATTTGGGCATCAGAAGGAGGCGCGGCACCGGTCTGGTTGTCCTTGTGCAACAAGTATTGGGAAATATTTTAAGTATTGCTTACAAGGAAACTTGTCATTCTTACATATTAGGATGGAGACTTACATGTTGTTTCTTGCTAGTTCGGAGGTGGTTGGGGCAATCTGAGTGACGGGATCGACATGAGCGGCCCGGATAGCCTCGGAACCCTGTGTAGCACTTCCGACAGATTGATACAAGGGGTGGTCTTCTCTAAGTCTCTTGGCAGGAGCGTTGTGTTCGCCAATCTCGACTGAAGCAGTTCTCCTCGCACGGTTGCTTCTTTTTCGGGTACGCCTGGCGACGGGCTGCGTTGTTGCTTCGTCGATCTCCTCCTCAACTACTTCTTCTTCCTCTTCTTCCAAGTTGACTTGTTGTTGTACTTCTTCATCATCATCGCCCATCAGTCGGCGAATGCTGGAGGTGGTTCATTCAATATTATCCCCCTGCTGTTCCCTGTGTGGTGAGGAGGGTCCGGCTCCTCCTTCATTCATCTGGTTATCACCATCACCATTGTCTCCATGCTCTTCCTCGTCAGAATGGGGATCGGGCACGGCCTCAAGAGCAACCGTCACGGGTCAGGTATGCTCAAGAAGGGGTTGTTCATTCTCACGGAGAGGACGGAGTCCCTCCGGCACAAGCTTCGGGTCACCCTGACGCAAAAGTCCAATAAAGTTCATTTCTGTCCAGCACAAAATAACATATGTTAGCTATTTATCAAATAATTGTATACATTTTTTGCGTACGAATGTTAGCCTACCTTCGCCCTGCCTTCTCCAAAAAATGGGATACCTATTGGATGGACCAAAGTAATTGCGGCTAATCCCTAGCAAACATAGGAATGATTCGGGAAGGTTTCTATGGAACCCAGTCCTATTCAGATCTAACTCTTGGGAATGACGGGGGTTGTATGTACTTGTGTGTGGCTTGGGGTCGTGAGGTATCCTAGTTCTAAATGTGTAATCACCCGGCCATACCACTGTGTCAATGAAAAAGTAGTGATCATACCAATTTTTCAATGAATCCATTGGTTTATTGTGCGATTGGGGACTGTTGGAGGCTCGTTTCTTAAAAGATACCCAGCCGTTTACTATGTTGGGAACATAAAAGAGCCGGAATAATTCTACGGTTGGGGGGATTCTCCTAGCACGGCAGAGGATCTCGAATTGACTAATCTTACAGGCACCTATGCAGTGGAGCTGACTAATGTGTACATCATAGTATCCTAACAGATCTACAAGAAAGTGGGTGAGGGGGATGCGGTAATTAGCCGCGTCAAAGAGGCGAGTGTATAGGCCGATCTTACCCGCGGGAGCCTCAGTTATGAGGTCCCCGGCGCCAGGAAGTGAGGGGTGTAGGTTGGTAGGGATGAAATAGTTTGTACAAAAGTGGTTTAATTGGTCTTGGGTCATGACATTCAGCACGGATCCAATGGTAGGGTTGTTTCTATGAGCCATTACTAAATAAAAGTGTAAAGACGTGGTGTTCTAACCTGCGTATGAAGGGATCCGTGCGTATTTGGTTCAAGCTAAGAAGAAAGCTTTAATGGCAGAAATGGAGGTTATAACTGTGTGTTTCACACAGCCGTGGGGGTAGCTTATTTATAGGGTTGCCTCGTGGGTCACAACCTGTTGGATGTGTGACACGTGTTGGCCACTATTTTTAATCGTGTGGCTAGGGGGCAAGTGGCAAGTGAAACGTCAGGTGGGACCCACGGGTCACTTCTGACTCAAACGTTTGCACTGCTCAAAGTTCTGACTGTCTGCACTTTTGTCAGTCAAACAAGTCAGATGAACAATTATTAATGTCGGGTTATGCGGCTCTTACGTAAGACTTGACATTTAATGTTGTATTTAGTTTCTCTCGGTCGCTATATGCGGCTGAGATATTGATGCAATAACTTCCTAAGCCAGGTTGCAACGTGCGGCCAATCCAAATTCTTGGACAATTTATCATTCACTATTGTTTCCTTGGTACGTCCGGGGAGCATCTTGGTAGTCTAGAGGTTACACCTATGGTTGTAACAACTAGACTGGGGGGACATGATGACGTATAGTCCCCAGCCGGGTCATGAACCCGGCCCATGGGGTACTACCCGTATCCGGCCCATCACAGATGGGTGGAATAATGTCATTCAGGCTTATGGGCTTGGATGAACAGTACCTGCACACACGTGTGCGGCCCACGGCCCGGTACGGCCGACGTAGGGTTAGACAGAATAATATTGTGTCTAGGAATATCTTTATCCCAATGGAGGAGGATATTCACTACCAGAATTAGAAGATAACAATCATTCTAAATTCTGGTAGTTATCTCTTCCTTGGGACCGAAGCATCAGTGAAAGCCTATTAGGGTTTCACTGCCTATAAAAGAAACCTTCAAGGGTTCCACAAAGGTATTACGACTTATACTCTCAACTCACATAAACCCTAAAACGATTACTTACTCTCACGCCGGAGTCTAATCGTGGGAAACATTCCCACGGTAAGCCTAACGCGTGTTGTTTAGTGTGCAGGGTCCCAACCAAACTATTCACTTGGTGCAGGAACCGGAGCCCAGCCAACCCGAATTAAGCCTAATTCGGGTTCAGCAAAGATCAACCAACTTTTGCATCAACAAACATCTATCCACTAAATCTTAGTCAAATAATGGCGTAACCAAAAGTTTCATTTTCCGATGTCGCATACTGGTAAAGCTACGTGCTTTGCCTGATTTTTTTAAAATTTCACTAGAATGAACTAAATACCATCTAAGTGAGCTATGGCAGAGGATCCGTACATACCAATGTTATAGAGTGGGCACGCAATATGGTATTGTTTGATTGTTAAGAAGTTTTGATCTTTGATGGTTTTGAGGTTTTTGTATTGGTTTTATTGTTAAATTTGGGGGTTTTGTGGTTATGGTGTTAATTGAGCTGTTTTCAGTGTTTTGCGTGATTGTATTTTATTACGGTTAGCTGAAATGATAAATTTTAGGTTTTTGATTGTGTGATTTTATGGAAATGATGGTTAGCATAAATGATTTTGTGTTTGATACGTGTTGATTGGCGTAAATGATTTTGTGTTTCATACGTGTTGATTGGCGTAAATGATTGTGTCCTTATGAAAGTAAATGAAAATGATAGTTAGGGTTAGTTGGAAATGATAATCAGGGTTTAATTATTGGTAATAAATATTTGGGATTTTGTTAAGGATATGATTTTTAGCTGTTTAAGGTATGAATAGATCGTTTGTGTTGGTTAATGAGCTGATTGGCGTTAAAAAGGCGTCTTTATGAAATTATATGAGGTGTTAATTATTGGGAATGATGATTAAGGTTTTGTTGAAGATATGATCTTTACTCTTTAGGTGTTTTGAGATATGGAATGAGTCGTTTTGTGGTTGCGAATGAGCTATTTGGTGTAAAAGATTGTGTCTTTATGAAATTAAATGAAAATGATTGTTAGGTTTGTAATGTGTTTTGTGTGCAAGATTTCTGCAATCGAGATACATTAATGATGATCATCAACCGTTTTGAGTCTGAATTTTTGTTTGTTTGTGAGTTCATTAGTAAGGTCAATTGTCGTTTTCTTTCTGTGAATTAATTGAGCTACAAGTAGAACTCCCGTGTCTCTTTGAAACTAAAATTCTCTTTGAAATTAAAATTTGTAATATGTGATCTGTGGATTTTATTATGTTATGTCAGCTTTTATAAGAGTAGGTATGTTTCCGCTTGAAACGTCCAAATTTTATGTCAAACCGTCAATTTATTTGGATAACGGTCGTCATTTTGAAACTGAAAAGCTATACAGTATTACAATGTCAACTTTTTTTGTTGAGAGGCAAAAGGAAAATGTAGCAACTTTGATGGTTTACCAATTACCATATATAAACTGAAACAAACTTTTCATATAAAAGGAAAATGTAGATACAAAGCCACGAGGAGCATCCGATCAAAATTACATTATTACATAACCAGTGATTTTCGACTCACAAAAATAATCCTTCAAAAAACAACGAAAAGTATATTAAAAGAATTTCGTTGACACTAAGAAACGATAGTATTATTAGTTACACATTATAAAAACTTGATATTGGACCGGATTAATGTTGGGCTCCCAACCGATATATTAAAAAATCTAAAATTATGTTAAACCCACTATGGTTACTTTATTTATGAGCCAAGTTCATATATCCATAACAATAAACCACCCCCAAAAAAACTATTTAGTTGAACGTTGGTAAGTTCATTCGAAGCTAAATAAGTAGTTGAGAAATTTAAATTTGAATCAATTATAATTTTAGAATTTAAATATTACATTCATTTAATAAATAAATTTTATTAGATATAAGACAATAAATTTTATAACATAAACAATTTAAAGCTAAAATTATTTTAATAAAACACGAGATCTCATGTGTATTTGATAAAAATAAACGTGTCAAAATTTAAATAAAACTTATTAAATGTGGTATTTGCTTCAGCTTCTTGAACCTCTTGACAAGATTCCAAATCATTTTGAAAGTTTGAAATTTGGGTGATGGATGATGTGATTATTAACTATTTTTTTGCAGCTTGAAAACACAATGAATGGACTTACAAAATCTAACACCAGTATTCTAACTCCCATTCATTTTGATTCAAACAAAGGTACGGTTATTCATCTTTTCTGGTTTTCAACTCTCTTTTTTACAACGCTCACATGTAAATAACAATCTCTAATGCGGTTTTTCAATTTTATGCTAGAAAAACGCAAATCATTGTCTACTAAAGATGTTCGTGCAACACTAAAGGAAAAAAAAGGCAAGACAAACTTTGCCTATTTTGAAGAACCTCCAAATAGGGTACTGTTTGGAACATTACACAATATCATGAAGACAAATGTCCCTCAAACCCGAAACATTCCATTACAAACACTTTCACCTCAAAACATGTCAATAGACAAAGAAAATATAACACCATCGCCTCAAATTTTGTCAACCAATAAAGAAAATAGAACACTGTTGAAAACACCGTGTTCCTATAGTTCACTCTCTATAGGCCCAAGTGTACCCGTAGACCCTGCCATTCTTAAAAGACGAGAATACCAAAGAAGTTATCACCAACGACGTAAACAAAGAAAGCTAGCGGAAACAAATTCTTGCTTGGAAACACAAAGAGACTTCGGACCTACACAATATCTTTCGCGCTTGACACATGAAAACACATTAGGTAATATATTTTACATATTGTTCTTCTTTACATTGATTTTTTTAACGATCAAACTAACGCATGATTTGAACTTCATAACAGACGATCAAAGGAGTAGTAACGTGTTATTGCCCATATTTGATCAAGAGTGCAATCAAACATTGAATGGTACGCTTCTTTAAAGATATCAAATACAGCTATTTACTACATGTATTTACGTTATATATCTGTGTAGGAACCAATCTTCATGTACCACCCATAGACCCGAACGATGTTAAAAGACGAGGATACCAAAGAAGTTATTACCAACGACGTAAACAAAAAAATCTAGCGGAAACAAATTCTTGCATGGAAACACAAACATCGGTCGGAGCTACACAATCTCTTTCGGTTTTGCAACGTGAAAACACAATAATTACCATCGCAAATGATCACATGGAAGCACAAAGAGACTTCGGACCTACACAGTATCTTTCGTGTTTGACACGTGAAAACACATTAGGTAATATATCGTACATATTGTTCTTCTTTACATATATTTTTAATGATCATACTAACACATGATTTGAATTTTACAACAGATGATCAAAGGAGTAGTAACGTATTATTGCTCATATTTGATCAAGAGTGCAATCAAACATCGAATGGTAAGCTTCTTTAAGAGGGTTTCTCATATTTTTATTGCTTGACACGTGAAAACACATTAGGTGATATATTGTACATATGGTTCTTCTTTACATTGATTTTTTTAACGATCAAACTAACGCATGATTTGAACTTCATAACAGACGATCAAAGGAGTAGTAACGTGTTATTGCCCATATTTGATCAAGCATGCAATCAAACATCGAATGGTACGCTTCTTTAAAGATATCAAATACAGCTATTTACTACATGTATTTACGTTATATATTTGTGTAGGAACCAATCTTCATGTACCACCCGTAGACCCGAACGATGTTAAAAGATGAGAATACCAAAGAAGTTATTACCAACGACGTAAACAACAAAAGCTAGCGGAAACAAATTCTTGCATGGAAACACAAACATCTGTCGGAGCTACATAATCTCTTTCGGTTTTGCAACGTGAAAACACAATAATTACCATCGCAAATGATCACATGGAAGCACAAAGAAACTTCGGACCTACACAGTATCTTTCGTGTTTGACACGTGAAAACACATTAGGTAATATATCGTACGTATTGTTCTTCTTTACATATATTTTTTAACGATTACTAACACATGATTTGAATTTTACAACAGATGATCAAAGGAGTAGTAACGTATTATTGCCCATATTTGATCAAGAGTGCAATCAAACATCGAATGGTAAGCTTCTTTAAGAGGGTTTCTCATATTGTTATTTACTACATGTATTTACGTTATATATGTGTAGGAACCAATCTTCATGTACCACCAACCATTCGACCAACCACTCGACAAAGGAAAGAATACCAAAAAAGTTATTATCAACGTGGTAAAGAAAACAATATAAGGGAGGCGAATGCAAACGTAGGTAATATAACTCTCTATACTATATACGTCTCTAAGGAATTTTATATTATATTACCAATAATGGTTTTAAATTTCAAACCAGATGATCAAACTGAAGACGATCCGTACGATTTTGTATTCAATGATCTTCCTACAGAGCATCGTCAACTGGAGCTACCATCGTGTGTTCATTGTGGAGCAAAGAAAATACAGTACGAGTTCCCTACTTTTTGTTGCATGACCGGTAGAACAACTTTGAAACCCTTAGACATACCTCCAGAACTCTACAACCTATTCACATCGCAATGCCAGTTAGGAAAAATGTTTAGGAAAAACATACGTGCCTACAACACAAACTTTTCTTTCGCATCTATGGGCGTAAACTTGGAGAAACGATACAGCGCTAGGGGTTCTGGAGTGTATACTTTTCGCGTGCAAGGAGGGATATATCATAAAATCGATCAATTGGTTCCTAGAGATGGCCAACCAAGGTATTTGCAGTTGTACTTTTATGACGGGGAATCTGATTTTGAACACAGGTTAAAGTGGCCTAATCTTGGTAACGAGATTGTTACAATATTATCTCGCGTTCTTGCACCAAACCCATATGTTCAGACCTTTCGATCACTTGGTAACCTTGGCACGCTCGACAAGTATAGGGTCGAACTAAATGCATCAGTTAAGGTCGACCAAAGAGTTTACAATCGTCCTACAACATCTGAGGTATAAACATGATTATAAAAATCATATCTCTTATCTAAATATATAATCATATATCTAACTTAAACGGTTTCATGTGTTATGTTATGTCGAAGGTCGCTGGAATTTGGGTGGAAGGTAATAACAACATCACTTCATACAAGAGAAGTATTATTGTGTATGGGAAGTCTGAATACCCTTCACAAATACAACCTTATTTTGCTTCCTATGATCCTTTGGCTAATCCGATGTTTTTTCCAAACGGCGAGGCTGGATGGCATTCTCGAATACCAAGAAGAGGTGTAGACATAAGAGAACTCCTAGATAATGACGATGATGAGGTCGAAGACGACGAAGGTACTAAACATATTTTAATATGCATATCCACTTATCTTGTATAAGCCATCTAACGGTAATTTTGTATAATACAACTTTGCCTAGCTAAATCGTTATATTTTATTAATGGCTCATGTTAATAGATTATACCAATCGAACAATCTAATAACAAACATGAATATAAGAGACTGCTCCATATATACAAAATAGCCTATACAAACCTACCTTTAAAATTAGTTTATTTTGGCCACAATGCAAGTAATTAATATTTATTTATTTGGGTCATTGATAAAATATTTATTTTTGTACTTTTCTAACATGTCGATCGATTTATCACAACTTGATAGAGTCCTCACGCATCTTTTTAACATCACCGAACAGGGATTAACACAAACACTCGTAGAAAAATAGTTACTATGCGAGAGTATTACTGTTACAAATTTCAAATTCGGCCACATCATAACTTGATCTTGTTTGGAGGGCGATTGTTTCAGCAATTTGTGGTAGACACATACATAAAGATAGAGACTTCACGCTTGCAATTTTGTGAAAAGAATCAATCCACAATTAGAGCTGATTTGTATCAAGGAATAGTTGATTCTATTATTGCCGGAGAAGTTCATTCAAATAGACTTGGCCAAGTTATTGTGTTGCCTGTCTCTTTTATCAGAGGACCCCGTGACATGCGCAGACGGTTTTTGGATGCCATGACGTTAGTATAAGATGCTGGGAAACCTGATGTATTTCTAACCATGACTTGCAATCCCAACTGGCCAGAAATCGTAGAAGAGCTTTATGAAGGACAAACGGCCCAAGATCAACCAGACTTAGTTACAAGAGTGTTCCGTGCAAAATTAGAGTCTCTCAAGCACTGGTTGTTCACAAAACATATCCTTGGCATTGTTTCATCATATATATATATATATATATATATATATATATATATATATATATATATATATATATATATATATATATATATATATATATATATATATATATATATATATATATATATATATATTATCGAGTTTCAGAAACGGGGTTTACCACATGCACATTTTCTTTTGATTATGAGATCAGCTGACAAATTGGCAAATCCCGATCAATACGATAAAGTTGTATGCGCTAAAATTCCAGACATGGAGAAACATCCAGAATTGCACCAATTGGTTTCAAAGCACATGATTCATGGTCCTTGTGGTCACTTAAATACTCAGTGTCCTTGTATGGAGGGTGAACCAAAGACATGTCGCTTTAATTATCCCAGGAAATTCCAAGAAACAACGCAACAAGGAGACGATTCGTACCCATTGTATCGACGAAGAGACAACGGTATTAAGGTAAACGTACGAAAAAATGTCCTAGACAATAGATGGGTTGTTCCATATAACCCTAAATTGTTGATGATGTTCAATTGTCATATCAATGTGGAGGTGTGCTCGAGTATAAAATCCGTTAAATATGTCTTCAAGTACATCTACAAAGGTCATGACAAACAAGTTGTAAATGTTGATCTAGAAGGAGAACAAGTCATTAACGAGATAAAGAGATTCCAGGATGCGCGTTATGTATCACCCCCCGAAGCTATGTGGCGAATTTATGGCTTCCCCCTATCTAATATTCATCCTTGTGTTATGTCACTGCAAGTTCATCTACCAAATAAGCAGTTGGTTCGGTTTACAGAAGACGATGTACTGACCGACATTCTTGAGAGAGAAAGGAATAAAAGATCAATGTTGACTGCCTTTTTTGAACTGAACACTAAAGATGAAAACGCGCGCCAATATTTTTATAAAGACATCCCTAGGTACTATACATGGAGCAAGAGTACACGCAAGTGGAGCCTTAGAAAAAAAGGGAAAATGAGAGGGAGAATGGTTTCTGCTAATCCTGCTGAAGGAGAGCGATTCTATCTACGTGTACTGTTGCAACATGTTAAAGGCCCTACAGGATTTAAATATCTTTACACAATCAACAACGTATTGTACAATACATTTCGTAGAGCGGCACTAGAAAGAGGATTAATAAAGAGTGATAATCACATAGATGCCTGTTTACGTGAGTCCTCTGCGTACGAGATGCCTGGACCTCTTAGAAGACTATTCACAACTCTTTTAATCTTTTGTGAACCAGGAGATGTTAGAAATTTATGGGATGACCATTATGAATCTCTTTTAGAAGACTACAGTTTACATTGTACAAGTGCAGAGCGGGTTCAAAATATGGTTCTAACGGACATATCAGCAATTCTACAATCCATGGGTAAAAGTCTTGTTGATTTCGATCTTCCCAACATCAGTGCGGATGTACGTGCATATGCATATGGATGTCGTGAAGTACACGAGGAAAGCTCGATTGTTGTAGAAGATGAAGATATACTTGCTCGACATTCTCTCAATACGGATCAAAAATTAGCATATGATACCATAATGAGACATGTTGATGACGATTCTTCGGGCGTGTTTTTTATTGATGGACCTGGAGGAACTGGTAAAACGTTCTTGTATAAAGCTTTGCTTGCCACTGTTCGTTCTCGTGGACTTATTGCACTTGCCACCGCTTCGTCAGGAGCTGCTGCAAATAACATGACAGGGGGCAGAACTGCTCATTCACGATTTAAGATTCCTATCAATCTTACTACAAACTCAATGTGCACCGTCAAAAAACAAAGTGACCTTGCTAAACTACTTTGTCAAACAAAGTTAATAATATGGGATGGAGCATCAATGGCTAAATGACAAGCTGTGGAGGCGGTAGATCGAACTATGCAAGACATTACCGGGGTAAAACTTCCTTTCGGTGGCAAGATAATGGTTTTGGGAGGGGACTTTAGACAGGTTTTACCGGTCGTAAGACGCGTAACACGAGCCCAGATTGTAGATTCAAGTCTACGAATGTCACCGCTTTGGTCTATAATTAAAAAAATGCGATTAACCATAAACATGAGGGCCCGAACAGACCCATGGTTTTCAAACTTTCTATTACGAGTCGGTGACGGAGTTGAAGAAGTCATCGACGAAAGCTACATACGTATACCTGATGACTTGACAATTCCATACACTACCGAGGCTGCCTCAAAGGATGCATTGATCAATGAAATATTTCCTTCCTTTGATAACAACGTTCAAACATCTACTGATATAGTTTCAAGAGCAATATTATCAACTAAAAATGAACACGTTGACGGCATTAATGACATGTTGATAGAAAGATTTCCTGGGGAAGAAAAGGTTTACTATAGTTTTGATGAAGCGGAAGACGACCCACAAAACTTCTATCCTCTTGAATTCTTAAACTCTCTCAACGTGAGCGGATTGCCACCACATTACTTGCGTTTGAAAATTGGATGCCCAATTATCCTTTTAAGGAATCTCGATCCGGCAAATGGATTATGTAATGGTACGAGGTTGATATGCAAACGCTTTGATCCTAATGTCATCGATGCTGAAATTGTTGTCGGACAGCATGCTGGAATTAGAGTGCTCTTGCCAAGAATTCCTCTAGCTCCATCAGAAGAAGATATGTTCCCTTTCAAGCTAAAGAGGACACAATTTCCTGTCCGCCTTTCCTTTGCGATGACAATCAATAAAGCTCAGGGGCAAACAATTCCAAATGTGGGTGTCTATTTGCCTGACTCTGTTTTCTCCCATGGCCAACTTTATGTAGCATTGTCTAGAGGGATATCACGATCAACAACCAAAGTTTTAGTGAAGCCAGTCAAGCAGTTTGCTGAAGAAGGAGTGTACACCTCAAATGTTGTATACCAAGAAGTTTTGCGCGATGATTAATGGTCGTTACATTTTATCATTTATTGTTTGACGTTTAATTTTAATAACTGCTTTTTAATATGTTGTTTTGTATGAGATATTTTATTTAAAACTGAATTATCACATGTACCACATTTTGCAGTTATACTTAGATCTTACCACGATGTAATGTTTCGTTAATTATCTGCCGCTAGGCAATTCCGCCGCTATGCGCGGGTACTCGCCTAGTAACAAAATAATGAAAAATAAGCTATGATGCCAGCTTATATAGCTTCAGTCTTAAACTTCCAACGTTTGACAGATATAGTCCCTATAGTTTCCACAAAGTGCAATATTGGCCCATAATAGAATTGCAGCCCAATCCTTCAAATATGATACACTTGCTAATAGTTTCCAACAACCTCCCTCAAGCTTATGACTTAAACAGATTTTTAAGTCTAAGCTTGGAACACAATTGTTGATGCTGAAAAGTACCCAAACCTTTAGTAAAAATATCTGCAATTTGCTTACTTGAATCAAGTTTCACTGTCTTAATCAAACTAGATGCAACTTTTTCTCTCACCAAATGCACATCTAAATCAAAATGTTTAGTTTTTTCATGCATAACAGGATTAGCTGCTATTTGAATAGCAGAACTGTTATCATAAAAAAGATATACTGGAAGCACATTTTTTATATTTAGATCCTTCAAAAATTTTACTAACCACATCACTTCACAAACAACAGATGCCATGGATCTATACTTAGCCTCAGCTGATGACCTGGACAAATTAGCTTGCTTTTTACTTTTCCAGGACACCAAACCACCAAACATGTATACACAATACCCAATGACAGACCTTCTAGTAAGTTTACATTTTGCCCAATCTGAATCAGCATAAGCTTTCAAAGTTTTATGCTTAGTTTTCTCATAAACAATACCCTCACCAGGAGCACCCTTAAGATATCTAAGAACTCTTAAAGCAGCTTCTAAATGAGATTGCAAAGGAGCATGCATATACTGACTCAAGCAATGTACAGAATATGAAATATCAGGTCTGGTATTGCACAGATATATGAGTTTTCCAACAAGTTTTTTATACGAGATAGCATTCTTAAGCAACTTATCACCTTCTGATTCTTTATGTGTAAGAATACCATTATCAGTAATAGGAGTATTAACAGGTTTACAAGCTAATAACCCATATTCATGTAACAGTTCAATACAATACTTTCTTTGATTTAAAGATAAACCATTTTCAACTTTTAAAACTTCAATTCCCAAAAAGATTTTTAACTCTCCAAGATCTTTGATTTTAAACTTATTGTTCAAAAAGCTTTTAACTTTATCAATTTCAGAGACATTATTACAAGTAACCACAATATCATCAACATATACTAACAAAGCAATAAACACATCATTCTGATTCTTAACAAATAAAGAGTGATCATTTTTGCTTTGTTCAAAACGAGCTTCAAGCAATGTTTCAACCAATTTCTTATTCCATTAACTTGGAGCTTGTTTTAAACCATATAAAGACTTAACCAATTTCCACACTCTAATGTCATTAGTATCACTATAACCAGGAGGAGGCAACATGTAAACCTCTTCATCTAAATCACCATACAAGAAAACATTATTAACATCCATTTGAAAAAATTCCAATCATTCTGAACAGCCATATTAATGAAACATCTAACTGTACTCATTTTAACAGTTGGACTAAATATCTCATCATAATCAACTCCTTCTTTTTTTACCACAACTTTTAGCTACTAGCCTAGCTTTATATCTTTCTACTTCTCCATCAGATTTATATTTAATTTTATAAATCCATTTACATGGAATAGCTTTTATGTTATTAGGCAACTCAATTAATATCCAAGTGTTATTCAAATATAAAGCCTCCATTTTATTACTCATAGCTTGAACCCAATTAATATCTTTAACAGCCTTATTAAAACTATTAGGTTCAACAGTCTTATTCAAATTACTGATAAAACAACAATTATCATAAGACAAAATAGTATGATTAGCATATCTATTTAAACCATATCTGACTTTATTGTCTAACACATAATCATTAAGTTTCTCATGCAATTTAGTCATTTTATTAGACTTTCTAACACTCACACCAGAACTATCTTCATCTGTTTTAAAACTGGCATCAAATGTAGGAACCTGGTTTTGAAAATTAGGGACATTGCCCTTAGATGAGATTTGATCACCCATAGATGATGTAGCATGAGAACCCTCAGATGACTGCTCCTTATAGTATCATCTGAGTGTCCAATAGTTACCTCCCATGTATCATCATATGGTCCCTCTGCATCATCATATGGACTTGAGGACTGATAAGTGTCAGACTCTAAAAAATAAATAAATAATATTATTTAAACCAGACTTAACAGTAGAATTGACACTTTGATCAACATTTTTCATTTTAAAAGAAAAGATAGTCTCATAAAACTTCACATCTTTTGAGAAAATACATTTCTGTTTTGTAACTTAACAATTTATAAGCCTTTTTTGTAGAAGAAAAACTAAAGCACATTTTTCATATTTAGAGGAAAACTTATCTGAATTATTTAAAACATTTGAAAAACACAAACACCCAAAAGAACTCAAATGGGAAAGGGAAGGTTCCCAATTATACAACTTAGAAAAAGGAAAATGACCAGTCAGAACATAAGAAGGAAGCCTGTTAATCAAATATGTAGCAGTTAAAACACAATCAGACCAAAAACTAAGAGGAATACCTCCCTGAAACAATAAGCTCCTAGCAACATTAAGTAAATGCCTAAGCTTTCTCTCAGCAATCCCATTCTGTTGAGGAGTATAAGCACAACTAGTCTGATGACTAATACCTTGGTCACTCAAAAAACAAGACATATTCTTATTCAAAAAATTTGTACCATTATCAGATCTAATAATTTTAATTCTTTTAGAAAAATGATTAAGCAACAGATTATAAAACTCTTTAAAATATCCAAATACTTCATCCTTGAACTTAAGTAAATAAAACCAAACAACCATACTAAAATCATCAACAATGGTAAGAAAATATCTAAAACCTTCTCTAGTAGTAATTCTATAAGGCCCTCAAATATCAAGATGAATTAAATCACCTAATTCAGAAGACTTATGATTACTCAAAGGAAAAGGTTCTCTAGATTATTTAGCAAATTGACAAATTTCACAAGGTTCTAAGTGTTCAGGTTTACTCAACTTCAAAGTATTCTTTAAAACCTTAAAGACTTCATCAGATGGGTAACCAAGTCTATTATGCCAAACAGACTTAGATATATGACAACACAAAATAGAAAAATTACATTTTATTTTTGGTAACTCACAATTCTCATTAAACACATAAAGACCACCAGACTCGTCACTACTAGTCCCCAGTGTAATCTCTTTTCTCAAATCATGAATTACACAATCATGTTCATTAAAACCCACGTGTAGTTTACTATCCTTAATCATTTTATTCACAGATAGCAAACTAACATTATACTCAGGTATAACCAACACATCAACAACACCATATTATTAGTAAGTCTAAGATTACCAACATGTTTGATTTTAGCAACAGTTCCATTAGGGTGTCCAATAGTTATATTAAGATCAGAAATGTCAACAACATTTGTCATATTATCAGTAGATGAAGTAATATGCTGGTTTTCCCCTGAGTCAATAATCCAACCATAATGAAAAACCTTATCTCCAGTTTTAATATTTTCATTAAAAAAACTTGTAAAAGTGATTATTAAACATCACATTAGAGTTAAAAAAAGTAAACCCCATACTTGCCATATTGGCATGTACCCAAGACTCATGAGTTTACCAATTTGCTCACTAGTAAAAGGTAAATTACCAGTAGACTTATTCACATCAACATTATTACTCACATTCCCAGTCTTATTAAAACCACCAGTGTTATTATTATTATTAAAATTCTTGACATTATTATTTCTTTTAAAACCAGTGGGATAACCAACCAACTCAAAACATCTGTCAATAGTATGACCTTTCATACCACAATGTTTACAAGACAAAGAATTGTAAGCATTACTATTACCTTGGCCCTTATTAACCCCATTATTATTAAACATATTAAAATTTCTTCCATTAGACTCAGATTTAACAACAAAGGAGCTAACCTGAAGTTTTTGAACCCCAGGATTAGAACCAAGACCTCTATATGACTCCTCCCTCCCAACAATAACAAAAGCATCTTTAACATCTGGTAATTTAGTCTAAGTTAATAAAGTACTTCTAATAGGTTGATACACATCATCCAAACCCATTCAAAACTGCATTAACTTCATTAATTGATTATGCTTATTAATTTCATCTCTAGCCTCACAAGAGCAAGGAGTCAACTTAGTTAGAATATCAAATTCTCTCCACAAAGAAGTCAACTTATGATAATATTCAGAAACAGAAAGCCCATTTTGTTTAAAACTGTTAATCTTTTGCATCAAATTAAACAAAATTGACCCATCAAGTTTATCATAAGTTTCCTTTAATTCAACCCAAACCTCAGCAGCATTTTCAATATAAACTTGACTCAAATACAAGTCCTCAGAAATGTTACTCAATAACCAAGATAAAACCACAGCATTACATTTATCCTATTGATTAGACAATGGAACACTATTAGCAGAAGTTTCTTTAACACATGTACCATCAACAAAACTCATCTTATTTCTAGCCTGTAAACCAATTTTCATAGCAGTAGCCCAAACTCTATAATTCTCAGAACCAGTCAACTTTAAATTAATCAAAGAACCACTATTATTATCATTAGATTGTAAATGTAGAGGATTACCAGCATCCAAACCATTAATCACATTAGCATTATTCTTATTACCACTACCACTAGGACTAGCCAT
Organism: Glebionis coronaria; assembly: GCA_025667525.1. Classification (NCBI taxonomy): domain Eukaryota; kingdom Viridiplantae; phylum Streptophyta; class Magnoliopsida; order Asterales; family Asteraceae; genus Glebionis; species Glebionis coronaria. The sequence goes on from JANFOE010000060.1 coordinate 268,303, forward strand.
AACTACACAATATAAAGAAATACGAAGAACATAAAATCAAGTCGAAAGACAGTTCTCAGGCTTCCCAACCACTTAAGGGTGGTAGGTCAAGAGCATATGACTTGATAATGGTCTAAAAATAACAAGAAATCAAAAATGACCAAACTAACAAGAAGGAAAAAACAAATAGCCAAACAAAACAAATAACACAAATAATATCTCCTTGTAACTCCACAAATCCAACCAACAGATATCCCTTCGACACCTAATCCCTCTAAACAACAGAAATATAAAAGAAGGTGGGAGAGGGGTTACAAAGCACGCAAAGCAACCAAGCAAATTGATCAAGAAGATCAATCAGCGAGCAAGAACCAACAACCCAACAAACAACCAGCAGTGGATAACAACAAACAACCAGCAAAAATGTTAGAAAAACGAATATACAACTTACCAAAGAAAACCCCTAATTTCTGATTATAGGGTTTTTCTATAATTGATCAAAAAATTAACTAATTAACACCGTTAATCAGTGATTAACACCCTAAAGATCAATCCCAAACCTAGAATTGAAAAAATCCCCAAAAAATTTGAAACCCTAATTTTTTGTAAAATCAAATTAAGGTGCAGCTCTTCAAGATCCACCTAATTAAAAACCCAATTAACCTAGATTTAAAACCAATTAACCCAAAAACAGAGCCAAAAGCTCTGATACCATGTGAAAAAATATAAAAACAGATTTAATAAAACTAAGAACACCAGTTATAATTGTTAGAAATACGTTTTTCGTATTTAGGAAGATTCGGTCACTCCGACAATATATTAAGTAGTGGCTCGTAGTTTAGTTATTCTACATTAAGTAAACAAGGAAAGGCCTAGTCCATGGTTTGTATGGACGGCCCAAACATGTAAGCTCAAGCCCATCACAAGGCTTGGGTATATAAACCCTCTCCTTAGTTGGAGAGGGTGTGGTTTTCATAATTTTACACATACTAATCTTTCATTTCTCTCTCTACAAGTGTGTGAATTCCACCAAGTTTCTATCTCTTTCTCTCTCTAAAACTTAAGCAAGATTTACATATCCTACAAATGGTATCAAGAGCCATTGGATGATTGTATTGTTTATGTGTTTGTGTTCTTGATTTTAGTAGCTTTTGATCTATATAAACCCACGTCCAAATTTTTTTGTGTTTTTTATGGTTTTTTCTTGATACAAATCTTTTACATAGTTGTGGTAGAGATTTGGTGGCTAAAAACACAAAAGTTTTGGGTGTTTGGATCAATTTTTGGCTTAAAATCTCGAATTAGGTGTGTTTTGTCCGAGAAAAGTGGAAAATCAGACACTGTTTGTACTATTGCGACAGGCTTCCCATCGCAATATCTAGGGTTTTACATTGCGATCCGTATTGCAATTGGCATTGCGATTGGAGTTCATTTTGTGATATTGCGACAGGGTATTGCGATTGGAATATTGTGACAGGACCTATTGCGATTGGAATATTGTGATAGGATTTTTTGCGATTGGAGTATTGCGATAGGATTTATTGCGATAGGACTTATTGCGACTGTATTGCGATTGGAAGTATTGCGATTGGAAGTATTGCGATAGGATTTATTACGATTGGACTTATTGCGATATGTGACATTGCGACAGCATTCCTTTTAGGCATTGCGATAGAACAACAAGTATTCCAAGATTTTTTCAAAAACATGTTTTTTGAAATTTTTGTGATATTTTGTCTTGGAATTTTTGGTTTATCGAGAACATAATTTAGGGGATTTTAACATTATTTTTCGGCTTCTACACACAACAACAAACACATTTACTTTCTCTCATTGATCGATCAACTTTGTAAATCTTAACTTATAGAAATGGAGTACAAATCTCTTACGGATAAGTCCATCCTCTCAGGTACGGATAATCGTCCACCAATGTTGGTCAAAACTATGTACGAGGATTGGGCTTCCCGCATGGAACTTTATATGTTGAACAAGGAGAATGGACATCTTATTTGGGTATCGGTGCTCAATGGACCATTGGTATATGGTACTGTGACGGAAGGTGCTGTTACTCGTCCTCGCACAACGGGTGAACTAACTGGAGATGTTAAGATACAATACAAGTGTGATAAACAAGCTACAAATATCATTCTCCAAGACCTTCCTCCAGATGTCTACAAACTCGTCAGCAAACATAAAGTTGCCAAAGAGTTATTGGATAGAATTCGTGTTCTAATGCAAGGCACCTCGTTAACTAAACAAGAACAAGAGTGTAAGCTTTATGATACTTTTGATAAGTTTGCCTATGTTCCCGGGGAGACTCTCAATGATTACTACTTGAGATTCACTCTATTGTTGAATGAGCTCAATATCTATGGCATGGCAATTCCTACGTTTCAATTGAACATCGAGTATTTGAACACTCTTCCTTCAGAATGGAAAAAGTACGTGACGGATGTTAAATTGGCTAAGGACTTGCATAACACCAATGTGGATCAACTTCAAGCTTTTCTTCAACAACACGAATGCCATGTGATCGAGGCTCGGTTGTCTACACCTCAAGTTCATGATCCACTTGCCATGTATGCTTCTCAACAAAACGTGGCTTATACTTATCAACAATCATCATACTTGCAGCAACCACCACCACACACCTATCAGCAACCACAAGAACCATTTTATCAACCACTAATGATGCCACAGCAAGCATTTCAACAAAGTGTTCACCAATAATCTTTTCCACAGCAACCACCACATCAGACATCACCATCACAAGCCAACACTTCTTCAATGGGCTATACTCCTCAGCAAGGATATTTTCCAATTGAAGCACAACCAGCACAAGCCTTCTACTCCAATGAACTTCCACCAATCTAAGCATCGATCTTTACTCCAAATGACATGCCAGCTGATGTTTTAAACCATCTCACTGCCTACTTGTCAAAACTTGTTGCAACTAGAGGATTTCCACCAACAAACAATCAGCTTTGCACCTCTTTAAATCCTCGACAACAAGCCACTGTTCAAGATGGTCAAGTAACTGTGCAACCTATTCAGGGAAGGCAAACTTCATATGGACCTCCTACAAGGACTGTGAATGCTCAAGCTGTGAATTCTCAAGCTAATGGAAATGGAAGCCCTATTGGTCCTCAAAAGGTTGTGACATGCTACAATTACCGAGGATAAGGTCATATGGCTAGGGAATGCACTCAGCCAAAACGAAGAAGGGATGCAACATGGTTTCGTGAGAAGATGTATTTGGTTGATGCTCAGTCTAAGGGAAAGATCTTGGATTCAGAAGAGTTAGCATTTCTTGTAGAGCCAGGGGAAGCAGACAATGAAGGCATTGTAGTCGTTTCCACTTCTAATGCAGCTTATCAAACAGATAATCTTGACGCATATGATTCGGATTGTGATGACATTCACTCTGCCCAAGCTGCTCTCGTTGCTAATCGTCTCACTACGGTTCTGATGTCATCAGTGAGGTACCCACCACAACCAATCTTGGTAATGATGATAACCAACATCAAGTTGGGCATGAAAATGACAACCTCGAACAGCATTCGGAAACTAGTAACTCAAATGATGTGGTACCCAATCCTACACATTTGAGTGAACCTCAACCAAATGCTACGACGGGTATGGAATCTTATGCTCAACATGATTTGGTCATGGCGCCTAAACATATTATTGATCAAATGCATATGGCTCTCAGACAATCTGTACATACGAATTCCACCCTAACTGCTGAGCTTGCATTGCATAAAGAAAAGGTCAAAACTTTTGAAATGGTCCCTCAAGCAGAGAAAATAACATGTTCTGAATTTGACCAATTTCGTTTTGAAAAGATTGAACACTTGAAAGAAATAGAATCATTAAAAGCTAATCTTTCCGATGAATTAGAAGCAAAAGAGTCGGTTGTCAATGATTTTCAGAAACTTAAAATGGATTTCGAAACTCTCGAGTCTTAAAAGTTTGAATCGGAAATTAATGCTACCAAACTTCTTAAATTCAAAGAACAACAGCTTTTAAAACAATACGCTTCCACAGAAAAGGTTCATCTTTTAACTAAATCGTTTAAAGAACTCGAACATAAGCGTCTTCAAGATTTACCACCTAATCCAGGTTATGCAAAACAAGCTCAGGAATATATTTTGTGTCTTTATGATATGACCCTAATTGGCAAATCGAAAGAAGCACCTTTTGTTCGTAGTACTGAGGAGACACAATCACTTGCGGAAGAAACTCATCCTAAAATGCTTTCAAAATTCCATAAGCTTGATTATGATACGTATAATAAAGATCAATTTTCTAAAAAGACCCGAATTCGCTTACAAAAGGAATTAGCTGAGTTGACAGTTCTTGTGCCCCAAAGTTTGTCAAATGAAAACTCTCCTAGTACGTCTCCTACACTTGTCAAAACGGATTTAACTAAGTTAATTCCACCAGTAAGTAAGGTGTCCGTTAACTTAAATGCAGTACACCAACACTTAGCCGATTTTGACAAGGTCATTTTGGAACGTACGACGGCTTCGGCCATAACGGAAGGTGAATGGAATTTTGAGCACACTAGAGCTGCGTTTCGAGACGAAATTGTTCCGTTTGTAAAGAATGTTAAAGCTTGTCTTAGTAATCTTGATCAAGATTTGCTTTTGGAAATAGAAGAAGTTAGACGTGTTTTCAATGAAATGGATGATGCTTATGAAAACAGTTTACTTGAAATAGAACGGGTTCACGCCAAAATGACCAGCTTCTGAAGCAAGTGATGTCTCATGATATAGTTTATGTCTGTGTGAATAAAAGTGTTGATAATGATTCTATCGTGCATAATGTTGAATCTGTGGCTAATGTGGTAGATAGTACTTGTAACGAATATGACGCTTAATTTTTAAAGCTTCAAGATTCATATTCTTCGCTTTTAAAACGTTTTGATGAGATTCAAACACATTGTATTTCACTTGAATGCAAGCAACAATTTATTCAAGAAATCTTTGAAACGTCATTCGAAGGTGTTAATATCGATGATGCAAACTTTGAAAAGAATTTTCGATTGAATTTACAATCAAAACAACGTCAGCCAAGTGACAAAGTTGCTAAATCTTTGCCGATAGACATAGAGAAATCTAAGGAGCTTAACTGTGTGAACGTACTTGAGGCCGCTGAGAATTTAAAACTTGATCTAGATAATTGGGTTTCCAAGATTTTGTCCAAAGTTGATAACTTAAAACAGAAAAATACACGACTCTTCGATTCAGTAAAGCCCGCATGTGCTAATACCACTGCACATAATCAATCTTTGATTGAACAATTGAATCGAAAGTCGGTGGAAATATCTGATTTGAGGGAACAAATGTGTGATAAAAATTTGGCCTTGGCTGAGTTAAAAGAAACACTTCGTACTCTAAAAGGTAAGAATGTTGTGGATAACGCAGGCACTGTCTCAGCATCGTCCTCTAGTGCAATCAAAAGGAACCTTATAGCCGTCACACCATTTAATAAGGGCGCTAGGACTAAACCATCTCAAACTTTGGTCACTAAAGATAAGGCGGAACCAAAACCAGCTTCTAATATTCCCGTGTTGCCTTCTACAGGAGTAATCACCACTACTAAGGCTCAAATATCTAAGCTTAAAAGAAACAAGAAGAATGATAGGATCTTGCCCCCATCTAGTAGTCAAGAGAAGAAGAAAGTAGAAGTCCACCCTAGGAATGTTATTTCTGTTTTGAATAAAAAGAGTCATGTAGCTAAACCTAAAGGCTCTGTGGTTGTGCAGCGTTCTAAGCCTACTGTGAATTCTAATTTGAAATGTTGGAATTGCAATTAATGTATGTTTTCTAGTCGTCATGACTCTTGCCTTATTGACCATGTGTTGGAAATACGTTTTACGTATTAAGAAGGATCGGTCACTCCAACAATAGTCCATGTAATAGCTCGTAGTTTAGTTATTTACACTTATTAAACAAAGCCCAAATCGAGCCCATAAGTTGTATGGGCCGGCGGCCAAATGTAAGCCCAAGCCCATGACATGGGCTTGGGTATATAAACCCTCTCCTTTGATGGAGAGGGTGGTGGTTTTCATAATTTACACATAGTAATCTTTCATTTTCTCTCTCTAGAAGTGTGTGAACTCCATCATCTCTCTATCTCTTTCTCTCTCTAAAACAAAAGCAAGATTTACATATCCTACAAATGGTATTAGAGCACTAATGGAACCATTAATCGGGGACTTTTGTATTCGAAGGACTCTTCAGTTGCACTAATGGCATATGCATATGCGGATCACGCGGGTTGTCAAGATACAAGGCGTAGCACGAGTGGAACTTTGCAACTACTAGGAGATCGACTAATCAGTTGGGCATCGAAAAGGCAAAAAATCGCTGCGATTTCAAGTACGGAAGTAGAATACATAGCTATGTCCAGTTGTTGTGCTTAAATTCTTTGGATGAGATCGTAATTAACCTACTATGGTCTAGGTTTCAACAACATTCTGATGTACTGCGATAACAAAAGTGCAATTGCCTTATGTTGCAACAATGTTCAATTCTCCCGGTCGAAGCATATTGAAATTCGCTACCATTTCATCAAGGAGCAAGTGGAAAATGGAGTAATCGAGCTTTAGTTTGTCCGATCTGAGTATCAATTGGCGGATATTTTCACGAAGGCTTTAGATCGAGCTCGAATGGAATTTTTGGCCGACAAACTAGGAATGAGAACATTCTCGCCTGAGACTCTAAAGGAACTGGCAGATGAAGCGAAAGAATAGTGTTGGTAAACTATTCTCTGTATCCTTGGTGATCATCTGTATGTATTGCTTATATTTTTATCCACAAAATCAAAATACAAAAATATAAAACCATATAAAAACCATAAAAATTGAAAAATTCAGAAAAATCCAAAAATATTTTTACTTTTATTTTCAAAGGCATGTCTTTTGGTACGATAATATTTACAGCCTTAGAAATGTCGATTAATATTGACACGGCGCCATAAATAGAGTTCGTACAAAAGTTGTAAATATTTCATAAAACATGCCTATATGGCTTGTAGTTATTTCAGACTGCAACCCGGTTTTCATATTAAAGTCAAGTATTTCTTATGAAAGCTTTGGCTCAACAACGGGAATTAATTTTCTTGGGCAAGGTTTACTTTAAAACCTTGTAAGGGATCAAGTTTACTTTATAACTTGGTCTAACACGGATATATGTACGCTTCAGTGCATTTATTTGTTAAAACAAGAGAAGTATTATTTTTATGAAGCTATCATCTCTACAACCATAGCTATCTACAATTGGTATCTACATACTCGACGATGCAACTACTCAAACGACGAATACAGCTCTTTCGATAGAACACGGGTCAACAATTGAGGGGGAGCAATTGTCAAGCATTCAGAATCTTCGATGCCGAAAGTGCCAAGCTCACTAATTGGTGTCAAGACAACAATACCAATCGTACACGTGGTGTCAAGAGATGACTTCAGACATGACTAGGCGACCAACATATGCTGACAAGAACCATTTGATCTTATCATATGATGTTCTCATCAATCAGGTCCAACCTTGTAAATTTTTTCTAATATGGTGAATATGTGATCATGTTACAAATCGGTATCATATCTCATACATTTGGTATCATGAAGATAAATGGACTTGCATTTTTCTTCCCAAAACCTTTGTTAAAACTTCATTAAATCAATTGATATTAAAAACATCGATTGGGTTAATATTTTTAATATGGGGGAGAAAATGCGATTTAATATGGGAAATTATCACAAATGGTTTGACTTAATGTGCTGGCTCATCCCGACATATGCGAAATGTTTTCGAATATCGTGGCATATGTTAAAGGGGAGCAAAACGGATTTGCATATCTAAAATGGACTTTCATGGTGACATATACTTACCCAAAACCCATTTATTTCACGACGATGAAGATTGTGGTGACATAAGGATGGTAGGATAGGTTAAGTCCAATGATTCTTCTTAAACTGGAGGAATCTTCCCAAGGAAATTCCATAGCTAGAAATAGTAGTCCTTAGGAAAGATGGAGAAAGATTGTGAACGTAGCTGAATGTCGACCAAGTACTTAAGTTAGCAATGGAACAATCACAACAAGGTGCTAGTTATGACGTATTGGTAAGCATTGACGGGGTTGAAGAATGAAAAAGAATTATAAAGATAAAGGGTGTAAAGAAAGAAGCCCTCCTTACAACCTTAGGCAGAAACCGGGTCAACACATATGCTATTGAGATCATTTTAATGATGCTCGACATTGAAGATAGACATCATGGACCCAGTGATGCAATGCACAACCCAACCCAGCTAACTCAGATATCTCTCAAAAGGTATTTGTTTTAATCACACGGAGACAACACATTATCTATTGATTTATTCACTCCGAATAAATTGGTATTGAAATGGTGGCACTCCTCTCCAGCCTCCAATCACTTAAATCCAAAAATGCACGATCGAGTCTAGATCCATTTGAGATCATCAAATATCTCATTAGGACACACTTCCATGTTTCCTTGCTTCTTCACACACTGTGAAAAGTAAGAAAGATCTTAAGAGTCCTACGTAAAATCTTCATGATCTTGCCTGAACATCCGAGTAATACGAAAGTATTTACAATGAAGATGGAAATCCTTCTTGAGCGAATATCAAAAAGCTCATGGTAGGTGACTTGTGCGATTCTTTATGAATCAAACTTGTGATAACTGGAAATCAACAGTCGTTTAATTCCTAACTGAACTTAAACACGTTCCAGGCCTCTACGCAATATTTTAATGATCTTGCCAGAACACTCAGAATGACACCTTAGTGTTCACTGTGATGAGTGGAAATCCTTCTAGTGTTAACCTCAAACAGCACTTGGTAGGTAACTTGCAAGATTCAATATGAATCAAGCTCGTGACAACTGGAAAGCAACGATGGTGCGATTCATTAATGAATCCAACTTGTTCCAGGAATCAGAATTGACGGCTTCAATCATGTGGATAATTTTATCCAAATGATTCACTCTTTACGTTCGCATTCAGCTTTGGACGGTCGAGTAAAGAGAACGGGTTTACCCGCGAAATCTTGTCAAGGAGATTTTTAATTAAATCTACCTGCCACAAGTACGATATTTTATATCGTCCAACGGTCCTTACCGTCCGGAGGTAAAATGCTACCGAATTAGAATGAAATGTTCAAAGCCATTTTGTTCGTGTCTACTTATGTTGCGGCATTTGAAGACGGTGGCGTTGCGGGATCCAAGAAGAAGTCGTCCCCGCATGCTTATACTTTATGCACTTAATACCTCATCTAATTTAAGAAAGCCTAAAAGTTAAGTCTTCCGCTGTATCGAACTCTGAAGCTTTCAAGAATTACGAAGGTATAAGTATGTGGGACATGAAGTCACGAAGAGGCGAAGATCACAAGTGATGGATGCACAAGATCAAGGCAAGAGATTAATGCTCAAGATTGATATCAATGATCACATCAGCATGTTCACCAAAAAAGAAAAAGAAAAGAAAGACGAAGACTACGAGCTCAAGACAAGCATAGTATGCCAGGTTTATTTTATTATTGTAACTCGGTAACGCCCTTGTTTGGAGTGACCTCCCTTAGGTGGAGATTGTTGGAAATACGTTTTACGTATTAAGAAGGATCGGTAACTCCAACAATATTCCATGTAATATCTCGTAGTTTAGTTATTTACACTTATTAAACAAAGCCCAAACCGAGCCCACAAGTTGTATGGGCTGGCGGCCAAATGTAAGCCCAAGCCCATGACATGGGCTTGGGTATATAAACCCTCTCCTTTGATGGAGAGGGTGGTGGTTTTCATAATTTACACATAGTAATCTTTCATTTTCTCTCTCTAGAAGTGTGTGAACTCCACCATCTCTCTATCTCTTTCTCTCTCTAAAACATAAGCAAGATTTACATATCCTACACCATGTGAATGAGATGAATGCCCGAAAAAATGGATTAGAATGGAAACTGACTGGGAAAGTGTTAACCCAATTTGGTTGGATGTGGCGCCCTACTGGTAGAACTTTCACTATTGTAGGAAATACGTGCCCTTTAGCTAGGATCACTCCCACTACAGTGAATAAAGCGTGCCCTTTAACTAGGAGTACCAAGGCTACCAAAACACAAGCGTATCCTTTAACTAGGAACACCAAACTACCGTAGGAACCAAGTGCCCTTTAAATAGGTCTACTCCCACTGTAGTGCCCGCTAATACTCCAAAACCTAAGAAAGTTGGAACATTAAAACCTGTTAGTGCTAAAACTCACATTAGAAAACGCAGAAAATCTAAGGGTCACACAAATGTTAGCAATTCTGATAATTTCATATCTGTATCTGCTAACACTCCGGAACCAATAGTTTCTAATGCATTGTCTACTATTGTTACTGAAAACAGGTGGTCTAAATTGTTCTCTGGTATTTGGACTCTGGTTGCTCCAAGCATATTACCAGAGATCGCTCTCAGCTCATAAATTTCGTCAGCAAGTTTCTTGGTACGGCTCGATTTGGAAATGATCATATTGCAAAGATAATGGGATACGGTGAATATCATATTGGGAATGTTATAATTTCGAGAGTGTATTATGTGGAAGGTCTCGGTCACAACTTATTTTCCATGGGATAATTTTGTGATGCAAACCTAGAAGTTGCTTTTCGAGAGCATACCTGCTTCATTCGTAATTTGGAAGGGGTTGATTTATTGAAAGGTACTCGAGGGAATAATTTGTATACTTTGTCTCTACAAGACATGATGGCCGCTTCTCCCGTATGTCTTCTCTCCAAAGCATCGAAGACTAAGTCATGGTTATGGCATCAACGATTATCTCATCTTAACTTTGACGCTATTAATCATTTGGCGAAAAACAAACTTGTGCGTGGTCTTCCTAAACTTTCATTTCACAAGGATCATTTGTGTTCCGCGTGTACAATGGGGAAAAGCACTAAGAAATCATACAAACCCAAGACTGAAGACACCAACCAAGAGAAACTTTATTTGTTGCATATGGATCTTTGTGGGCCAATGCGTGTTGAAAGTCTTAGTGGCAAAAAGTACATCCTCGTAATTGTCGATGATTACTCTCGGTTTACATGGGTGAAATTTCTTACAACAAAAAACGAGGCACCTAAATTCATCATCGGATTTCTCAAGATGATTCAAGTGCGTCTCAACACTACTGTCTGACGCATTCGTACAGATAATGGAACCGAATTTATGAATCAAATTTGCGTGATTATTATGAAGAAGTTGGCATATCTCATGAAACATCCGTTGCTCGCACTCCACAACAAAACGGTGTCGTTGAAAGGCGAAATCACACACTTATGGAAGCTGCTCGAACGATGTTAATTTACGCAAAGGCTCCATTGTTTTTATGGGCAGAAGCAGTATCTACTGCATTGTACACCCAAAACCGGTCACTAATTCGTAAACGCCATGGTAAAACACCTTATAAGCTTCTCCATGGAAAAGTACCAGATTTATCATATCTTCATGTATTCGGTTCTCTTTGCTATCCAAATAATGATGGTGACAATTTGGGAAAACTTCAACCAAAGGCTGATATTGGTATTTTCATTGGTTACGCACCCGCAAAGAAGGCATACCAAATCTACAACCGTAAGTCTCGTAAAATCCTCGAAACAATGAATGTTGATTTTGATGAGCTGAAAGCAATGGCTTCTGAGCAAAGCAGCTCTGAACCCGCACTTCATGAAATGGGACCCAATAACATTAGTTCTGGTCTTGTCCCAAACAACCCTACTTCATCATTATTTACAGCACCTTCTAGGAATGAATGGGATACGTTGTTTCAACCGTTCTTTGATGAATTCTTTACTCCTCCAAGTATTGTTGCTCCAGAACCTGAGGTAATAGCTCTGGTCACCGAAGTTGTCCCTCCAACAACCGAAGCACAATCAGATACGTCTGCACCTATAATTGGTCAAGATATACCCTCAACGAGTAATTCTCAACCAACACGTGTTTCAACTACCCATGTCATGCCTATTGATGATGAAGAGAATGATGATGATCATGATTTGGAATTCGCTCAAATGTGTGAACTTCCATTCTTTGGTGTACCAATTCCCGACTATAATCAAGTCGGGTCGTCCACCTCAGAGGAAGCTCCTACTACGGTCTACTCCAATCCACGGATTCGTGAACATGACAGCAAGTGGACAAAGGATCATCCTATAGATTCTATTATTGGTGACCCTAATCGTCTGGTATCCACACGAAGTAAGTTACAAGAAAGTGCAATGTTTTGTCATTTTGATGCTTTTCTCACTGAAGTTAAACCTAAGACATGGCAAGAAGCTTTTACCCAATCATGTTGGATAGAAGCTATGCAAGAAGAACTTAATGAATTTATACGTCTTGAAGTATGGGAACTTGTCCCATGCCCGGATCAAGTGAAGTTACTCACTTTGAAATGGGTTTACAAGGTGAAACTCGACGAGTTAGGCGGAATTTTGAAGAACAAAGCTCGACTAGTAGCTCGTGGATACAAGCAATTATTAGGCATCGACTTTATGGAATCCTTTGCACTTGTTGCCTGTTTGGAAGCTATTAGACTATTATTTGCTTATGCAGCCCACATGAATATGATCGTCTATCAGATGGATGTGAAGACGACATTTCTTAATGGTGAAATCAAGGAAGAGGTATGTGTTCAACAGCCGGATGGTTTTGTGAATCCTAATTATCCTAATCATATGTACAAGCTTAAGAAGGCTCTCTATGGGTTGAAGCAAGCTCCACGCGCATGGTATGATCTATTGTCACAATTACTCATTACGCAAGGCTTCGCTAAAGGCAAGGTGGATCCTATGCTGTTCATCCAGAAACGAGGTAAAGTTATGATTATGGTACAAATATATGTTGATGATATTATATTTGCAGCCTCGACCCAAACCTTATCCGACGAGTTTGGGAAACTCGTGTCTTCCAAGTTTAAGATGTCAATGATGGGCAAGGTATCATTCTTCTTAGGTCTTCAGATATCTCAGAGTCCCAAAGGCATCTTTATCAATCAATCCAAGTATGCCCTTGAATCTCTTAAGAAATATAAGATGGAATCTTGCGACCCCGTGGATACTCCAATGGTAGAACGAACTAAGCTTGATGCAGAACCTCATGGAGTTACCGTTGATCCGACACTTTATCATGGAATGATCGGTACCCTTATGTATATCACAGCTAGTCGACCTGATCTTCAGTTTGCCATATGCATGTGTGCTCGGTATCAAACTAGGCCTACTGAGTTACACTTGGCTACTGTGAAACGGATCTTTCGATATCCTAAAGGAACCATTAATCAGGGACTTCGTTATTCGAAGGACTCCTCGATTGCACTAATGGCATATGCAGATGCGGACCACGCGGGTTGTCAAGATACAAGGCGTAGCACGAGTGGAACTTGGCAACTACTAAGAGATCGACTAATCAGTTGGGCGTCGAAAAGGTAGAAAAGCGCTGCAATTTCAAGTACGAAAGCAGAATACATAGCTATGTCCGGCTGCTGTGCTCAAATTCTTTGGATGAGATCGCAATTAACCGACTATGGTCTAGGTTTCAACAAAGTTCCGATGTACTATGACAACAAAAGTGTAATTGCCTTATGCTGCAACAACGTTCAATTCTCCCGGTCGAAGCATATTGACATTCGCTACCACTTTATCAAGGAGCAAGTGGAAAATGGAGTGATAGAGCTTTACTTTGTCCGATCTGAGTATCAATTGGCGGATATTTTCACGAAGGCTTTAGATCGCGCTCGAATTGAATTTTTGGCCGACAAGCTAGGAATGAGAACTTTCTCACCTGAGACTCTAAAGGAACTGGCAGATGAAGCGAAAGAATAGTGGTGGTAAACTATTCTCCGTATCCTTGGTGATCATCTGTTTATATTGTTTATATTTTTATACACAAAAGCAAAAAACAAAAATATAAAACCATATAAAAACCATAAAAATTGAAAAAACTAGAAAAATCCAAAAATATTTTTACTTTATTTTTAAAAGGCATGTCTTTTGGTACGATAATATTTACTGTCTTAGAAATGTTGATTAATATTGACACGGCGCCATAAATAGAGTTCGTACAAAAGTTGTAAATATTTCATAAAACATGCCCTTATGGCTTGTAGTTATTTCAGACTGCAACCCGATTTTCATATTAAAGTCAAGTATTTCTTATGAAAGCTTTGGCTCTCAACGGGAATTAATTTTCTCGGGCATGGTTTACTTTATAACCATGTAAGAGATTGTGTTTACGTTATAACACAATCTAACACGGATAAATGTACGCATCATTGCATTTTTTGTTACAACAAGAGAAATCTTGTTTTTATGAAGTTATCATCTCTACAACCATAGCAATCTACAATTGGTATCTACATACTCGACGATGCGACTGCTCAACCCGACGACTACAGCTCTTTCAATAGAACACGGGTCAACAATTGAGGGGGAGCAATTGTCAAGCATTCAGAATCTTCGATGCCGAACGTGCCAAGCTCACTAACTGGTGTCAAGACAACAATACCACTCGTATACGTGGTGTCAAGAGATGACTTCAGACGTGACGAGGCGACCAACATATGCCGACAAGAACCATTTGATCTTATCATATGATGTTCTTATCAATCAGGTCCAACCTTGTAAATTTTTTTTCTAATATGGTGAATATGTGATCATGTTACAAATCAGTATCATATCTCATACATTTGGTATCATGATGATAAAACAGACTTTCATTTTTCTTCCCAAAAACTTTGTTAAAACTACATTAAATCAATTGATATTAAGAACATCGATTGGGTTAATATGTTTAATATGGGGGAGAAAATGTGATTTAATATGGGAAAATATCACAAATGGTTTGACTTAATGTGCGGGCTCATCCTGACATATGCGAAATGTTTTCGAATATCGTGGCATATGTTAAGGGGGAGAAAAACGGATTTGCATATCAAAATGGATTTTCATGGTGACATATACTTACCCAAAACCTATTTATTTCACGACGATGAAGATTGTGGTGACATAAAGATGGTAGGATAGGTTAAGTCCAATGATTCTTCTTAAACCGGAGGAATCTTCCCAAGGACATTCCATAGCTAGAAATAGTAGTCCTTCGGAAAGATGTAGAAAGATTGTGAACGTAGCTGAATGCCGACCAAGTACTTAATTTTGCACTGGAACAATCACAACAAGGTTCTAGTTATGACGTATTGGTAAGCATTGAAGGGGTTGAAGAATGAAAAAGAACTGTAAAGATAAAGGGTGTAAAGAAAGAAGCCTTCCTTACAACCTTAGGCAGAAACCGGGTCAACACATATGCTACTGAGATCATTTTAATGATGCTCGATATTGAAGATAGACATCATGTACCCAATGATGCAATGCACAACCCATCCCAGCTAACTCAGAGATCTCTCAAAAGGTATTTGTTTTAATCACACGGACACAACACATTATCTATTGATTTATTCACTCCGAATAAATTGGTATTGAAAAGGTGGCACTCCTCTCCAGCCGCCGATCACTAAAATCCAAAGTGCATGATCGAGTCTAGAGCCATTTGAGATCATCAAATATCTCATTAGGACACACTTCCATATTTCCTTGCTTCTTCACACACTGTGAAAAGTAAGAAAGATATTAAGAGTCCTACGCAAAATCTTCATGATCTTGCCTGAACATCCGAGTAATACGAAAGTACTTACAATGAAGATGGAAATCCTTCTTGAGCGAATATCAAAAAGCTCATGGTAGGTGACTTGTGCGATTCTTTATGAATCAAACTTGTGATAACTGGAAAGCAACAGTTGTTTAATTCTTAATTGAATTTAAACACGTTCCAGGCCTCTACGCAATATCTAAGTGATCTTGCCAGAACACTCAGAGTGATACCTTAGTGTTCACATTGATGAGTGGAAATCCTTCTAGTGTTAACCTTAAACAACACTTGGTAGGTAACTTGCAAGATTCAATATGAATCAAGCTCGTGACAACTGGAAACCGACGATGGTGCGATTCTTTAATGAATCAAACTTGTTCCAGGAATCAAAATTGACGGTTTCAATCATGCGGATAATTTTATCCAAATGATTCACTCTTTACGTTCACAGTCAGCTTTGGACGGTCGAGTAAAGAGAACAGGTTTACCCGCGAAATCTTGTCAAGGAGATTTTTAATTAAATCTACCTGCCACAAGTACGATATGTTATATCGTCCAACGGTCTTCACCGACTAGAGGTAAAATGCTACCGAATTAGAATTAAATGTTCAAAGCCATTTCGTTCGTGTCTATTTATGTTGCGGCATTTGAAGACGGTGGCGTTGCGGAATCCGAGAAGAAGTCGTCCCCGCATGCTTATACTTTATGCACTCAATACTTCATCTAATTCAAGAAAGCCTAAAAGCCAAAGTCTTTCGGTGTATCGAACTCTGAAGCTTTCAAGAATTACGAAGGTATAAGTATGTGGGACATGGTGTCACGAAGAGGCGAAGATCATAAGTGATGGAGGCATAAGATCAAGGCAAGAGAATAATGCTCAAGATTGATATCAAAGATCACATCAACATGTTCACCAAAAAAGAAAAACGAAGACTACGAGCTCAAGACAAGCATAGTATGCTAGGTTTATTTTATTATTGTAACTCGGGTAACACCCTTGTTTGGAGTGACCTCCCTTAGGGGGAGATTGTGGGAAATACGTTTTTCGTATTTAGGAAGATTCGGTCACTCCGACAATATATTAAGTAGTGGCTCGTAGTTTAGTTGTTCTACATTAAGTAAACAAGGAAAGGCCTAGTCCATGGTTTGTATGGACGACCCAAAGATGTAAGCCCAAGCCCATCATAAGGCTTGGGTATATAAACCCTCTCCTTAGTTGGAGAGGGTGTGGTTTTCATAATTTTACACATAGTAATCTTTCATTTCTCTCTCTACAAGTGTGTGAATTCCACCAAGTTTCTATCTCTTTCTCTCTCTAAAACATAAGCAAGATTTACATATCCTACAAAAAGATCTTTATAAAGAATAGTCCCCAATCGGATGCTATTCAACGATACAAGAGAAAATGTATAGTCTCCAATCGGATGCTATACCACAAATACAGACTCAAAACAGACTCAAAAAAAACCAAACTATACTATAATCACAAGTTGTGATTGTAAACAAGATCAAGATCGTATCAACAAACCCTAAATGATTGAGAGTATCTATCTGTGAGAAATATAACAGAATAATGAAAAATAAGCTATGACGCCAACCTATATAGCTCCAATCTTCAACTTCCAACGTTTGGCAGATATAGTCCCTATAGTTTCCACAAAGTGCAATATTGGCCCATAATAGAATTGCAGCCCAGTCCTTCAAATATGATACACTTGCTAATAGTTTCCAACACCCACGTCATATCAAATTTTCAATATATAGTCAACGTCAACTTAGATTACGGGTATAAGTTATAGATTATACTTCGCACAAAATTATTTCGATGAAAGAAGTGTTATGTGCACCCTAAAGCTAAAAAGGTTTCAAATGAGTATATCATATCAATCTTCAACCAAACAATTTTTTTTTACTTTCATCATTTGGTCTCACTTGAAAACTCAAAAACCAAACGCACCCTAAAGATAAAAAGGTTTCAAATGAGTATATCATACCAATCTTTCAACAAAACAGTTTCTTTTTTACTTTCATCCCTTGCTCCCACTTGAAAACCCAAACGCACCCTAAAGCTAAAAGGGTTTCAAATGAGTATATCATACTTTTGGTAAAAAAAAATCAATATACTTGACTTTTGACTCAATATTTTTAACCGACTAATGATAACTCAGAATTCTTTTACCTTTTATAAGTATCTTTTAGCTCTAAGTATAAGCTACTTCTAAGATTGTTCCATCACCGATGCGATACATACATTTTGTTTTTGTTTCAAGTGTCTCTTTTGGATATGAATCTCATTTGTATAAAGCTTAATTTCTTACACGTACTAGCTTGTCATGAAGCTCTTATCAAAGGCAACACGAACCTACACATTAATATACTTAGGATACATGTATAGTAATAGTATCCTTTAATTGTTAATTAACATATTGTGTTTAGGTTGGTTTGAACATTCAAGTGTTTTCATAACAAAGGAATGCATATAACAAGGTTGCCGAGGGAACAAGTTTCCTGACCTATGTTCCACCCCTCATTAGCTTTAGTGTAAGAATTCATTTCCTTCAAGTTCCTAAACATAAAAGAAATTTAAAATGGAAAGAAAAATCAAAAAAAGCGGAAATATAGAAATGCTTTGATTTTGTGCTTTTTGAATAACTATCGAGGAACTCGAGCTTATAACAATAAGATGAATGACTAATTTTAGCAAAACTTAAGCTTGGTCGTCACGAGCTCAAGCTTTAAAAAAATACAATGAAAGATTAATTTTAGCAAAGCTTAAGCTCGACTGGTGACGAGCTTAAGTTTAAAAAAAATGGACTAAACTCAGCAAAGCCTAAGCTTGGCTTGTCCGAGCTCAAGCTTCAAATATAATATTTAACAAAAAGAATATATATTTGAAGTATCACTACTACAAAAATCAGCTTCTAAACCCCCTCATTTAGACCTTCAAAGAAAAACACAGGTTTAAAAGCCTGATTTCTACCACCAGATGTTATTTAGACCGGTGCATATAAAAAGCACGGGTCTAAATACTTTTTCTATATTTAGACCTGAATTTATATAACACCGGTCCAAAAAATAGTATTTTAGACCGGAGATTATATTTATAACCGGTCTTTTCTATTTAGACCGGTGATTTTCATATACACCGGTCTAAAAGTGAGCTTTATAAAGTAGCCCCAACGGCTACAAAACCAGATCTGCTCATTTTATACCCCAATAACAATCTGATTTTTCAATTAATACACTCCATAAATACATTACAATCCAAAAGTATGAATCATCTTTTATACATTTATATTGTAATAACTAAGATCCTTATAATTATTTATGTAAAAAAATGTTATTCTTGTATTAATCACTAATTGTATGTTTATGTATATAAATTGGTTCTTGTGTTTTAATTAAAGTTAACATGAATATCTTTTCTAATTGTGTAGGAATATTTGTGTTAATCGTTCTTGCTTGGTATCCGAAATGCATTGTTAGGTTCGTTACTCCGTGAAACTAAGGTATTCTCTCAATAAATAGCGAAAGCAATTATTTTTTGCAACATTCATGTAGTATAAATATATTGCAACTCATGCGCCCTTAGTTTAATACTTGTCTAAAAATAACCTAATAGAAGTTAATTTCGGATTGTTCCCATTTGGGACTGCTTTTTGAATACTTTGTATTATTTAGGATATGGATGTGTATTATTTAAGGAAAAAATCGATAACATTTCCGTTTACTCCTACGAGTATGTGTTATATACGCATATTTGGGGACTCAAGAGAAAATATTATCGATTTTTTCTTAAATAATACTCAATATAATAATGTGTATTCACTGACATAAAGTATTCAAAAAGTGAGTTAGGGTTCATCAACTACAACTACATTGAGACATGTAGGTGTATATAAGTTACAAGTATGATAAACTTGTATAATAGCCCAAAAGTCCTAAAATAAGCCGGAAAATTAAGGCTAGCAATATATAAGTCGAAAAACAAATAAGCTCATAAACCCACATATAAACCGAAACGTACACCCCTTTATATGGCAGTGCATTTTATATCTTAGAAAAGCAAGTGATATAGGGAAGTGTATTTCACTTTCCTAACTTTTTTTCAAAATCATGTGTTATACTAGAAAAGTTTTTTTTAAGATTGTTTGTAGGGAAATGTAAATTTAGACATGTTTTCTATTTTTCTAGTTAAGGTTGTTTTTTTGATTATATGGTACATTTGGCAGTTTCACATTTGAACAAGCCTTGTTTTTTTAACGGCAGTTTGGTGCAGCGGAGTATCTTGCGCGTCATCGAGGCATCAAGTCTCTCAACCCGAGTTCGAATCATCTCACGAAGAGAATCCCCATGCTAGCCATCCAGTTTCCCATTAAGGGTTTTCAAGGCATTGTGATGGGATTCAAATCCGGCTGCCAATTCTGGAAAAATCCCCCACATGGGGAATGGCAGGAGTCGAACCCCTGACCTCCCCCACATGAAGACTATAATAAAATACATCCATCTGACTGAGCTAGACTTCATTTGCATTTGAACAAGCCTTGTGAACACTAACTTGTTCAACGCTTTCAAATATAGACTCCTATTTGCTTTTCATGCTTGATAATATAGACATTTACTTATCTTGTTGTATTATATCGTAGTGCAATCAACAACAAAGTGATTCGGATTCCGCTTATTATGTCATGAGATGATCAGGGGCGGACCTATGAATTTTTTCGGGGGTTGTACAAATTTTTTATAAGGCATTGCATAGATTATTAGGCTAAACAGAAGTAACACAAACTTTTTTGGTGTTGCACATACTTAAAAAGTAGTAACACTTTTCGTAAAAATTACACTTCGTAACCCTAAATTGGGTGTGGCCCGTGCAACACCCGACTCATATGTGGGTCCGTCCCTGGTAATGATGTACGATTTTGCGATTACTCATCAACTTCACTTTCCTACTACAGTAAGTATCCTTTAGCTATTTTTGACTCTATCTTCTAAAAATATTTATGTATTTTTATATCTTTTAGTATATAGATTCCATGGGCATGTCGACACAAGCTTACTGAAAAAGACGTTGAACGAACCGTGGAGCAGTTGCATACCATGTGTCCTATTTGATTATGGATAAAGTGCTAGGTTTTGAAACTCGGATAAGTGCTTATTAGATGCATATTATTAGCTCGTGTTTGTTTTATTTGAAAGCTGTTTGGATTGTTGTTTATATAAATGATGTTTGGATTTATGTATACTATGTTTAGATTTCTATTTAAATTAGCAGAATTTTGGGATTTTTCATTAAGGTTTGTGTTATAGGATTTGCTTATTATAACTGCTGCTTATTTTGGGAAAAAAAGTGATGTTTTCACGTTTTTATAAAAAATATGTCTTTTAAACCCCTTAAAGGAGGTCTTTTAAACCGGTTTGTACACCGGTATAAAAGGTTAAAGAACATATGTCAATCTTTTAGACCTTATTAAAAGAAGTCTTTTGAGCTGGTTCCTACACCTATACAATTGTTAAATTTTGGCTTTTAAACCTCCTGAAAACAAGGTCTTTTGAACCGGTTCGTCCACCGGTCTATATATAAAAAAGGTCTTTTAGACCGGTGTATCACCCGGTTTAAATGACTGCTACCTTTTTGAACCTCCCCTAATACAAACCTCCGAAAACATCGGCATAAAAGCTATTTTGATTGGATTTGATTTTCGACTTTTGTGGATTAAACCCAAACCCAAATTTTATAGTGAACACAGTGAACACTAGCCCTAGCCCAAGCCCAAGCCCAACTATAGGTACCAAAAGTACATACTACAGGGGCTGTTTCTTTTTTTTAGAGATGAAGTGACTTATGGATATGTCATCTCTTATGAGAAGGTAGAGTATATGAGGACAAAAACTTATGTTTCTTTTTTTTTTCTAAATGAAATACTCAAAGAAACCAAATGACAAAATTATTTTTTTTTTTTTTTTTTTTTACCAAGAACTATTGATTTAAATGACAAAATTATCCCTGTTCCATCAATAAAAGTTAAACAAACTGTAGTTGTGTTCTTATACTCCTCGTATACCAATCAAAACAAAACAAAAAAACTTTCTTCAAAGAGCTTCTATCAAATCGATATACAACCATTTATCTGATACAAATTTTGATAAAGGCATTTATTGTCCAACATAAACCCAAATACAAGTATATCAAAGTTTAAAAAAATGTAAACTAATTATTGTATAACCTTCGAAACAATAATATGAATGGAAGAAGGGATAGAAGGTGTGAATCTTCCTGATCTACTACTATTGATCATCTAAAAACTCTGTTAGGTAGAATATGCAAACATTAAAGAATGGAGATCACAGTGACAACTAGAGAAAGGATGAATAACGGAGGTGGTGGTGGCCGGAGGAGGACCGGCCGTGATAGTGACATGTGAAGTTGCCAGTGATATGGATGAAGATTTTAAGATAAATATTTTGGGGGTTAATGTAAAATATAAGGATGAAGAAGATGAGGAGGATATTATTGGAAATTGAATTGTTGTGAACACTTATGAATGTCTGAGTGAGGAGACACTAGGTATTGACTCTCTCTCCAATTAGAGGCATAGAGGGAAAATGATATGGACCAAGTAAAAAAGAAACATACTCATATGGATTGGTGGACCAAAACTCTTAGCTAAAAGTCAATTAAGTAAAAAAGAAACGCCTCCTTACCCTAATTTTTCTCACACACTTCCACCATTTCATTAGCAGCCGCCACCACCCACTTTCCTTTTCTGATTTTATTTCACCAGCATAATAAAATCCAACAACTAAACAAACACGATCCTGATGCAATGGTTACGATGATGTTCTTGTTTCGTTGGCAGCAGATTCAGGGCATCACATCGGGTTCAGCTTACTTTCATAACGATCCTCTTCACACACGACGTATTGGGTATTAATCTAATACATCTTTATACTTTTGTTGCATTCATAGTTTTAGTTTTTGAAACAGAAAAAGGTAGTTGTCTGATTGTTTTTTTTTATGAGCAAACTCTAGTAGTGATAAGGTGGATACTGGGGAGATCATTCTCAATCGAGGTAGGGGTTTTCTTTTTTCTTTTTCTTTCCAAATAAGCTTACAGCTAGCTTATTTTGATAAGCTTATTGGGATAAGCTAGATCTTTAAAAGCAGTTTATTCTTATAAGCTTATCAGAATTATCTGCTTTTAAACATCTAGCTTATTTTCATAAGCTTGTTAGAATAAGCTTATGTTGAAAATCAGCTTATTCTGATAAGCTTATCGGGATAAGCTAGCTGTTTAAAAGCAGCTTATTCTGATAAGCTTATCGGGATAAGCTAGGTGTGTAAAATTAGCTTATTCTGACAAGCTTATCAGAATAAGCTAGCTGTTTAAAAGCAGCTTATTCTGATAAGCTTATCAGCATAAGCTGCTTTTAAACAGCTACCTTTTTCTGATAAGCTTATCAGAATAAGCTGCTTTTAAACAGCTAGCTTATTTGATAAGCTTATCGTGAAAAGCTAGATGTTTAAAAGCATCCTATTCTGATAAGCTTATCAGAATAAGCTTTTAAACAGCTAGCTTATTTTGTTAAGCTTGTCGGATAAGCTTCTTTTAAACAATTAGCTTATTTTTATAAGCTTATTGGGATAAGCTAGATGTTTAAAAGCTCTGATAAGCTTATCAGGATAAGCTAGGTGTTCAAAAGCAGCTTATTCCGATAAGCTTATAAGAATAAGCTGCTTTTAAACAGCTAGCTTGTCAGCTTATAAACACCTAGCTTATCAGAATACGCTGCTTTTAAACACCTAGCTTATCTCGATAAGCTTATCGCGATAAGCTAGATGTTTAAAAGCAGCTTATTCTGATAAGCTTATAAGAATAAGCTGCTTTTAAACAGCTAGCTTGTCAGAATAAGCTGCTTTTAAACACCTAGCTTATCAGAATAAGCTGCTTTTAAACAGCTAGCTTCTTTTGATAAGCTTATTCTGATAAGCTTGTCAGAGTAAGCTGCTTTTAAACAGCTAGCTTCTTTTGATAAGCTTGTCAGAGTAAGCTGCTTTTAAACAGCTAGCGTATTGTGACAAGCTTATCAAAATTAACTGATCTCTTTTGTTGGGCTTATACGCTTGAGCTTATAAGCAATAAGTTAAAGTTGATATACTCATAAGCCAAAAAAATGAGCTTTATGTGCTTTTCATAAACTTAATAAGGCAATAAGCCCACAAAATATGCTTGAATAGTGGTCGAAGCACCGCCTTATATTACAAAAGTGACGTATTTGTCCTGTTTTGGACATGGACAGGAACTACATGTCGAAGCACCGCCTTACCAGACCATCTCCTTCAAGGTTACCAACGTTTTCATCGCGAAGATGTCAACTACATGGGATCCTGATCGGGCCACCTACTATGTACTAGTCAATACAAGATTTTACTAATATTGCATTTCACAGTTTTTGAAAAACCATTATCTCTTTATTTACTTATAAAACTTGCTTTCTGTGTTTGCACTATTCAGGTACAAGCGTATTTCCAAGGCCCTGATGACACGGCGGAGCACAAGAATGAAGCGAGAGCTAATCCTATTTTCGCATCTTTGTATCAGCCACCACCTCCCTGAGGTAAAACCTTGGTACTCTTGTTATCGAGGTGTGAACTTATAGCTAAATAGTATTAGTTGTTAGTTTATTAAACCGTAAACTGTTTTGACTCTTATATTTAACTAGCTCGTGAACCGTTTTGAGTGTCATTTTAAGATTAATATGGACTCTGACTGTGATTTATTTATGAATTCGGTGAATTTGATTAAAAAATAAACAAGTTTTGTCACTGGTTAGGATTATCTGTAATTTGTTGTTAGTTGTTTTCCGTTGGGCAGTGTTACTAGAGTTCTATATATGTGCTGTTGTTAGGTTGCCATTTGTATCATTTGCTTAATGATGTTCTTGTATGACTTTGTACTATATTATTCGTCTTCCTCATTGACCACAACTTAAATACATTAGAACAAAATAATAGGCCCCTTTGCTGTTATACATGCCGAATTTGCAGCAAGTTTCGCGTTAGTAGCGATGGTTATTTTTTTGTCTATAGATACTTGGCACAGGTGCTATGTGCTGTATAGAATAACAACGAGCAACATGACAGTTTGGTTGGCGTTGTTTACCTCTAAGCTTGCAGAGCAATGGTCTTGTGTTCTGTCGTCATATCCTAAATCCCACCCTGTTTTTACTCCTCTTGTAGCCAAGCCTTTTACATTAGCGTGTTAGCAACCAAAGCAAGAGCTGAGCAGAAACAATAGCACACCTTATTTTCTAGGAATGTTTCAAATAATAACTCACTTATTTGAAAAGTACGAGGCTACTTGGATTAGCTAGAATTAGATTAGTGTATGCGTATTTGTTGCTTTATTATCGTGTTTAATATCATTATATGCCCCTGTTTGATCTAGATTGAACTGCATTTTAAACATCTATTCCTATATAACAGGTAAAACGACATCCTGTAGTTGTGGCGAGATGATGAGATTTCAGAGTTAAAGAAGTTGCTGTTTGTTTTCAGAAGAATCATCGGAATACCTATGATATGTGACTGAATCCAAGCTTCTTTTTAGGGGGTGTTTGGTTTAGGTATATAACGTAAGCCGATTTCGGCTAATATAACATAAGCCCCAATTTTGTGGCTTATTTGGAGACTTGTGGGCTATAATAAACTTATATAAGCCCCTAAGTCTCAAAATAAGCCACACAACTGGAGCTTATGTTATATAAGCTGAAAATAAGCCATACACTAGTAGTATAGAAGGCTGTATTAAGGAAAAAACTTATTTAATTTAAATAAGTTTTCTTGGGCCTGAAAGTATTGGGCTTGTTTATTAATATGGACTCTTCTTGATGAATCTTTTACTTAGTAAAGCTGAACAATGTGAAAAAACTTTATGTGTCACTACCCTTTATACTAGAAGAAATAAATGTCGAAAGTCTATCTGAAATGGCGAACAGTTTGAAAGCTAGGATTGCTCAAAAAAATCGTGTTCTGGAGGATAATTTATCTCTTATGTATTACAATGTTGGTGACGAAGATTATATGTTTTTTTTTCTCTCTATACAAGATAGTGTTGCCCGTCGCTCTCTCTAACTATGAGGATCAAGTCTCGGTAGTTATTATCAAATGCTAATATATCGAGTTACAATTGATTGTGAGGGATTATAAAACTCTTCTGATGCTATGTGTTTTTGTTTGGTGTAATTACGTTGGTACTTATTAGAGGTCAAATTCTTTATGTGCTTAATTTGTTTGAGAAGAGAACTTAAAACGAAATGCATCTACTTGAATTAGAATACTGTACTATTTAGATGCGGATACCCAAAGAAACATAAAAACGCTTTTTCAAATCATGTTTGTTTCGTCTACAACGATACCCTTTCAAGAACTAAAACAAAGGATTAGTTTGACTTCTTCTCTTTACGGAAGTACCGCTACACTCTCGTCTAGGTTTGATTCATTCAAACTTCATGAGCAATCTTAATCACTGCTGAAGTTGTCAATGAGTTGATTTTCAGTTGAAAGCTAGTTGTTTATAAGTTGTTTGTTTTTTAATGATTGTCATATTTGATTGGCCCTCTAACCTAAAGGTTGTGGGTTCAAGTCTCGGTGGAGACATGTGAGATATAATTTGTGAGATAGTTTGTGTGAGTTGTAAAAAAATTGCCGTTCAAAAAAAAAAAAAATAAAAAAAATATATATATATATATTTGATTGATGTATTAGGAGAACATTCACATTTGACTATCGGCTTTAAAAACTCCAATACTTGCATATAAGGCTGGTCGCAATGGGGATAAGGTTCGACTAAAAAAATCCCGTGCTTTTTTGGTTCCACGACGATCAAAAGACTTTTTTTTTTCACTTTAAAACGATCTACACTAAAAAAACATACCACACAAATATACATTTTTATTTAATTCTCATTAGGTGCAAACAAAGTGTGTGAGGTCTCAAGTTCAATTCCCACTAGGTGCAAACAACCTTGAAGTGGCCACGCCAACCTCCTGAAAAGGGAGGGCTTTACCTGGTTTGAGTCTATGTGGCGGTGGGCTCAAACCCCGTGGATTAGTCGGCCAATGAGTCGGAAATCACGGTTACTAAAAAAAAATATTTTAAAAAAAAAAAACATTTTTATTTAATTAACACACACAAAATATACAACCGAACTTGGTCGCCTGTTCGACTCAAATGACCGAATACCGTCACACGACCAAGAAGTCGCTATAGGACGGCCATGACTCGACCATAGTCGACTAGTCTGTTGAGGGTCTCTGTTGCGGGCAGCCTAATGAACCAAGAGATAACACACTATATTTTTAGAGTATATTCATAACGAGTGTTTATTTTTTTTAGAGTATATTTATAATGAGTGTTATTTTTTACTTGAAACGTGGTTTTAGAACAACTATTATTTCACTTTCATTCAACAATATCTAACATTTTTTCTTATAAGATTTTATAAAATTGAAGAATTAACTATTTGTAACAATATAATATATTTTATTATTAATATATTATAATTTACATATTAGGAGAAGGTAAACGGGCAACAAGCTGCGCCGCTAGCTTTTTTTATATAGCAAAACAAGTCTATTAAATACAACGTTTGTGGATTTAGGAGTCAAAACATTACTATTCATAACACGTTGTATTCTGGCAAGTAACTTCACCGCCTCAAGTGCAAGGAAACCAAATGTATCAAACACGAAAGGAATAAACACGTCTTGATTTTCAACACATGCTTTCTCGTGTTTAGTCATTTTGCACGAGGCGGTTTTTATAACAGTCTGACATGCTGTAAAATCTCGATTGACTAGCCCACAAGAGAAGAAATCCTGTCAAATTTTATAATTTCATTGACAAAATGTCATGTAGGAATAATATAGAATCATTACAAATTTTATAATTTCATTGACAAAGTGCATGTAGGAATGAATCAAAAGCATGCCTGAAGACTCGAGTGGCATCCTTGACTATGCAAAACTAAATAAATTCACAAATAAATAATCTTGGTGATGTGTACAGTGTAAACGGTTTAACATCGATTTAAAATCGGATAGACCGGTTACGAACAGATAAGATTGAGACCGAAACCGAAATTGTTGGCGGACCCAGAACCGGACCGAAATGGTCCGGTTTTATTAAACATAATCGACGTGTACCGAACTGGACCAGACTGGGCTGATAGAATCGAAGACCAACCGAGAACCGGACCGGAATACGTTCGGTCCGGTCGATGCTAACTTAGAAGCAAAAAGTTATTCTATATTTGAGGTTATTCGTAGAGGACGAGCTCTTTGGACTTGACTCTAATTTTTTTTCCTTTTTTTCTTATTTCTTAAAGGAAGAATATTACGAAGTACACGAAAATGTAGTTTTTTTTTAACTTGATTCATAATGCAACACCGTTTATGTAAACTCTTATATCTGAAATATAATATAAATATGAAAATGTTATCATATTTTGTGGCGTGTTAAGCCACGCCTTAAAAACGTACAAACTT
This sequence comes from Glebionis coronaria, assembly GCA_025667525.1. Lineage (NCBI taxonomy): Eukaryota > Viridiplantae > Streptophyta > Magnoliopsida > Asterales > Asteraceae > Glebionis > Glebionis coronaria. Next base: position 296,527 of record JANFOE010000060.1, read on the forward strand.
CATTTTAACCGTCTTAACCGTTAAAACGCGCGTTATCTATAACGATTAAGTTTGATTCATTAACCTTTTATATATCACAATGATACTTTTTGATGTAACCAAAAGGACAAACATGTCAATATCCAATATTCCAAATTTGTTGCAGAATAAACTTAACCAGCTGCAACAAGAATTCAATTATTTGCCAACACATACTAAGAATCATCTGGGCATCAAATTATTCTAGATTATCTTCTTAATTCTTTATGTCGTAAACTCATAATTCTACTCGAAAACACAGCTGTATGTAAGCAGCGAAAGAGGTCTTTAGGATCGCTTATCAAAACTGCGTCTGATATAAGCTGTTTTAGATCAGCAGATCAGCAGATCAGCAGTTTGGATGTGCAGATCCAAAACACGATATGCACAGCTTTAATAAGCAATCAAAATCAGCCCGGCAAAAGGTCAAACTAGAACTATAAAAGAGTAACACGAATAGTTGAATAAAGATGTGAAATATACTAGTCTGGATTCAAAAAATCTCCTAATATACATTAGCAAGGCGCACGACAATAACCCGGAGAGCCTTCCCAAACTAACAAACAAATGGTATGAGTCAACTGACAAATTATGTACATAATCAAATATCACCTCCACAAACTCGTCCGCCTCTATAGCCATTTTTGTGTAGCACTCGTATAAACCTTAAAGTCTGCAAACTTTATAATAGTTCTGATACGGGTTTTAGCCACTTTCTCTTATACAGTTCCCGGGTAATAAATATCTATAATCTTTAGCGTTTTCAAGTAGATGTCCAGGTAGATGAACAGCTGAATATGAATGTGGAATTGGTCCCATCTTTCCGATAATTTCCTTAAACGTGTACTCTTCGGGTATCATATCAAAAAGATCTGACCCTTTGCATATCACTTTTTGAACTCTTTCCGGCTTCAAAAACTTCTTAAACCTCACTCTGTCAGTATGACTATAAGCTTTCATTTTGAAGATAAAATCATTTATTCTTCTAAAACAAAAGCTGCAATGCCACCCCGCATCCGCTAATATCACATCCGATTGACGGAAATGGGCGTAAGTCGTTGTTCCTGATCTGTACCGATGAACTGAAGCTCTCCAAGAATGATTATCCAATAAGAACTCAAACGAATATAGATAATTTTTTAGGCGAAGGTGAAGTACTTCTGGTATATCGTCACACCATCTCAAAAGATTGATCGTGTGTCTACTCGGGATCTCATCAACATCCGACATTATTAGTAAATCATCATCTTCAATTCCCGCCTTTCTTATTAAATAATCCAATGCCAGTCTTTGATACGCCTCTTCCACGAATGGGTTTTCCCCTTTCTTAAAACGACCCGGAATAACCCCGTAAGTCAACCTCGTGTCCACAAATTTGAACTCATCCCGGTGACTTGAGAAGACTAACGGTTTAGGAACTCCAGTGAACGTCGAGTTTGATTCCAGCAGTATGAATTCTGTCACGTAAGGGTATAATTCGTGCCATCTTATTTTCAAAAGATCAACTTCGTTACTGAACAAAACAGCATCAAAAACACGCCTTGGAAACTCACGGGTTTTCCATCCGTGAAGGCTACAAAGGTTTTGCATTGAAACGTTTTCGTGGTAATAATGTGGGATTTCGTTGAAGGGTTTCGGTGGTTTTTCCCATAAAGGGCGTAAGAAGTACGAGACTTTTTGACCATGTATGTATAAGCCACATATGACGGTTGGGACTAACACGAATATGAATATTAAGGCTTTCAAATCTAACCCGCGTAGAATACACTTTACTCGTGTTATAGTTGATACTCTCCCTGTATCCTGAAAATTAAACGTTTACATTCATTAATAATCCGCATATATAGATACAAAAGGATGATCCAAACTCTAAAGTACATATAAAAACATACAAAGTCCCGATTACAAGATTATGATTCTTCATCAAGTGCTATTTGGGATTGCTTATTTCTAAGTGCTTATTTGTTTTATGGAAAGCTTATAAGCAGATTTACTTTAGCTGCTTTAAAACAACAGTAAAAGCCGAAAACCACTCAAACATGAAAGTCTAAAACCCCCAATAAAACTGCTTATCTGCTATTGCTTTTTGAAATAAGCTGTTTTCCAAAATCGCTTAATTCACTCCAAATGATCATACAAGCATTTTGCTTATTATCCAAACAATCATCTTATCAATTACAAAATACCTTATTCCAAATAAGCAACCTGTGGGGTTGTTTGGATAAACATACTTTGCGACCTTATCACCTTATTAAGATTACCAAAAGCCCATAAAGCTCACTTTTTCGCCTTCTGAGTTCATCAACTTGAGCTTATTCCTTATAAGCTCAACTCCATAAGCCCAAAAAACTGAGCTTTATGGACTTTTCCTAATCTTAATAAGCTGATAATCCCACAAAATAAGCTTAATCCAAATACCCCTAATCCTAACCTTCAAATTCTGGACCAAAAAATCATCTTTTTTAATAAAAATCGAATCTTTACAATCTTTTTTACAATGCAACATATAAAAAAGCTCAAAATCTTGAAATTAAAATTAAATTATATAAAAATATAAAAAAAAAACTCAAAATCTTGAAACTAAATTATATAAAAATTTATAAAAAAACCCAAAATCTTGAAATTAAATTCTATAAAAATTAAAAAAAAAAACCCAAAATCTTGAAATTAAATTCTAAAAAAAATATATATATATAAATATATAAAAAAACACAAAATCTTGAAATTAAAAAGAAAAAAGAAAAAAAATTACCTGATCATGATCACCACAAATATCATCAGATTTCTTAGAACAATAACGAGATCCACCTTCTTCAGCCATTAAATAAACTTTCTCAATAATTTTATTTAAATTATCAATAACAAAACCCATTTTTTTAAATAATTAATTAACCCTTAATTCAATCAAATTTAATTAAGGGTTAATTTTTTCAGACCTCAAAAACCCAAACAATAAAATCTTTTTATGAAAAAAAAAAAGTCGAAAAATATAATTATGTTTTTTTTTTGGGTAATAATAATTTGTGTGTGAGTTTATTTTTGTTGAAGATATAATGGGATTGTGTGTGTTATATATACACAAAAGAATTATAATATGATAAGGAATATATTTGGTGAAAAATACTAATTTGCCCTTTGTTTTTTTAATTATTTTTGCTGACTTTTTCTTTTAGAAAGGGTCGACACTTTAAAATGTCTGTTACGGGTAGGGATGAGCACGGTACTGATTTCGTCCTGTATTGGTGGTCCTGTTTTTTTTTTATCTTATTTTGTAGTTTTGGTATCGTATCGAATGAGATTCGGGTATCGAGAATCGGTACGGTTTTAGGAACGGTTCGGATTCAATTTGGGATTCAGGTCGAAATGCTCATCCCTAGTTAAGGGTGTTTGGTTTGGTTATATATAATGTAACCTCATTTTGGCTTATATAACATAAGCTTTAATTTTGTGGTTTATTTTGAGGTTTATGAGCTTATATAAGTTTATTATATCATCATAAACTTATATAAGCCCCTAAGTCTCAAAATAAGTCATAAAACTAGGGCTTACGTTGTATAAGCCGAAACTAGGTCATATTTCGGCTTATATGTCATAAATCCTATTTTTTAAGCTTATTGATAACTTATGGGCTTATATAAGTTTATTATATCATAACAAATTTAGAAAAGCCTATAAGTCTCCAAATAAGCCATAAAGTTAAAAGTTATGTTATATAAGCTGAAATAGACTTACGTTATATAAGCTAAAACAAACAGCCCCTAAGGCTAGATGGAGGGGTACAAGAACCTAGGTTCAGATTCAATTTGGGATTCGGGTCGAAATGCTCATCCCTAGTTAAGGGTGTTTGGTTTGGTTATATATAATGTAAGCTCATTTCGGCTTATATAACATAACCTTTAACTTTATGGCTTATTTGGAGGTTTATGGGCTTATATAAGTTTATTATATCATCATAAACTTATATAAGCCCCTAAGTCTCCAAATAAGTCATAAAACTAGGGCTTACGTTGTATAAGCGGAAAATAAGTCATATTTCGGCTTATATGTCATAAAATCCTATTTTTTAAGCTTATTGATGACTTATGGGCTTATATAAGTTTATTATATCATAACAAATTTAGAAAAGCCTATAAGTCTCCAAATAAGCCATAAAGTTAAAAGTTATGTTATATAAGCTGAAATAGACTTACGTTATATAAGCTAAAACAAACAGCCCCTAAGGCTAGATGGAGGGGTACAAGAACCTATCATCATCACATTAGTGTTACCTTAGCTTTTTCTATTAAGTAACTCAACTTACTTTTCAACCTATTGGCGGCCGGTGAGAAATTCAAAATCACGTTATAACCTAATAAATACTCAACATACTCACAAACCAATAAAAGAAATTTAAAAATACTTTTTTTTTAAAAGGTCCACAACATGTAACTCACCTAGGTGAGAAATCCACTGTTTGGCCTGCGCGTGAGTTGTATGACCGGGGTGACAACTCAGGCATGAGTTTGTTACTCACGGTGAAAACTCACCACCACCCCATTCAGCCTAATAAGGCTTGAACCGACCTGACTCGATTTTATTTGGTTCAGTTTTGGTTTAGATAATACATAGATGGTTTGCTTCTCGATCGGAATATTTTGTTAAGTCGGTGTTGGGTTGATTTTAGTCGGTTCAAATTAGTTCGGACCTGATGCTCACCTTAGTCACTAATTCGTTAATATTGTTGAAAATAGTTTAATAAGCACGTCGTTTAGGTGTTACTGGCAACCAATCTTTTCGATTTACGTAAATTAGCTACAAATCATACTGAAAATACTCAAGGCTCCTTGTTAACTTGTTTTAATCACTTATTAGTATCTGTTTATATTTATTACACGTTAATGTTTTTAGAAATCTTGTCAGAAATACTAAAAACTCGTCTGATCAGAAATTCAATTGTCGCCGAAAATGCCAGTCTGATGAATCTCGCATAGGCCGATTGCAATTATAAAAGATCGAATATCCGACTACAAATTTGCGAATTTTTGCAACCTTGATTATTATTTGTAACTGCATTATTAGAAATAACACAACACAATTATTAAAGTTTGACAATGTCATTGTGTTTTACTTATGTAAGATGGTATAATATTGGTGTTAAGCAAATAATTAAGTATTATTGGTTATGATTAGTTCTTGAGCTTATTTTAGTTATCAAAATGTGTTGACATTTCCTTATTTAACAAGTTGAGCTTAAAGAACCAGTATACAACAACATATGAAAATCTATAAATAGATGTAGAACATAGTCAATGAGATGACTTCTTCCATAATAGTAGCAACTTGGTTTTTGTAAGTTAATATAGAACTAATAGTGGATAAGTTGAACTTGATAAGTCGTACCAACTTGATGTTGTTATAGGTATAATAAGCTCATGTTGCAAATAATCGATAATGTTTGGAAGTCATACGAATTCATTTAGTCCCAAGCAGAGGCGGAGACAGGCAGGGGTCAAGGGGGTCAGTCGACCCCCGAGCGAAAAAGTTGTAGTGTAAATTTCCAAAAATATTCGGGTTTTTTTTTATAATTTGACTCCCTAAGAACCATTTTTTTAGTGTAGTTTATAAAAAGTAGTAAAGTTTGACCCTCCGAGCAAAATTTTCTGGCTCCGCCCCTGGTCCTAAGTCAGGATAGGTTAAAGTGTCAAAACATAAGTAAAACACTACTATGAAACTCAAACATAAATTGTTCAACGTGTTTAATATACTTTTCGAACTATAAAAAATAGTCGCCTTGAAATTAATCAACTCGTAACATTACTACAAAAAAGTCCATGGAGACTAGTCCAAAAAGGCAATAGAGACTGCTTTTGTAGGACGTCTCTATGTGGAGGATCTCCTTGCTCGAAACATAAAGAGACTGGTTTTGAAACCAGTCTCTATTAAAAGAATAAACACTGGTTATCTTCATAAAAACAAGTCTCTTTAGAGATTGGTCTTCATACTAATCTCCAGAAAGCAGTCTTTTTAAGAGCATCTAACCAGTCTTTTTACGGAGTAAAAAAATGTGTTTTTTTCTAAAAACCAGTCTCTTTTTAATTAATTTTTTTAAAAAAAATTAGAATTTTTATTAAATTCCAAATTTTACAAATTTAACCCTCTACAATGAAATAATGTAAATACAAGAATTCTATAAAAAAAACTAAATTAAAGGACTTGAATTGTCATAAACAACAAATGCGTGTAAATAAAGACAACTTTATTAATTGGAAGGATTAAAATTGTCAAATACATATTTCGAATCAAATTTGTTTTTATTTAACTTGTCGCCACAATGTAAACCAAGCTCCAACAATCGCGTTCAACTCTTTCTTATTCAACGGACGCTCGTTATTCCACGGTACCTACAAGTAATTTAATCAAATTAGCACAATAAGCTAGATAAAAGCAACATGCAAATCAGACCAACGAAGGGAATTAAAAGCTAAAACATTACCTTGTGGAAAAGAGTTGTTAAGGCTACTAACGGATACTAACACAACTACTATAGCTTATTGATACTAAATTTTATCTTAAACTAACCGCAAGAGCTTATTAAAATCTATCCTAGAAACTAGTTACTAAAGATGTCTTAAACTAATGTGCAGACCAAAAAAACATAGTAAACCACAACGAAACACAACCTTTTTGCTCGAACTGCTAATCCCAAACGCACTCTTAAAATCCTTCTGCAAATGCAACGACCCCTTAACACCCTGCCGCAATTCCCAACGCACCCTTAACCCTCGTTGTTAGTCCCAAACACACCTGTATTGCCTGTTAACAGCAGATCCAAACAGCCCCTTTCTGCCTGTTAACATCACACCCAAACAGCCTCTTTCTGCCTGTTAACAGCAGATCCAAACAGCCCCTTTCTGCTTGTTAACAGCAGATCCAAACAACCCCTTTCTGCCTGTTAACAACATATCCAAACAGCCCCTTTCTGCCTGTTGGTAACCCCAAACGCGGGTTCAGCCTGCTGTTATAAATCAGCGAACCAAACACCCTTAAGGCGGTGTTTTACAGCCCATTCAAACACCCATTCGACCTCGATTTCTGCCGAAACGAATACCCCTCGCCGTGTTGTGCGAAAAACCAAACGCACCTTGTGTTGCTGCAAACAAAACGCACCTGTTGTGCTGTTTTTACAGAGAAATGATCTACGCCAACCTATCCATGATTATAATGAATCAATGCTCATAATATGATAAGATCATCTTCCAGACCTGCCTTGAGACGATAAGGAGTGCTCTTGATATATACCAAGACACCAAATGCTCTTTTCTTGTTTTAACATGTCCCTAGTTCCTCATTTCCTTGCTTTATTCAGAACCCAGGTTTCTGGTTTTCCAAGACTGTCCTAGTGAAGTTTGTTTCAGCCAACGAAATCTTGATGCTCGTGAACATATAACTTAACCTCAGAAAGTTTTTTCTAATGTACACACTATCATTCTTGATCTGTAACTGCTAAATTGTAATGTAGCGCTGTAAATTTGAATTCAAGTTTAGTTTTATATAAATCTATTGCTTCAAATTAGAACAATTTTGCGATCGTTGTATTTCTTTTTCATTTGATTAGATCTATTTGTTCAAAATTGATTGTGTAAGGCTTAAAGCTTCTGTTTCTTAGATCCTTTGACATAAATGTAGTTTTTGTTTTACGCATAATAAATAAAGAAAAATATTTTTCGTGATGAGAGGACTCCATAATAATCAATAGTTGTTCAATTTCTTGCCCATACGATCTATGTGCATACTTATGAAACCCATATATAAAGCCCAATAAAGATTTACCTAAAAACAGCAAGTTAGTCTTTGTTAAGTTGCTGAATATCATATTCAACAAATCAAACTGATCCAAACGAATACCCCTGAACTTCATATGCATCTCTCGGTTGCACAAAAAAAAAATGAAATAAATTAAGCCTCAAAAAATACAAATAAAGATCTAAAGTACTCAATCTGACAATCATCGTCAAACATCCAAAATCAATAATAAAAATATAAAACCAACACAATAATCGAATATTTTTCAAGAATCTCCTTAGTGGTCAATGGTTCTTCCAAGAACAGAATAGTAGATAAGAATTGCAGATCTGTGTTTAACTCTATTTTCAATTAGATCTTCAGCCATAGATAGTTTAAGAGAGTGAGAGATGAGATCTGTTTATGAGCGGTGGCACCCATGGTAGAAGATGTAATGAGAGAACACTAATAAATGAGCAAAAAAAGTTAGAGGGAAAAATTTTTTATTATTGATTTTATAATGACGGTTTTAATTTTTTTTAATAAAAAAGTTAGAGGGAAAATTCCCGCCTGTTATTATTCAGCCAAAATTTTGGATTTTTGGAGTAAAACTTATGAACCATTTTAAAAATAAAATAGAGGCAGGCTATTTTAGAAGAACCGGTTTCTCGAGTATGTATAAAAACACGTTTTTTCTAACATAACCAATTTATATGTGTTCTATGTTATAAAGACTGTTTTCTTAACAAAACGGGTACTTTTGCTTCCGTTTCCTTACTTTTTTTACACTAGGAACTCTTTATCTCAAAACCGGTTTCTTTCAAGAGGTGTTTATGGCCTTTTTCTAGTAGTGATAAATACTACGTACGTATGCCGGTTCATATATAAGTTTTACACAAGTTATGATTCTTAATTTTTTATGTATTCATGGTCCTTATACTTTAATCACATATATACTTTATAAAGTCTAAAAACGTAATATGTTATAAAAACAAGTATGTACCGTTTAGTCCTTATGATTTTAAGTTAAAAGAAAATTAACCACAATCTATTAAAATAAAACAAGACTGGTTTTTTAAAAACCAATGTCTTAAAATGTGTAAAAACACTGGTTTTTTTATAAAAAAGTGGTGTCCATAAAACAAACACATAGAGACATGTTGTTACGTAAAAACTAGTGTCTTTAATTTTATAAAAAAGACTGGTTGCATCTTAAAAACCGGTTTCTTTAGAATTCACATTATGGAGACTGGTTTTATTCAAGAAAACCAGTTTCCATGCATTCCCTTCCCACCAGTTTTGGTCATAGAGACATGTTTTTTCATAACCAGTCTTTTTAAGGGGGTCTCTTTAGCGTTTTCTGTAGTAGTGTAATGTCGTGTTGAAAACTCAGGTTAAAAAAAAAAAGACTCGACCGTACAAGATAAACTAAGTACATTAAACAAAAGGGTCGATTTGAAGCTGAAGCAGAAATAAGAATACTTGGGTTATACTGTGTATATCATATTAAAATATTGACTCTTTAGATTATTTGAATATGATATATCTATTAGGTTGTAAACGAACTGAATATAATCATTAAACACATTAAAAAATTTGTTTGTAATATACTTTTCGTAAAATACGCAAACTTATATCAAAACAATCAATGTTTTAGATATTTTGTGTTTGTTTCATTTACATTCATTTGATTGTGTTCGTTTTACACATTAATAAACGAATATGAGCAATTTTATATATTAACAAACAAACGCGAACAAAAAAATCATCCTCTTAAACATCCGTGAATGTTAATATGTGTGGTTAAACTTAGACGAATGAACACGAACAAACTTATGCTCGTGTTCTCCCTTCTTCGAATAATTTGGATAAGACATATTCGATGTTTTAAAACCGTTTTTTTATCGATTTAGTCAAGCCACTGAGTCACAATCCAACAGGTTTAACAACTGAAAGTTCAAAAACGAATTTTTCGCTCAAACCCGGTATTCAATTACCCGACCAGTTTACTGTTCAATCGGCTGAGTCAGCCCTTGTGTCAAAACACTAGATATATCCATACACATTAATATCTTGAATTGACACACATTAATATCTTGAATTGACACTACAAGTAGAAGGGTCATATGGTCATATAGTAAGATGAAAAGTGTCTCATGGAAAGGTGATACGGTCGAACGACCGAGTCACAGTTCAATATGTTTAATCAACGACTGTTTTATCGGATTTTTCGCTCAAAACCAGATCCAATCATCCGACCGATATACAATTCAACCGGCCGATTCAGTCCTAGTTTTAAAACACTAGATATATCCATGCATTATAATATCCTAAATGGAAACTACAAGTAGATGGGTAATTTGGTTATATAGTAAGATGGAAGGTGTCTCATGAAAAGATAACTTGGTCGCATTATCAGATCATGGTTCAACATGTTTAACTAACGGCTCTTCAATCGAGTTTTTTATTCAAACCCGAAATACAATCACTCGACTCGTTCACGATTCAATCGATCGAGTCAACCCGAGTTTTAGAAAATTAGATATATGTATGCACATTAATATCTTGAATTTGACACTACAAGTAGAGAGGGTAATTTGGTCATATAGTAAGATGGAAATTGACTCATGAAAGGGTAATTTGGTAAAATGACAAGTCGTGTAATGGACTTTGTCTCATAAACGCGTTTCATTGGATTTGACCTAGCTATTAAGGAACATATATTGGTGATCCAAATTTTGCATTGCATGGACCTACCCAAAACTACCCCTACGCCACGTAACACCCTAAATTATTAGTAACACCATTTAAGATTTAACGAGTGAAATTTTGTTCTGTCCAGTTGACTAATTTGTCGTTAGATATTTATAAACACGGTTAAGGTTCGTGTTGTGTTGTGAAACTAGCTAAGAGTGTGTTACGTGTTACAAAATGTCGACGAATTTTTGTCTCAAGATACTTTTAATTTTGTGATAATGTTTTTAAGAATATAAGATATTTTACGGTTTATGGTGTCATGAACTAGTGTTGTCCTGTTGAAAGTATTTGTGCTACTTATGATACAAACTCATACACTAAAGATTTATTGGTAAATATTTTTCTTTGTTAATTAGTTATTATGTTTTTTGTATAAGTTGATATTGTGCAAAGGTTGATATGTAAATATGGAGATTGGCTGGAGCTATATAAAGGGTGTTAAACGCAGTCTTTGTTATTCACACATACATATACAAGATCGTGTTGTTAGTCTGTAACATAAGTCTGGTATAATCATCATCTTGATCAAGAGATTATTATCGTTCTGGTATTAGTATTGAGTGTTTGTAATGAGGATTATTGTAAGTGTGATTTTGTATAGAGATCGCACCTTATAAAGGGACAATCAGCTTTTCTATTGTATGTATGACAAGCACACGTTTGTGGACTTATCAAATTTGGTTTATTAATAAGAAGTACGTGGGGAGGTTGGCTGAGTGTTTCAATCTTGGTTCTAAGTATTTGTTGACCAGGAAATCTGTTTCACGTTTTAGTGTTTACTTTTGTTGGAACTTGGTGTCCTGGTAAAAGCAAGAGGCCAACAACCATCTCAAGGTCTTTTGCAGAAGTTTTTTTGTGCTAATAAATGTTCTGATATGTATAACTTGTCTATTGGTTGGACTATTGACTGGTGCTAATCAGCACCTGACTGTTTCTACTAAGAACATGTTTAATGTGATTGATATATCTAGTCTGAATATTACTGTTGGCCATCCCAATGGCACTCTTGCTAAAGTGTCTGCTATTGGGAACTTAAGGTTGTCTAGTAATATTATTTTGTTTGATGTTTTGGTTGTTCCAGAATATTGTGTCAGTCTTATGTCTGTGAATAAATTGATTAAAGATAGCAAGCTTTTTGTTGGGTTTGATGAGCATAAGTGTTATATTCAGGATTTGACTCTGGTCAAAACTCTAGGGATTGGTAAAGAATCTGATGGTTTGTACTTACTTGATGAGAATAGTTCTGGTAAGTCTAGGATTAGGATTGCTAATTCTTTTTTTGTTTGTTGTGCTTCTAAGAGTCTCTAGCATAGCAGACTTGGTCATCCCTCTGACCAAGTGTTGTCTGTGCTTAGTAAGTCTGTTGGGTTTAAATATGAACCTCATATTTCACCTTGTGGCATTTGTCATAAGACAAAACATACTAGAGAACAATTCCCACTTAGTGATCATAAATCTAAGTGTGTTGGCGATCTTGTTCATTTGGATTTTGTGGGGTCCCTACAGGGTTGTTAGTAGGGATGGGTATAAGTACTTTCTGACTATAATTGATTATTTTAGCAGAGTTGTATGTGTCTATTTGATTAAATCTAAAGATGAAGTTGGTATGTTTATTATTTTGTTTAGTTGATTACTACTTAGTTTCATAAGAAAATCAAAGTTTTTAGATCTTATAATGGGACAGAGTTTGTTAATCATAAACTTGCTGTGTTTTTTTTAATAATAAATGGATTGTTCATCAAATTTTTTGTGCTCATACACCTCAACAGAATGGTATAGCAGAAACGAAACATAGACATCTTTTAAATGTTGTTAGAGGTCTTATGTTTCAGGGGGGAATTCCTCTGAATATGTGGTCCGAATGTATCTTAGCTGCCGTGTATTTGATTAACAGGCTTCCTTCCTTTTTCTTATCTAGATCTTCTGCTTATAAGTTAGTATATGGTAATGAACCTAGTCTTTCTCACTTAAGGTGATTTGGTTGTCTGTGTTACTCTACCATTCTTAATAATAATGACAAGTTTAGTTCTAGGTTTGAGAAGTGTGTTTTAATTGGTTTTTCTTTTGTTAAAAAGGCTTATAAATTGTATATTCTTTAAAACAAACTTTGTTTGTATTCAAGAGATGTTGTTTTTTATGAAAGTGTTTTTCCATTAAATATGAAATCTGTCTCTTTGGAAAGTTTTAAGTCAAGTAATCTGGAGTCTGAACTGGATTTGTTAAACTTTTTTGATAACATAGATGATCTTGGTGCTGAAAAGTCCAATAATGATAAGAGAGACACATTTAATGGTAATGGTGATGGCAATGAGATGACTTCTACTAGTCATGACAGTACCCATCCTCTTATGCAAGAAGCAACTCTTGCAACACCAATAGGTGAAAACTTAGTATCTAAGGGTAGTAATTATGTTGCCTCAAGCTCTTGTTCACATCCTACTAGTACTACTTATAATGATGAGGAACCACAAACCATTAGGAAGTCTGCTAGAGTTAGAACTGTTCTTGCTAAGTTTAATGATTTTGTGTTGCCTAGTGGTAAAAAATATGACATTGAGAATCATGCGAGTGATGTGAATATGTCTTTTGTAAATGTATGCTTCTCTACTAATCTGAATAAGTCTTGTAAAACCTAAGAATTTCAGTGAAGCTTCTATGGATAAAAACTGGATAGAAGCTATGAATAATGAAATGCAAACTTTACTTGAAAATAATACTTGGATTCTAGTTGAATTGCCTGTAAATAGAAAGACTATTGCTTATAAATGGCTATATAGAATAAAATATAAGTCTACTAGGGACATAGAGAGATATAAAGCTAGGTTGGTTGCTAAAGGCTTTGGTCAGAGAGAGGGCATTGATTATGAAGAAAATTTTAGTCATGTAGTTAAAATGGTAACTGTTAAATGTGTTATCAGTTCAGTTGTTTAAAATGGATGTCCTTTATATCAACTTGATGTCAATAATGCTTTTCTGTATGGAGACTTACATGAGGATGTTTATATGGATTTACCCCTTGGCTATTATGATGCTTCTGAAACTAAAGTTTGTAAGCTTGTTAAGTCTCTCTATGGTCTTAAACAAGCTCCAAGACGATGGAATGATAAGTGAACTAGTGGTCTAATTGAAAACGGGTTTAAGCAAAGTTTGAATGATTATTCTCTATATGTTAAAGATGTTAATGGGGTTTTTTTTATATTATTGGTCTATGTGGATGACATTGTGATTACTAGGAATAACAAGTCTGAAATTGATAAGTTTAAGCAGTTTTTATCTGGTAAATTCAAAATTAAAGATTTGGGAACTCTAAAATATTTTCTAGGTATTGAAAACAAAATGGCTTATGTCTTTCCCAAAGAAAATTTTGTATGGAGTTGATTAATGAGTATTGTTTGTTAAGTTGCAAGCCTGCTGCCACACCTATGCAACAAAATATTAGTCTGAGTCACATTGAGACTAAAGTTGATAAGAAACTTGTTAACTTAACTTCTTATCAGAAGTTAGTTGGTAAGTTGATATATTTGTTAGTTACTAGACCTAATATTTCTTATGTTGTTTATTGTTTGTCTCAACACATGCACTCACCTTTGCAGTCTTATTTTACTGTTGGGTTAAGAGTGTTGAGGTATTTAAAGCAATGTTGAGGTCTTGGTATACAGTTTAGTGTTGGAAAGAGTTTGAGTATGCATGCTTTTTCATATGCTGATTGGGCAAAGTGTTTGTTGACCAAGAAATATGTTTCAGGTTTTGGTATTTACTTTTGTGGGAACTTAGTGTCTTGGAAAAGTAGGAAGCAAGCAACCATATCAAGGTCTTCTACAGAAGATGAGTATAAATGCATGGCATCTACTACTTGTGAGATTATTTGGATATTTTAGATTTTGGAAGACTTGGGAGTGGAGGGCTTGTTTCCGGTTCCATTGTACTGTGATAGCACTTTTGCAATTCAAATTGCAGCCAATCTTGTGTTTAATGAAAAAACTAAACATTTTTAGATTGATGTGCATTTGATTAGGGAGAAAGTGGCTCAAGGTGTGATAAGCACTGTAAAGGTAAATTCAGTTGAAAATGTGGCTGATATCTTTACAAAGAGTTTGAGTATTCGTCAGCATACACATTTATGTAAAATGTTGATCATGAGTGATATGTTTAGTGTATGAGTTTGTGGAGAGGTGTTGAAAGTATTTGTGCTACTTATGATACAAACTCATACTCTACGGACTTATTGGTAAATACTTTTAATTTGTTAATTAGTTATTATGTTTTTTTGTATAAGTTGGTATTGTTTAAGGGTTGATATGTAAATATGGAGATTAGCTGGACCTATATGAAGGGTGCTAGGGTTTCATTGTTGGCTACGAAGTCTTTGTTATTCACACACACATATACAAGATCGTTCTGTTAGTCTGTTACATAAGTCTGGTATAATCATCTTGATAATCTTGATCAAGATTGTTATTGTTCTGCAATTAGTATTGAGTGTTTGTAGCGAGGATCACTGTAAGTGTAATTTTGTATAGAGATTGCACCTTATAGAGGGACAATCAGTTTTTTTATTGTATGTACAATAAGCACACATTTGTGGACTTATTAGATTTAGATTATTAATAAGAAGTAGGTGGGGAGGTTGGCTGAGTGCTTCAATCTTGATTCTAAATGTTGATTCATTAGTATTTACATGTCCACATATTATGTTTTACAAGACATTTTTTCTTTAGGATGGACGGAATGGTATGCATCTCATCCATGAATTGTCTAAACTTACACGTGACTTGTTCTCTGACCACATAATTCACCTGTGATATGTAGAGAGAGAGAGTGAGTTAAAAAACTGTATTTCAATAAAACGTGAGTTTAAGATGACCACTACGAGCGAATGATAAATGTGAGTGAGTAAAAGTGAAAGCTGAGGTGCTACTGAGCGGATGGTGAGTGAGTGTATTTCACACCATCGAGCCTTAGTTTAAATGTCATGACACTCATTATAATACAAATATATATAAAATAATACTTATGACATGAGCTGGTCCTTGTGGCACCATGTTCGACACCAGTCTCGTGCCACGAGTGTCGCGTTTTGAGATGGTGTCAAACACTTTTTTGCTTTTTTTAATATATTTTTTGTAAAATTTTTGTTTTTCGAGTGCGGAATATTAGTTTTTTTATTAAGTTGTAAGTTTTGAGTTAAAGAAAATGATTAAAATATTTTGTTATAACACGAGTCTATGACTCCCGAGAAATTTAGTTCTTAGTATGATTTTGCAACTTTTTTTTCTTTTTGGTCTTATAGCTTATATTTTGTGTTCTCATAGTTTATAAATAATTTTGGACATTGCGATTGTTGTTTTTCTAAAGTCAAGATCCTGTCTTAACTTTTTGCTCTTGTGTTTTTCCCTCTAAGATTATATTTAAAAACCAGTTGTAAAAACCTGTTGTTACAACCAAAAATACGACACAATCTAACACTATATCGATAGGGACAATAAGTTTTAAACCTCGAATTCTCCTTAACAATGAAAATTTATCATTTGTATCTTCTTACCTAGCATGTCGTACCATTATGTGTTGGTACTAAGTTTTTGTTTTGGTTCAAACAATGAAAACGTTAGCATAGTTGGCACATAAGTTTCCGATCGATCATCTTCCTAGTAATTTCGCCTACTAGAATGTAAAGGGATACGACACAACATTCATTAACGCTCGTATAAAGTTCACCTGCAACGATTTCGAACTATTAAAAAAATAATCACTTTTAAAATTAATCAGTTTATCAATATTTTAGTTTGAGATAGAACGAATAGTAGAACGTTGAAGCTAAAGTGCATTAGTGTGAAAGTGAAATAACTTTATTTTTTAAATATTAAAGTATTCTCTTTTGTACATATTAGCTATAACAAGAAAGATTTGACATTAATATCTACAAGTAGCATAGTTCAACTCCTCATGAACTTCAAAGAAAAGTATTAGAAAATTTAATCATATCCCATGTTCATTTAAAAAGAATATAAAATGTAAATATAAATGCTTTTAAGATCGAAATTTTATTTAGAATTGTTTTTTTAAGATCGGGATTCTAAAATCGAATCATTTTTTAATAGATTTTATAATATTATACAAATTACAAATTATTATACATCATAAACACAAAATTATATAAATGTTTCATAAAAATATTGTCTTAAATTTTGATTATAAACATATGGAAAAATTAACATATTGGTTTTAGATTATACGAACCACAACATGCAAATTTATAGTTTTTTAGTTTATAATTCGAGAAAAAGTGAGAGATCATAATAGATATTACGATCAAAATCGAGATCTTATAAGATTTTAAGAATTCAAATATCTAATGTGTAATATAAATTATTTTTACTTTATGAAATCGTAAAATCAAAACTGCGATTTTAACAATCATAATAAATACTTCCTCCGTCGCTAAATAAGTGTCCATTTTGACTTTTTGTGATCTTTTTTATTCAATTTTGACCGTAAACATTAGTTTTTGTGTTATATAATACTTATATCAATGAAATTTCATTTAAAACTCAATTCATTCATATAATTTGCATCAAGTATTATATAACACAAATATAAATATTTACGGTCAAAATTGAAGAATAAAAACCAAAAAAAATAAAAATAAACACTTATTTAAGGACGAAGCGAGTAGTTGTAATTAAACATTTGTCTGACGACCGAAAACATACTTAAATCATGTTGGCCCGTGCTTAGCATAAAAATAAAGTTGCCAAGTACTCATACACAAAAACTTTCGTTCAATTTTTTTTTTTAGTCTATGACGAGGAGTTCCCACCGCCTTTAGGACGAGTGGATTAATCTCTTGGAGAGTTTGCTCGGTACATCGATTGGTATTATTCCTCTTAAATGAGATTTTTTTCATTCACAAAGCTTGAATCCAAAACTTTTGATTAAAGAGTCTTGTGCTTTAACCAACTGTGTCAACCTCAATTGATAAACTTTCGATCAAATTTGATAAGACACATCGCTTCATGTATTAAAAGTTGTACCGTAAATACAAACAACTTTAACGATTTATACATACGAGTATCCAAATCAAATTTGAAAGTGTCTGAATCACTTCACATTTGAAAATGAACGAAATATCCAGCTAAACCGTGTATATTTGACTCAAATACACACCATTACATCCTTGTATGCCCTAAAATACAAATCCTCAGTCATTTTCCCATTTAATAACTCTCATATTTGGACTTAGTCTACTGATAATTCCACACTATCTAGCTAGCTTCATCACGTAACGAAAAAGTCGCACTACACGAAGAAGAGTCGAAGAGCACCACATTTTCTAGCTTTTTATCACGACGTAAACTCGATTGATGTCTACGTGGTCCATATAATTATCTCATCATATCGATACGTAACCAACTAAGTTTGTTTTCATCATCACTAAAAAGTAAAAATAGAATAATACCAAGATTTCATGTTTCATCTCTCATATAAAAAGAGTTTGTGCAGGTAGTCATATTTCGTTCTAGCTTCGTTCTTTCTTAACCAAGTAAGTAATGTTTCTTCATCACTAAAAATAGGATAATACCAAGATTCCATGTTCCATATTGGAACTTGTGGTTGTGGTTTTGGTCTACATTGGTGTTGTAGTGCCTTTGATTTGTGTCAATTCATGATAGCTAGGTGCAACATGAGCCATTATTGCACATGTAGTAGCTAGTATATTATCACACAAGTTGGCTTAAAAAGATCGATTTGTATTTAATGTTATGTATAGTTGTATACTGTTTACTCACTAGACTGTGTAAGTGGCATGTCGATATACGTAGGCGATTTATCATAAGAAGTTATTGGTTCAAATCTGAGTTGAAAAATGGGTATGATAAGTAGGTCGGATGGAGTGGGTGAAACCCACTCGTGAGTTACCTAAACTCACCCGCTGCTCTCATTCCTCTTAAAATAGTCACGCGCGAGTTACTAGCTGTGACAAAAAAAACAGGAGCACACTTACCTTGGGTGAGTTAAACTTATGTGAGCCCAAAATGTTTTTATTTTTTAGGTTAGGTTTATTTGTGGGCATTTTTTGTGAGTGGGTTGCGTTTAAATAATAAAAAAATAAGTATGAAAGGTGAGTTGTAGTGAGTTTGTGTGAGTATCATTACCTCTTGTGAGGAGTTTAGGTGAGTTGTTAAAAAGCTGATGTGGCGCTGACGTGACGATGAGTGGGTTTTGTACCACTCCCACCGGCCATATAGGCTAGTTGACATCTTGCCTAACTTTTTGACATGTACGTGAGTCTTAGACATAAGAGACCCGAAAAGGTATGAAGAGATGCAGTCGTGTATGTTTTTCATTTAAAAACAGTCACATTTTATTAAATCTGTATATAAATACATATAATATTAACATTACCCGAAAAGGTATACAAGGTCTACGCGCACTAACATCCAAACAAAGTAGAGTATGTCTTTCGACACAAGTGACTATACTATTCTTACGTTGGTGTTCAACACAAGTAACTTGAATCAATCAAACATAGTTGAAATTCCGTAGCCTGACATCTACTTGCTACTTGTCCAGGGGCGTACCCACATGGGACCGAGTGTGACACGGGCTACACCCGATTTTAGGTCACGAAAAGTAAATTTGCTATAAAATAGGTCTTTTTTCGATCCGTACAACACCCATTTTTAAATAATGTAAATCAACTTTAGTAATAATTAGCCAACCTAACCGATGTTCGGAAACGAGCTTAGATTCATTCTTTATATCACACACTATTACATACTCCGTAATACTGTAAATTGCATTAACATTATTTCACAAGTGTTATTTTAAATAACATTTACAAAAACTATCAATTATATTCATGTGCAAATCATGTTTGTATTTTATTTGAAATTCTATTACTCTTATTATCTTATTAGCAGGGTATCCGTGTCATGTGGCAGCAACAAATACTCTGAGACTAATCGGAGAAAAGTAAAAAAATGATTTCGATTAGACATGGTTCGCTTATTTGCATTGGTTTCTGCCGTTTTTGTTTTTTTAGTTTTTATTAAACCCATTGAATTTGTTCGATTTTAAAACCTTGTGTACTATCAACTTGTAAGTTGTATGAAGTTTTTTTCTTTATTAATAGTTGTACAGTATGTACAATAAGATGTAATATTCAATTAAAGGGTATTTTTAAATATTACTAATATATTAATTAATATCTATTTGTAATATATGTTTATAACATGTATTAATCAAAATTGATCTTAAAAAAGTGATAGTAATGATTTTATGTAATTATTGTATGCTAAAACACTTATATATTTGTTTTTTAAACTTGTATTACTTCAATATATTTGACTTGATTAATTAAAATGATGTCTATTTATTGTTTTAGTTATACTGCTTAATTTTTATGTATTTATTGAGGAGATGTGTATAAAATGGATGTAGTATAGATATTTTAAAAAGTAAAAGATAAAAACAGATTGATTTTTAATAGAAATGAAAAAAGAAAAGTTGCAATATTGGTGGATAGTGGATATTTAAAAATTGGTATGTAAAATTTAGACTTATTACATGGGCCTCAATAAAGAAGCATCTTAGATATGGGCCTGACCCAAAATTGTTTATTGTTGCTTGAGAATTTGCATAACCGTATATGGTCTAGTTTGTGTCCTAACAAGCAGTTCATGCCTGCGCGTTGTTGCGGGGCTGAACGAACATGCTCACCTGAACATGCTCAAATCTGCTTCTAAGATTTATTGTGTAGATTAATATGTTTATGTTACTTTGGCGCTCAACACAAGTAACTTGAATCAATCAAACGTTAAATTAAAATGGTTAACATAATAATATGCAATAAGCATATTTGAGATTCGAAGTTCAACATGTTACTTGTCGCGCTTACAAATCAACGATGGTCATCGATGACGACGACACGAAGCTAGAGACTTATTAGCCAGCCGAACTGATGTTTGGAAACGACCATACTTTGATTCTTTATATTGCACTAGTTACATAATATTGTAAATTTCATTGACATTACACATACACAACTATAGTTTCAAATAAAAATTTAAAATCACCTGACGATAATATAAAAGCATTTCAAAAAACATAGTAGAAGAAAAGTTGCAATATTGGACATTTGGACTTCAATAAGATAGCGACTTAGATATGGGCCTGATCCAAAACTGTTTGTGTTCATGGCAAAATTTGAATAACCACATATTTTCTGATAATTAGGCTTCTGATGATCTGATTCGCCGGTTGACCCGGTCTTACAAAGCATAATGTCTGGTTAATTGTGTTTATTGATATTCCTTAAATTAATTATTTTTTTAAAAACGATTAAAATAATAAATAGATGAACCAACTAAAATACATTCGATCCGATTACACAATTCAGCTCAATCTGTAATGCTCGACCTTAGTCTTATTTGTTTCAACACCTAATTTGGTTGTTCCTTTTGGTTTACATTTCCAACTTGTGGCTTATTTGAAGTGGCGGAAAGAAAGGGGGTCACAATGTGACTCTAACGGAAAAAATGTAGTGTAAAATTTTGAAAACATTCAGGTTTTTATATAATTTGACTCCTTAAAAATTATTTTGTACTATATTTTATAAAAAAAGTATCAAAGTGTAACTCTTCAAACCGGATTTTTTAGTTCTGCCCTACTTATTTGGTTGTAGGTTTTGTTTTATAAGCTTATTTGAATTTTTTTTTCTTTTAAGTTTTATGTTTTTTTTTGTTGCAGTGGAAGGGCAAAAGCCCCAAAACTAAAAAGCTACAATACTACGCTTCCATGTAACGTCTTTAAGGTCTTCAAGCAAAATCGAGCCGAGATTAGGTGGAGCAGAATCAAACATAATCTTCTTTCCTCTTGTTCACATCCACGATTCGCTAACCAATCTGCCGCCCTATTAGCTTCGCGATAACAATGTTCAAGTTTCAATTCCCACTCCGTATTTCTCATAAGATCTTGGCACTTTTTCACAATGAAATATGTGTTATTGTGGCGAGAAATATCACACTCCATTAGTTGAACAACTACTTGAGAGTCGACCTTAACACACAACTTTTTTATGCCCATCTCTCTTGCCATAGTAATGCCCCGCATAAAGGCAAGAAGTTCTGATCTGGTAACCGTACATTTTCCATAATTTTCAGCAAAGGCACAAATAAGGCGTCCTCGATCATCCCGTAAAATTCCACCCCCGCCTGCATCTCCTGGATTCCCTCTTGAGGCTCCATCAGTGTTTAGCATTACCCAACCATCTGGCGGGGTAACCCAACCAATAAAGACATCTTTCCGTGTCTTATAACAACCTTGTTTCCGCATATCATCTTTTAACAAAGCATCACTCATTTCTTGCAACTTTGTATACAGAAATCGAATGGGATCAATTGGAATTTGCTCATCACGCCCAAATACCTTCGTATTTCGCCATTTCCACAACCACCATGTTGTAATGGCGAACATCATTTGGCCCTTGGAGTCATTGTTCAAACGACTAGTATTCAAGTTGTCCACAATCCATTCACCTAAAGGAAGCGTCCAGAAGGATGAGCCACGAGGAAGAGTACGAAGTTTGCTCCAAATCATAAATGAGAACGGACATCTTCGTAGAATATGATCAAGAGATTCTTCATCAGCCCCGCATTTAGTACAACGCGGGTTATTGGTTAGATTACGAGCAACTCGTTGTACATTCGAGAGCAAACGGTCATGCAGGGCCAACCACAAAAATATTCTAATACGCTCCGACACCGGAGCTTTCCATATTATATCCCATTTCTTGTCGCATTGAGGGTCATCTTCATTTCGGATGAGGCTAATAGCAGATTTAATGGAAAATTTTCCAATACTCGAGCCACCCCAATACATGGAATCTTCATCTTCGCAACCCGAACTCACATGGTGTGACGCAATGACTTTAAGGGAATCAGGAGACAAAAAGTTAGATAATTCATCCCACTTCCAGTCACCATTTCCGTTTGTGTTCCAATACTCTTCGACTGTCTTGTCTTGATCTTCAATAGGTATGGGGGACATTGCCATTTTCGAAAGTGGGACCTCAGATGCCCAACAGTAGTCCCAAAAAAGAGTGTGAGGACCATTCCCCACATTAAATCTCGTCCCTTGCCTAACATATTTAGCATTTTCAACTATTCCTTGCCAAACGTTAGAGGAGTTCTTTTTAGCACAAAACATATCAAGGTCGCACCTGCCCTTACAGTACTTAGAACGCATAACCTGTGACCATAGAGACCTTGGTTCTGCCAGCATTCTCCATCCCAGTTTGGTAAGAAAGGCCGCATTGGCTTGTCTCATAGAACGAATACCAAGGCCTCCTTCTTTTCTTTGTTTCTGAAGAGTGTTCCATGAAAGAAGGTGGATTTTTTTCTGATCATCAGAGCCGCCCCATATAAACATCCTAGATTTTCGATCCACGGAGTCACAAACAGATCTAGGAATTTTAGATGTTTGCATCAAGTAGTACGCGAGAGAAGACACGACTGATTTGGTGAGAGTTGTTCTTCCTGCGAGTGAGATACACTTAGCCTTCCACCCACTCAACCTTTTGTCAACCTTATCAATGATATGCTGAAATATGGCCTTGGTAACTCTTCCAGTAATAGTAGGCATTCCGAGATAGAACCCCACGTCATCAGTATGGTCTATTCCCAGAATTCCGCTTACTTCATGCGCTCTCTCTTCTGAAACGCCACTTAAGAAATAAACACGTGATTTCGGAAATGATATGATCTCCCCAGAAGAGTCACAAAAGCGTTGTAAACAATCCTTAATCAAACATGCCTGTTCTGAAGTTGCCTCGGCAAAAGAACAATATCATCTGCAAAAAACAAATTTGTAATCTTCGGTCCACCGCGACTGCAATAAATTGGTTTCCATGGACCTCGTTCAACCGCTTCTTCGATCACGTGATTCAACCGCTCCATACACATAACAAAGAGATAAGGAGAAAGCGGGTCACCTTGGCGAATTCCTCTAGAGGGACGAAACTCATCAGTAGGTTCTCCATTCCAAAGAATTTTCATAGAGGGTGTAGTGACACATAACATGATTATCTCAAGTAACAACTGTGGAATTTTCATTTCAAGTAAAGTATCCCGAATGAAATCCCAATGAAGTCGGTCAAATGCTTTAGCTAAGTCAATCTTAATTGCCATATATCATTTCTCCCCTCGCTTTTGTCTCATCGAGTGTAATGCTTCCTAAATAATCACGATGTTATCAGTAATTTGTCGGCCAGGAACGAAAGCACCTTGGGTTGGTGAGATCATATATGGAAGAATCTTTTTAAGCCTATTTACAATAACTTTTGTAACCGTCTTATACAAGACATTGCACAAACTGATTGGTCTAAATTGAGAGACATTTTCAGGGTGATCAACTTTTGGAATAAGCACCAGGAAGGTTTTATTGAGCTCGTCCGGAATTTCTTGACCACGCAAAATTTTCAAAGCGGCTTCATAAAAACTATCTTGAACAATATCCCAATGCCGTTGAAAGAAAATAGCTTGGAAACCATATGGACCTGGAGCTTTGTAAGAACCCATAGAAGATATGACCACCTTAATGTCGTTAATCGTAAAAGGCCTCGTGAGCTTCTCATAATCAGAATCATGGATGGGTGGAAAGTAGTTATTCAAGGCATGTTATAATGAGCATATTATACAATCCGATAACTTTCAAAATAGACCACAAAAAGTGAGACAATCTCAAAACAAAATAAACTAAAAGCTATCTATGTAAGCCGAAATAAACACCCCTTAACATGAGTTTGTGAGTGACAAACTGATTATTAATTATTCAAGGCATGTTTTCTTATATTAATGGTTATTGTGTATCGCTCGGTCAACATATTACAATGCAGAACGTTTTTGTATGGCTCAATCCACATATATAAGATGTTATCTTCTATCTTGAGTTTCGACTTTGAGTTTTGATTCGATATTAAAAGTTCGAACTACGTATCTCGTAACGACATGCCTACCCAGTTTTTATCTCTCGAAAGTATATATTTTGACACCTCCAATTATGTGTCAGAGAAATCAGGGAAATATTTATTTACCCTAATCTTGCTTTATAAGGTAATATAAGGTAACACCCAATACCGTCTTCCACGAATTATGAGTTTTAATAACGTCTAAGACGGTACATGAGCATTATGTAAATGCAAATATCGCATTAAAATGGTATTTACGTTTTAATCATGCTTAACATTTTATTAACGACAAAACATCGAACATATTTTATGTTTGAATAAATAAGCATCATATAAGTTTCTTAGTCCATGAACTTATGCAACAATGTTTTACAAATGTACACATAACATATGTAAACATAAAATGGTAAAATTAGTTTTATTCGCAAAGTCAGAAGTTGACCCTCAAATATCATATTTTACAAAGTTAAACAAGGTAGAATTGATTCTTGCTTGATAGAGTCGACAAACATTTATGAGGCTCAAAAGTCAGACTAGCCGGACCCCGGCGGACCCAAAGGAAAAGGGTCAGACAGGTTCCGTGGGTCACTGCCAATTTGCCTATAAATAGAACCCTTTGTCCAAGCTTCTAATTCACACCTTTTCCAACTAATATTTTCTAATTCTCATTACATATATCTAACCTTCTAACTCACTCTTGTGAATTTTTTTCTTGCTTGTGATTTGGATCATTTGCTCATATATATGGATCTATCACGAGAACTTCAAGCTTTGATCCATCAAGGCTTTACATTGTGTGAAAGTGTTAAGTGTTACCTACACTATCACCTTTGTTGTACCCATTCATATATGTAGTTGTGTAAAGTGTGGTTGGTGTTATAACCACAA
Organism: Glebionis coronaria; assembly: GCA_025667525.1. Taxonomy (NCBI): domain Eukaryota; kingdom Viridiplantae; phylum Streptophyta; class Magnoliopsida; order Asterales; family Asteraceae; genus Glebionis; species Glebionis coronaria. The sequence continues at coordinate 321,917 of JANFOE010000060.1, forward strand.
GGTGTATAAGTTTACAAGGCGGGTTGTGCCTTTGTAAAGAAATTAAAGACATATTTGTTTAGGTTTCGATAGAGATTGTAAGCTAAAATGTGGTTGTTGTTATATCCACAAGGTGTAGAAGTTTACAAGGCAAGTTGTGCCTTTGTAAAGAACTTAAAGACATCTTAGCTTAGGTGTCGATAAAGATTGTAAGCTAAAAGTGTAATGGTTTCTCCACCGGAGTAAAGGAGAATCAATTACTTGTGAAGTAGAAATCTCGAGTGGATACTCGAGGAGGAGTGGAAGTAGGAGCAAGATAAGTGAGATCTTGCTAGGCCGAACCACTATAAATTCGTATGCATTGTGGTTTGTTTCTTTATTACTTCAAGTCATTTACCTCACGTGTTATACTTGATCTATATATATCCTTACAATAACGAAAAGTTTCTAAAAACACTAAAACTAATCAGAAAAAACTATTCAACCCCCCTTCTAGTTTTCTACAATTGGCATCAAGAGCTACGTACTCAAGATCTTTAAAGTAGATTGTACTTTAAAACTTGAATCGATCCATGGATTCTGAAAATTACAAAGAAGGGCAATCTATGCAAAGACCACCACTCTTTGAAACCGTTAGTTTTATATATTGGAAAAATCGTTTTGAAACTTACGTGAAATCTAAGGATATAGATCTTTGGTATATAATCATTGAAGGGGACTATGTACCAATGATAATGAACGTTACAACTAACCAACTCGAATTAGTTCCACGTGTAAATCAAACCAATGATCAAAAGAAAATATTGGCTAAAAATAATGAAGCCAAAATGATGTTTTATGATGCTCTACCTAAAAAGGAATATGAGAATATTCATGTGTCAAACTGACAAAGAAATTTGGTACTCACTCATAGTCACACATCAAGGAAATTCATAAGTCAAGGATAACAAAATTAATTTACTCGTTCAACAATACGAACAATTTTCTATCCTTGAAGAAAAGTCAATTGATGTGGGATTTGCTCGATTTAACACTATCATAACATCACTCAAGGCACTTGACAAATCTTTCTCCAAAAAAAAACTTTGTCAGAAAATTTCTAAGGGCTTTTCATCCAAAATGGCGAGCTAAAGTCACGGCAATCGAAGAGTCTAAAGATCTCTCAAACTTATCACTAGATGAACTCATAGGAAATCTTAAAGTACGTGAAATGGTAATGGAAAAAGATTCCGAGATCATCAAATGTAAGAAAGAAAAACAAAAATCACTAGCCTTGAGAGCTCGAGTAGAGACTAGTGATGATGAAGACTCCGATAGGGATGACGAAGAATATGTCATGGCCGTTCGTGACTTCAAGAAATTCTTCAAAAGACAAGGGAAACTCGTAAGACAACCACTTGACAACAAGAAGGCATCTCGAAAGCCGTTTGATATCAAGAAGCCCAAAGATGAAAGAAGATGTTACCAATGCGGTGATTCAAGTCATTATATTAACGAATGTCCAAATGGAAAACCAATGACATAAAGAGCTTTCATAAGTGGTGCATGAAGTGCTAGTAATGATGAAGGTAATAGGACCAAAAAGGAAGAGCTAGCTCTCACGGCACATGAAACAAATGAGGTACACTCCGACTCTTTGATAGGTGTGTAAACACCCATCCTTTTTACCACTTAATTACAATAATAACCGAGCCAAAACGTGTATTTTATGTCATTTATGTCGGAATTATGCGTGGTTTGTGTTTTTGTTGTGATTTAGGACGAAAAGGTGAAAAGTGGAGAAAACACGGGCATTCACGGGCTTTTATCGAAGAAAAAGACGAAAGACGAAGTCAAGAAGTCAAGAGTGCAAAAAGAACGGAAGTCCAAGACCAATTCTGAAGATTTATCGAAGAAAAAGTCAAAAGACGGAAGTTTACTAAAAGCCGAAGAACTCAGGTCTAATTTATTGAATAATTACAAGACGAGTTCAAAGAAATCCTGAGACAAAGTCGTTAAAGTCAAAGAATTAAGAAGATTAACAAAGAATTAAGAAGAGCAAGGACTTAATGACGCAATTAAGGAAAGAAGAAAGAGGGAGGAAGCTTCCTAAGCACCTCCCTAATCTCCCCTATAAATAGATTAGGATTTCATTCATTTTCTCTTGTTGGCTAATAGTGACATTAAAATGGCGCCGCTGTCGGCTCTTTTCGTAAAGATTAACGGTTTTCTGTGAGAGACGTGTTGCTTTTTGGGATCCGTTCATTCGTGAGCGTTATTTTCTTGCTTAAATTTTTTTTTCAAAAAATCCATAAAAATTAAAAATTTTCAAAAATCCAAAAAGATTTTTTTATATAGTATATATATTCTCTTTGTGTTTGGTATCTTTTCTTTTGCCTTTGTAGGTGTATGCGTACTAGATCTTCTAATTATCAAGAGCCCGAGACTCGAGAAGATTTAGTTATGGCAGGTGTGAACAACAACAATAATCCACCGCACCTTAATAATAACAACAACAATGTTCTTCCACAGCCCGATCTTCGGACAATGGAGGAGCTTTGTCAACCTACCATGTTTGGAAGAGGAGCACCGATTGCGCCGATGCAAATTACGGCTCCGGAGTTTTCGTTGAAGCATCATATGATCCAGCAAGTGCAAACTAATCCATTCGCCAGAATGCCTGATGATGATGCCAACAAACACCTCGACAAGTTCATTACTATTACCCAAAGCATGAAGTTGCCCGGTGCCACAATGGATGTTCTTCTCCTACAACTCTTTCCACATACTTTATCACACCATGCCGAGAAATGGTTTGATCGTCTCCCGAAGAATTCCATTCATACTTGGGATGACATAACTCAACGTTTTTTGTCGCGCTACTTTCCACCATCCATGGTCACGAGCCTTCGCAATCAAATCAGCGGTTTCATGCAAGAACCCGATGAATCTCTTTTTGATGCTTGGGAAAGATATAATGTTTTGATTGATCGTTGTCCAAACCACAACATGCTCCCTGTAACCTTAATTGATACTTTCTACAACGGTTTGAATTTTCGTGATCGTGATACGATTAATGCAACCGCCGGTGGCACATTTATTGAAAACATGACTACTCATCACAAAAACTGGGATTCCTCCGCTTCTTCAAGGAACAACCCGAGAGTCAATGTTTCCTCTACTTCAGCAAACCCCGATATGACCGAATTCACCCGCATGATGACTGAAATGAACAAAAATATCTTGCTTCTCGCTACAAACCAACAACAAGTTAAAGCGATAGCCAATCCTTGTGAAACATGCGGAGGTCCACACTCATACATTGATTGTCCTTCTACTCAAGGAAATCCGGAAAATGTGTATGCAGCTTATGGTAATTATTCACCGGAAAATTACCAATCTCGACCTCAAGGGGATAGAAATTTGCTGAGTTACCGGTCAAACAACTACCTTTCACCCGGTTTTTCTCCTCAAAACCAAAACCACAACAACAATTACAATAGAAGCAACCAAATCCAACCTCGAGCTTCTAATCCTTATCACCCACCCGCTCAACAAGCCCCACCCATAAATCAAGATGTTGAAGCCTTAATGAGAACCCAAGGAGAGCAAATCAAGAATCTACAGAGCCAAATTATCAATTTGAAAGGAGATATTACCAAGCAAGGGAATGACATTATATCCGAGCTTCGAGATAATACTCAATCCTCCTTCAGCAATCAAACGAATGATTTAAAGAATATGCTGGCTAGTTTCTTGCCCACAACTCAACCCTCTACCTCGAGTTCTCTACCTTCAAACACCGTCACCAATCCGCGAGCGAATGTGAGTGCTATTACTACCCGTAGTGGAGTTACCATAGTAGGACCACCTATCCCACCCCCATCATCTACACCTCCTCCACTACCATTTATCCCTACTACTCCCACACCTAGTATTAGTGCACTATCACCGTCTCCGCCTCGTCATGACGATGTACCCAAGAAGAACCCTTCAACATCTCAACCTTCACCTGCTACACCTCCACCACCCAACCCCAGCATTCCTTACCCTTCTCGACTCAACAAGGCCAAACTCCACACCAAGGATGACATTCAAGTGTCGAATTATTTGAAGATGATCTCTCAAATGAATTTCAACATTAGCCTTGTTGAAGCACTTGTCCACATGCCGAAATTTGTCAAAGCATTCAAGGAATTGCTTAACAAGAAGGAGAAGCTGATTGAGCTCGCCAACACACGCTTAAATGAAAACTGTTCTGCAGTTATTCTTAAAGAACTTCTGGAAAAACTTGGAGATCCCGGTCGTTTTGTGTTGCCTTTCATTTTTAACAAAACCGAAGAATTTACTGCCCTAGCTGATCTCGGGGCCAATATTAATCTGATGCCTTTAAGTGTTTGGAAAGCACTATCATTGCCCGACCTTACACCCACCAAGATGACCTTTGAGCTTGCAAATCGCACTCTCGCTTACCCCGTTGGTATTGCCGAAGATGTGTTTATTAAAGTTGGCACATTCACTTTTCCGGTCGACTTTGTTGTTGTTGATTATGAAATGGACCCTCGTATTCCTTTAATACTTGGTCGGCCATTCTTGAGAACCGGACGAGCTCTAGTTGATGTTGCCGAAGATGAGCTAATTTTAAGGGTCGGGGATGATGCACAAGTTTTTAAAATGGGGAAGCTTACAAGCAAATCCTTTGGAAGAGAATCCGCGAATATGATTAATGTGCTTGATGATTTTGTTGTCTACAACAATCCTCTATTCGATTCTTGCATTTATAATCCACTTTTTCAAGATGATTGGATGATTCTCTCTCCAATTTGGAACTTTCACCCATTTATGATTCTCCACCGATCTTTGATGCTTATGATGATGATTCTAGCTCAGATTCGGATGACTATGATGATTTTACCTCCGAGTATCCTGACATGCCCATTTATGTTGATTTTGATGAGACCGATACTCTTTCGAGTGATTCTTCACATGATGAAGATCCTCCGCCATCACTAAATCCTACTTTGGATGATTACTCATTTGAGGAAGACTTCTCTACTTTTCTCAATACTTACTTCCCTCATGAGAGTGATGCTCCTCCTTTAGATTTTGATGATTATGGTCTTGATCCTACTTTGGATTTGAAGAAAATTCTTTCAAAGGAGAAGCAACCGGACGACACCAACATCCGCAGCACGTATGATTTAACACCTCTTTGTCCACCTTCTGAGGACGAGGTTGTGCATTTTCTTCGCGGATCATCTTCAAATTCTGCTGAGCCTGAGTGCTATTTTCCCCTAAAGGAAAAGGTGTTCGACCCCGGTATCGATATTCTTCAGCCATCTCAGTATCCGTCTGATGAAATAAAAGGAAAAATCTTTGGACCTTATGAAGATATGCTTGCACCACCTCACCCTTGCTACCACCGTGCTCCATCTTTGCTTAAGGGAACCTTGCCTACTCTTCTTTGACTTGCCTTGTTCGCCTTAAGCTTGTGCTATTTGATGGACGGAAACTATGTCTTTGATCCCGGTGGATATGTTTCATGCTTCTTCCTATGGTAATCAAGGTCGAGTCAGGCTCACGACTCGGTTAACAAAAATCAAGCGCTTCTTGGGAGGCAACCCATGTATCTATCTTTTAGCTATCTTTATCCTCAGTGTAGGGGAGACCCGTTGGTGTTTGTTATTTCCTCTCTTCTACTATTCAGGGATTAGAGCTTCAAAGACACACTCTTGATGATTTTTGTGACCCGTGATTCCGTTGTTCCCGTCTTCCCGGTTCTATCCTAAACTCTTTTCGATTCACTATTTTATATTTTCTCAATATTAAAATAGGAATCTCTTTAGTTGTCCTTTCCTTAGTAAGATTTAAACAACATGCATAGTGTCCTAAGTGTAGGGGAGTTTACTCCCACATGCTTAAACATTGAGGACAATGTTTATATTAAGTGTAGGGGGGACTTCTATCGAAGTTAAGTGGTCTTTTCCTTGTATTTGTCCTCATTTTAACCGGAAAATCAATTTTTCGACATTTTTCAAAATTTTTGATCTATTTTGGCCTATTAGTTTTTCCCTTTGTATAGTTATTTTCTTTCTTTAATAGAATATTTTTTAATAAAGTGGTTTTAATTTTCAAACGTTGTGAATCTTTTGACTCAACCCGAGTTTACTTATCTAAGTGTACTCTAGCTAGTATCCTTAACGTGTTTAAGTCAAGTTTTGCTAGGCTTTTATATAGGGAGCTATAAAACGCGAAAGTCTTAACTCTCACGGTTAAGAATAAGAACTTTTCACAAGTTCCTATAATTGATCCTAGAGAGTCGTTTATCAAGGGAACTTTAAAATGCGTTTTCTAAACTTGAAAGAGTCTAAGAATTTGCAAGATCCTATAGATGACTCGAAAACCCAAAACTTTGATTTAATAGGCTAAGCATCCACGAGTCTCATTCCTTGAGATTTTAAACTGTGAAGAACGAGAGATGATAGAGTCAATTATAAGTTTGGTATCCTTTCGTGAATTTATGTGAGTTAATTATGAGCCTATTCTCCCATCGCTTGCTAATAAATTTATCTGCAATAAATAAGGTTGTACGATTTGAAAAGTTACTTAGCTTCTAGCCCAAGATCGTTTAAAAGTTACTCGGTATGGATTAGAGTTTGATATGTGTGTAAACACCCATCCTTTTTACCACTTAATTACAATAATAACCGGACCAAAACGTGTATTTTATGTCTTTTATGTCGGAATTATGCGTGGTTTGTGTTTTTGTTGTAATTTAGGACGAAATTGTGAAAAGTGGAGAAAACACGGCAATTACGGGCTTTTATTGAAGAAAAAGATGAAAGATGAAGTCGAGAAGTCAAGAGTGCAAAAAGAACGGAAGTCCAAGACCAATTCTGAAGATTTATCGAAGAAAAAGTCAAAAGACGGAAGTTTACCAAAAGCCGAAGAACTCGAGTCTTATTTATTGAAGAATTAAAAGACGAGTTCAAAGAAATCCCGAGCCAAAAGTCATTAAAGTCCAAGATTAAAGAAGATTTAAAGGCTTAAGGACTAATGGTGCAATTAACAAAGAGATTAAGAAGGAAGGGCCTAATGATGCAATTAAGAGAAAATGAAGGAGGGGAGGAAGCTTCCTAATCCTCCCCTATATATAGTCATTAGCATTTCATTTTTACACTTGTTAGCTAATTTGACAAATTAGTTCTCCACTTTATTTTATGCACTTTTAATTACTTGTCATTTTAAATACTTGTTTTGCACTTTAATTTCTTCAATTCCAAGTAAGTCTTTTAATTTTGTTCTTTAATCTTTAAGCTTTTAATCTTCTTGTTCATCTTCTTTTTATAAATCTTTGTTTGTGTTGATTTAAAGTTTTCAATCTTAATCTTTTTCATATTCTTTTTATATAAAGTTTAAATCTTTTTAAATTTTCGTGTCTTGTTTTCAAAGTTTTTATAAGTTTTGATCATTTACCTTGCTTATTGGTAGCTTATTGGAGTTTTTCTTGGCTTATTTTCCTTGAAAAATTGCTAAAAAGTTGCTTAATTTCGTCCTTGTTCTTGTTCCTAGTTTTTAGGAAAATCTGGTATAAATTCGCAATTGTCTCCATAATTGCGAAATTGTTCTTGCCTGGTGATTGCGAATTTGAATAATCCCTGAATTGCGAAATCCTTCTTCATCAAGTTGCGAAATTGTATTTTCAAGAGTTGCGAATTCCATAAATTCGCAATTATTGCAAATTTGTGGCTTCGTTAACTATTGCGAAATTGTACATCATCAGCAATTGCGAATTCTTCCTCCAAGTATTGCGAATTCTTGCATTGCGAAATTATTTCTTTATTTGCGAATTTAATTATTTTTTTTTAGTATTGCGAATTTAAGTCTTTTATTGCGAAATTAATTCTATTTTTTTTACAAGTTGCGAATTTAATTGTTTTTATTTAGTTTTAATTTTTAAATTTATTTTCCCGTCAATTTTAATTAGCTTTATTTTATCTGTTCCGTCTTATTTTTACGTCAATTTATTTTTACTCGTTTTGTCTTAATTAATTTTCGTAATTTTAATTTCTCGTCACGCTTTTAAATACTTGCACCAATTATTTTAATTAGACTTAGCTTTACTTTAAAGTCATTTACTTAAATTGTCTTGCACATTTAATTACTACAACGACACAACTATTTGTTTCACCAAAGAACGACTGAGTCGCATAGTTAACCTAGATCAATTCGATTAGACACACGACAAAGAACTTAATTTTTATACGGGCCAAAAGCCTTGTATTAAATGGCGCCGCTGCCGGCTCTTTTCGTAAAGATTAACGGTTTTCTGTGAGAGACGCGTTGCTTTTTGGGATCCGTTCACTTGTGAGCGTTAATTTTCTTGCATAAAAAATTCAAAAATCCATAAAAATTAAAAATTTCAAAAATCCAAAAAGATTTTATCTTTATTGTGTATATATATTGTCTTTGTGTTTGGTTTCTTTTTCTTTTGCATTTTCAGGTGTATGCGTACTAGATCTTCTAATTATCAAGAGCCCGAGACTCTAGAAGATTTAAGTATGTCAGGTGTTAACAACAACAATAATCCACCGCACCTCAACAATAACAACAATGTTCTTCCACAGCCCGATCTTCGGACCATGGAGGAACTTTGTCAACCTACCATGTTTGGACGAGGAGGACCGATTGCGCCGATGCAAATCAACGCTCCTGAGTTTTCGTTGAAGCACCACATGATTCAGCAGGTGCAAACAAATCCTTTTAGAGGAATGCCTGATGATGATGCCAACAAACACCTCGACAAGTTCATTACAATCACCCAAAGCATGAAGTGCGCCGGTGCCACAATGGATGAACTTCGCCTACAACTCTTCCCACATACTTTATCACATCATGCCGAGAAATGGTTTGATCGTCTCCCGAAGAATTCAATTCACACTTGGGATGACATGACTCAACGCTTTTTGTCGCGCTACTTTCCACCATCCATGGTCACGAGCCTTCACAATCAAATCAGCGGTTTCATGCAAGATCCTGATGAATCTCTTTTTGATGCTTGGGAGAGATATAATGTCTTGATCGATAGATGTCCAAACCACAACATGCTCCATGTGACCTTAATAGATACTTTCTACAACGGTTTGACTTTTCGTGATCGGGATACAATTAATGCAGCCGCCGGTGGCACATTCATGAAAAGGAGACCCGAAGAGTGTAGAGAGCTTATTGAGAACATGACTACTCACCACAAAACTGGGATTCCTCCGCTTCTTCAAGGAACAACACGAGAGTCAATGTTTCCCCTACTTCAGAAAACCCTGATATGACCGAACTCACACGCGTGTTGACCGAAATGAGCAGAAGTATGCAACTTTTGGCTTCAAACCAACAACAACAACAAGTTAAAGCGGTTGCACCTTCTTGTGAAACATGCGGCGGTCCTCACTCATACACCGATTGTCCTTCGACTCAAGGAAATCCGGAAAATGTGTATGCAGCTTATCGCAATTATTCACCGGAAAATTACCAAGCTCGACCTCAAGGGGATAGAAATTTGCTGAGCTACCGGTCAAACAACTACCTTTCACCCGATTTTTCTCCTAAAAACCAGAACCCCGCCAACAACTACAATAGAAGCAACCAAATCCCACCAAGAGCTTCTAATCCTTATCACCCACCCGCCCAACAAACCCCACCCGTTAACCACGATGTTGAAAACATCATGAGAACCCAAGGTGAGCAAATCAAGAATCTGCAGAGCCAAATTATCAATCTGAAAGGAGATATTACCAAGCAAGGAAATGAGATAAGATCCGAGCTTCGAGATAATATTCAATCCTCCTTCAACAATCACACAAATGAGTTGAAAAATATGCTTGCTAGTTTCTTGCCCGCAGCTCAACCTTCTACTTCGAGTTCTCTACCTTCAAACACCGTCACCAATCCGCGAGCAAATGTGAGTGATATTACTACTCGTAGTGGAATTACCATTGTCGATCCACCTATCCCACCCCCATCATCTACACCTCCTCCACCACCATGTATCCCTACTCCTCCTACACCTTGTATTAGTGCACCATTACCGTCTCCGCCTCATCATGACACTGTACCTCTGAAGGACCCTTCAACATCTCAACCTTTACCTGCTACACCTGCACCTTCACCACCCAAACCCAATATCCCTTATCCTTCACGTTTAGGCAAGACCAAAATGCTAACCAAGGATGACGCTGAAGTGTCATGCTATGTGAAGATGATCTCTCAGATGAACTTCAACATTAGCTTTCTTGAAGCACTTGTCCACATGCCCAAATTTGTTAAAGCATTTAAGGAATTGCTTAACAAGAAGGAGAAGCTTATTGAACTCGCCAACACACGCTTAAATGAAAACTGCTCTGCAGTTATTCTTAAAGAACTTCCGGAAAAGCTTGGAGATCTCGGTCGTTTTGTGTTGCCTTGCGTTTTCAACAAAACTGAAGAATTTACTGCCCTTGTTGATCTTGGGTCCAGTATTAATTTGATGCCTTTGAGTGTTTGGAAAGCACTATCATTACCCGACCTCACTCCAACAAAGATGACTCTCGAACTTGCAAATCACACTCTCGCTTACCCCGTTGGTATTGCCGAAGACGTGTTCATTAAAGTTGGCACATTTACTTTCCCGGTCGATTTTGTCGTAGTTGATTATGAAATGGACCCTCGTATTCCTTTAATACTTGGTCGGCCATTCTTGAGAACCGGACGAGCTTTAGTTGATGTTGCCGAAGGTGAGTTAATCTTAAGAGTCGGGGATGAGGCACAAGTCTTTAAAATGGGGAAGCTTACAAGCAAAACCTTTGGAAGAGAATCCGTGAATATGATTAATGTGCTCGATGATTTTACCATCTACAACAATCCTCTATTCGACTCTTGCATTGATAATCCACTTTTTCAAGAGGATGTGGATGATTCTCTATCCACTTTGGACGCTTCTCCCATTTATGATTCTCCACCGGTCTTTGATGCTTATGATGATGATTCTAGCTCAGATTCGGATGACTATGATGACCTTACTTCCGAGTATCCCGACATGCCCACTTTTGATGATTTTGAGGTTGCCGATACTCTTTCGAGTGATTCTTCTACTGATGAAATTGCACCTACATTTGATGAAGATCCTCCACCTACATCACTCGATCCTACTTTGGACGATTACTCATTTGAGGAAGATTTCTCTACGTTTCTCAACACTTACTTCCCTCATGAGAGTGATGCACCTCCTTTGGACTTTGAAAATTATCGTCTTGATCCTACTTTGGATTTGAAGAACATTTTTCAAAGGAGAATAAACCGGTCGACACCAATATCCGCAGCATGTATGAGTTAACACCGCTTTGTCCCCCTTCTGAGGACGAGGTTGTGCTTCTTCGCGGATCTTCTTCACACTCTGCTGAGCCTGAGTGCTATTTTCCCCTAAAGGAAAAGGTGTTCGACCCTGGTATCGATATTTTACAGCCATCTCAGTATCCACCTGATGAAATAAAAGGAAAAATCTTTGGAACTATTGAAGACATGCTTGCACCTTACCATACTTGCTCCCACCGTGCTCCATCGCTGCTTAAGGGAACCTTGCCTATTCTTCTTTGGCTTGCCTTGTTCGCCTTAAGCCTCTGCTATTTGATGGACGAAAACTATGTCTTTGATCCTGGTGGATATGTTTCATGCTTCTTCCTATGATAATCAAGGTCGAGTCAGGCTCACGACTCGGTAAACAAAAATCAAGCGCTTCTTGGGAGGCAACCCATGCATCTATCTTTTAGCTTTCTTTATCCTAAGTGTAGGGGAGACCCCTTGGTTTGCTATTTCCTCTCCTCTCTTCATCATGGATTCGAGCGCTCAATGATCCACTCTTGATGATTCTTGACGACCCGTGATTCCGTGTTCACTTCTTCCCGGTTCTATCCTAAACTCTTTTCGATTCACTATTTTATATTTTTCTCAATATCAAAATAGGAATCTCTTTAGTTGTCCTTTCCTTAGCGAGATTTAAACAAAGTGCACAATGTCCTAAGTGTAGGGGAGTTTACTCCCACATGCTTAAACATTGAGGACAATGTTTATGTTAAGTGTAGGGGGACTTCTATCGAAGTTAAGTGGCCTTTTCCTTGTATTTGTCCTCATTTTAACCGGAAAAATCAATTTTTCGACATTTTTCAAATTTTATTTATCTATTTTGGCCTATTAGTTTTTCCTTTTGTATAGTTATTTTCTTTCCTCGTTAGAATAAATTTTAATAAAGTGGTTTTAATTTTCAAACGTTGTGAATCTTTTGACTCAACCCGAGTTTACTTATCTAAGTTACTCTAGCTAGTATCCTTAACGTGTTTAAGTCTAATTTTGCTAGGCTTTTATATAGGGAGCTATAAAACGCGAAAGTCTTAACTCTCACGGGTTAAGAACAAGAACTTTTCACAAGTTCCTATAATTGATCCTAGAGAGTCGTTTATCAAGGGAACTTTAAAACGCGATTTCTAAACTTGAAAAAGTCTAAGAATTTGCAAGATCCTATAGGCGACTCGAAAACCCAAAACTTTGATTTAATAGGCTAAGCATCCACGAGTCTTATTCCTTGAGATTTTAAACTGTGGAGAACGAGAGATGATAGAGCCAATTATAAGTTCGGTATTCTTTCGGGAATTTATGTGAGTTAATTATAAGCCTATTCTCCCATCGCTTGTTAATTAATTTATCTGCAATAAATAAGGTTGTACGATTTGAAAAGTTACTTAGCTTCTAGCCCAAGATCGTTTAAAAGTTGCTCGGTATGGATTAGAGTTCATAGCCAAGGCATAACTTATTGAAGCGGGATGCGAAGATTGGCGAGTCCAAAAAGGCCCTAACAAGGCATGAGGGCTACATTTTGTTGCTAAAGATCCGAAGTGATGTGAAGAATCATTTATCAAAAATCAATATGAAGGATCGAGACACACGACGAAAAGCAAATACTCCCCAAAAGTCATGGAGAAGTCTATCCAAAAAGGCCCTAACAAGGTATGAGGATAAATAGATCCAAGTCCAAAAAGGAGGCGGATCGTTGTATATCAAAATCCCAAATAAAGATTGGAGAAAAATGAAGAAGTCGTGGTCCATATATGAAGAGTCTCTCAAAACTTCAAGTGAAGAAATTCCTATTATGAAGAGAAGGCCATTATTTCATGAACGTCTCTCAAGGTTTGAAGTATGAAGTCGCTGCCAAATATCGGTCCGAGAAAGGTCTCAAATCGCGAAGCGAGTTATGCCAAGATATGAACTTTATGAGGTCCCGAGAAGCAGTTTTAAAAGATTTTGTCCTTTAGCTAACTATTGATTAAATCGTCCCACTTTATTTTCAGCCTTAATAACTATCTAAATAAGTCAACAATGCATCCTCGTGATCATTCAAGACAACAATAAAATATAAGAGATACCCCTAGGAATAAGGGAGTCTAAGTGAATAACTGGCCCACATGAGTTCGTGTTAGTTTGCTAACTTATAATAACAATGATCTCGTTTTTAAGCTTGGTTTGGAGAAAGTGAAAACTTGAGGATGATGATCATTCACAACATTTCTAAAACCCAAGGTATGTTTTTGATTTCTTTATTTTGAATGTTTATAATTTTCTATCTCTTTAATAAAGGCCAACGTGGATTGATTATGATGAAAAATGTAAAAGTACTTTGTAACTAATGCATTGCATGAGGACATTGCAATGGTCAAGTGTAGGGGATTTGATATGTGTGTAAACACCTATCCTTTTTACCACTTAATTACAATAATAACCGGACCAAAACGTGTATTTTATGTCTTTTATGTCGGAATTATGCGTGGTTTGTGTTTTTGTTGTAATTTAGGACGAAATTGTGAAAAGTGGAGAAAACACGGCAATTACGGGCTTTTATTGAAGAAAAAGATGAAAGATGAAGTCGAGAAGTCAAGAGTGCAAAAAGAACGGATGTCCAAGACCAATTCTGAAGATTTATCGAAGAAAAAGTCAAAAGACGGAAGTTTACCAAAAGCCGAAGAACTCGAGTCTTATTTATTGAAGAATTAAAAGACGAGTTCAAAGAAATCCCGAGCCAAAAGTCATTAAAGTCCAAGATTAAAGAAGATTTAAAGGCTTAAGGACTAATGGTGCAATTAACAAAGAGATTAAGAAGGAAGGGCCCAATGATGCAATTAAGAGAAAATGAAGGAGGGGAGGAAGCTTCCTAATCCTCCCCTATATATAGTCATTAGCATTTCATTTTTACACTTGTTAGCTAATTTGACAAATTAGTTCTCCACTTTATTTTATGCACTTTTAATTACTTGTCATTTTAAATACTTGTTTTGAACTTTAATTTCTTCAATTCCAAGTAAGTCTTTTAATTTTGTTCTTTAATCTTTAAGCTTTTAATCTTCTTGTTCATCTTCTTTTTATAAATCTTTGTTTGTGTTGATTTAAAGTTTTCAATCTTAATCTTTTTCATCTTCTTTTTATATAAAGTGAAAGTCCCTAATCAATGCAAGAAACCCTAATCTTAACTTAATCAACACAAGGTATTACTTTTCAAACGTAATCTTATTATTGTATAATAAAGAATTACAAGTGTTATGGATAACATAGTTTGATGACAATGTGTTGTGCACACTATGAACAACTATAAACCCTAACTTATGAATACAGTCGTAGCTGTTTGATTCACTAAGTTATATGCAATAATGTTATGAATATTTGAAAGTGTTAAACATTAATGCATGGATACACATCCTATTTATAGTGTTACGAGATTGACCTAAATAGTACTTGATGGTGACTACACAAGCTTTTACAAGTTCCCACATCAGTCACATGATGTCCTTCTATTCTTGGTAGTCTTCCATTATGCTTTAAGGAAACAATTGTCAAAACAGTTTCCTTTTTCTTCATAGTCTCGAACACACAAATGGCATGTCCAAAGTGTGCTGAGAGTTATCAGGGTATTGCCACCCCTGTTAACTCTCAACCCCTCAGAGTCCCTGATACATCTTGGCTGTTATCCATCACAGCCAATGAGTATGTCTTCAGGTAATCTTCGACTTCCCTGACAATGTCTCTGACATGGACTCCTCTGAGGTTGCTCACAAAGACTTGGATCTCTGTGAGTCTTGCGAAACTTGCCTGCCTCCTAGGCACAAGCAAGGGACTATCTAACAGCCTAATTATGTTTAAATCAATGATCAGGGAATCTAACAAGTTTAGATTCCCAACAATCTCCC
Source organism: Glebionis coronaria (assembly GCA_025667525.1). NCBI lineage: Eukaryota > Viridiplantae > Streptophyta > Magnoliopsida > Asterales > Asteraceae > Glebionis > Glebionis coronaria. The sequence goes on from JANFOE010000060.1 coordinate 337,135, forward strand.
CCTATTTAAACATAAATAATGCTAGATCTAACTAAGTTAAGGTAAGTGAGTTAACAGCTTCTTCTTACACATAACAGATCTAAACAAACATACCTCATGATTTTATTAAAACTTAAAGAAAATTACAAGTGCATTACATAAGCAAAATAAAAGATGAGGGTAAAAAGGGCTGTGAACATCTTCAATAGTCATCATTTTTAATTCTTTCTTCAGCTTCAGCCAAGTCCAATCTGTTATCAATTTCATCCTGCAAAGTCTTTGCAAACCTTTTGGAATACTCTAAGTTGATCTTGAGTGACTTCTTATGACAAAGTAGCTGAATAGTTGAAGCTAAACATAGCTCATCTTCCCTTTGAAAAGCATACTGGCAAGCCCTGTTCATGAATGTCATTCCTCTTTCAGGCTCTGTGTATGTCTGACCATCAACAGGGCCAACAATACCATTGGGGAGGATCAAATCCCTGTGCATGCCATCCACTTGAACATCTTCAGTAACAAAAGTTTCATTAACAATTTGTGAAATTCTTCTTCTTTTGTTGCCAGTCTTTGGGGGTTCTTGTTCAAAAAGCTGTGGTGGGGGATCAATCTTAAGTTTGGCAGTTGTTTCCTTGATCCAGGTAAACTTGGCCTTAATAGTCTTCAGCAGAAGGAAATTTGCCTGTCCATTTCTTTTGGCTGCTAAGGCTTCAAGTTCGAACCATTCTGATAACCCAAGTGTCTTTAGCCTGAAGTTGTCAAACACATTCATATTTCCTGGTTGGTTATCCCTCCATAAGATCATCCTTGGGGTGTTAGTGGATTTATGAATGGTGTATTTGAACTTGGTTATCTTGCCAGGGGCATATCTGTTGTTCACGCAGGCATCATAGTCAGCTTTGACTTTCCTTAGAGCCTTAGCGCGTTTTGCTTCCATTTCCCTCAACCTTTGTTTTTGTTTTTCTCTTTCAGGTGGTGTCATCTTCCTCAGAGTAGCTTCATTCAATTCTTTGGCTGTCTTGAGTTCATTTAATCTTTTGAATTCCTTAGCCTGTTGCTCTATTTCTTCAGGGGTTAAAGGAATCTCATTGGAAGGTGTAAAGGTTGAGAATTGGGAAAGGTCTGTGGTGGATCCTCCTATCTCTAGCATCGCAGCTATCTTCTTGAGTTTGGTGTCTGTGTCAACCAAAACTATCTCCTTTCCTTTCTTCGAGACAGAGGACTCCACACTTATGTTTTTCAAGACATCAGCTCTTCTGATAAATGTTGTCTGAGCCTGAGTTTGAATTGATTTAGGGAGGGAGCTAACAGTGAACTTTAGTTTCTTGGCAGCTGGTTCATCATCATCCCCAGGCTTGCTGGTGTTAACCAAAACCAGAGATTTTGATGAGTCAGCTCCATCTTGAGATTGTTGCTCCCCTGAGTATTATCCTCATCATCATGTATTGTGATAGGTGTGATGACTTGGAGAGGAACAGGTGTAATGGTGGGGTTAGCTGATGATGAGCCTTGTTTAGCAGATGCAAGGCTTAGTGATGTATCTTTCTCCCCCTCACGTTCATCCTGGCTTCGAAGACGTTTGGATGAACGTGCTTGAAAATGCCTTGCAATCTGTTCGACAGAGGCAGCCATGGAACGTTGTCTTTTCCTTGAAGCCCTGGCAATCTTCAGCAGGAGGTTGGCATTTGCATTAGTATTTGCCTGAACACGACTGACAATAAAATTAGCATGATGGTATTGCCTGTTGCGAACAACATCAAATTGCCTGTGCGTGGTGAGCTCATGTTCATGGAACATGGCAGGGACTGCTGAGTCAATGGCATCTTTTATTCTTGTTGAGAGGTGACTGAGTCCTTGGGCTACACCTCTCCTTGCACCATCCTGAATTGGCTCAATAACCGCCTCAGCCACAGCCTTTTTTATGATGCCAGGAAATGTCACAGTGAAGTTGTGCATTTCAGACTTGATCACATCCAGCTTTCTTGATAAACGCTCAATATCTGATTGATGATGAACAGGCTGAAGATTCTTGATATTGAGGCTTTGCTGAGCATAGTCATCCCCCCTTGGTAATAGATCAAAGTTAGTCTGGGCAGGATGATCAAACAATAGAAATTCTGCTGTTGGATCATAAGTTGGTCTTTGGAAAACTGTTGTTGTTGAGGTAGCAGAGTTTGGAGTGTCAACAGCATCCTTGGGAGGAGAAGTCTTATCGCCAGCTGGTGTGGACACATCTATTTCTTTGGGAGGAGAGACAGACAGCTGGTCTTCCTCATCTTCTTCATCCTCTTCATCGAACATCCCTTCAGGGATTTCATCTTCAGGCATGGACTCAATATCAGAGACATAATCCTCCAATGATAGCATTTCATCATCAGCATTTAACAGAGGCTCTTCATCATTAGGTTTGTCTTGATTCATTGTATCAGCCTCCTTTTCTTGTTGTACCTGAGATTCGAGGACTGGCTGTACAATTTCAGCCTGCAAATTGTTTCAATTAGTAACAGGGAAAAAGATAAGGGGAATGGTCGCCATTTCGCTGTCCCAGAGAGGCTGAGGGTGATTACTCAGCCACTCCAAAGGATAAATCCTTGGGATTCTTTTAAGTGTGAAAAAAAATATGGTTAATGATCGCCATTCGCTGCCCCTAGGAAAGCTGAGTGTGATTATTCAGCCCCCCCAAAAGGTTAAAACCTTTGGGAATCTTTTGATTGTGAGACATATGTTGGTTATGGATCGCCATTCGCTGCCCCTAGGAAAGCTGAGTGTGATTATTCAGCCCCCCCAAAAGGTTAAGAACCTTTGGGACTCTTTTAAGAGTGATACATAGGTGGTTAAAGGTCGCCTGTTACGCTGCCCCTAGGAAAGCTGAGGGTGATGATTCAGCTCCCCCTGAAAGGATAAATCATTTGGGACTCTTTTAAGGAGGGAACCAAGAGGCTGTGTGAAGTACAGCTGATCAAGGTTGAGACATTAGTGTATTCAGGTTGTTGTTAGCCTGAATACTGTCTAGATGGTGCAGGGTCATCGGAGTGCTTTATAAACACAAATGAATCATTCCCTGGTGCAAAGACAGGGTGTACAGAAGTCTTAAAGGATTCTAAGTGCATTGACAGACTTCTATGGGTCGAGGATTACCTTAACTCCACCACTCTCTCCTATAGACAAATGAGAGTGGCTGCCTGTGAACCTCTAAAAATGTACACTGATTACCTGTGAGATATCTGCTGGATCAGGCTAGTTTCCTGTCGTCTCAGCTGATTTTGAGACACTAGACTCCTGTTGTTTGTCAGCAGATAAATCTGAATCCACAAGAGTATCTGGACCATAGGAGGTGTCAGTCTTCTTTCCCTTGGCCTTAGAAACAGCTTTGGAGTGGGAAGAAGAGGGGATTTTCTTCTTCTTAGGCTGTTTGCCAGAAGAAGCCTTAGACTTAGTAGTGTGCTGCCCAGAGGTCAAAGACTTTGACTTGCCAGTAACACTAGAAGTATTCACCTTCTCAGAAGAAGGGAGCAAGGGCTTTTCAGCGGTTGGTACTTGGTTGGCCACATTCAACATATGAGCGGTGACAGGGACATCTTCAGCTCCTATTTCTTTGTAGATGGCACCTGTGATGCGGTAGGGCTTAAGAGCAGTCAAGGCCTTGTTGTGGTAGTTGTCTCCCAGCAGGCTTTCGAAGATCAGAGACAGGAAGTACACATAGCAGATATTCTTTTCCCTGACCTGATTCCTTCCCTTCAGCTGTTCTACAAGGTTGGAGAAGAGAATGCTTCCAACATCAACATCAGCTCCCCAGATTAATCCATAAGCAATAACCTGATGGTTGAAAGACATCTGATCCTGTGATCCCTGCATTCCTCCCAGGGATTTAACTATGTGGGTGAAGAGGACACGCCACATGGGAGTGAAATACTTAATCTTCAGAGGAGATTTGGAGAGGACCTCAGCTGGTGTAAGGGCAGGGTCTACGTCATGGCAAGGGTTGAGTGTGGCCAGGGCTTCTTTGACAGCCTTTTTATCAACTACCTTCAGGCATTCATCTCCATGCTTCAATCCGGCCACACTTGAGAAATCTTTAAGTGAGAAGGCGAATGGGTGTTCATTGCATGAAAGGCTAAATGTTATGGTGTCATCAACCACCTCAACAGAGTACCAGAATTCCCCAAGGTATTCTTGGTAAAAGGTGGAAGGGGATTTGGTAAAGGCTTCACTTAGGTCACAATTCTGCATGAAACTGACCAGATCTGAATAGGTGCTATTTGGGGCCTTAATCCATCCAATGGCGTTGTTGGAGGCGAGGATGCTCTCGTTGATCTCGAAGTTAACATTTGCTGCTTTAGGAACTGAAAACGCCATGGATTCGAGGTTGAAGGTGAAAGAAAATGGCGGATAGGTTAAGAGAGAGAAGAACTTAGAGAGAGAAGTGATTTGAGAAATGAGAGTGATGGTGGGTGAGAAGAGAAAAAGAGACAATATATATTCAAACTAAGTGAACAGTTATTCAACCGTATTAAATGCAAGGTGCGAAAATGACTGCTCAAGTGGGTCCCCTTGACCTTTCAAAATAGTTTGTCTCCTCGTTATCCGAAAAATAAATGATTAAATATTTGAGAATGTTTTTTTCATTTACTTGGAAAGTAACTACCTAGTTTCATGTGAAAAACATTTAATATAGAATCAAACATTTAATGAACACATTTAATATCAAGCCACAAGCTTTGAGATATTGAGCATCCCTAGCTCAGCAACTAGCCTGTTGAACGAAGGTTCAGCCAAAGGCTTTGTAAAGATATCAGCTAGTTGCAGCTCTGTGGGAACAAAATGCAGCTCAATATCCCCCTTCATTATATGATCCCTGATAAAATGATACCTGGTATCAATGTGTTTGGTACGAGAGTGAAGAACAGGGTTGTTGGATATGGAAATGGCGCTGGTGTTGTCACAAAAGATTGGCACTTTGTCATACAAAACTTCATAGTCAGCCAATTGTCTTTTCATCCAGAGCACCTGAGCACAACAGCTGGCTGCAGCGACATATTCTGCTTCAGCTGAAGACATAGCCACAGAGTTTTGCTTTTTAGCACTCCATCCAACCAATTTTCCTCCTAGGATTTGACAGCTGCCTGAAGTGCTTTTCCTGTCAATACAGCATCCAAGATAGTCTGAATCTGAATAGGCCTTGAGATCAAAGCCTGATTCTTTTGGATACCATAGGCCTAGGGATGGTGTTCCTTTGAGATACCTGAAAATTCTCTTAACAGCCACTAGATGGGATTCTTTTGGGTTAGCTTGGTACCTTGCACAGAGACATGTGGAGAATTGGATATCTGGACGACTAGCTGTTAAATACATGAGTGACCCAATCATGCCTCTATATAAAGTCTCATTGACAGAGACCCCTGACTCATCAGGGCCCAAGTTGTTGGGTGGAAGCATGGGGCATTTCACTGATGCACAATCAGCTAAGTCATATTTTTTAAGTAAATCCTTAACATACTTTTCTTGACAAATTGAAATTCCCTTAGGACATTGTTTAATTTGAAAGCCCAAAAAGTAAGTTAATTCACCCATCATACTCATCTCATATTTCTTGGTCATTAATTTAGCAAAACGTTTACTAAGATTTACATTTGTTGACCCAAAGATGATATCATCCACATAAATCTGCACAATGATGAAATCACTCTTATCCTTGAAGGTAAAGAGTGTTTTATCAATAGAACCCCTGACAAATTTATTTTCAGTTAAGAAATTTGAAAGAGTTTCATACCATGCTCTTGGAGCTTGTTTCAGCCCATACATTGCCTTGTGAAGTCTGTACACATGGTTGGGAAACTCGCTGTTCTCAAATCCTTCAGGTTGTGCAACATACACTTCCTCAGCCAAATCACCATTGAGGAATGCACTCTTTACATCCATCTGATACACAGTGATGTTCATATAGGCAGCATAAGCAAGGAAGATTCTGATGGCTTCAAGTCTAGCAACTGGAGCAAATGTTTCATCATAATCAATTCCTTCAGTCTGAGAGAACCCCTGTGCTACCAGTCCGGCCTTGTTCCTGATGATGTTCCCAATTTCATCCATCTTATTTCTATAGATCCATCTAGTGCCTGTAATATTCTTTCCAGGTGGAGTTGGCACTAGTGTCCCTACTTTGTTCCTTTTGAACTGATTGATTTCTTCTTGCATAGCAGCTACCCATCCTTCTTCTACCAGAGCCTCAGCTACTCTTTTAGGTTCAACTTGTAAGAGAAATTCAGCAAAGAGACATTCATTGGCTGAGGCTGACTCTGAGTCTTGGATTCGTTGTCTAGTTGTGACCCCTGCATTTGGTTCCCCAATAATTTTGACAAGAAGAATGTGTTGATCTCTTGACCACTTATTTTGAGGAGCCGGAGACTCAAGGACAGGAGCACTTGTGGGCACAGCTGGTACAATTTGAGTTTCATCCTGCTGACTAGGAGGGTTTTCTTCAAAGACTACTTCAGTGTCAGAGTCTTCTTCAGCCATATCAAGAGGTGCTATTTCATTATCAGCAGGAGAGTCTTCAGGGATTTGAAGAATTGGTGAGTCATCAATAGCATGAGAAGGACCATAAGAGATTTGAGGTTCTTCTTCATCAAGTTCCTGATGGGTAGAAACTTCTATGTTATGAGTTGACAGAGGGTCAAAGGCAGGGACATAAGGGGTGAGAGTGTTGGAGTGATGATGACTGGTAGGTCTGGGTTCTGTGAACTCATCACTTGGAAAAGATGCATTTTCATTAAAATCAATTTCATCACCCTCTGTTCCTGTTCTTTGTATGACTTCATCATCTTCATTGAATCTAACATGGAATGTTTCTTCTACTTCTTGTCTTCTGATGTTGAATACTCTGAAGGCTTTGGCTTTTGGAGAGTATCCCAAGAAGAAACCATCATCAGCTTTTTCATCAAACTTTCCAAGTTTATCCCTGTAGTTATAAATAAACACAGGGCATCCAAACACATGAAAATAGCTGACATCTGGAGATCTTTTTCTGAAAACTTCATAGGAAGTTTTACCATGTCTTTTGACAATGATTGATCTGTTTTGTGTGTAGCAGGCAGTGTGAACAGCTTCTCCTCAAAATTGCTTTGGTAAGGCTGCACCATTTAACATAGTTCTTGCTGCTTCAATCAAAGTCCTGTTTCTTCTTTCAGCCACACCATTCTGTTCAGGGGTGCCAGCTGAAGAGAAGTTCTGAGAAATCCCTTTTTCATCACAAAACGATTCAAGTTGATGATTCTTGAATTCAGTACCATTATCACTTCTTAGAGCTTTGACTCTAACATCATTCATATTTTCTACCTGTCTGATGAAGGACATGATGGTTTCAGCTGCATCACTTTTCCTTCTGAGGAAGAACACCCATGTGTATCTTGAAAATTCATCGACTATGACCAAGGTGTATTTGTTGTGATTAATGGTCTGAGGTTTGACAGGCCCAAACAAATCCATGTGAAGGAGATGTAAGCACTTGTCAATAGAGAATGATTGTCTGGTCTTGAATGAAGACCTGTGATGCTTTCCTTCGACACAGGCAGAACAAGTCTTGTCTTTGGAAAACATCACTGAAGGTAGACCAACAACCAAGTTTTGAGTGGCTATCTTGTTGATGTTCTTGAAGTTGAGATGAGACAGTCTTTTGTGCCACAGCCAATTGACACTTTCAGAGGCTTTAGCAAGAAAACAATTTGAGCTGTCTTCAGAGCACACAGCCATGTTGATGACATAAACATCTCTCCTTCTAGGTGCAATCAGCACAACATCATTGTTTTTGTTGAATATGGTTCCCTGAGTCTTAGTAAACAAAACCTTATAGTCAGCATCACACAATTAGCTGATGCTAATAAGATTGTGTTTAAGACCATTCACATATGCAACCCTGGTAAATGTAATCCCATTGCAGTTCACTGAGCCATATCCTTCTGTGTCACCTGAAGAGTTATCTCCAAACACCACTTTAGGACCTGGCTCCTTTGAGTATCTGTGCAGGTATTGTTGAATCCTTGTCATGTGTCTAGAACAGCCACTATCTAGATACCATACCGATTCCTTGAGATATTTCTGCACAGATACATAGAAACAAATTAGTTCCTATGGTGAACCCACTTTCCAGTGGGTTCCCTGAGTTGCTTATTAGCAACTCTTGTGTTCCTGAAAAACTTTTGGTGTTGGGAGGGACAGTTCATTGTTTCATGGTTATAACTTCCACAGATATCACACCCAGGGAAGTCACCACACTCGTCTGAGTGATGATCTGTGAACCCACAGAATTTACAGGGAGGATAAGGTTTGTAATTTCCCTGTTGTCTTTTGGAACTCTGTGGTCTGTCCCTAGAGGGTGTCTGAGCTCTTTTAGCTGCCATGTGTCTGTCATGATCTAAGGTCGAATGGTGAGAGTTTTTACACACATTGCAATAAGGTTTGATTAACCTTTCCCCTTTGGGTTCACCTAGGACTGACTTAGGTTCATGAGAAGTAGAGCATTCAGCGGAAGGCTTAATGTGTTGTTTCAAGAGTTCTACTTCTTTCATAAGAGACAACAGGCGATCTTCAGTGGTAGGGTCAACCTTATTCACAGCTTTAGTAGTAACAGGCTTAAAAGCTACTTGTTTGCCAGTTTGTTTAGCAGGCACATGAAAAACTTTAGCTGGAGGATTCTCAATATCTGTCCTAAGTTCATCCTTAGCAGATCTAGAAGAACTGCTGGGTTCAACTCCAGAGAGTTTGGGCAAGGGTGGAAGCTCAGCCACATCTTTAGAGACAGGGTCATTAGTCAAAGTGGTATCTGACATATGAATGGTCTCTGTAGATTTAAAGACAATGTCTTTAGGTTTGGTGAGAATTCTCAGCTTATTTTTCTTAGCAGATATATCCCTTTTTAAGTCAGCAGGCACTTCATCCCTAAGCAATTGATCAATAGTAAACCTAGCACACAGCCATTTTTCAATAACCTTGTTCAATTCATAGACTTGATCATTTAAAGCAATGTTTTTCAAGGTTAATCTAGCTACTTCATTTTGCAGGGATATTTTCTCTAAATTAACCCATCTGAGAGTTTCACATTCAGCTTTAGCATTTAGCATTTCAGATTTAACAGAGTGAAACTTATCAAGTAGGTTCTTTCTTTGTTCCTCAACAAAGTGTAAATCAACAATGGTGTAATCAAGGACATGCTTACGTTCATCACTATCAGACATGGATAAAAGCCTGTGTACCTTTTTCATTGTGATGTCAACCCATTGTCCTGATCTTGCATCACCTTTTCTAACAGCTGGTTCATCCTCAGCTATTGCCATGAAAGCCCTGACTCTGGTGGTGTCTTCTTCATCTGAAGTCAGTGGCTCATCATTCCAATCATAAGTTTCAGCAACCAACCCTTTCTCTGTCTTTTTCTCACCACCCTTCTTCTTGGACAAAGCTTCAATCTTCATTTGTTCTAACTCAGCTTTAAGTGCCTTGTACTTATTTTTGTAATCTTTCTTCTCAGTGTCTGAAGAATTGGATTGAGATGAGTTGTTATGTTGTTTGAACTTGTAGGGTTTCGATGAAGATGATGAATAAGAGGGTGAAGATGTCATGGTGGAAGGACAGTCTTTTTGAAAATGTCCAAGCTTTCCACAGACAAAGCAAGTTTCTTTTGACCTGTCAGTTGGTTTACTTGCTGATCCTACTCTTCCTGATCTTTTGAAGTATCTTCTTTGGTTGGCTAGCAAGGCTCTTTCATGAAACTCTACATTAAGGTCTGTCAAGAACTCTTGGCTGCTACGGGTATCTTCTTCAACATCAGAATCGCTGTCATGATGATGTGTTGCAGAGATCAAGGCTTTGGAATAAGCTCCTTGGACCACAAATATTTCAGTCTCTAACTTGTAAATAGTATCAATCAGCCCTTCTTCGTAATTATACTTTCCATAAAGCTGAGCAAGGGTGTCATTTTTGATTGAGTTGTTAGCCCTCTGAGTCTGATTCATACTCAGCCACTTTCTTGGAAGGCTGTTGACAAAAGTGGCATTGATCTCAGCTTGACCAATAGTGACGTCATTCATTGCAAGGTCATTGAGAAGAATCTTCAGCCTTGTATAGGTTTGCTGAACCTTTTCACCTTCAAGTGATTTGAAGGCATTGAACTGAAGTCTGAGTGCCTGAATCTTTATCTCTCTTGTTTCAGAGGGTCCTTCATGTCCAAGGATGAGGTCTGTCCGCATTTGTTTGGCTGTGGGACACTGAATGACAGACTTCATGATATGCTTGGGAAGACAGGATATTATGATGCTTTTGAGACGTTTATCTTGATTTGCCAATTTCCTATCAGTTGGAGTCCATTGTTTGAGAGGTTTGGGAAGAGGGTTTTCTTCAGTGGATGTAAGCGCCATGGGAATATAAGGACCATTTTCTAAAATTTCTAGAAGAAAAGGTTCAAGCCCATCAAGATATACAAGAAATTGACTCTTCCAACTGGCAAAATCTTCTTCATCAAAGACTGGTACACTTGTGACGTGTGATCCACCTCTTGAGTCAAGAAGTTGTCGTAGATCATCGTCATTTGCAGGAGGGTTGAGTCTTGGTGAAGATGGGTTTGTGGAAGGTGATTGTGGTGGGTTAGAAGTTTCTGGCATGGTGGATCTTGATTATAAAACTGAGAACGATGTTTCTTGAAGGTTTTAATATCAAACACCGCTCTGATACCAATTGAAAGTCCCTAATCAATGCAAGAAACCCTAATCTTAACTTAATCAACACAAGGTATTACTTTTTAAACGTAATCTTATTATTGTATAATAAAGAATTACAAGTGTTATGGATAACACAGTTTGATGACAATGTGTTGTGCACACTTTGAACAACTATAAACCCTAACTTATGAATACAGTCGTAGCTGTTTGATTCACTAAGTTATATGCAATAATGTTATAAATATTTCAAAGTGTTAAACATTAATGCATGGATACACATCCTATTTATAGTGTTACAAGATAGACCTAAATAGTACTTGATGGTGACTACACAAGCTTTTACAAGTTCCCACATCAGTCCACATGATGTCCTTCTATTCTTGGTAGTCTTCCATTATGCTTTAAGGAAACAGTTGTCAAAACAGTTTCCTTTTTCTTCATAGTCTCGAACACACAAATGGCATGTCCAAAGTGTGCTGAGAGTTATCAGGGTATTGCCACCCCTGTTAACTCTCAACCCCTCAGAGTCCCTGATACATCTTGGCTGTTATCCATCACAGCCAATGAGTATGTCTTAAGGTAATCTTCGACTTCCCTGACAATGTCTCTGACATGGACTCCTATGAGGTTGCTCACAAAGACTTGGATCTCTGTGAGTCTTGCGAAACTTGCCTGCCTCCTAGGCACAGGCAAGGGACTATCTAACAGCCTAATTATGTTTAAATCAATGATCAGGGAATCTAACAAGTTTAGATTCCCAACATAAGGTTTAAATCTTTTTAAATTTTCGTGTCTTGTTTTCAAAGTTTTTATAAGTTTTGATCATTCACCTTGCTTATTGGTAGCTTATTGGAGTTTTTCTTGGCTTATTTTCCTTGAAAAATTGCTAAAAAGTTGCTTAATTTCGTCCTTGTTCTTGTTCCTAGTTTTTAGAAAAATCTGGTATAAATTCGCAATTGTCTCCATAATTGCGAAATTGTTCTTGCCTGGTGATTGCGAATTTGAATAATCCCTGAATTGCGAAATCCTTCTTCATCAAGTTGCGAAATTGTATTTTCAAGAGTTGCGAATTCCATAAATTCGCAATTATTGCGAATTTGTGGCTTCGTTAACTATTGCGAAATTGTACATCATCAGCAATTGCGAATTCTTCCTCCAAGTATTGCGAATTCTTGCATTGCGAAATTATTTCTTTATTTGCGAATTTAATTATATTTTTTTTAGTATTGCGAATTTAAGTCTTTAATTGCGAAATTAATTCTATTTTTTTTACAAGTTGCGGATTTAATTGTTTTTATTTAGTTTTAATTTTTAAATTTATTTTTCCCGTCAATTTTAATTAGCTTTATTTTATCTGTTCCGTCTTATTTTTACGTCAATTTATTTTTACTCGTTTTGTCTTAATTAATTTTCGTAATTTTAATTTCTCGTCACGCTTTTAAATACTTGCACCAATTATTTTAATTAGACTTAGCTTTACTTTAAAGTCATTTACTTAAATTGTCTTGCACATTTAATTACTACAACGACACAACTATTTGTTTCACCAGAGAACGACTGAGTCGCATAGTTAACCTAGATCAATTCGATTAGACACACGACAAAGAACTTAATTTTTATACGGGCCAAAAGCCTTGTATTAGAGTTCATAGCCAAGGCATAACTTATTGAAGCGGGATGCGAAGATTGGCGAGTCCAAAAAGGTCCTAACAAGACATGAGGGCTATATTTTGTTGCTAAAGATCCCAAGTGATGTGAAGAATCATTTATCAAAAATCAATATGAAGGATCGAGACACACGACGAAAAGCAAATACTCCCCAAAAGATCATGGTGAAGTCTATCCAAAAAGGCCCTAACAAGGTATGAGGATAAATAGATCCAAGTCCAAAAAGGAGGCGGATCGTTGTATATCAAAATCCCCAAATAAAGATTGGAGAAAAATGAAGAAGTCGTGGTCCATGTATGAAGAATCTCTCAAAACTTCAAGTGAAGAAATTCCTATTATGAAGAGAAGGCCATTATTTCATGAACATCTCTCAAGGTTTGAAGTATGAAGTCGCTGCCAAATATCGGTCCGAGAAAGGTCTCAAATCGCGAAGCGAGTCATGCCAAGATATGAACTTTTTGAGGTCCCGAGAAGCAGTTTTAAAAGATTTTGTCCTTTAGCTAACTATTGATTAAATCGTCGCACTTTATTTTCAGCCTAAATAACTATCGAAATAAGTCAACAATGCATCCTCGTGATCATTCAAGACCTAATAAAATATAAGAGATACATCTAGGAATAAGGGAGTCTAAGTGAATAATTGGCCCACATGAGTTCATGTTAGTTTGATAACTTATAATAACAATGATCTCGTTTTTAAGCTTGGTTTGGAGAAAGTGAAAACTTGAGGATGATGATTATTCATGACATTTCCAAAACCCAAGGTATGTTTTTGATTTCTTTACTTTGAATGTTTATAATTTTCTATCTCTTTAATAAAGGCCAATATGGATTGATTATGATGGAAAATGTAATCGTGCTTTGTAACTAATGCATTGCATGAGGACATTGCAATGGTCAAGTGTAGGGGATTTGATAGGTGTGTAAACACCCATCCTTTTTACCACTTAATTACAATAATAACCGAGCCAAAACGTGTATTTTATGTCATTTATGTCGGAATTATGCGTGGTTTGTGTTTTTGTTGTGATTTAGGACGAAAAGGTGAAAAGTGGAGAAAACACGGGCATTCACGGGCTTTTATCGAAGAAAAAGACGAAAGACGAAGTCAAGAAGTCAAGGGTGCAAAAAGAACGGAAGTCCAAGACCAATTCTGAAGATTTATCAAAGAAAAAGTCAAAAGACGGAAGTTTACTAAAAGCCGAAGAACTCAGGTCTAATTTATTGAAGAATTACAAGACGAGTCCAAAGAAATCCCGAGACAAAGTCGTTAAAGTCAAAGAATTAAGAAGATTAACAAAGAATTAAGAAGAGCAAGGACTTAATGACGCAATTAAGGAAAGAAGAAAGAGGGAGGAAGCTTCCTAAGCACCTCCCTAATCTCCCCTATAAATAGATTAGGATTTCGTTCATTTTCTCTTGTTGGCTAATAGTGACAATTAGTTCTTCCATTTTACTTTCCTTGTCATTTAATTACATGTCATTTACCTTAATTGTATTGCACCTTAAATACATTTAATTTCAAGTAAGTTTTCTTTTAATTCTTGTCAATATTTACTTTTTCTTGTTAATCTCCTATCTACCTTTCTTGTTTGATCTTAATCTTTATGCTTTATTGTTCATGTTTATGTTCTTGAGTTTTATTTGATTTAATTAAGTGGGTTTTGATTATTTTGATCAATATTGTTAGTTTTGTTGATTTGGATTGCTTGTTTATGATTAGTAGATGTTTATTGATTAGTATTGCTTAATCTTTTGGTTTAATTTGATGATATTTGTTTAGATTCGTGTTATCTGTTTCTTCCGTGTTCTTCGCTTTCTTTACTGTTCCCAGGTTTATCCCTGATCAAAGAGTTCAGCAGATACTCCGAATCAAAGCTTGTGTTCCGAATCAAGGTTGTTGTTGAATATTCCGAATAATAGGCTTTCATTCGGAATAAGTGACATATTCCGGATCAAGTCCATATTCCGGATCAGCAACATATTCCGAGTGAAGGAAACATTCCGAGTCAAGGAGATATTCCGGATCAAGGAGTTTTATTCGGAATAATTAATTATTCCGGATCAAAGTCTTCATCCGGAATCTTCAACATTCCGTATCAAGGTCTTCATTCAGAATTTATTCCGGATCAGCAGTTGATTCCGAATCAACCAAACATTCCAGATCAACAAATTCTTCCGAATCAAAGGTGTTCATTCGGAATATTGAATATTCCGGATAAGTGACATATTCCGGATAAGTGACATATTCCGGATAAACCATTATTCCGAGTGAGCATTTTATTTCGGATCAAGGGTTTTGGTAAATATTCCAAGTAAAGAAGAATCATTCCGAACGAAGGTGACATTCCGGATGAGTGATTATTCCGAACGAAGGATTATTCCAGATGAACTGTTTTCAGGTTCTTTTTAATTTCAGTTTTTAACTTTCTGTTTTTAATTTTCAAGCTTTACTTTTCCCGCCTTTTTCTTAGTCTCACTTTAAGTTTATTTGCCTTAGATTTATTTTAGCCTTGCCTTAGTTTTAAGTTTTAGTTGCGTTTTAAGTTTGCCTTAGATAGATTTAAGTTTGCGTTATTTACTTTTAGTGCCTTTTTATTTTCGTCACGCTTTTAAATTCCCGTCATTTATTTTAAATTAGACTTAGATTTAAATTAACGTCATTTTCATTTACGTCTTGCACATTTATTTTAAAACAACCAAAAATATTCTTTTTCAGCAAAAACAATTGAGTCGCATTTTGAACCGGAAATCAATTCGTTAAGATACCGAGAAAACGAACTTTTCAACCTAGCAAAAACTCAGTTATCACTCTTCTTACTATTCTTCTTCTCTAGATGATGACACATCACGAACTAAATTTAACAAAATGTATGAAATAAGCCTTACAATTATTAACAAAAAAAAGTTTTGAAAGCTAAAAACGAAAACTTAGAAAAAGAGATTTATGATTTAAAAGGTAAGTTATTAAGACTAGAGAAAGGAAAAATAGCCAAAAATAAATGCGAAAAATGCCAAGAGCTAAATATCGAAATTAAAAAGCTCAAAACTAGTCAAGAAGAATTAAACAACCATAACTTAAAATTTATAAAATTTACCAAAAACGCGAATTGCATAGATGAATTGCTCAACTATCAAAGAGATAGTAAAGATAGAACTGGATTAGGATTTGAAAAACAAAATACAGCCTCTATCTCAAAAACGACACCACAAAATGAAAAACAAAAAATCGCTATCACAGAAGTCCACGGACCTCGTCGGACCCCTATGCATAAGGGTCCGACATACAAAGGGTCCGTAGGTCTGAGTACTGCACAATAACAAAATAGTGCCGAATTTATCTCTGTATCTAGAAAACCCAAACCTGTCAATCCAGAAAGACACAACACAATTTTCAGGAGTATGGAAGCAAACACTAGAACAATAAACATACGCTATCAACCTATGTCATCCTATCCCAAACGCCCATTTTCCAAAAGCAACCAAAATGCACAAAATAGGTATAATCAAGGGCCATACAACTATGACTACCACAACCAATACTCTATGGGAAATTTGATGCCTTGGGAGGTATTTGGTAACACTCCAATCGGATTTTCCTTGAGAAGTAAGTTTAACGCAAATGGACCCATGAGACGATGGACACCAAACGTTTGAGTCTTATAATGTAGGCATGCTTGAAGGATGAATTTAAAACCGACAGCAGATACATGATGGAGATAAAGAATATCCTTGGCTCCTACACACCAACGGAAGATGAAAATGTTATTTTTTTGGCAGCGTCAAAAGCAAAATCATAGGCAAAGGTATATTTTTATCATATCACCATAGACAAATGTTATTTAGGACTTAATTTACAAAGTGTTAATAACAAATGCAAAATCCTATTTACAGAAAACAACAAGTAAAATCCTAAAAGACAATATAAATGCTTACATCGCGCTTAACAAACAAATCATGTGTGTCAAGAAATTCGTTGAACATAACATTCGACGAAAGACCTCATCCCTCTAAGAACATCACCTTTGTTAGATGATGATCTAGTTTAAGGGAAGATCAATAAACAAACAAGTTGATATTATATAATACAAGGTAAATGAACCATTAAAGATTGAACCTATAAACATTAAGGTAACAAAGGAACATTCATTAGATAATGTCATTGGTAAAATTAATGAACGAACACCAAGATCACAAGTCCAAAATGAAAGTTATTTCTTTTGATTCGTGTCTCAAAACGAACCTAAAAATATTGACGAAGCCATTATTGATGAAGGTTGGGTCCTTGAAGAGTTAAAGCAATTTGTCATTAATGATGTATGGTATTTAGTACCAAGACCTAAAAATCATATAGTAATTGGAACAAAATGCGTCTTTCGTAACAAAATAGATGAAAATAGTGTAATATCAAGAAACAAGGCTAGACTTGTTGGTAAAGGATATAATCAACAAGAAGGTATAGATTACGACGAAACCGATGTCCCGGTTGATCGACTTGAGTCCATAAGAATTTTACTGGCTTATGCGTGTGCTCATAATTTCAAACTTTATCAAATGGACGTTAAAATTGCTTTTCTAAATGGTTTTACAAACGAAGAAGTATTCATAGCACAACTTCCGGGTTTTGAAAACTTTGAAAAACTTAACCACGTTTACAAACTAAAAAAAAACTCTTTATGGTATCAAACAAGCACCCAAGGTATGGTATGATAGACTTAATTCATTCTTAATAAATACTCAACGGTTCTCGCGGAACAACTCGTTGTTCACCAAGAAAAAGAAGTAACACATAACCATTGTACAAATATATTAAGAAAATGCTTAAAAAATGTGGTTTAGAAGATTTTAAACCAACAAACACCCCAATAATAACCTATATGGTGTTAATAGTTCTGGTGTTAGCACAAGACATCGTGGAATAAATTTTATGTTTAGGATGTGTGCTTGTTTATATAAACTCAGACAATACCAGTAACTACGTATATAGATAAAAGACAGTCGAGAACAAACATCATTTCTCGCAAAAAGAAATATATCTCAACTAATTTTAGGTTTAGACTAAACGGAAATGGCTATTTAGAATAAACCTCTTTCTGTCATCAGAACAGACGGACCCCGTCGGACCCTTTACCCTTTGGGTCCGTGAAAGGGTCCGAGGGTGCTGAGATTTTAGATAACTGCATATCAGTTAAAACAATCCCCAAAACACATCTTTCTGTGACTCATGACCAAGAACACAACATAACTTCATTCCTCATATCCTCATCAATTCTAAGGCAAAATCAACTAAGGTTTTAGTAACAATCAATCATTGTAAGTATTTCTATCCATTTTCAACTCTCATATCACTACATTCTCTCAAATCCGAGCCTAAGATTTTATTTCAGTTGCACCAAATTAAAACTGGGGATTCACTTAGGATAGCTAAATTAGTCATTACATTGTTTAACCACTACATGAAAACACTTATTATACTCAAACCCATAACCAAATCACTAAGAATTGTTAGGAATCTCCTAGGAAAATTTCCACAAAATTTCCACTAATTAAAACATGCTAAATCTGTTTTTCATACATTGCAAATGACAAATAAACAAGTTTTAATCATATCATAAAAGTCTCATGAACGCTAAAGACATTGCATAATCAATATGCATTCTTGGGTAAGTTCATTAGAAGCTAATGAAAAATTAAGGAGTGTTTGGGTTATCTTAAAATTATACATCTTCAATACTTACAAAAACAAAATTTTGTTCAAGATAACCGCGCCTCTACATATGTTGAATATAGGCACACACTAAGCTCGAGATTGGTTTAATTACAAAGAATTTGACTAACTTGACAAGGTTTTGCCTTAGGATAAAAATGCCTCCCGTATGGACCTACGATCACAAAGATACGACCAGTTACATTCCTCAACATCATAAGTCTAAGTATTTTACATCAACCCAAAGAAACTTTGCAAAGAGCTAGAAAACCGCACCTTCCACGAAGGAAGAGTTATTCACCACTCTTTTACGAATAACACCAATATCCGTGAAGTATTCTCTAGGATTAATTTCGATTGTATCCTAGACATTGACGAACAAATTTTCCTAGAATTTGTTCTAGAGTTTTACATTACTTATATCGTAATACAACTAAAAATAAGTTAAATATTTTGTCTTCAACAAAAAGGGGGAGATTGTAAATGCAAATATCGCACTAAAACGGTATTTGCGTTTTGATCATGCTTAATGTTTTGTTAACGACGAAACATCGAACATATTTTATGTTTGAATAAATAAGCATCCTATAAGTTTCTTAGTCCATGAACTTATGCAACAATGTTTTACAAATGTACACATAACATATGTAAACATAAATGGTAAAAATAGTTTTATTCACAAAGTCAAAAGTTAACCCTTAAATATCATATTTTGCAAAGTCAAACAAGGTAGAATTGATTCTTGCTTGATAGAGTGGACAAACATTTATGAGGCTCAAAAGTCAGACTAGCCGGACCCTGGCGGACTGATAGGTGTGAAAACACCCATCCTTTTACCACTTAATTCTGGCTAAAACAAGACCAAAACACGTATTTAATATCATTTGTTTGGAATTATGCGTGGTTTTTGTGTTTATTGTGTTTTCAGAGTCAACCGGATGAATATTGAAGAAAACATGGGATTGCACGGGTTTTATCAAGGAAAAAGACTCAAGACGAAGTCTATTGTCCAAGATATGCAAAAGATTTGAAGTCATTGTGCCTATTTGAAGATTTATCGAAGAATAGAGCCAAAGATGGAAGATTCATATATGTCGAAGAACTCGAGTCTATTAAACAAAAGATTATAAGACGAGTTGGAATTATTCACCGACACTTCTCAAATCCAAGTCGGAAACGTTTATTTAAAGAAGCGTGAAGACTAAAGAAGAAAGAAGAAAAAGAAGCCCAAACCAAAGCCCAATCACAAGCCCACCACCACATCACACGCCTATATATGGTTCTACTTCACAAATTTGCAACACTTAGTTTTTAGGTAGTTTGTAGTTTTCATTCTCTCTAGTTTTAGAGAGAGAAAGTTCTAAACTTTCTCTCACTAGATTTCATCTTTTTCTCTTTCAAGATCAAACATTTGTATTATCTTTCATTAATCAAGTTCAAGTTTTTATCTTTTAATCTTTAATCTCATCCTTCCTTTCTTTAGTTTTGAATGATTTTGGTACAAATCTCGTATGATCCGTGTTGTTCATCAATGATTTGTGCTTAAAAAGTTGATTTCTTTTTATGTTTCCTTAAGTTTATACACGAATAAGCTATAAGATCCTTGTTCTTATTGGCTTATTTGTTGATTTTGCTTATTTACTTTTTATAAGTTTTCTTAAAAAGTTAATCTTTTTATTATTTGATTTATAAGTTTGATTATTTGAAGTCTAGATAAGTTGATTTAGTGCTTATTTGATCAGCTTATTTTTGGATTCGGCCTAGTTTTGGTGTTTGGCTTATTCAATAGCTTTTTCACCTTAGCTTAATTTCGGATCATCATCATTTTCGGAAAGGGTGAAACCCTTTTCCGACCTTGTATTCCGACCAGAGCAACATCCCTTCATTCCGATCACCCGATCGGAAAAGGGTTTGTATTTTTCCGATCTGCCCCATTTGCCATTATTCCGATTGAGCAAGTTTTGATTATTCCGATCGTAGCTATTTTGAACATTCCGATTGATGTTGTTTCAATATTCCGATCAGTGCTTATTTTCCCAACATTCCGATTTGAGCTATTTTTGATTATTCCGATTGGCAAGCTTTTACATATTCCGATTAGTACTTCCCTGGATATTCCGATTGCTCCTTTTTGTCATCATTCCGATCACTTGATCGGAATACATTCCGATTTGCCCCCTTTTCTATATATTCCGATCACTTGTTTTGCTAAACTCCGATCTTACTTTCTTTTAGTACTTTTCAACTAAGTTCATATTTTTACAAAGTTCTCCAAGAGTTAGTTTTTATTGAGTTTCAAACATTTATTTTTAAACTCGTCTTTTTACTTTAATCATTTAAAGCCTTACGTTTATTCTTCGACTCTTAATTACTTGTCATTAGTTTAAAATAGATAAACAAACCAACAACTTTTTATTAACCAAGAACAAATCATTCCACTTAGAGCCGAGATCAATTCGAGAGGATACCGAGAACATAATTGAACCTAGTAAAACCAATGTATCAAATGGCGCCGCTGCCGGCTCTTCTCGTTAAGATCAACAGTTTTTTGTGAGAACTTGGATTTTGGGATCCGTTCCCCGTGAACGTTACTTTTTCATAACATTTTTCAAAAACACAAAAAAATATAAAATTTTCAAAAATCCTAAAAATTAAAAAACATAAAAAACCAAAAAAGAAAAATATATATTTTTGCTTTGTTTTTGTCTTGTTAGTTCTTTTGCAGGTGTATGCGCACTCGATCAACGTCTTATCAAGAGCCCGAGCCTCTCAATAACTTAGACATGGCCGGTGTACAAAACAACAACAATAACCCACCTCAAAATAATAATAATAACAACAACAACCCAACTTTCAACAACATGAATAATAACAACAACAATGAGCCTCAACCGGATAATCGCCCGATGATTGAACTGCTGCAAGCCCATGTAGATGGCAACACTGATCCAATTGTTATACCCGCTTTTGCAGCCAACAACTTTCAGCTCAAATCAGGCTTTATCCAGATGGTCTCTGCTCAACCATTCTTGGGACGTACCATTGATGATCCACATGACCACATCAAGAGATTCTTGCAACTCACTAATACGGTCAAATTCAATGGTGTTCCACAAGAGGTAATTCGTTTACAACTTTTTCCCTTTTCTTTAGAGGGACAAGCCCGGCATTGGCTTGCTAAGGAACCGCCACAGAGTATTCTTTCGTGGACGGATTTGGAGACCAAGTTTATCAATTACTTTTTCCCACCCTCTCGTACTACCGCTTTGCGGAATGAAATTGTCAATTTTGTACAAAAGTACGATGAGTCGTTTAGTGAATCTTGGGATCGTTTCAAAGATATTTTAAGAAAATGCCCACAACATGGTTTTACCAAAGTGCACCAAATTAATACTTTTTATAATGGTTTAAGCATGAATGACCAAGATTCACTAAACAGTGCATCGGGGGGTAATCTTTTGGCTAAGACTTCCAATGCTGCTTGGGATATCATTGAGAATAGGTCTCGTGTGCAAACCAAGAGTGTTAGGACCAATGTCGCTAGTGCTAGTACTAGTGACAGCGACAAGCGAATTGACAAAATCACTGCGCTTCTTGAAACGCTTGCTACCCAAACCGCCAGCAACACTAACAGCATCAACGCTAAAAACGCTAAAGACGCTCAAGTCAATGCTGTTAGCCAACCATGTGAGATATGCGGGGGTCCTCACTCTTACACCACTTGTACTTCCACCCAAGATCACCCTTCTGAGAACGTGAATGCAGCATACGGAACCTATCCTCAACCCGCTTATCAAGCTCGTCCTCAAGGTGACCGCAACCTGCTTAGCTACCGCTCCAACAACTATCTCTCACCACCTGGTTC
Source organism: Glebionis coronaria (assembly GCA_025667525.1). Lineage (NCBI taxonomy): Eukaryota > Viridiplantae > Streptophyta > Magnoliopsida > Asterales > Asteraceae > Glebionis > Glebionis coronaria. The sequence goes on from JANFOE010000060.1 coordinate 359,054, forward strand.
TACTCCTAACAACCCAAACCAACAACAAAACCTCAATCGCCCTCCTCAACAACAAAAACAATCTCGTGGACCATACATACAACCTCACAAACAACAACATCCACCTCAACGAAACAACCAAGTTTACCAGCAACCTGCTTATCAACCACCCACATACAATGCTCCTCCAAACCAACCCACCGCTTTACACCAAGAAGTGGAAACCTACATGAGGACCAACGATGTGATCGTGGAAAATCTTCAACAGGAAGTGCGCAACTTGAAAGCAGATCTGATGAAACAAGGAAACGATCTGAGAGCTGATATGAGAAACACTATGGATAGTCAAACGAATGACTTAAGGAACATGATGGATAGTTTCTTCCACGGTAATCAACCCTCTTCTTTGGGTACTCTTCCGAGTAACACCGTTGCGAATCCAAGAGGGGAGATGAAAGCAATCACCACTCGCAGTGGCAAAGGTACCAAGGAACCCGAGCTTCCTATACCTCCACCGGTGGTTGTGACTAAGGAGAACGAGTCACCTGCTCCTATTCCTCATCCTTCTACTTCCCCAATTTCTCCGCCTCTTACTTCTACCCCTCCTCCACCCAAGGATGTGAGTGATCCTTCGATCCCAAAGCCTTCCTCTTCTTCCGATATACCTTATCCCTCAAGGTTGAGGAAAGAGAAGCTCAAAAGCAAGGATGATATTCAGGTTTCGAACTTTCTTAAAATGTTCAAACAATTGAATTTCAACATCTCCTTCGCTGAGGCTCTCGCTCACATGCCCAAATACGCGAAAATGTTTAAAGATCTTCTGAGTGACAAGGAGAAGCTTCTTGATATCGCTAACACCCAACTTAATGAGAATTGCTATGCAGTGCTCTTAAGGAAATTGCCAACCAAGCTTGGTGATCCGGGTCGTTTCTTAATCCCTTGCAATTTCCCGGGAGTAGAGAATTGCATGGCCCTAGCCGATCTAGGTGCCAGTATTAATCTAATGCCTCTAAGCGTTTGGAAGCAATTATCTCTCCCTGAGCTAGTCCCCACCAAACTGACTTTGGAATTAGCTAACCGTACGGTTGCTTATCCAGTGGGGATAGCCGAAGACGTCTTTGTAGGAGTCGACAAATTCACTTTTCCTGCCGATTTTGTCGTCGTCGACTACGAGATGGACCCTCGTGTGCCACTGATTGTTGGTCGTCCATTCCTGAGGACCGGTCGCACTCTCATCGATGTTGAATCCGGTGAGCTTATCATGAGAGTGGGTGACGATAGAATCGTCTTCAACATGGGAAAGTTGTCTAAACAACCTTATTCATACGACAGTGTTAATTGTATTGACGTTCTGGATGAGGCTTGTGAAGAACACTTTAATGATGCTTGTAAAAATATTCCTACCTCTCTTCCCAATGTTGAAACCGTTTCCTCTATTGATTCATCATTGTCTCTATTTGGAGAAAGTGATTTGTTTTGGAACGATCTTGAAGCCACCATGGGAGATGTGAACTTAGCTAATGATGATTCTCCCACCGATGGGGATGAAGACATGCATTTCTTTGAAAACCTTCTCAACGAAGACAATCTTTCTCCACCATCTCCCACGGTTATCGCTATCGATACTCCGACTTTGAATACGCCTCCCGTCGAAAATCCTCCGGATTTAGAACTTAAGGAGTTGTCGCCTCATCTCGAGTACGTGTTCCTTGAAGAAGAGAAGAAGTCGCCCGTCATCATTGCGAAGGACTTGAAAGATGAAGAGAAAACTCGCCTCATCGCCGTGCTTAAAGATCATAAGAAGGCTATTGCTTGGAAAATTTCTAATATTCGCGGAATTGATCCTCACTTCTGCACACCCAAAATTCTCATGGAGGACGACTTTAAGCCCACAATTCAAAGCCAACGAAGGGTGAATCCAAAAATCCATGAAGTCATCAAAACAGAGGTTATCAAACTTCTTGATGCGGGTATGATTTACCCTATTTCGGATTCACCATGGGTTAGTCCAGTCCATTTTGTGCCTAAGAAAGGCGGCATCACCGTTGTGCCCAATGCAAACAACGAGTTGATTCCTACCCGTCTCGTTACTGGGTGGAGAGTTTGTATAGACTACCGCAAACTCAATGATGCCACGAGAAAGGATCATTTCCCTCTACCTTTTATGGACCAAATGCTTGAACGTTTAGCGGGTAATGAATATTACTGCTTTCTTGATGGTTTCTCGGGTTATTTCCAAATACCCATCGATCCCCAAGATCAAGAGAAGACAACATTCACTTGTCCATATGGCACATTTTCTTACAAAAGAATGCCTTTTGGCTTATGCAATGCCCCCGAGACTTTCTAAAGGTGCATGTTAGCTATCTTCCATGACATGGTTGAACAAACCATGGAAGTCTTCATGGATGATTTCTCGGTCTTCGGGGATTCCTTCTCTTCTTGCCTTGCCAATTTGGAACGTATGCTTAAGCGGTGCGAAGACACTCGCCTTGTTCTGAATTGGGAAAAATGCCATTTTATGGTAAAAGAAGGTATCGTGCTAGGACACAAAATTTCCAAAGCCGGTCTTGAAGTAGACCGTGCTAAAGTCGATGTTATCGCTAAGTTGCCTCCACCTTCAACCGTGAAGGGTGTGAGAAGTTTTCTGGGTCATGCGGGCTTCTATCGTCGATTCATCAAAGATTTTTCTCAAATCGCTCGCCCGATGACCCACCTCTTGGAAAAAGATACTCCTTTTATCTTTTCCAAAGAGTGCCTTGAAGCCTTCAACTCGCTTAAGGATAAGCTAACTAAGGCACCCGTCTTGGTTACCCCTAATTGGGAGCTGCCTTTGGAATTGATGTGTGATGCTAGTGACTATGCTATTGGAGCGGTTCTGGGACAAAGAGTGAACAAACACTTCCAACCAATCCATTACGCTAGCAAAACAATGTCAGGGGCTCAATTGCATTATACGACAACCGAAAAAGAGCTTTTAGCTGTTGTCTATGCCTTTGAAAAGTTCCGCCCCTATCTTGTCCTTTCCACCACAATCGTTTACACCGATCATTCCGCGCTGAAGTACTTGTTGACAAAGCAAGATTCCAAACCAAGACTTCTTCGCTGGGTTTTGCTTCTCCAAGAATTTAAAATCGAAATTCGCGATAAAAAAGGAGCTGAAAACCTAGCCGCGGACCATCTCAGTAGACTTGAGGATCCTTACCAGGGGGATCATCCGAACAAAGAAATCAATGATTCTTTCCCCTGGAGACCTTAATGTCTATCAACTCGACTGCTGATGAAACCCCGTGGTTTGCGGACATTGCAAACTACTTGGCGGGTGGAATTCTCGTTGACGGGTTAACATCCCAGAAAAAGAAGAAGTTCTTTAACGATATTAAGACTTACTTTTGGGATGACCCGTATCTATTCAAACAATGTGCTGACTTGATTATTCGTCGTTGTGTTGATGGACCGGCAGCTTTAGAAATCCTTGACGCTTGCCACAAAGGACCCACCGGTGGTCACTTTGGTCCCAACTACACCGCCAAAAAAGTGTTTGACTCGGGATTTTATTGGCCCACCATCTATCGTGATGCTCACGAGATGGTTAAACGATGTGATGCTTGCCAAAAACAAGGCAAGATCACTCATAAAGATGAGTGATTCAATTTTCTTCATACTCACATTTGAAATTGATCACTTTAGTCGTCTCTTCCTTAACTCGAGTTAACCAACGTGCTCAATGTCATAAGTGTTGGGGAGACTTTTTCCACATGCTTAAACATTGAGGACAATGTTTATCTTAAGTGTAGGGGGACTTCTATCGAAGTTTTAAGTGGACTTTTCCATGAAAATGCCTTCATTTAACCGGAAAATCATCTTTTTCAACATTTTTCAAATTTTTAATTAACTTTGGCCATTTAGTCGTAATTTTTAAATTTTTATCGTTGCTTTCGTATGTATATATCCCGCAATAAAGTCAAAAATATTAATAAAGTGGTGTAGCTAGTTTAGAAGTCTTTGACATATTAGGCCCGTTGCGATTATTTTGACTCAACCCGAATAGACTTATCCAAGTTTATTCTAGCTAGTATCCTTAACCATGTAGACCTTAATTGGTTTATTAGGCTAAGCATCCACGAGTCTCATTACTTGAGATTTTAAATTATGGAGGACGAGAAATGATAGAGTCAATTATAAGTCGGTATTCTTGCGCAAGCTCACTTGGTGTAATTATTTGCCTATCCTCCCATCACTTGCTAATAAATTATCTGCAATAAGTAAGGTCGTACGATTTGAAAGGTTACTTAGCTTCTAGCCCAAGATCGTTTAAAAGTTGCTCGGTAATGATCAGAGTTCATAGCCAAGGCATAACTTATGAAGCGGGGCGCGAAGATTGGCGAGTCCAAAAAGGCCCTAACAAGGCATGAGGATTCCATTTTATTGCTGAAGATCCAAAAGTGATGTGAAAAGCATTATTCCCAAAATCAATATGAAGGATCAAGACTCACGACGAAAAGCAATCAGCTCCCATAAAGATCATGGAGAAGTCTATCCGAAAAGACCCTAACAAGGTATGAGGATAAATAGATCCAAGTCCGAAAAGGAGGCGGATCGTTGTATCTCAAATCCCAATTAGAGATTGAAGAAATAATCATGAAGTCGTGGTCAACAAAGTTGGAGTACCCCTCAAAAGTCTCCAAGTGAAGAAACTCTATTACGATGAGAAGACCATTATCTCAAGAACGTCTCTCAAGATATGAAGTATGAAGTACATGCCAAATATCGGCCCGAGAAAGGTCTCAAATCGCGAACCAAGTTATGCCAAGATATGAACTTTTTGATATCTCGAGAAGCAGTTTTAAGAGATTTTGTCCTTTAGCTAACTATTGATCAAATCGTCCTACTTTGCTTTCAGCCTAACTAACTATCGAAATAAGTCCAAAAATGCATCTTCATGATCATTCTAAGACAAAAATAAAATATAAGAGAAACACCTAGGAATAAGGGAGTTTAAGCAATTAATTAAGCTATGTGAGTAAGTGTTTGAATTGCTAACTTATAATAACAATGATCTCGTTTTTAAGCTTAGTTTGGGGAACGTGAAACTTGAGGGTGATAAATCTTCGCAGCACCAAAGCCCTAATGTAAGTCCTTGATCTCTTTGCAAGTTATTTCCATCCTTTTGTTTACTGTAAAGTTTTAATTTCTCTTAGTACTTTCATTTTTTGTTTAGTAGTATATTAATAAGGCCAAGGTTGATTGATTATGAGAAAAGTGTAAATGTGCTTTGTCACTAAGCATTGCATGAGGGCATGGCAATGGTTAAGTGTAGGGGATTTGATAGGTGTGAAAACACCCATCCTTTTACCACTTAATTCTGGCTAAAACAAGACCAAAACACGTATTTAATATCATTTGTTTGGAATTATGCGTGGTTTTTGTGTTTATTGTGTTTTCAGAGTCAACCGGATGAATATTGAAGAAAACATGGGATTGCACGGGTTTTATCAAGGAAAAAGACTCAAGACGAAGTCTATTGTCCAAGAGATGCAAAAGATTTGAAGTCATTGTGCCTATTTGAAGATTTATCGAAGAATAGAGCCAAAGATGGAAGATTCATATATGTCGAAGAACTCGAGTCTATTAAACAAAAGATTATAAGACGAGTTGGAATTATTCACCGACACTTCTCAAATCCAAGTCGGAAACGTTTATTTAAAGAAGCGTGAAGACTAAAGAAGAAAGAAGAAAAAGAAGCCCAAACCAAAGCCCAATCACAAGCCCACCACCACATCACACGCCTATATATATGGTTCTACTTCACAAATTTGCAACACTTAGTTTTTAGGTAGTTTGTAGTTTTCATTCTCTCTAGGTTTAGAGAGAGAAAGTTCTAAACTTTCTCTCACTAGATTTCATCTTTTTCTCTTTCAAGATCAAACATTTGTATTATCTTTCATTAATCAAGTTCAAGTTTTTATCTTTTAATCTTTAATCTCATCCTTCCTTTCTTTAGTTTTGAATGATTTTGGTACAAATCTCGTATGATCCGTGTTGTTCATCAATGATTTGTGCTTAAAAACTTGATTTCTTTTTATGTTTTCTTAAGTTTATACACGAATAAGCTATAGGATCCTTGTTCTTATTGGCTTATTTGTTGATTTTGCTTATTTACTTTTTATAAGTTTTCTTAAAAAGTTAATCTTTTTATTATTTGATTTATAAGTTTGATTATTTGAAGTCTAGATAAGTTGATTTAGTGCTTATTTGATCAGCTTATTTTTGGATTCGGCCTAGTTTTGGTGTTTGGCTTATTCAATAGCTTTTTCACCTTAGCTTAATTTCGGATCATCATCATTTTCGAAAAGGGTGAAACCCTTTTCCGACCTTGTATTCCGACCAGAGCAACATCCCTTCATTCCGATCACCCGATCGGAAAAGGGTTTGTATTTTTCCGATCTGCCCCATTTGCCATTATTCCGATTGAGCAAGTTTTGATTATTCCGATCGTAGCTATTTTGAACATTCCGATTGATGTTGTTTCAATATTCCGATCAGTGCTTATTTTCCCAACATTCCGATTTGAGCTATTTTTGATTATTCCGATTGGCAAGCTTTTACATATTCCGATTAGTACTTCCCTGGATATTCCGATTGCTCCTTTTTGTCATCATTCCGATCACTTGATCGGAATACATTCCGATTTGCCCCCTTTTCTATATATTCCGATCACTTGTTTTGCTAAACTCCGATCTTACTTTCTTTTAGTACTTTTCAACTAAGTTCATATTTTTACAAAGTTCTCCAAGAGTTAATTTTTATTGAGTTTCAAACATTTATTTTTAAACTCGTCTTTTTACTTTAATCATTTAAAGCCTTAAGTTTATTCTTCGACTCTTAATTACTTGTCATTAGTTTAAAATAGATAAACAAACCAACAACTTTTTATTAACCAAGAACAAATCATTCCACTTAGAGCCGAGATCAATTCGAGAGGATACCGAGAACATAATTGAACCTAGTAAAACCAATGTATCAAATGGCGCCGCTGCCGGCTCTTCTCGTTAAGATCAACAGTTTTTTGTGAGAACTTGGATTTTGGGATCCGTTCCCCGTGAACGTTACTTTTTCATAACATTTTTCAAAAACACAAAAAAATATAAAATTTTCAAAAATCCTAAAAATTAAAAAACATAAAAAACCAAAAAAGAAAAATATATATTTTTGCTTTGTTTTTGTCTTGTTAGTTCTTTTGCAGGTGTATGCGCACTCGATCAACGTCTTATCAAGAGCCCGAGCCTCTCAATAACTTAGACATGGCCGGTGTACAAAACAACAACAATAACCCACCTCAAAATAATAATAATAACAACAACAACCCACCTTTCAACAACGTGAATAATAACAACAACAATGAGCCTCAACCGGATAATCGCCCGATGATTGAACTGCTGCAAGCCCATGTAGATGGCAACACTGATCCAATTGTTATACCCGCGTTTGCAGCCAACAACTTTGAGCTCAAATCGGGCTTTATCCAGATGGTCTCTGCTCAACCATTCTTGGGACGTACCATTGATGATCCACATGACCACATCAAGAGATTCTTGCAACTCACTAATACGGTCAAATTCAATGGTGTTCCACAAGAGGTAATTCGTTTACAACTTTTTCCCTTTTCTTTAGAGGGACAAGCCCGGCATTGGCTTGCTAAGGAACCGCCACAGAGTATTCTTTCGTGGACGGATTTGGAGACCAAGTTTATCAATTACTTTTTCCCACCCTCTCGTACTACCGCTTTGCGGAATGAAATTGTCAATTTTGTACAAAAGTACGATGAGTCGTTTAGTGAATCTTGGGATCGTTTCAAAGATCTTTTAAGAAAATGCCCACAACATGGTTTTACCAAAGTGCACCAAATTAATACTTTTTATAATGGTTTAAGCATGAATGACCAAGATTCACTAAACAGTGCATCGGGGGTAATCTTTTGGCTAAGACTTCCAATGCTGCTTAGGATATCATTGAGAATAAGTCTCGTGTGCAAACCAAGAGTGTTAGGACCAATGTCGCTAGTGCTAGTACTAGTGACAGCGACAAGCGAATTGACAAAATCACTGCGCTTCTTGAAACGCTTGCTACCCAAACCGCCAGCAACACTAACAGCATCAACGCTAAAAACGCTAAAGACGCTCAAGTCAATGCTGTTAGCCAACCATGTGAGATATGCGGGGGTCCTCACTCTTACACCACTTGTACTTCCACCCAAGATCACCCTTCTGAGAACGTGAATGCAACATACGGAACCTATCCTCAACCCGCTTATCAAGCTCGTCCTCAAGGTGACCGCAACCTGCTTAGATACCGCTCCAACAACTATCTCTCACCACCTGGTTCTACTCCTAACAACCCAAACCAACAACAAAACCTCAACCGCCCTCCTCAACAACAACAACAATCTCGTGGACCATACATACAACCTCACAAACAACAACATCCACCTCAACGAAACAACCAAGTTTACCAGCAACCTGCTTATCAACCACCCACATACAATGCTCCTCCAAACCAACCCACCGCTTTACACCAAGAAGTGGAAACCTACATGAGGACCAACGATGTGATCGTGGAAAATCTTCAACAGGAAGTGCGCAACTTGAAAGCAGATCTGATGAAACAAGGAAACGATCTGAGAGCTGATATGAGAAACACTATGGATAGTCAAACGAATGACTTAAGGAACATGATGGCTAGTTTCTTCCACGGTAATCAACCCTCTTCTTCGGGTACTCTTCCGAGTAACACCGTTGCGAATCCAAGAGGGGAGATGAAAGCAATCACCACTCGCAGTGGCAAAGGTACCAAGGAACCCGAGCTTCCTATACCTCCACCGGTGGTTGTGACTAAGGAGAACGAGTCACCTGCTCCTATTCCTCATCCTTCTACTTCCCCAATTTCTCCGCCTCTTACTTCTACCCCTCCTCCACCCAAGGATGTGAGTGATCCTTCGATCCCAAAGCCTTCCTCTTCTTCCGATATACCTTATCCCTCAAGGTTGAGGAAAGAGAAGCTCAAAAGCAAGGATGATATTCAGGTTTCGAACTTTCTTAAAATGTTCAAACAATTGAATTTCAACTAATCTTTTCTAATTCTCAGTACATATATCTAACCATCTAACTCACTCTTGTGAATTCTTTTATTGCTTGTGATTTAGATCATTTGTTCATATATATAGATCTATCACGAGAACTTCAAGCTTTGATCCATCAAGGCTTTACATTGTGTGAAAGTGTTAAGTGTTACCTACACTATCACCGTTATTGTACACATTCATCTATCTAGTTGTGTAAAGTGTAGTTGGTGTTATAACCACAAGGTGTAGAAGTTTACAAGGCGGGTTGTGCCTTTGTAAAGATATTAAAGACATCAATGTTTAGGTGTCGATAGAGATTGTAAGCTAAAGTGTGGTTGTTGTTATAACCACAAGGTGTAGAAGTTTACAAGGCAAGTTGTGACTTTTTAAAAAACTTAAAGACATCTTAGCTTAGGTGTCGATAAAGATTGTAAGCTAAAAGTGTAAAGGTTTCTCCACCGGAGTAAAGGAGAATCATTTACTAGTGAAGTAGAACTCTCGAGTGGATACTCGAGGAGTGGAAGTAGGAGCAAGATAAGTGAGAACTTGCTAGGCCGAACCACTATAAATCCGTGTGCATTGTGGTTTGTTTCTTTATTACTTCAAGTCATTTACCTCACGTGTTATACTTGATCTATATTTCTTAAAATAACGAAAAGTTTCTAAAAACATTAAAACTAATCGGAGAAAACTATTCAACCCCCTTCTAATTTTCTACACATTATAATAACTATCTAATATCTCTTATCATATACTTCAAGATGTAAAACTTGTTAGAAAGAATAAAAACATTTGATATAAGTATGGCTTTAAGCTTTTTAGCACATTAAGCCCATTATGAGATGCATATTATCAATTAGGCATTGGTTCAATTGGTATCTTTCTCTCATCGTAAACACTTAATTGACCGGTTAAGAGGGCTATTTTGATATTGTCTAGGTTCTAACTCAACTCATGATTAATTAGGCCAAATAAGACATGTGTTTATTTCTTGAGATCGAACCTTAGAAAAAAAATCTAGTTAACACCAAAGGATACATGAGATTTAAATATTCTCACCGTTATACAGCTGTATATGTAAAATATAGTCAAACAATGTTTGATTCAATCAAGTGTAAGTGTGTTATGTCTTGGTACATTATATGCAAGTAGTAGAGTTTTTAAAAAATGTTAATGTTATCGTATATCAAATTAAAAAAAGAACAACAAACCTAGATGGAAGAGTCTTAGTACTTTCTTAATGAGATGAAGTCAAACTAATACTCGGTTTAAGTTTTTGCAAGTATCGTTGTGGATGAAACAATCTTGATTTGGACGAAATATCTTGATTTGCAAGTATCCGCATATAAATACAATATCCATATAACTCAAGTCGATGCATCTCAAGTTTTATATTGAATTCTTTTCTCAAACAAACTGAGCACATAAATATTTGACACCTACTAAGTACCAACGTAATTATACCAAACAAAACAAAATGTCATAAAAATAGTTTGACACAATCCTCACAATCAATTGTAACTCGATATATTAGCATTTTCTAATAACTACTGAGACTTAATCCTCACAGTCGGACTCCAGAGAGCGACGAGCAACACTATCTTCTATGTTAGTCGATCTTACGTGGGATCAAGCCCGTTGTCTAGAACATTCTCGTGTAACCTATATATGCACTTTGGTTTTTTTAATGATAACATACGCTTCATTCTTAACCCTAATAACCATGGTATCAGGCCTCCTATAACTGATCCCCGATACAACCCTATAAACATGTTCTTTTATTTTCGTTAGTCGCGTCTAGGGTTTTATCCCCAAGAAGACATGTCGTTTCGTTTCAAGATCGTATTCTTGCGTATCGCACCATGGGCTCACTTTCCCAAGCCGACCGATGTTCCTGTTGATTACTACATCTTCTTAACCCTACTTCATTGTCATATTGACCAGTGCTACACCCTCTCCCTCGGTTACCTTAACTGTTTCGGGAAAGCTTATGACCATCATCACCTTCATATATTCGTTCATGTTACATTGGATGTCGATGAGATGAATTACTCATATTGGACGCATTTTTTTGAACACCTTTTCAAGTGCCACAAACTCTTGGATCACATCCTTAAAAAAAGTTCTATAAATGTAGCGGAATCTGGTGAAGTTCCTTCTCCGGATGAGGAATGGTTAAAAATGTGAAAACATCGTGCGGTCTTGGATCTTTACTACAATGTCAAAGTCCATTCAAACTCGTACGGTTGATGAACGACCAAAAATGGCGAAAGAGGCGTGGGTTATTCTGGTGAATATCTTCCAAGATAACAAACGGGCTCACTCTCTTGCTTTGGAGTCCGATCTTCCTTCTATGAAACTAGGTGACTTAACAATTTATGGTTACTTCAAAAAGATTGAATCTATCACCTTCATTCTCAAGGGACCCGGGTACTCAATTTCCAGTGAAATTGTGGATACCATCGTGTAAGCGGGTTTGCCCTCTAAATACGCAACAATGTATGGTGTTATTGTGCAGCGGAAAGTTTTCTCGGATCTCAAAACAGTGTGTTCGATGCTCAAAACGGAGGAGATGCGTCTCAAGTCACTTTCTCCAGACCCCAATCTCAATTCCACTTCATCTTCACCTACGGTGTTGTTGGCCAATAATATTACTACTACTCGTCGTGCTCCGAATTCTCTAGAGAATGTCTTTCAACCGTGCAACAATTTTCTTCGCGGTACGTGTTGATGGGGAAAATTTTGTCTTTATTTTCATAATGGTGTGCATGGTTCCGGTACGCCTTTTCGAGCTCCGAAATCCTCCACTGGTGCTCTCTCTAGCGACTTGGACACTTAGAAAGCTTTAATGTCTAAACTTGGTTTTGATGACGAAATTTTGTGTATGGGTACCAAGTCTAGTGTTTCGCCTGCACAAGGGAATCAGTCTCTGATTGTGTATGCCACGTATAATTCTCCACCGGGCTTTTCTAGTTCAGCGGCACCCCAACTTTTGTATCAACCAGTCCACCTGTTCGTCACTTCGCCAGTCCAACCGTACTTGACCCAGACGGCCCAACTGTATCTAACCCAGTCGGCCCCGACTTATGTTTTTGTTCATCCTGCTCCATTGCCTTCTCAGCCGGGTTCTTATCCAGTTTCGACAGCCCAACAACCCTATCAGGTTTCTCATATCGGTTCGCAGGCTGTTTTTGGGTTTGAATGGTCATATGGGTTCCTCTTCTGGTCATGTAGTCCAGGGAAGATAAACTATCTTACCCGTTGCTTTTACTGCTACTGCTACTACTGTCCAAGGAACATAGATACATGTGCGAGTTCTCACCTTAATAATTTAGTGGCTAATTTAAGTGTTTTTTATTCTTGCATGTATTCATATGTCTTTGTTGGTCATTCTAATCCTGTCGTTAATTCTCGTCACAACATCATACCCGCTCCATATCGTCCACTCCATTTGAATAATGTTCTCAAAGATGTTATCTCATGTGTGCTCTTAATAATGGGAGTTGATTTGCACACTCAACAAAATTATTCGCACATTTATAATATGTGTGTTATGACATTTATATCCTTAATGTTTGTACATCTCACTAAGTAATGTGAGAGCATAAATGGTAGACATCAAACATTTAAATGTGCAAATAAAATTTTAAAATGTACAAACTATTAGCTTAGATATCCTCACTCTGACTCTAGATTGTCTCTCATCCTGCCGCCATACAAGATGAAAGCATTGAGAAATGGCCCTTTTATGTGTTAACTACAGTAGTACATATGTTTTACTGTGGCCAATTTAGCTTTGTGATGAACTGATGGTAAATTATTCACATTACAATTTTGGTCCATTATCTCAAATCCATTTCAGCCCACAAATCAAATTACTAAATTAATATTTTAAAATCCAGTTTGACTCATTGAACCAATTTCTATTGACAAAACGGGACAAACTAAACCAAATTTTATACTTTCAAAACACGTTTAGATTTGGCAGATTTCAACTAGGTTGATCCAGCGATTGAAGCGGTTGAATCAGTGACCAATTGGTTTGATCGAGTTGATATCTCATTAACTTTTGACCAAAACTATGCATTATAAATGTTTCGACTATAAACAAACATTTTTTTAGTTTTACGACATATAAACAAAATGAGTCGTCAACAATAAAAAGGAAGTCGTAAATGTGATTAGCTAAGTTAAACAAAGAAAAGTATTTCGGAAAAAGTGACTGCAGAGTGCAGATCCGGCTGTCATGTTTTTTTCTCGAAGGCCTGAACTATAAAATTTAACCCGAATAATAATAAATTTTTTATTAAATATATAAATGCATACCCTATTGATGACGACGACACAAAACGAGAGACCTAATTAACAAACCTAACTAACCAATGTTCGGAAACGAGCGCAGGTTCATTCTTTATATTGCACACTATTATTTAAATATTGTAAATTCATTGACATTATTATAATTCGCACAAGATACAAAAAAAATAATTTTAAACACAATTTTCAAATCACCCGTAGTTGTCAATTATATTCATATACAAATAACAAATAATATGAAATGAAAATAAAAGCCTTTCCAAAAAAAGAAATATGAAATGAAAAAATAAATGTTCAGCCTAGCTCAGATCATGGGCCTCAATAAGATAGCGAGTTATATATGAGCCTGATCTAGAACTGTTGTGTTTAAGGATAATCATTTTGATCCGAATCTTGATTTTAAACTTGAATTGTATCCGGAATCGTATCGATTCCCAGTATTCGAATCCTGTTTGGTACGGAACTGGGACTACGAAATAAGGTGAAAAAAAATTTGGGACCATTAATTCGGTACGGGATCGGTACTAAATCGGGAAATTTCCGAAAAAACGGGAAAAACACGATTTCCCGATACCGGTATCGATACCCGTACCGGTACCGATACCCAAATCTCGTTCGGTACGGGATCGGTACATAACTTTTTAGATCGGGAAAAATCAGGAACACTAAATCAGGACGGATTCGGAATGGGATTGGTGCCGAGCTCGTCCCTAGTTGTGTTCATGGGAGAATTTGTATAACAGCATGTTGTCCGAAAATTATGACTGAGCATGGTCCGAATACACTAGACCGATGAGTCAATGATAGAATCGAAATGTTTAAGGTTCATGTCCAGTTCGGTACGAGTGTCCGGGCTAATAAAGAATACACTACAACAAAACAAGGGGTAGGGTCGGAGAACATAAATCCCACCATTATTCAATTAAAATGTAAAGTCATACTAAAATTTTAAGATCGACATTGTCGACTTTAGGTGTATAATATTATTTTTCCATTATTTTACCAATTAAAATTATATAAAAATAAATAAAATAATATATAAAAACACCTAAGATCGATAATATCGACCTTAGATGATTCGACCCTAAGTTTTTAACTTTATTATTATTTTTAATTTAAAATATATCTAAAAATAATATATAAAATTAAAAAATAATATATAAATATATACTGTCGGATGAACGTAAGACCAAACCGAACCAGTGATGATGATTAAAATGGTAGATCCGCCCGAAATACACTCGATACGGTTTCGCTGTTGGCCCGGTCTTTAATGCTCAGCCTTAGTCTGATTTATGTCGACACCTAATTTGGTATAAAGATTGTATGTAAAAGACTAGCTTGATTGTTATTAAGAAAATAGCTTAATGGATCTGTGCTGGAAGTAAATAGCGAAAAGGTCTCACCATGGCTTGGGCTGGTGGTCTATGTTTAGACCTTTATCTATATCCTAGTATAAATCATGTCGGATAGCGACAAAATAAGCACTGGGCTAAATGGCCTTCGATGGACTCCCTACTTGGCCCAATTTTTATATGTTAAATGGAGGTGACCCAAAACCCGAATTTTATTTTCGGTTCGGTTTTAGTTCGGGTTCGGTTCAGTTCTATTTTTGGTTTTTATGAGTCAAACTCAAATTATGGACACCCCTAGTACTGTGTGATCTTATGGATGACAATCATGTGCCTATTTTATTTTGAGCTATTGGTGGGCCAATACTAAGGCAAGTTGGTGCTTGGTCGTGTTTCTCAATTTTCTTATTATTTTGTTTTTATTATTCGGGCAAGGTGGTGTTGGAATGTTAGATGATTTATAGAGTACAAGGAACACCGATATAATATTATATATCGTTTTGTTTATCGTTAAAAACTTCCGTTGCTATTCACGGATACTCGTAATTTTGTATAACATGTGATTGTCATATGTTATGTGTTTATCTGTTTAGGGAATCAAATTTGTCAATGGACTGCATTTGCACGCAATAAGCAAGTCTAGTTTAAATATCCTTATAATACGGATCAAATCTACCATTGGAGCATTAGCCCAATGGGTGGAGCTCTTGTGCTTGAGTCAAATGACCCAAGTTCAATTCCCATCCTTGGCATTTGTTTCAAATAGGTACCCGCCTCCGCAAAACTTATGGGCACACTGGAGAGACTTTGTGGAATAAGAGATCGAGGGTCGAGTCTCGGCTCGTCTCACTCCAGGTGTTGCTCCTCTGGGCCAGGAGAGTTGCCGGAGCTATTCCTTGTGGGGTGGACAATGGCTGGTGCCAAAAGGCACCCGGGGTTAAGGTGTTCCCGCCAATCTTCACCTTTTGTGGAATAAGGATCAAATCTATTAGTTTAATATAATCCAGCAATAATCGATTCTTTTAATCTATAAACTTCATTAGTAAATGTACATGACAGCAATAACATAGTTGACTTTGATACAACTTGCTTCAAATCTTTGAGAATACTAAACTGGAATTATAAAGTAGCACGTGCATATATAAATATTGCATGACGAACTTCTCAGAGCTAGTATAAATAACCGATGATGAGTTATCCATCTAATTCATTAAAAATCTCATTATCAGTCGTCCAAATTAAAGGAAAGATTTGTGGAAACAAAAGATGGCGAAATTTGTAATTTGTATGCTCTTGGTGATCACATTTTTTGTTTCATCTCCTATAGTAAAGGGACAATGCGTGAGTGTCGGGGCAGAGGGGGGACCCATTTGTCGTAATGGGGATCTTCTCGAATGTTGCAGCACACTTCACGCGCTCGGAGAAGGTATGATTCCACGTCTCGGAAGGCAATGGTGTCTGTGCGTAGACCTAAAGTTAGGACTCATCCCAGACGCAATCTTCAATGAGTGTGGTCCTGTTAATGTTTCAAATTTCAATTGCACAATAGACTAGACTTACGGTCTGCAGTGGCATATCAGACATGAACTAAGAATAATTGTTTATGGCAAGGTTCAGTAAGGCGTGCACGTAGCTAGTTTGATCTTGTTGATAATAAACGTGTGTAAAACATTTGGAAATTTATTCACTTTCAGAGTAAGTTCTCAGAATGTGTTGGTTGATGTCTCATTTCTTGTTATGTTTTTCTCCATCGATATCTCAAAATGGAATGTATTTTTTTTTTGTGTGTAAAGGAATATTTGAGGTGTGAAGTTTGGTGACCACATTTATAAAACTTCCTTATTACACTTATCTTATACAATATGATAAGTCGAGAACTAAAACAAGTTCAAACAACCAATTTTATAAAACAAGCATCGAAGTTATAAGAGCACAAAGTGTAGACGTCGTTATAGTATCGTGTTATAGCGATTTATTTATTACGAGTATTAGTTTTCGAACGGCAACTTTAACTATCTCACACTATATGTTTTCGGGAGACCTGAACCCATAACCATTTTGGTCACCTGAGTTATTTCCCCCTATAACCACTACAAAAAAATTGCATTTTTTCACGCCTTTTTGCAGACACCTTTTAATTGCGTGAAAAATATTGAGTTAATTAACACATATGAATATGTAAAAAAATATTTACATAAATAAGTGTAGACAAATCTTAAAAAACCATACTTATATATATAACAAATAAAAGTCCATAATTTTTAGTTTGAAAAACTAAGGTTGTGTTTAGTTGAATGGAAAACACCATGTTTTTTACAAAATATTTTCTAGAAAACAAGGAAAACAGAAAACGCGTTCAAATCATTGTTTTTTAGAAATTTTTCTAGAAAATACAAAATCTCTGTTTTACCCTTTTGCACAAAAAACAAAAAAACTCCTTTTTTTGTTTTCTAAGTTTTCCTTAAGACATTGATAAATTCATTTCCCCTTTTGTTTCCTTTATAGCTTTGGAAAATGAAAAACACAAATTTATCCAACAAAACGCGTTTTCTAAATTTTTAAATGTTTTGTGGAAAAAGAAATAACTTTTCTTTTTTTACAAAATAGAAAATAGAAAATGATGGAAAATGTTTTCTAACTAAACGCACCTTAACTAACTTCTCCACACTTTCAGATATGGACCCCATTTTATAACACCAAAAAACTTCACACATTATGTGTGTAGAGATATTTGGTGTCACAAAATGGGGTTCACACTTGAAAATGTGAAGAATTTAGTTAGTTTCTAAAAGGTGTGAACTTTTATTTGTTACATATATAAGTGTGGTTTTTCAAATTTTGTCCACAACTATTTATGTATCAATTTTTTACACATTTATAAATGTTAACAAATTCAAAATCTTTTTCTTACTTATTGATAGTGTATGTGAAAAAATGATATATTCTTTATAGTGAACTCAACCCTTAGAGGGCTGGGTATAGTCAAGCCGTGGGAGTCGCGAGCCGTGGGCAAAAAGTGCTGTCACGTCAGCTTTTTCTCCCATAACTCAGAAACACCCCATAACTCATCAAACCCCCTCCCTGGTTAACACCAACTTTTCTCGGTTTATCGTGACCCCACCACTTTTTTTTTAATTTAACAATTAATTAACTAAAACTTAATTTTTTTCATTAATAAAAAAAAAAATACAATTACGAAGTTAAAAAAAAACATGAAAAAAAACACGGAAAAAAATACCCGAAATAAAAGAACTTAAAAAAATACCACTTAAAATTTAAAATATTTCGCGCACGACTCGTCCTTGAGCTTTTTGATTCGCGCCAGGTCTCTTTTACTCATCCCTGTTGTGTCGAATCGAAGGATTTGCAATTCTTCATTCCTTTTTTGAAGTTGAACCACTTCTAGTCTTGCCGCCACCTCTCGGTCCAATCGTTCCTTTTTAGCCTCACGATCCGAAATCATTTTTGTTGTGGCAATTCGGCCATTGTTCTTTTTGAGACCCCGAAGTGGCGGATGAACTTGAGAATCGTTGAAACTTGGGCATTCTTGGAACACCGGATGGACGAGGGATTTCATTATCATTAAAAAGATCCGGATCTACATCGGCTACTCTCCCCCGGGCACGGCGTGTTTTAGTTGAATCGGGATTTTTCCATTTATACTTGTCTTTCAAAACAAGCCAAGCACTTTTGTGTGGAAACTCCTTGTTCTCGTTTTCATCTCGAAACAAACTCATCACACGGGTCATCAAATCATCTTGATTTTCTCCACTCAAAAGTTTAGCGTTTTCATAAAATGAATTAAACTTGTGAACCTCGTGGTTCAAAGTCGTCCATTTCCCGGTAAACATGTTTTTGTTCCTCGGTTTAAAACCCTCATCCCTAAGCCGGTTGTTATACATATCCATAATCTGGTACCAAAACGCCTCATATGGTTGATCGGACCCGACCTTCGGGTCTTCGGATATTTCAATCCAACACTCGGCCAAAACTTCTTCTTCACGTTGGGTCCAAAAAGAACGGTCCGACTTCGGGGTTGGTGGTGGACCCGCGTATTTTTTCGGGTTTTTTTTGCGACACTTTTCTTTCTCCCGCCTTTCTTCGATGGACCCGGGGCTTGTTCGTCGGGTTCTTCGGATCATCGTTTTGTTCGGTTTCTTGAGGTTCTTGTGAAGAGTGTTGAGGAAAGTTTTGGAAATTTTGTTGTTGTGATTTTTGGAAGACTTGTGATTGTTGGGATTGTTGGAACCATAGATAGAATGTCCCAGGTGTACAATTAACAAACGGGTTTTGTGATAGGAAGTTAGCAAAAGGATTTGGTAGTTGATTATAGTTGGCGAATGAAGAAAATTGATTAGTACTTGATGTTGCGGATGAGGGAGTATTCGGGTTAGACGAAGTAGACGAATTTGGAAGTTGAGTGGTCGGAATTTGATTTTGCGGATTGGATAAAAAAGTGTTTATCCATTGATTCGGGAATTGGTTTGGATTTTGGCTCATGGTCGATAGAAAAAAGATAGAAATTAGATGTTGTGAAAGGTGTGATTTTTTGTTAGTTTTAGATGTGATTTAAAGGTAAAAATATAGGAAAAGAGGGTATTTTTTACCCCCAAACGGTCAAAAAACACTCCCCAAAAAATATAGATGTTGGCCAACGTCCATATTTTCAAAAAAAAAAATTAAAAAAAATGATAACTCAGCCCCATGGCACGAGCCACGGTGTGGTTAGCTGCGCCATGGGGTCACGCCATGGCCTTTAACGCTGCCTGACTATCGCCAGTTTTCTACCCATAACGCAAAGGGGGGGTGTGGTTGGCTCAGCAGCATATCTCGCGCCATGGCCATGGCTTGAGCCATGGCTCACCGTATCCACTGCTCTTATAATTTGACCCAAAGTTCATTGCTCAAGTTATGCAAATAAACCCATAAAATACAGTATAACACACATAAAATAACACGCCGTTAACATCGGCTGGTATTTTTTACGCTCACCCGTATAACTTAGATAGTTACTTGCTTCATTAGAATATACTTTGATTAACTATTTTTTCTATTGACTTATACAATACAATTCTGGCTTTGATGTTCAACGCAAGTAACTTGAATCAATCAAACAATGATTTGAAATGGTTCACACAATAATATGAAATAACACTACAACAATTCTGAAGCCGGACGACTTATTCGTCCCTAGGTAGGGCCTCTTTCGACCCTAAACTCCTAGGGACGACTAAGTCGACCCTAGGACTTATTGCCTAAAAATTCGTCTCTAGAATCCTAGGGACGAACACCCCTTTGTAACCTAGGGACGACTCTGTGGGTCCCACTACTCACTACGTTGAAAAAATTGACAAACCTAGGGACGACTTGTCTTTGAAACCTAGGGTCGACAAAGTCGTCCCTAGGTTATTAATAAAAATAATCTTTTTAAAATTTTTCTTAAAAATTCCTTTTTTTATTATTTTTAATAAAATCTTATTTATAAAAATTCATAAAAACATTTTCAGAAAATAAAAAAAAAATGTTAATTATTATCCTAGGGACGACTTAGTCGTCCCTAGGTTTCAATATTGCCCAGGTTTTCAAAACCTAGGGACGACTAAGTCGTCCCCAGGTTTTGACACCTGGCCAATATTGAAACCTAGGGACGACTAAGTCGTCCCTAGGATTAAAACCTGGAGGAATTTCTGAAGCCTAGGGACGACTAAGTCGTCCCTAGGTGTACCTGGGGCTAAAAAAAACTGGGCTGTTTTGCAGTTTCCAGATTTTTTCCGGAACTTTTTCCTGACAAAATCCACAATTCAAAATGGCAGAATTCGACAAATACAGAATAATAACAAATCAATAAACGTTACAATACCATATTAAGATAAATTATCCAACATCACGATACAATATTCATCAAATACACTTATTCAATCCTAAATCAAATGTTTCACACGCTACAAGTCTCAAACTTTATTAAACATGCATAATAAGAAAAATACTACCACAACCTCTACTCCGCATCCTCGTTAGGTGAAAAGTCACCTGCCTCCTCGTCACCCTCCCTCGTCACCTTCCTCCTCGTCACCCTCCTCGTCACCCCCTCGTCACTCCCCTCGTCATCCCCCTCATCATTCCCCTCGTCATCGCCTGATAAGTCGTCACCACTGTTTTGTACATTCCTATCTCGACCCAACTCGTCAACGGACCGGTAATCATGCTGATGGGGATTTATGATTACACGAGAACCTCCGGGTATGGATTGTGAAGTAGAGCCGATCTCATGAGTCGAGTGTGTGGTGGGACGATAACAATGGTTAAATGTGTTATTGTTGGTGACAGGAGCAAGAGGATAAGTGCCGGTATAGGGAGGTTGGAGTGGTTGGAGATTGTCAGGCAAAGATGGTCGGTATGGGTCGATGGAAGGAGGTTGCACTGGTTGTGCCCAAGGATAGGGGTTGGACTAAATGAGCCCAATCAGGAGCTAGGTAGGGCATAACAAAGGGTCGGGGCGGGGGTACAAAAGTAGGAGGGTTAATTGGGTGATCAGTATTTGAGTTGTAGTTCTGGAAAAACTCACCCAATTGACTCTGATATTGCGCCATATGCTGGTACGACGTCTGAGTATATTGTTGCGCCGCATCTGCCTTTAACGCTGCCAAGTAAGCCCGTTGTTGCGCCTCCTGATTCTCTTTCCTCAGCAGCTCCATCTGTCGCTCATTTCGTTCCATCATTTCCTGAAATTCACTACGAGAGGGAACATCTGGTCGACGTGGAGCACCCCGCCTGTGATAAGTTACAACAACAATTTTTCATTATATACAACAAGACAAAAATATGAACAATTGATTTACATTTTGTTTTATTGAGGATATATAACCTGCGAGAAGTGTTATTGGCACCACCCGGTAACTTTCTGCCTTGTCCCGACACATTTTGCTTATTTTGACTTGGCATGATTTGAGCCACTATTTCTTTATCAGACATGTGCGGGACGACCTTGGCTTTCAGTTGGTCACTGAGGGCTTTCATCTTTTGCTGGGAAAGAAAAAAAACGATTTAAAACAAATGAAATTAGTTACTAAGGCATGTAAATAGTTATATATTACTTACATATCTTTCCTCGTTTTCTTTACTTTTAAACGTGCCATTACTTGAGTGCCCCTTCCTCCATGTTTCAATCAAGTCCTCGTAAACCCCTTCCTTGACTATCTGTAAAATCTCAAATAAATTAATAACGAGCTATAATAAATAAACAATATAAACGCTTTTAAATAAATCACAAAAATTATAAAGAGTCTTACGTATTCATTCCTTCCTCGGGCGAATGGTTTTTTGCCTTGAGTGGTCGGTACCGTGTTTTTGGAACGATTAACAGTATTAACCTGACTTCTTGCCACCCTCTTTGGCTCTGACCACCACTCAACCAATTCAGCCCAATCACCTTCGGTTCTATTATCCCACACACTCGCCGGCAGTACATGTTCTTGTGCCAGTGCGGGCGTCTCATATTTCGAATAAAAATCTTTCTTGATCCTGTTCTTGTATTTTCTATACAGCAACCTCAGTTGGAGTTCCAACGCAAGCCTAACCCGAGTCGACACCTCATACACACCTTTGTCACACACCACCTCAGTACGATCATTGTACCATGGCTGGAGGTCGAAATATGTATACATAAAAACATATGAATTTAAATAAACAAACAAATTAAACATAACACACATATCTAAATGTCGATAACAATAACAATATAAGTAAAATAAACAATTTTGACCTCAATTGTAGGATAAATATGAGCTTTATCAGAGTCTGGAATTTCGTCCCATTCACGGTTCAGGGGAAGTGACCGGACTAATTCCCCCATAAGATGAGACAACAGGGATGCATAATTGCCCAGAAAATGGAAGGTTTGCAGATCTTTAAATTCAAAGCCAATTGGCAAAGGTTTTTCGTTATTATTTCTGTACGCCGTCCTTAATTTTCCTAGGTTGGTCACAAAGCGTTGATTTGCAGCTACAAAAGATATGTTATTTACTCGTAAAAATTCAAGTGACATAAATTATAAATATCAGTGTTATAAAAAAATATAACGATTTCTTACGCTGGTAGTGGGCCGATACAGGACGTGTGGGCCGTCTGGGTGGACTACCACCAGCATCCCCACCGTGTGACCTAGGAGCTACACATGCCATCTGTAAATAACAAGTTCATATCAGTATACACATTTTATCAATATACACATTTTAACATATAAAAACATTTTCATTAAAAAACAAAAGTACACAATTTAATTAACCAATTAACACTAATACACAAATTCATATCAATATACACATTTTAACATATAAAAACATTTTCATTAAAATACAAAATTACACATTTAAACAAATAAAAACAACTCATCATCATTTAAGCGTATAACAATTGTTTCATTCAAACTACAACTTAAGCATATAACAATCGTTTACAAATAAAAAATTACACATTAAAGCATATAACAACTGTTTCATTCAAAATACAACTTAATATCAATTGTCATCTTCAGAATCATCGCTAGATAAAACTTCTTGAACATCATTATTAGGGTTCACTTCATCATCATCCGACACTAAATCACCATCATCAACATCACCAATGACGTGTGCAACTACCTCATCTTCAATATTAATAATATCATCATCAACTGGTGGGGCGTCCACTTCCGTTGGTTGAGTATTTACACTCAAATCCGTAATACCCAAATTAGGCAAAGCAACAGACAGTGTAACATCTGATGAACTGCTACCATGTATAACATCTTCATCGGACTCTGCCACATCTCGATGATAAACCTGTTCGACGACCTTCCAATGAAGCGGTCGTCTAGCAAGGTCTTCAAGGTAGAATACTTGTGTTGCTTGTGTCGGGAAAATGTATGGGTTATTTTGGTGAAATGGCCTATCGGTCAAATTATGATGTATGCCTTGCTCAGTGTAAGAACGTCTGTTGCGTTTGGTGCAATTGGTAGGGTTAATTGTGTCAAACCATTTACATCGAAACAACAAAACCTTGCGGTTGCCGATATAAGTGAGCTCCAAAATTTCTTCGAGTTGACCATAATACATCTCTCCATCAACCCCGGGTGTTGAAACTCCGCTGCATTGAGTGGTACGAAGTATATCGCGTTCACGTACCACAAACTTCACACCGTTCACTATGAAAGAGGGGTATGTACATGAACTAATAGGTCCACATGCCAAAGAGAATAACTCGTCACTACAGCCCACACTCACTTTTTTTTCACGAGTCTACAAAAATGAGATACAAAAAGGTTTATTAGATGAGGAATAACTCCAAGGTAATATATCTAATGTATTTACCATGTTATTAAACCACGCATGAAAACTCGTTTCCACATTATCAGGCGCCTCTCTGCAAAGGTTCATGATATTAGCAGAAGTCATCGAGAAAGAAGAATTTTCAAAATTATAAAAAAATAGGAAGAAGCATACTCGCTGTAAGCTGAGATGTCGGCTTCGACTTCAGGACTGTTGTTAAGTATAAACCACGTAACTGTCTGCATGTCGTCATTAGTCATACGAGTTGGTTTGATTCCACCCGTCGGTGTGCATACGGTCCGGAACACCTCAAATTTATCTGGTTGTCCAGGCAAATCGTCTTCATTTCTGCCAAGGCGGTTAAATCTCGTCTCGACATCCTTAAGGTAACGCGAACAAAAAGTTAATGCCTCTTCTGCAACATAACCCTCAGCAATAGAACCTTCAGGCTTTGCTTTATTTCGTACATAATTCTTTAGCTTTTTCATGTATCTTTCAAATCGGTACATCCACCTGCCGCGAGTAACGGAACCTAGAATAGCCTCATCGGCTAGATGTATAACCAAATGAGTCATTATGTCGAAAAAAGCAGGAGGAAAGATTTGCTCTAAATTAACCATCATAATGATGTTTTTAGCTTCTTTCATGTCATGCACAGTCAAACTTCGAGCACAAAGCTGCTTAAAGAATAAGCAAATGTCGATTATAGGTTTTGCAACGTCTTTGGGCAAGTATTGTTGCACTCCATAAGGAAGTAACCGATGCATCATTATATGACAGTCATGAGATTTCAAGTTCGTTATATTGTCATCATCAGCGGTCACTTTTTTCTTGAAGTTGGATCCAAAGCCATCAGGTAGTCTGACTCCTTTAATGAATTTACAAAAAAGTTTTCTTTTTTCTGGAGTGAAAGAGAACTTTGGATGAGGCTTATCGAACTTCCCGTTATCTTTTTTAACTAACCACAACTCCTTTCGAACTCCCATTTTTTCCAAGTCTAGCCTTGCCTTTGGCGTGTCTTTGGATTTGTCGTTCTGTAACAGGGTATTCAGTAAAGCCTCAAGGAAATTCTTTTCGATGTGCATGACATCGTAACAGTGTTTTAGTAGAAGAAAGGGCCAATACTCAAGATCCCAAAAGATAGAACGCTTACTCCAGTTCAATTCAACATCTCGATTATGGGGGCGGTTCTCTGTGAGAATTGGTTTATGTTTCCCCGGTTTACGTTTAAAGACTTTACTAATCTGCAATTGGATATCAAGTTCTGAAAACGTTCTTGGTTTAGGCTTATTTTCGGGAAAACCGTATAATTCCTTGGATTTTTTCCGATCTGGATGATTTGTTCTTAACCATCTTCTGTAACCAACATAAACGATTTTGCTGTTGATACGCATCGATGGAGTGTCAACATTACAAGTAGGGCATGCGAGGTACCCTTGCCCAGTCCACCCAGACAAACTACCTCGAGCTGGAAAATCATTGATGGTCCATAAAACCGCCGCTTTCGTTTTGAAATGAGTACCCGTAGCAGCGTCTTTCGTCCAGACTCCCTCCCATAAATCTTTGAGTTCTTTAATTAGAGGCTGCAAGTAAACATCAATGTCCTTTGCAGCTGATTTAGGGCCGGGAATTAACATCGTCAACATTAAAGAAGTTTCTTTCAAACACATCCACGGTGGTGTGTTGTATGTTGTCAATATAATCGGCCACATGCTGTAAGTTTGGCTCATCATGCCATAAGGATTAAAACCATCAGCAGCCAACCCTAATCGAACGTTTCTAGGGTCACAAGAGAACTCAAGTTTCATCATGTCAAAATATTTCCATGCTTTGCCGTCACAGGGGTGATTCATTTTACCGTCTTCCTTAGACTGTCCGGTCGCATGCCAAGTCATCCACTTTGCTATGTCTTTTGTGTTGAACATACGTTGTAGTCTAGGTGTTATCAGAAAGTAACGCACCACCTTGTTGGCAACTAATTGCGTCCCCTTTTTCTTCTTTGGGTTTTTCCATCTGCTCGCGTTACAGATTGGACAAGTGTGCCTCGCCTTGTTTTCCGGTGATCCCCAATATAAAAAACAATCATTTATACAAGCATGGATCGATTCGTATCCTAACCCGATCTTTTTGTATGTCTTTTTTATTTCATAGTATGAAGACGGGAAACTGTATCCTTTACTAGGGGAACATGCCTTTTGGAGAAGAGCTAGAATTTTGTTAAACCCGGCATCAGTTATTTTGTGTAAAACCTTGATGTGCGAAATATCTGATGTAAATTACAATGTGGTCATATCACATCCCGGGTACAACTTTTGGGCAGACCTAGCGAGTAACTCTTCAAACTCGTTACTAGGACCCGATGTTTGGGTTGGTTGAGGACCGGTTGTTTGAGTTGGTGGAGTTTGAGAGGGTGGAGTTTCAGATGGTGGATTTGGAATATTATTTGCAGAAATATCTTCGAAGAACGCATCCATGTGAATTCGATCAGGTGAATGTGGTAATAGTGGAGGTAACGGAAGAATTGGTTCACCGTGATATATCCAAGTGGTGTAATGTTTGTCAAATCCGAATTTGGATATGTGTGCCTCAAGTTGGCCGAGGGTAACCAACGTTTCACGGTTACAACAATGACTACATGGGCAACGGAGCTTTTGTGAGATGGGGTGCAAAAATTTCTCACAATCCTGGATGAATCCAAAAAGACCATCTAAAAACTCATTGGAATTACGATTGTTTACAGTGGTCCAACTCTTATCAATTGTCATAATTGCGTTGCAAATAAACTTACTCAGATAAATTATTTTTTTTATACGTAAAATGTCATACTACAAAATGAATATGAACTCTTTTTTTCTTCCTAGTGCAACTATGAAAGGCAATCCTAACCCACCTTTTGAATGTTTCGTCCCATATATGAATGCGTATAACCGGTTTACTATTTGAGAAAATTTCGACAGCATTTCCCCTCTACTCCCCAAATATGTGTTTAAAGACATATTCGTAGGAGTAAAGGAGAAACACTGTCGAAATCATCTCAAATAATAAACCAGTTATACGCATTCATATCCTAAATGAGACGAAACATCAAAAAGCAGTCCCAAACATGGGACTTTCTGAAATTAATTCCTAATAAATTAATTTCGGACGGGTTTTCTATTGGTTGATTAACTTCGGACGGGAATTTTCCGAAATTAATCGATAAAATCCTTAAATATTTCTAAAATTATTTACTACAAAAGACTAACAATCATATATCATATATATATAATATAATAAACATATGCATAATATTAATTACACACCTCGGTCACGACTGAAATAAGCAAAGATATAAAGATAGAAAAAGAGGTCCGGATGAGGAAGTTGTCCCGACTGTCCTGGTGCTAACCAAACACAAACATAAAATAAACAAAACCTAAATTAGTTGGTTTCCAAAAAAATTTCTAATTTGAAACAAACAACACCACAACAATTTAAAAAAAAACATTACCTTTTTTCGGCTGTGACACGGGTCTCAGTTCTTGGCTGTGACTCGGTTCCCTTCGACTGTGACTCGGGTCTCGGCTACGAGAAACATATAAAAAAAATAAACTCATGCCTATTTCATATTAAGCCTACATATTAACCCGAAATCCCTATATAAATATTAAGCCATATATAACCCGAATTCTATTAAGCCTAAATCAATTAAGCCGAAATCATCTATATATATATATATTAAGCACTATATACAATGGAAATCAACTAATGCTAAATCAATTAAGCCGAAATCAATTATATATATATATTAAGCCGAAATCAACTAAGCCTAAATCAATTAAGCTTAAATATAATCCGAAATCATAAGCCAAAATAACCTTTGGTGGTGGTGGTGGCTACTGCTGCCGGTGGTGGTGGCTACTGCTGCTGCCGGTGGTGGTGGCTACTGCTGCTGCTGCCGGCGGTGGTGGTTGCTACTGCTGCCGCGACGGCAGTGGTGGTGGTGGTGACGGCAGTGCTAGGAAATAAAAAATAAACATCAATAATAATTAAACATAAACAAATTTAAACAAAATTAATAGATTAAAAAAAATCATTTACCTTTATATTTATTTAAAAAAACAAAATTAAACAAAATGTGGTGGTGCGGTGGTTGCTGCTGCCGTGACTGCTGCCGTGACTGGTGGTGGTCCGGTGGTTGACTGGTGGTGGTCCGGTGGTTAAACTAGAAAAAACAAACACCTTCTAACAATTAAACTAACAATTAATCAATTAATCATACTAACAATTAAACTACAAAAATTAATCAAAATTAAAATAAAATATAATTCGAAATCAAATACCTTAACTGGGAAATATATATAAATTCATGGTGATTAAACAATATATAATCCGAAATCAAGTGGTGGGTCGAATTGGTGTGCTCGTGTGCAAGTGATGGAGGGTCGAATTGGAGTTGAAGATGAAGATGATGAAGATGATGGTGGTGGGTTGGTGAAGATGAAGACGATGAGGATGATGGTGGTCGGATTGAAGAAGATGATGATGGTGGTGTTTGCAATTCGTCCCCGGTTTTTTTTATTTAACTAGTGAGAATGAGAGAGATGAAGATAAGGTGAGTTACTGAAATTGAAGCCTAGGGACGACATTCCCTTTGTAACCTAGGGACGACTTAGTCGTCCCTAGGATAATTATAAATACTTTTTTTTCGTTTATTAATGAAACTTAGGGACGACTTTGGCAACCTAGGGACGACTAAGTCGTCCCTAGGTGTATACCGGGAAAACTTAAACCCAAAGCGGGTTATTTAAAATTTCACCAAAAATTTCAACTTTCCCAAAAAATTTGCTAAGTGTTGGAGGGTTTTTTTAGGGACGACTTAGTTTGATATTTAGGGACGACTAAGTCGTCCCTAGGTATTTTTCATACATTTAAAATACATTTTACCTTCTATGTAATAAAATTAATAATATAAATTAATAATAAAAATCAAAATAAATTATTATAATTAATATTAAAATATACGTTATACTTAGTTTGTAATAATTAATAACCGATGAGTCGATATGTTACGGTTATACGTTATAGGTTCAACCGATGAGTCGATATGTTAGGGTTATACGTTATAGGTTCAACCGATGAGTCCATATGTTACGGTTATACGTTATAGGTTCAACCGATGAGTCGATATGTTAGGGTTATACGTTATAGGTTCAACCGATGAGTACATATGTTACGGTTATACGTTATAGGTTCAACCGATGAGTCGATATGTTACGGTTATACGTTATAGGTTCTACCGATGAGTCAATATGCTAGGGTTATACGTTATAGGTTCAACCGATGAGTCGATATGTTACGGTTATACGTTATAGGTTCAACCGATGAGTCGATATGTTAGGGTTATACGTTATAGGTTCAACCGATGAGTCCATATGTTACGGTTATACGTTATAGGTTCAACCGATGAGTCGATATGTTACGGTTATACGTTATAGGTTCAACCAATGAGTCGATATGTTAGGGTTATACGTTATAGATTCAACCGATGAGTCCATATGTTACGGTTATACGTTATAGGTTCAACCGATGAGTCGATATGTTACGGTTATACGTTATAGGTTCAACCGATGAGTCAATATGCTAGGGTTATACGTTATAGGTTCAACCGATGAGTCGATATGTTACGGTTATACGCTATAGGTTCAACCGATGAGTCGATATGTTAGGGTTATACGTTATAGGTTCAACCGATGAGTCCATATGTTACGGTTATACGTTATAGGTTCAACCGATGAGTCCATATGTTACGGTTATAAGTTATAGGTTCAACCGATGAGTCGATATGTTACGGTTATACGTTATAGGTTCAACCGATGAGTCAATATGCTAGGGTTATACGTTATAGGTTCAACCGATGAGTCGATATGTTACGGTTATATGTTATAGATTCAACTGATGAGTCGATATGTTAGGGTTATACGTTATAGGTTCAATCGATGAGTCCATAATGTTACGGTTATACGTTATAGGTTCAACCGATGAGTCCATATGTTACGGTTATACTTTATAGGTTCAACCGATGAGTCCATATGTCACGGTTATACGTTATAGGTTAAACCGATGAGTCCATATGTTACGGTTATACGTTATAGGTTCAACCGATGAGTCCATATGTTAGGGTTATACGTTATAGGTTCAATCGATGAGTCCATATGTTACGGTTATACGTTATAGGTTCAACCGATGAGTCCATATGTTACGGTTATACGTTATAGGTTCAACCGATGAGTCGATATGTTACGGTTATACGTTATAGGTTCAAACGATGAGTCAGTATGCTAGGGTTATACGTTATAGGTTCAACCGATGAGTCGATATGTTACGGTTATATGTTATAGGTTCAACCGATGAGTCGATATGTTAGGGTTATACGTTATAGGTTCAACCGATGAGTCCATATGTTACGTTTATACGTTATAGGTTCAACCGATGAGTC
Source organism: Glebionis coronaria (assembly GCA_025667525.1). Classification (NCBI taxonomy): domain Eukaryota; kingdom Viridiplantae; phylum Streptophyta; class Magnoliopsida; order Asterales; family Asteraceae; genus Glebionis; species Glebionis coronaria. Next base: position 389,606 of record JANFOE010000060.1, read on the forward strand.
CATATGTTACGGTTATACGTTATAGGTTCAACCGATGAGTCGATATGTTACGGTTATATGTTATAGGTTCAACCGATGAGTCGATATGTTAGGGTTATACGTTATAGGTTCAACCGATGAGTCCATATGTTACGGTTATACGTTATAGGTTCAACCGATGAGTCGATATGTTACGATTATATGTTATAGGTTCAACCGATGAGTCAATATGCTAGGGTTATACGTTATAGGTTCAACCGATGAGTCGATATGTTACGGTTATACGTTATAGGTTCAACTGATGAGTCGATATGTTAGGGTTATACGTTATAGGTTCAACCGATGAGTCCATATGTTACGGTTATACGTTATAGGTTCAACCGATGAGTCCATATGTTACGGTTATACGTTATAGGTTTAACCGATGAGTCGATATGTTACGGTTATACGTTATAGGTTCAACCGATGAGTCAATATGCTAGGGTTATACGTTATAGGTTCAACCGATGAGTCGATATGTTACGGTTATACGTTATAGGTTCAACCAATGAGTCGATATGTTAGGGTTATACGTTATAGGTTTAACCGATGAGTCCATATGTTACGGTTATACGTTATAGGTTCAAGCGATGAGTCCATATGTTACGGTTATACGTTATAGGTTCAACCGATGAGTCCATATGTTACGGTTATACGTTATAGGTTAAACCGATGAGTCCATATGTTACGGTTATACGTTATAGGTTCAACCGATGAGTCCATATGTTAGGGTTATACGTTATAGGTTCAACCGATGAGTCCATATGTTACGGTTATACGTTATAGGTTCAACCGATGAGTCCATATGTTACGGTTATACGTTATAGGTTCAACCCACGGTTATACGTTATAGGTTCAACCGATGAGTCCATATGTTACGGTTATACGTTATAGGTTCAACCGATGAGTCCATATGTTACGATTATACGTTATAGGTTCAACCGATGAGTCCATATGTTACGGTTATACGTTATAGGTTAAACCGATGAGTCCATATGTTACGGTTCTACGTTATAGGTTCAACCGATGAGTCCATATGTTAGGGTTATGCGTTGTAGGTTCAACCGATGAGTCCATATGTTACAGTTATACGTTATAGGTTCAACCGATGAGTCCATATGTTACGGTTATACGTTATAGGTTCAACCGATGAGTCCATATGTTAGGGTTATACGTTATAGGTTCAACCGATGAGTCCATATGTTACGGTTATACGTTATAGGTTCAACCGATGAGTCCATATGTTATGGTTATACGTTATAGGTTCAACCGATGAGTCCATATGTTAGGGTTATACGTTATAGGTTCAACCGATGAGTCCATATGTTACGGTTATACGTTATAGGTTCAACCGATGAGTCCATATGTTACGGTTATACCTTATAGGTTCAACCGATGAGTCCATATGTTACGGTTATACGTTATAGGTTCAACCGATGAGTCCATATGTTACGGTTATACGTTATAGGTTCAACCGATGAGTCCATATGTTAGGGTTATACGTTATAGGTTCAACCGATGAATCCATATGTTACGGTTATACGTTATAGGTTCAACCGATGAGTCCATATGTTAGGGTTATACGTTATAGGTTCAACCGATGAGTCGATATGTTAGGGTTATACGTTATAGGTTAAACCGATGAGTCCATATGTTACGGTTATACGTTATAGGTTCAACCGATGAATCCATATGTTACGGTTATACGTTATAGGTTAAACCGATTAAGCTAAAAACTAATCATGATTATATAGTAAGAGTGTAAGACAATATGTTATTATTGCTCTGAGGTGACCATTAAGCTAAAAATACCGAGCTTAAGCATGTATAAGTGATCAAATATTGGCGGGAAATGTTGGTGGGAAAATGTTGGCGGGAAAGCTAGGGTCGACTAAGTCGTCCCTAAATGTGTCGACCCTAAATTTTTATCTTTATTTATGGTAGCTCTTATCCTCACAAACTCTTATCCTCTCATACCAAACTCACCACCACTACCACCCGATTTTGCATAAGATGGATCCGCTTGAAGCTTATAAGTGTACATGTAGAAAGGGATATATTGTGTTGAGACAGTCACATCAACCTCATAGCTTTGGTAAACTTTACTATGCATGTCCTCTTTCGAAGGTAAACAATCAAATGTTTTAGTTATGTAATACGTGTGATTATTAAAATGACATGTCATGTTATTTGTTTACTTTGTAACAGCCAAAAACAGATGATTATGGATGTAAATATTTTAAATGGAAGGATGATTTTGATCTCGAACTCCGTATAAGATCTTCCCCTGGATCTTCAACACCTCAAGGTTCACATCCAAGTTCTTCTACAGGTCATTCTCAATCTGCACCCACTGAGTGCTCTAATTGCAAGATCAAAGATCTAAAGATAAAGATGCTAGAGACAAGACTAGAAATGGAAAGGCATCCTGAAGACCACGCATGTCAATCGGCTGCAATACTTCATGAGCTTTTAAATGAAATGGAAAATCTTAGCTTTGAGTAGTAATCTAATTGTTATTTTAATGTGTTAATTTGTATTTTATTATTATATGTTAATCTGTACGTTTAGTTTTAATTAGTTTGTGATGTGTTGTTTTTCTTATTTATGAATCTATTATCGCTGTAATATATATGTTTAATTAAGCGCGTGTTTAAATGTTAAATATATATCTAAAGTTTTTTTAAAAACATATAAGTTTTTTTTAAATAAATATATTTTTTATTTAAATATGTATAAAGTTTTTTTAAATATGTATAAAGTTTTTTTTTAAATATGTATAAAGTTATTTTTAAATATGTATAATTTTTTTTCTAAATATGTATAAAGTTATTTTTAACTATAATAAAGTTTTTTTTAAATAAAATAATTAAATTAATTTTAAATAATTTTAAATAAATACAAGTGACAAAAAAGGGAAAAAAATAAATTTTCCTTCACCTAGGGACGACTTAGTCGTCCCTAGGTTACCAGGCCCCCCCCCCCCCTTTGTTTTAAACGTTTTTTTTTAAATATTTATATTATTTTTAAATAATTTTAAATAAATAAAAAAGATAAAAAAAACTGGGAAAATATATTTACTTAACCTAGGGACGACTTACTCGTCCCTAAGTTATGTGGGTCCACTTTCATTTTAAACTTTTTAAATAAAAAATATTTATATTAATTTTAAATAATTTTAAATAAATGAAAAAGATTTAAAAACTGGGAAAATACATTTATTTAACCTAGGGACGACTTAGTCGTCCCTAGGATTTGTGGTCCCCACTTTGTCCCCACAGCCCTTTTGACCAAGTTTTTGTTGTAAAAGTGGTGGGTCCCCCCTTAATCTAGAGACGACTAAGTCGACCCTAGAAAAAGGGCGTCCTTAGGATGCAGAATTGTTGTAGTGTAAGCATATTTGAGATTCCGAAGTTCAACATGTTAGTTGCACTTGCTAACAAACGATGGTCATCGATCACGGCAGCACATAACGAGAGACCTAATTAGCCAACCTAACTGATGTTCGGAAACAAGTAATTATTTCACAACTGTTGTTTTACATAACACTTTCAAAAATTATCAATTATATTCAAATGTAAATCATGTTTGTAAATTATGTTACTCTTATTATCTTACATAGAAAAAATAAAAGATAAACACAGGTTACTTTTGAAATGAAAAAATATTGGTGGATTCCAGAATTCTTTATTGTTGCTTGCGAATTTGCATAAGCATATATCGTCTGATTTGTGTCCGAACAAGCAGTCGCGTGTTGCTGCGGGGCTGAACATACTCACCTGCAAACGAAGGTTCTTGAAGTAAACTTAGCAACCTTCCCTAAGATCGCTGATGCCCACCATTTCTATTTTGTTTTGCAGCACTAAGTGATTTGTTGTCGAGCGATAAGTCTTTCATTCTTTGTATTGATGCATTTTGTGTATGCCACATTATAAGATATATCTTAATGTGTAACTTATCATCTTTTGTTTTCAGTCTCCGGTAGAAGTCTTTGGGACACTATCTCAGAAACGGGCACTGGATTGCATGAGTGATCTTTTGATGGTCAATGTTAGCAGACACCTTCAGATATAACGCAGGTAAAGTTCATTCGATCTGAACATTTACCCTTGACCACACCCGACCACCACCTCCGACCATCGCACCACCCCGACCACCACACCACCACCATTGTATCTTCTTTGCCATAAATCAATGCACCGCCATATCCACCACCACCATCAAATACAGTACATATGTACATTTGATTCAACAAAATATCATATGGGTGCTTATAAATCATGTGTTTTGATCACATGGGTGATTGTAGAAGATGGTTATGTTGAAATGGTTAGTGACAAATTCTGATAATAGTAAAAAATTGATCTTTATATGATTTGAATTAGAGAAAAGATGATGTTATGGAAGAACTTGAAAGTATAGATGTAAATCACATGTGATTATGGTGAATCACATGTGATTTTGCTGGCTATTTGTTTAGTTATTAATAAATAAAAATCACAGGTGATTCAGACATAATCACATGTGATTTTTCTTTATAGTTCTTTTGTTATTATCAAATGAAAATCACATGTGATTTAGATATAATCACATGTGATTTTTACATGTATCTGTTTTGTTATTAATAAATTGAACTCATATATGATTTTCCTGAATCATATGTGATTTGGGTATGGAATATTTTGTTATTAACAAACTAGGTTTTCATTTTTAAGGAATGAATCACATGTGATTTTGTCTAAATTACATGTGATTCTGTCTGGATCACATATTATTCTGACTATCACATGTGATTTATATGAAAGTTACATGTGATTTGGTTGAGCTACTTAGTGATTTTGATATGTTATGTTATAAACAAATGAAAACCATTTGTGGTTTTGATGAATAACTTGTGATTTTGGTCCGAAATTCTTTTGTTGTTATTAAATAGAAATTACATGTAATTATATCTGATCACATGTGATTGAGTTGTTATTTTAAAGATAAATTTTATGTGATTCTATTTTTTGATGTGCAGGCATGAAAATACCAAGATCAAATATATATGAGCATAATGAAACACCTGGTGGATATATATATATTGAACGAAATGAAAGTTGAGAAAAGATGAAGGTTTACGGATACTATAAAGTGAAGACAAACGAGCATATCAAAACAACTTGTCCAACTAATCCAAAATCAAGGTGAAAGAAGAACACGACGCTAATTAGTGATGTTTAATAACTTTTTTATTTTTGAATTCTATGCATTATCGAATAGTTACTTGATGAGTTTTGATTTACTATATAATATGCATTTGTTTGTTACTCGAATAAAAATAACATAGTTTTAGGTTAATTGGTCAGATGTTAAGTAAAAATGATTACACAAAATTCAAACATAACTACATGAATCAAATGTAAATCAAGAAGAATTACATGTAATTCAAACAAAATCAGATGTAATTCAGATGCCAGTTTGTTTTATATATTGTACTTGAATGACAACAGAAAATTTAATATATTAACGGAACTACATGTAATTGAAAAAATCATATGTGATTCATCTAAAGCGGGTTTGTTTGAAGAAGTTAAGGTTCCGGAATGTTTGAATCACATGTAATGCAATCAAAATTACATGTAATTATCAGCTAAATACATGTAATTCAAGCAAAATTACATGTGATTCAAATAAACACATGTAATTAAGAAGCCAATTTGTTTTATATACGGATGACAACAAATATTTTAATATATTAACCGAACTACATGTGATTAAAAGAAAATCACATGTGTTTCATTTTAAAGTGGGTTTAGAAGTAAAGATTTCGAAATGCGTAAATCACATTTAATGCAAGAAAATTCACATGTAATTATCACCGAATCACATGTAATTCAAGAAAAATCACATGTGATTGTCACTGAATCACGTGTAATATTCAAGCCGAATTACAGGTGACTTAAAAAAATTTCAAGTACTTCAAAATCTAATTTGTTATATATATATATATATATTACATGAATGAAAATAAACATTTTGTAGAATCATAGTTTCTTAGGATTGTAGATGTGTTGTTGATTTATCTAAAGAGAGAGATGGAGAAGGAAGAACTAGAGAGAGAAAGCTAGAGAGAGAAAGGAGAGAAGGAGAGAAGGAGAGAATCAAATATGTGATTAATGAAAAAGTGAAATGAATAATGACCAACCCTCCCTAACATGCTAGGAGGGGGTATATATAGCCCACCCTACATGTGGGCTATATGGGCTATATGTTTACATATTAGATCACGAGCCCAATACTTGAATATATCGTTGGAGTGACCGATCCTTTCTAAATACATAAAAATGTATTTCCAACAATCTCCCCCTAAGGGAGGTCACTCCAAGTTACAATGTCCTAAATAGTCTATAGCTCGTGATCTATGCTAATAATGATGTGACCGAGACTTTCTTTGGAAAAACGTATTTCCAACAATCTCTCCCTAAGGGAGGTCACACTATTTTATAAAATCTTAAACCTAGCATACTATGCTTGAGTCTTCGATCTTGTTCTTGTGAGTATGCTGATGAGACCTTTGACTTTAGTCTTGAGCATGTTTCCTTGCCTTGACCTTGTGCATTCATCACTTGTGAAATTTGCCTCCTCGTGACTTCATGTTCCACATACTTACACCTTTATAAATTCTTGAAAGCTTTAGAGTTTGATACAGCGGAAGACTTGACTTTTAGGCTTTCTTGAATTTGTTGAAGTATTAAGTGCATACTTTATAAGCATGTGTTGACGACTTCTTCTGAATTGTACACCGCAATGCCACCTTCTTGTTACGCTGCATAAGACACTTAGCAACAAAACATATTCACGGATGAAATGACTTTGAACATTTCATTCTACTTCGGTAGCAATTTACCTCTGGTCGGTGAAAACCGTTGGACGATATAAAATATCGTACTTGTAGCAGGTAGTTTCAGTTAAGAACCTCCTTTACAAGATTTCGTGGGCAAACCCGTTCTCTTTATTCGACCGTCCAAAGCTGACTGCGAACATAAAGAGTGAATCATTTGGATAATATTATCCGCATGATTTGAAGCCGTCAAATCTGATTCCTGGAACAAGTGAAATTCAATTAAGAAACGCACCATCGTTGCTTTCCAGTTGTCACGAGCTTGATTCATATAGAATCTTACAAGTTACCTACCAAGTGCTGTTTGAGGTTAACACTAGAAGGATTTTCACTCATCACTGTGAACACTAAGGTATCACTCTGAGTGTTCTGGCAAGATCACTAAGATATTGCGTAGAGGCCTGGAACGTGTTTAGATTCAGTTAAGAATTAAACCACTGTTGCTTTCCAGTTATCACAAGTTTGATTCATAAAGAATCGCACAAGTCACCTACCATGAGCTTTTTGATATTCACTCAAGAAGGATTTCCATCTTCATTGTAAGTACTTTCGTATTACTCGGATGTTCAGGCAAGATCATGAAGATTTTGCGTAGGACTCTTAAAATCGTTCTTACTTTTCACAGTGTCTGAAGAAGCAAGGAATTATGAAAGTGTGTCCTAATGAGATATTTGATGATCTCAAAGGGCTCTAGACTCGATCGTGCATTTTGAATTTTAGTGAGCGGAGGCTGGAGAGGAGTGCCACCATTTCAATACTAATTTATTCGGAGTGAATAAATCAATAGATAATGCGTTGTCTCCGTGTGATTAAAACAAATATCTTTTGAGAGATATCTAAGTTAGTTGGGATGGGTTGTGCATTGCATCACTGGATCCATGATGTCTTATCTTCAATATCAAGCATCATTAAAAAATCTCAATAGCATATGTAATGACCCGGTTTCTGCCTAAGATTGTAAGGAGGGCTGCTTTCTTTTCACCCTTTATCTTTACAATTCTTTTTCATTCTTCAACCCCTTCAATGCTTACCAATACGTCATAACTAGCACCTTGTTGTGATTGTTCCAGTGCTAACTTAAGTACTTGGTCGACATTCAGCTACATTCACAATCTTTCTCCATCTTTCCTAATGACTACTATTTCTAGCTATGGAATGTCCTTGGGAAGATTCATCTGGTTCTAGAAGAATTATTGGACTTTAACCTATCCTACCATCCTTATGTCACCTCAATCTTCATTGTCGTGAAATAAATGGGTTGTGGGTAAGTATATGTCACAATGAAATCCATTTTGAAGTGCAAATCCATTTTGCTCCCCCTTAACATATGCCAGGATATTCGAAAACATTTCGCACATGTCAGGATGAGCTACCACGTTAAGTCAAACCATTTTTGATTAATCATTTCTCATATTAAATCACATTTTCTCCCCCATATTAAAAATATTAACCCAATCGATGTTTTTAATATCAATTGATTTAATAGCATGTTAAGAAAATTTGGGAAGAAAAATGCAAATCCAATTATCTTCATGATTTTCACAAGCTCCCCCTTAAATTAACAAGGGTGTACTTGAAACGTAAATTAAATACCTTTTAAACACAAGTGTAAGGTATTTATCACGTGCAAAGATCATATATGATAATGTATTCACAAGATTAGCAATTTACGAGGTTGGACCTGAATGATGGAGAACATCATATGATAGAATCACATGGTTCTTGTTCACGAATGTTGGTCGCCTCGTCACGTCTGAAGATATCTCTTGACTCCATGTGTATGATTGATATCGTTGTCTTGACACCAATATGTGAACTTGGCACTTTCGGCGTCCAAGATTCTGAATGCTAGACAATTGCTCCCCCTCAATTGTTGACCCGTGTTGTATTGAAAGAGCTGTAGCCGCCGTTTGAGTAGTCGCATCGTCGAGTATGTAGATATCAATTGTAAATTGCTATGATTGGTGGAGATAATAACTTCATAAAAAAACAAGATTTCTCTTGTTTTAACAAATAAATGTACTGACACGTACGTATATTCGTGTTAGATTGTGTTATTACATAAACACAATCCCTTAAAACCTCAGCCCAAGTCACGAAAATACGTGGCTACTTTCTTGTTATATCCGCCCTGCTTTCTCTTTATACTATCTAGTTAACACCGCCCCCAACCTCTTTCTTATCTTTTCTCTCAAACCACAGATAACAGACTCTCAAAACAATCTTATTTCCTCCGTCTAAACCTAATCTCAACCACCAACAACCAAAAACTCACAACTAAATCTGCTACCCTCTCATATCATCTATACCTCGATCGAAGTCACGTACCCCAATCACCAAACTTCGTATCTTTTGCTTTGATTAAGTTGTGAACGATCTCATCATCTCATCTTCAACCCACGAATGATTCAAACAACCTTGATACTTGAATAAAGAACGAGGCTCCACAAGAAAAACAACTTCAAGATCTTTTGATTAAGGTCTCGGGTAGGTGTTTAGCATAAGTAGTTGCTTTGCGAGTTTTTGGTTTTGATTGTTGTGAATGCTGAGTCTGATTGTTGAGTCGTTGTGAGTGTTGTGTTCAGTCGAGAGTCTTGTTGAGTCTAATGGTCGAGTCTGTGGTGTCTTTAGTTGGTTAGACCGTTAGAGTCGAGTGATGAGGTCGAGTGGTTGTTGAAGACAACCTGTTGAGTTTAGGTTTGGCTTCGAGAGTGAAGTCGAGTCGTATAGATGATTGTCGAAGGGGGTTGGTTTGTTCAGTTGGTTGAGTTGAGTCGAGTGGTGATGTGTTCGAGTCTTATGTTTGAGTCTGGGTGCCGTTGTGTTTGAATCGAGTGAGGGGCAGGTTTATGTTTCGAGAGTTTGAGTTTCTTTTATGTGAGTCTGTCTTGGTCAGTCAAGTGTCTTATCCGGAATAATTTTTCTACTGCTTATCTGGAATGCGTCTTCTACTGCTTATCCGGAATGCGCTTCTACTTCTTATCCGGAATACGCTTCTACTTCTTATCCGGGATACGCTTCTAGATGCTATCCGGAATAGAACTTCTTGATACTATCCGGAATACGGGTTCGACTGCTTATCCGGAATATAACTTCTAAGTATTATCCGGAATGCAACTTTGTCTTTATCCGGAATATAACTTGTCACCACTTATCTGGAATCCTTGTTCGACTTCTTATCCGGGATATTGCTTCGTGATACTATCCGGAATAACACCTATAGCTTATATGGAATACTCGTTCGACTTCTTATCCGGGATATTGCTGCTAGAGACTATCCGGAATGTAACTATATCTTATCCGGAAAATGTGTATTACGTCTTATCCGGAATACTGCTTTTGGATACTATCCGGAATGAACTTTCTGAATACCAGATCGAGACAAAAAGTGATAAAGACTTATGACTGACAGATTTGAGAAGATAAAGACAAAAACCTTGATATGAGAAAATATTACCCGAGACAAAAATCTCGATATAGTTGATAAACTGATACTCAAATGAGACAAAAGTTTATCTTGATATGACCAAACTTTATAACACTGATGGAGAAAAAAAAATTGATAAAAACACGTAACACCAAAATTTGATAATAGATTTATGAACGATCCAAGATTTTCACTTTATAAAAAACATTTGACCACCAAATCAATAGATAAAACACAGTCAATCCTAAGATTCAACCATAGCTCTTGATACCAATTGTAGAATCATAGTTTCTTAAGATTGTAGATGTGTTGTTGATTTATCTAAAGAGAGGGATGAAGAAGGAATAACTAGAGAGAGAAAGTTAGAGAGAGAGAGGAGAGAAGGAGAGAATCAAAGATGTGATTAATCAAAAAGTGAAATGAAGAATGACCAACCCCCCCCCCCCCCCCTAACATGCTAGGAGGGGGTATATATATCCCACCCTACATGTGGGCTATATGGGATATATGTTTACATATTGGATCACGAGCCCAATACTTGAATATATCGTTGGAGTGACCGATCCTTTCTAAATACGTAAAAACGTATTTCCAACACATTTTAATATATTGGCAGAATTACATGTGATCAAACAAAATCACATGTGCTTTAGTACGAATCACATGTGATTTAATATGAATTACATGTGTGATTTAATGTGAACTACACAATCTAGTGCAAATATAGATACATTGGGGAATCTCAATCATATTGAACATAATTTTCTTCAAGATCAAATGGGCCATTACATGAACTGGAAAGCAACGAGATATACATATAAAACACATTAAAGAATTACATAGATGCAACACAGTTGGCTATAGCCAATACATCATGGAAAAGATGTTGAATATAATATTCTTCAAGAGCGAACCATTCTAGCGGATAAAAGAACTTCTACTAAGAAGCAACAAGTTTTGCCATTGCCAATGCATCAATGGCTGGCAAAAGCTTTGCCACATCTCTTGCTGCATCTCTTTTTCCTCTTCTACAACCGCCTTGTGAATCAACAAATCCATTCCTCGAGATGCCTATCTTGCTTCAAGCAATCTATCTTTCAGCAGTTCGGTACACATATGTATTAAAAGAACAAGCCCATATTGCTTCGTCTCTCCAACCTCCTAAAACAATAATAAGAAACATAATTAGATCACTCAAAAAACACGAGAAGCAGAAAAGTAACAAACCAAAGACTCATTTTTTTTGCAATATGCTTATCTTCATACCATATTTGTGACGCACTGAGCGATCGAAACGATAGCTTTAGCCCGAACCCACATATTTTCATGCCTGTCGTACATTTTTACCTTGTGAGGTACATGGATAGGAGTTGTTGATATCACCATTGCCTTAAGTGTTGTATCGTCTTCTTCACATACAAACTTTTTATGTTGGGAAGCTTCAACATAGCTAGACCATCTGTTAAAATCAAACAAAAAATCTTAATGACCAGTTTTTGAGTGTAAATTAGTAATTTTAGTTCATTACCATATCATTTGGTCAACAACATCAGAAGTAGAGAATTCAAGCAACTTATCATCATACATTTAAAAAGATCAGCAGCAGTCACCATAACGTTTTCCCAGTTTGCATACGAAACACAAATGAAGCTTTCTAATCAATAGGGCAATAGTAATAAACCATTGTTTTTTTTGAAGAAAACAACTAAAATAAAAAACTGTAACTTAGATCCTAGAGACTATAAAGAAAAAGTAACTTGTCTCCTAACCCCAAAGATAATCAAGAGAAATACGAGATCGCACAGAAATAGCTACTGACTTGTGTACAGATCGACTGCAGAAGACAGATCGACGATTGATCAACGGATCGATGACGATCGACAACAATATGAAAGATCAAAGACGGTTTACGATGGTGGTTCTTATGTGTTTTGATTGTCAACGAGAGTGCGAGTGGAGCAGGAGAGATAAAAAGGAGAGATAAAGTGTAATAGAAATTTAATTAACTTGAACCGTAAGATTAAGGTCAAATTAGTGGCTGAGATTGATTCCTTTGATATTTTGTTAGAGGGTGTTCCCTACGGATCTTTTGTCATAGTTGAAAGATAACAAAGATACTAATATTAATTGATTGTGTCATTACATAATGAGGACTAGATATGTATTTATAATGAATGCATATATTTGTAAACAAGCTACCCTAACCCAAAATCTAATGGGCCTTAAGCCTAAAGGCTTGGGCCTTGTCTAACACCCCTCGTAGTTTGAACGGGAGGCTTCTCGAAGGACAAACCGGAACACATGATGAAAGCTCTTTCTTCAATCATATTCTTTTCTTTGTTGAGACAGAAGTATAATTGTAAAACCCGTATGCTTTTACCATGAATAGTACCCTGATAATCGTACGTACATTATTTAAACTTTCCTTTCATAACATGAATACGTGTCACGAACATAAATTACAAGAATTACGTACATGTTATTACACGATAAATATTAAGTACGTGATAGTTCACGATTATTATTATAGATAATAATTAAATCACGAACATGAATTTATGAACGTAAGAATCACGAACATATAATTATGTAATTATGTAATTATTATTACGATTACGTATGAGTAGATAAGATAACACGAACGTTTAATAATAAGGTCACGTAAATACGAACACGAGAACACGTAATAATTTAGAACACGGAAAACTACGGGTTTCCCCTTGGTGGGCCCTTGTAGCCGCGACACACACAAAGAGAGAGGGGGGCCCAAAAGCCCACTTTTTGGTTTAATTAAAGAAAACTAAAACTACAGAGTTTTCATAAAATATTTTTACAGAAAAAAAACTAAAACCCTAGCTCCCTTGGACCCCATATCCACGGCACACACAAGGAACAAGGAGGATCCGATTTTGATTTTTGGATCTTTGATTTTTGGTTCGTGTTCGTGTTATTTTCAATCACACGTCAAGGTAAAACATAAAACCTTAATCTTTAATCTTTTATTTAATTATGTTTATGTTAGATCTTTAAAAAAAACATGCTATGGGATTAAATAAACATGGGAAAAGGGTTTGTTTGGCTTGGTTTGTGGTTCGGCAGCCAACCGAGAGTCAAAGGACTCTCGGTGTCCCTTTTAAGCCACAACCGAGACCCCCTAAGGGGCTTGGTGTGGGTCTCGGCGCAGCAGCAAGCACCACCGGCTTGCGCAGGTGGCTGTTTTGGTCGGACGGGGGGAAGCAGCGAGGATAGCAGGGGGAGACCACTGGCTTGTGCCGGTGGGATCTTCAAAGCTGGCAACGGCTAGCCACGACGCAGCAGCGATAGCAGCCGCCACTGTTGGCAGCGTAGCCACTAGCCGCCCCCGCAGCCGCGACTGTGGATGGTGGTTGGTGGTGGGGTTTTGGTTCGGGCCGGTTCACGGGTTTACGGGTCCGGTTCACGACATGTTTTTAATAAAAATAATACATGGGTTCGGTTTATTATTTTACAAGCATTTTATTTTTATAAGTTAATTAAATTAATTTGACATGTCATATAATTAATTTAATTAAAACATGGACTTAGATTTATTATTAATATTTAATAATACATGATTTTAACCTAAGTATTTAATTATGAAATTTAGACTAAAGTAATTAGTTAATTATTAAAACATGACATATAATTAATTAATCTTCATGACTTAGGTTATATTAATATAAATATTAATACATGTGTTAACCTAAGTATTATATACACTTTAATTTAATTAAATCATGTTATATTTAATTAAATCTTATAACATATAGTTTATTTAATTTACATGCATTAATTAATAAACTATACTATAAATCACATGACTTAGTATATTTAATCAGTAAAACTTAAACTTATTTTATTAGCTTAATAATCCAGCTTATTTCTAAATATGGAAACTTTCTATTTTTAGAAACTTATCTATTTTAAGCAGTTAATCTATTTATAGAAACTTTCTATTTTTAGAAATTTATCTATTTTAAGCAGTTAATCTATTTTTGGAAACTTTCTATTTTTGGAAACTTTCTATTTTTGGAAACTTTCTATTTTAGGAAACCTGCTATTTTTAGGAAGTTACTTATTATTACACAACAAGTATAGTAATACAAGTAATACTTAATCAGAATATCTAGAATAGATGATAAACACAGTATAATGTTAAAATCAGTAAAACAAGACATGAACATATAAAACAAGCTAAGACATGATATAAAACCAGTTACGTACACAGTAATCAGAACACTTATACACGTATACTATTTATGTAGCATTAGTGAGATCGAAGTAGGACTCTCTTCCGTTCGTCTTCTTCGTTCACTGGACACAAGGTACGGATTCTCCGTCCTTTCAATATGAACATTCTTTTCTTTTTAGGATTTCCCCGTATGCAGCCAAATGTTTTCCCAGTATGTGTTTTATATGTTTTGTTTGCTTATGTTTAATTAAATGCCAAAGCCATATACATGCGTGACCAGTTTCACCTAGTTATGGAGGTACCATAACCATAACACTGGAGGCACTAGTGTTATGACTTCACCACGGAGGAGTGATAGCTCGTGGCGTCCCTTTCAGCTTTTGGCCATATTATTATGTTATCATGTGGGGCGCATGGGTAGGGCTGAGCATCGGTCTGGGATCGGACCGGACCGGCCAAGACCGGACCGGACCGAGGACCGAAATGGTCCAAAACCCCTGACCAAGACCGGAACGAAATGGTCCGGTCCGGTCCGGGTTTGTCCGGTCCGGTTCGGTCCTCGGTCCGGTCCGGTCCTATTAGGCATAATCGATAAGATTTTGGTAAGACCGAACCGGACCGGACCGGACCGACCGGACCGAGGACCGAATTCGTCCAAAACCCCGGAACAAGGACCGGACCGAAATTGCTCGGTCCGGTTCGGTTCGGTCCGGTCCGGTCCGGTTTTCCGGTCCGGGTCGGTTTTGGGTCTGCCGTGCTCAGCCCTACGTATGGGTACATCCTAGGTTACATGTTTTTAACAGATTATTCAGGTTAATGTGGTGTGTGCCTTGCATCCTTCACAAGGATCTGATCCCTCCTACCCAAACTTATATTAATTAGAGGCAACCCCTCTAATTGCATGATGAGGTCACCCCTCCAAGTGTTCATGCACATTGATATTTCATGACCTATATTGGCTAATGGTTAACATGTCAAACAGTTTTCGTAAGATAAACATAAGGCTTTTAAAACTATAAAACCAGTTTTACTAAGTTATACCAGGTTTCCCAGGACTTAATAAATTCCGCTGCTATATGTTGTATATGCTTATGTTATTCATTCTATGCTTGTATATCCGTGCACTGAGCGTTATGCTCAGCCGTTTTCCTTTCATGTTCCCAAAACGGCAGATACTCAGGGACGCTCGTAGACTCTAAGCGTACGTGCATATGGATTGGAAGCTTTCTAGCCTTCATTACTTTATGCATTTCATCATACATTTTGCTTCTTATTTCTATGGACATTTTTTAGTCCTTTTCCTTTACAGTACTTATGTTTGTGTGTGATGAGCTTTTACTTTGGGGTACCGATGTTTGTTTCCGGTATTTCCTTTATGGTCATGTAATGTTTAAGACATTTATCCTTGTATGCTTTGATGACACGCCATAATCACGCGTGACATTCCATTTATCAAAATGGGGTGTTACAATTATGGCATCAGAGCCAAGGCTTAGACTTGTAGGCTCTCAAAACACGACCTGTGATTAGTGGGTAGTCACTATGGTCTTCCTAGAACTGACAGTCGGTTTTCATGCATTCATTGTTTTCATGCATTCATTGTTTTCATGCGTTCATATATATCTCATTGTCGCAGGTTTATGACTAAGTAATGGTTGGTACAGGACTGACCCTATTTAGTCGCATGTGCTTTTATCGAAACTTTTAACTTTGGGACCGACCCATTGGCGTCCCCTGGCCATGTCTTTTATTTTTCGTGAACTGACCATAGGCGTTCACTCTCGCGTATATAAAAGTTTTCATAAAACTGCATCATGCATTGATATACTAGTTTTCCTGCATAAAATTTTTCTCATGATTTATTGGTATAAGATTTTTTAATGTATATATTTTATGTTTTGATCAGTTTAATCATGTATTTTTATGTTATACTGTCAAATGGTACTCACACGCGAGCAGGAACAACTCAATGCAGCTGTCCAAGATGCGATGCAAGCTTTGCTTCCTCAGCTGAGGAACGAAATCAGGGCTGAGGTGCAGGCTACCAACAATCAGCAACAACACCCAGTACCTCCTCCTCCAGCAACATTGTTCACATGGCTGGAGAGATTCAACAAGCAACGCCCTCTATCATTCGAGAAAACTGATAGCCCAGTGAAGCTGAAAGCTGGTTGGCTCACATTGAGAACATTTTTGATGCAATGGGTTGTGACCCCGTCTTCAAGTCGAGGTTGGCCTATTACAAGTTCGAAGGTGATGTGCTAGGATGGTGGAAGGCACTCAAGCAGTCTGAGGGAGGTGATGATTGGGTGGTTGGTTTGACTTAGGCTCAGTTCAGGGAGTTAGTGATGGGACAGTTCTTTCCCAAGGCTGAGCAAGACAAGCTGAAGAGGGAGTACCACGGAATCAGGCAGAGAGCTGGGGAGAACATCAACGAGTTCATGCAGCGCTTTCTTCGTTTGGCTAGTTTTCTTGGCGCAACAGCAGGTACTGCCGAAGAGCAAGCATACCACTTCCGGTGGACTCTTCGTACATCGGTCGCCAACAACTTGGTGTGTGCTACTTTCAACACGGTGGCACAAGTTTCTGATGCAACACGTAAGCTGGAGATGCTGCAAGAAAGAGAAGAGTTCAGGAAAGCAGAGAGACCCGAGAAGAGGTAAACATTCGTTATTCAGCGGTGACCATACCGAATTCTTTCAGTATATGTCAATATTTATATCTCTTTTAAACTGCATCTTCCAGACAGAAGACTGGGGACCGGTCTCAGCCGGCTACTCAGCACCAGCCTACTCAGCCCAAGGGAAACGGTCAGACTCAAGACCGTTCTGCTACAGATAGGCGTGGCGGTAATGATAATTCCCGTAACAACGCTGGAAACTCCAACAGCAGCAGGTCCTTACACTTACTCATTTTCTTATGTTCATGCAATAGTTTATAATTCTGACACATTAGCAATCTTCTACCAGGAATCATGGTAACGGGAGGGACTAGAACCAAAGAGGTTCACAGCCTAACCGTCCAGCTATCACTTGTATTACATCTTACAATTTTCTGCATTGTCCTTTGTACCCATAAACCATGTCTCATGTATACTGTTTTTAACAGGCTCCCAGCCAACAAGGGCACCTGCTGGAGGGTATACTAATCCTCTTTGCACTACCTGCAACCGTAGGCACCCAGGGACATGTCGCCGCGACAGCGACGCATGCTATAAGTGTGGCCTTACTGGTCATCGTATGAAGGACTGCCGCAAGGGCGAGATGGAGGGCACATCTGGACATGCTGATTCCAAGCCGCCTCCTACTAGTGGACGCGTTTACACGACTTCTCGCGATCAGGCCAACAAGTCTACAGGTACCATCACTGGAATCTTGTATATGTATGGTCAAGCTGCATGTCTTTTATTTGACACGGGTGCTACTCATTCGGTCATTGTTACTGCTTATGCTAAGAATGTTAGGATATCCCCTATTCCATTAGAGAATGTACTAAACATCTCCACGCCTTTAAGAGACTCTGTACGCATAACCCATGTGTACAAGAGCTTTCCCCTAGAGTTTGATGACAAGATCCGTCCTGTTGACGCACTTCCGCTGGAAATGAATGATTTTGACATGATATTGGGCATGGACTGGCTATCCAAACATCATGCCACCATAAACTGCCATACATATCATGTCATCTTCTGTGATGTTAATGCACCAGAGTACATTCACAACGGGTTCGTACCCGGAAGGTCTGTACAAATCATATCAACCCTGCAAGCACGTGCACTACTTTCACATGGTTGCGAGGGCTATCTAGCTATTGTTCATGACATGGATGCTAAATCTCCATCAATTCAGAATCAACCGATAGTGTCAAAATTTCCAGATGTATTTCCAAAAGAACTTCCGGGCATACCACCTGCACGTGAAGTAGAGTTTAATATCGAGCTCATCCCAGGAGCTGAGCCGATTTCCAAGACTCCTTATCGCATGGCTCCCATAGAGTTGAAGGAGCTAAAGGACCAATTGCAAGAACTTCTGGAACAAGGCTTTATTCGACCGAGCGCATCTCCATGGGGCGCACCGGTCTTATTCTTAAAGAAGAAGGATGGCAGTATGCGTCTTTGCATAGATTATCGCGAGCTCAACAAGATCACCATCAGGAATAGGTATCCTTTACCACACATTGACGATCTGTTTGACCAACTCCAAGGGGCAAAACATTTCTCTAAAATTGATATGAGGTCGGGCTATCATCAGCTACGGGTTAAGGAGCAGGATATCACCAAGACTGCTTTCCGTACACGCTTTGGGCGCTATGAATTTGTAGTCATGCCATTCGGCCATGATAGAAAACCAGTTACGTACACAGTAATCAGAACACTTATACACGTATACTATTTATGTAGCATTAGTGAGATCGAAGTAGGACTCTCTTCCGTTCGTCTTCTTCCTTCACTGGACACAAGGTACGGATTCTCCGTCCTTTCAGTATGGACATTCTTTCCTAATTAGGATTTTCCCGTATGTAGCCAAATATTTTCCCAGTATGTGTTTTATATGTTTGATTGCTTATGTTTAATTAAATGCCTAAGCCATATACATGCATGACACTTGTTTATCAAGCTCTTGGCTTGAGGTTAATGCGGTATTTTAGCCGTAATCCATATGTACTTAACTTTATTTTTTGGTTAATATATTTTACCGGGGTTACTCCCTTTACCAAAAAAATATACATGCATGACCAGTTTCACCTAGTTATGGAGGTACCATAACCATAACACTGGAGGCACCAGGGTTATGACTTCACCACGGCGGAGTGATAGCTCGTGGCGTCCCTTTCAGCTTTTGGCCATATTATTATGTTATCATGTGGGGCGTATGGGTGCATCCTAGGTTACATGTTTTTAACAGATTATTCAGGTGAATGTGGTGTGTGCCTTGCATCCTTCAAAAGGAGCTGATCCCTCCTACCCAAACTTATATTAATTAGAGGCAACCCCTCTAATTGCATGATGAGGTCACCCCTCCAAGTATTCATGCACGTTGATATTTCATGACCTATATTGGCTAATGGTTAACATGTTAAACAGTTTTCGTAAGATAAACATAAGACTTTTCAAACTATAAAACCAGTTTTACTACGTTATACCAGGTTT
This sequence comes from Glebionis coronaria, assembly GCA_025667525.1. Lineage (NCBI taxonomy): Eukaryota > Viridiplantae > Streptophyta > Magnoliopsida > Asterales > Asteraceae > Glebionis > Glebionis coronaria. Next base: position 409,293 of record JANFOE010000060.1, read on the forward strand.
TCTAGGACTTAATCAATTCCGTTGCTATATGGTGTATATGCTTATGTTATTCATTCTATGCTTGTATATCCGTGCACTGAGCGTTATGCTCAGCCGTTTTTCTTTCATGTTCCCAAAACGGCAGATACTCAGGGACGCTCGTAGACTCTAAGTGTACGTGCATATGGATTGGAAGCTTTCTAGCCTTCATTGCTTTATGCATTTCATCATACATTTTGCTACTTATTTCTATGGACATTGTTTAGTCCTTTTCCTTTACAGTACTTATGTTTGTGTGTGATGAGCTTTTACTTTGGGGTACCGATGTTTGTTTCTGGTATTTCCTTTATGGTCATGTAATGTTTAAGACATTTATCCTTGTATGCTTTGATGACACGCCATAATCACGCGTGACATTCCATTTATCAAAATGGGGTGTTACAATAATTGTATTTGACGGCAAAGTTGTGTGCTGCTTGCGACTTCCTCCTTTGCGTGGCTTGCTTTGCCTTTAGGTAGGAGCAACATTTTTATACCAATTATTTTTGTAAAATGGCAATGATCTCTGACGAGAAAACAAAAAATAATAGTGATTGAGGAAAAATATATATGTTGATTGTATTGGAGATGTGTTATGACGGCTAGGGTTTTGGATGCTAGGGTTTATTGGATAAAGAAAGACTACTTATTAAAATCAATAAATCAGAAAAAAAATAAAGCGGGATCCCTCCGAATCATCGGCGAGTGGCCGATGACCGGAGGATAACTATTTTTTTGGTAACCACGATTTCTGACCCATTGGCCGACTAATTCACGGGGTTTGAGCACACCGCCACACAGACTCAAACCAGGTAAAGCCCTCCCCTTTTCAAGAGGTTGGCGTGGCCACTTCGAGTTTGTTTGCACTTAGGAACTTGAGACCTCACACACTTTGGAGTGATAGCCATAAATTCTTTTGCCACTAAGCCACCCTTGAGTGGTTTGAGGATAACTATTTTGTGATGGGTTATACCTAAAGCTCTTATATCATGAAAGATAACAAAGATACTAATATTGATTGATTGTGTCATTACATAATGAGGATCGCATATGTATTTATAATGAATACATAGCTTTGTAGACGGTTATGTATGGCCCAAACCCGATTGTGGGTTTGGGTCCATTAGGGTTAGGTTTGCTTGTTCAATAAGCCATGTATGTGTTATAATACATTGGCAATCTTCATTATATAATCACACAAAACATTCAGTCAGTATATCACATCTTTCATGGTATCACAACTCTAGGTAAGATACATCAATAAATTTTGCTATCCTCCAATCATCGGTTACATGCCTATGATCCGGAGAGATTCCTTTACTTTTGCTTTATTACTTTCTTACATTAGGTTTTCTTTTTCGTGATATATCCATAAACCCTAAACCCTAGCCGTAAAAAAAATTATGTTCAGTCACCTTCAATCAACCATTTTTTCCTTTATTTATTCGTGTTTGTTGTGTCGAAGATTCAATGCCATTTTTCGAAAATAGTTGGTTAAATATTGTCGCACCTACCTAAAGGCAAAACAAGCCACGCAAAGGAGGACGCCGCAAGCAGCAAACAACTATGCCGTAGAATACAATTATATTTTCGCTCAAACAAAAAAAAAGATGAAGAAAAGAACTTGGGGTTCTCAACATTTTATCGCTTGAACGTTCGGAAGCCTCCCGTTCAAACTGCGGGGGAGTATTAGACGGTTATGTATGGCACAAACCCGATTGTGGGTTTTGGGTCCATTAAGGTTAGGTGATACAAGAGATTTTACTCGTTGAAAAGTTCGATTCTCGGAATCCTCTCGAATTGATCTCAGTTCTAAGTGGGATGATTTGTTCTTGGTGATAAAAAGTAGTTTTGGTTTTCTATTCTATTGAAAAGATAAATGACTAACGTAAATTAAATTATAAACTTAAATCAATTAAAAAGTAAAACTAGGATAAGAAATTAAATCAAACAGTACTGGAAAAATACCCTTACTGAAAATGGTCTATTCGGAAAGTATGTCTATGCGGAAAAAGTGCTTTATGCGGAAAAAATTGCCTTATGCGGAAAATAAAGTCTATTCGGAAAAATGAACCTATTCGGAAAACAAGGCCAATTCGGAAAACATTTTCTATTCGGAATAAAATGGCTTATGCGGAAAAAGGACTTACTCGGAATATATGGACTATTCGGGATATACGAAATATTCCGAATAAGAGACGAAACCAACAAGCTATGCGGAATGTTGGAAAGATTCCGAATAAAAGAAAAAGAAACTGGCTATGCGGAATATTGGAAATATTCCAAGTAAGAGAAAAAACAAGAGATGATTCGGAATAAGTGAAATATTCCGAATAGGGGACGAGTCCAACAGCCTATTCGGAATAGTTCAGGTGATGAAGAACAGTAACAGCAACGCCAAAACAGGGCAAACGGATTTTAATCCAAATCGACTTAAATACTCAAAAAGGTTTTACCAAACTAACCAATAATCATTTAAATACCATAAGTAACAAATCCCAACAATAAAAACACTAAATCAACAACTTTTTAAGATCAAACTTGAATTAAATAAAAAAACTTAAGAACTTGCAATAGAAGATAATGAAGAACAAGATGAATGAAAAGATGGAATTGAAAGATTAATGTAAAAGTAACAAGAGTAATGATTAAATCTTACAAGATTGAAAGGAAATGAAAAATCACCAAACACCCTAATGGTGTTGGTGATGAAACGACCCTAAGGAACTGGGGAAAGAAAAATGAAAAACTAACTCTCTAAAATGTGAAGGAAAACCCTATATATAGTCCTAGTGGTTGGTTGGTGAGTGGGCTTTCTCCCTTTCTTCTTGTCTTCTCGTCTTTTCAGAAAAGTTGACGTTTTCGATTCTGATTCGGGATTTGTCGACGATTAAATTCAACTCGTCTTTTAATTTCTTTGTTTAATAGACTTGAATTTCTTCGACATATGTAAATCTTCCATCTTTGGTCCTTTTCTTAGATAAATCTTCAAATAGGCCCATTGACTTCAAATCTTTTGCATCTCTTGGACAATAGACTTCGTCTTTAGTCTTTTTCCTTGATAAAACCCGTGCAATCCCATGTTTTCTTCAATATTCATCCGTTTGGCTCTGAAAACACAATAAACACAAAAACCACGCATAATTCCAAACAAATGATATTAAATACGTGTTTTGGTCTTGTTTTAGCCAGAATTAAGTGGTAAAAGGATGGGTGTTTACACACCTATCAAATCCCCTACACTTAACCATTGCCATGCCCTCATGCAATGCTTAGTGATAAAGCAAATTTTACATTTTTCTCATAATTAATCAACCTTGGCCTTATTCAAATACTACTAAAAATTAAAATACTAAGAGAACTTAAAACTTTAAAATAAACAAAAGGATAGAAAACCATTTTCACTTGAAAATAGCTACATGGAAATAACTTGCAAAGAGATCAATGACTTACATTAGGGCTTTGGTGCTGCGAAGATTTATCACCCCCAAGTTTCACGTTCCCCAAACTAAGCTTAAAAACGAGATCATTGTTATCATAAGTTAGTAAATCAAACACTTACACACATGGCTTAATTAAATGCTTAAACTCCCTTATTCCTAGTTGTATCTCTTATATTTTATTTTTGTCTTAGAATGATCATGAAGATGCATTTTTGGACTTATTTCGATAGTTTATTTAGGCTGAAAGCAAAGTAGGACGATTTGATCAATAGTTAGCCAAAGGACAAAATCTCTTATAACTGCTTCTCGGGATATCAAAAAGTTCATATCTTGGCATAACTTGGTTCACGATTTGAGACCTTTCTCGGGCCGATATTTGGCATGTACTTCATACTTCATATCTTCGAGAGACGTTCTTGAGATAATGGTCTTCTCATCATAATAGAATTTCTTCACTTGGAGACTTTTGAAGGGTACTCCAATTTTGTTGACCACGACTTCATGATTATTTCTTCAATCTCTAATTGGGATTTTGAGATACAACGATCCGCCTCCTTTTCGGACTTGGATCTATTTATCCTCATACCTTGTTAGGGTCTTTTCGGATAGACTTCTCCATGATCTTTATGGGAGTTGATTGCTTTTCGTCGTGAGTCTTGATCCTTCATATTGATTTTAGGAATAATGCTTTTCACATCACTTTGGATCTTCAGCAATAAAATGGAATCCTCATGCCTTGTTAGGGCCTTTTCGGACTCGCCAATCTTCGCGCCCCGCTTCATAAGTTATGCCTTGGCTATGAACTCTTATCATTACCGAGCAACTTTTAAACGATCTTGGGCTAGAAGCTAAGTAACTTTTCAAATCGTACGACCTTGCTTATTGCAGATAAATTATTAGCGAGTGATGGGAGAATAGGCAAATAATTACACCAAGTGAGCTTGCGCAAGAATACCGACTTATAATTGACTCTATCATTTCTCGTCCTCCACAATTTAAAATCTCAAATAATGAGACTCGTGGACACTTAGCCTAATAAACCAATTAAGGTCTACATGGTTAAGGATACTAGCTAGAATAAACTTGGATAAGTCTATTCGGGTTAAGTCAAAATAAACGCAACAGGCCTAATAGATCTAAGATTTCAAAACTAGCTACACCACTTTATTAAAATTTGACTTTATTGCGGGATATATACATATGAAAGCAACGATAAAAATTTAAAAATTACAACTAAATGGCCAAAGTTAATAAAAAAATTTGAAAAATGTTGAAAAATAGGATTTTCTGGTTAAATGAAGGCATTTTCATGGAAAAGTCCACTTAAAACTTCGATAGAAGTCCCCCCTACACTTAAGATAAACATTGTCCTCAATGTTTAAGCATGTGGGAAAAGTTTCCCCTACACTTATGACATTGTGCACGTTGGTTAACTCAAGTTAAGGAAGAAACGACTAAAGTGATCAATTTCAAATGGGAGTATGAAGAAAATTGAATCACGATAGTTGAGATATAGAACCAGATTTCGGATAACACGGGAGCACGGTTCTTTCAAAGATTCCAAGATTGCAGTTATCCCTGTAATCACATCACCATACAAACACAAACGACCAAAATAGGTCCTCCCCTACACTTAGGGGGTTAAATGGATAGATACTCGGGCTGCCTCCCGAGGAGCGCTTGTTTTTGATAACCGAGTCACGAGCCTGACTCGACCCAAATTCAGTTCATGGGGAACGTGGTGAGGGATGGAATCACCTCCAGAGAGGTGTCCTCACCAAAGTACAACTTCACTCGTTGGCCATTCACCTTAAAATTCGGTCCATTAGGTTGAGCGAGCTCGAGAGTACCATATGAAAAAATTTCGGCAATGGTGAATGGGCCGGACCAACGAGATTTGAGCTTGCCCGAAAAGATTTTCAACCGAGAGTTAAAAAGTAAGACTTTGTCTCCAACATGGAACTCTCGGTTTTTGATCTTGGAATCGTGAATGAGCTTAGTTCGTTCCTTATAGATCAAATAATTTTCATAAGCCTCATTCCGAAGTTCATTCAGCTCATTGAGTTGGATCTTGCGTAGGTCACCGGCTTTGTTGATATCAAAATTAGCCCACTTCAAGGCCCAATAAGCCTTGTGCTCCAACTCAATGGGGAGGTGGCACGCTTTCCCGTACACAAGACGATAAGGCGTACAGCCGATCGGGGTCTTGTAAGCAGTACGGAAAGCCCACAAAGCATCATCAAGTTTATCAGCCCATGAGGCACGATGCTCTCCCACGGTTCTTTCAAGAATTCGCTTAAGTCCTCGGTTGGATATTTCAGCCTGGCCATTAGTTTGTGGGTGGTAGGCTGTGGAAAGACGATGATTTACACCGTACTTAGCCATGACTCTAGCAAATTGGTCATTGCAGAAATGAGTCCCACGATCACTAATAATGGCACGAGGCACACCGAATCTAGCGAAAAGAGCTTTCAAAAAGTTAAAAACCACCCTTGCGTCATTAGTGGGTAAAGCTTTGGCTTCAACCCACTTTGAAACGTAGTCAACGACTACAAGGATGTATTTGTTTCCTTTAGATGAAGGGAATGGCCCCATAAAGTCGATACCCCAAACATCAAAAATTTCACACTCTTGTATGAAATTCTGAGGCATCTCGTCTTTATGTGTGATTTTGCCTTGCTTTTGGCAAACATCACATCGTTTAACCATATTGTGAGCATCACGATATATGGAGGGCCAATAAAATCCCGAGTCAAACACTTTTTTGGCGGTGTAGTTGGGACCAAAGTGACCACCGGTGGGTCCTTTGTGGCAAGCATCAAGGATTTCCGAGGCTGCCGGTCCGTCAACACAACGGCGGATAATCAAGTCGGCACATTGTTTGAATAGGTAAGGGTCGTCCCAAAAGTAAGTCTTGATGTCGGTGAAGAACTTTTTCTTTTGTTGAGACGTCAACCCTTCCTTGAGAATTCCACCCGCTAAGTAGTTTGCAAAGTCCGCAAACCACGGGGTTTCATTCGACTTCGAGTTTATAGACATTAAGGTCTCCAAGGGAAAAGAATCATTGATTTCTTTGTTTGGATGATCCCCTTGGTAAGGATCCTCAAGTCTGCTGAGATGATCCGCGGCGAAGTTTTCTGCTCCTTTTTTATCGCGAATTTCGATTTTAAATTCCTGGAGCAGCAAAACCCAGCGAAGAAGTCTTGGTTTGGAATCTTTCTTTGTCAACAAGTACTTCAACGCGGAATGATCGGTATACACAATAGTGGTAGAAAGGACAAGATAGGGGCGAAATTTTTCAAAGGCATAGACAACAGCTAAAAGCTCTTTTTCGGTTGTCGTATAATGCAATTGTGCCCCCGTCATTGTCTTGCTAGCGTAATGGATTGGTTGGAAGTGTTTATTCACTCTTTGTCCCAGAACCGCACCAATAGGAAATCACTAGCATCGCACATCAACTCAAAGGGCAGCTCCCAATTAGGGGTGACCAAGACGGGTGCCTTAGTTAGCTTATCCTTAAGCGAGTTGAAGGCTTCAAGACACTCTTTGGAAAAGATAAAAGGAGTATCTTTTTCCAAGAGGTGGGTCATCGGGCGAGCGATTTGAGAAAAATCTTTGATGAATCGACGGTAGAAGCCCGCATGACCCAGGAAACTTCTCACACCCTTCACGGTTGAAGGTGGAGGCAATTTTGCGATAACATCGACTTTAGCACGGTCTACTTCAAGACCGGCTTTGGAAATTTTGTGTCCTAGCACGATGCCTTCTTTTACCATAAAATGGCATTTTTCCCAATTCAGAACAAGGCGAGTGTCTTCGCATCGCTTAAGCATACGTTCCAAATTGGCAAGGCAAGAAGAGAAGGAATCCCCGAAGACCGAGAAATCATCCATGAAGACTTCCATGGTTTGTTCAACCATGTCATGGAAGATAGCTAACATACACCTTTGGAAAGTCCCGGGCGCATTACATAAGCCAAAAGGCATTCTTTTGTAAGCAAAAGTGCCATAGGGACAAGTGAATGTTGTCTTCTCTTGATCTTGGGGATCGATGGGTATTTGAAAATAACCCGAGAAACCATCAAGAAAGCAGTAATATTCATTACCCGCTAATCGTTCAAGCATTTGGTCCATAAAAGGTAGAGGGAAATGATCCTTTCTCGTGGCATCATTGAGTTTGCGGTAGTCTATACAAACTCTCCACCCAGTAACGAGACGAGTGGAAATCAACTCGTTGTGTTCATTGGGAACAACGGTTATTCCGCCCTTCTTGGGCACACAATGGATTGGACTAACCCATGGTGAATCCGAAATAGGGTAAATCATACCCGCATCAAGAAGTTTGATAACCTCTGTTTTGATGACTTCATGGATTTTTGGATTCACCCTTCGTTGGCTTTGAATTGTGGGCTTAAAGTCGTCCTCCATGAGAATTTTGTGTGTGCAGAAGTGAGGATCAATTCCACGAATATCAGAAATCTTCCAAGCGATAGCCTTCTTATGATCTTTCAACACGGCGACAAGTCGGGCTTTCTCTTCATCCTTCAAATCCTTAGCAATGATGACTGGCGACTTCTTCTCTTCTTCGAGGAATACATACTCAAGATGGGGCGGCAACTCCTTAAGTTCCAAATCCGGAGGATTTTTGACGGGAGGCGTATTCGAAGTCGGAGTATCGATAGCAATAACAGTGGGAGATGGAGGGGAAGGATTGTCTTCGTTGAGGAGGTTTGCAATGAAACTGAGATCTTCATCCCAATTGGCAGTAGAATCGTCATTGTCTAAATTCACATCTCCCAAGGTGGCTTCCAAATCTTTCCAAAGGAAATCACTTTCTCCAAATAGAGATAGTGATGAGTCGATAGAGGAAACGGTCTCAACATTGGGAAGAGAGGTAGGAATATTTTTACAAGCATCTTTGAAATGTTCTTCACAAGCCTCATCAAGAACGTCAATACAATTAACACTCTCGTAAGAATAAGGCTGTTTAGAAAGCTTTCCCATGTTGAAGACTACTTTATCGTCACCCACTCTCATGATAAGCTCACCGGCTTCAACATCAATGAGAGTGCGACCGGTCCTCAAGAATGGACGACCAACAATGAGTGGCACACGGGGGTCCATCTCGTAGTCGACGACAACAAAATCAGCAGGGAAGGTAAATTTGTCGACTCCTACAATGACGTCTTCGGCTATCCCCACTGGATAAGCAACCGTACGATTGGCCAATTCCAAAGTCATTTTGGTGGGGACTAGCTCTGGGAGAGATAATTGCTTCCAAACACTTAGAGGCATGAGATTAATACTGGCGCCTAGATCGGCTAGGGCCATGCAATTATCTACTCCCGGGAAATTGCAAGGGATAAGAAAACGACCCGGATCACCAAGCTTAGTTGGCAATTTCCTTAAGAGTACTGCAGAGCAATTCTCATTAAGTTGGGTGTTGGCAATATCGAGGAGCTTTTCCTTGTCGCTCAGAAGATCTTTAAACATTTTCGCGTATTTGGGCATGTGAGCGAGAGCCTCAACGAAGGAGATATTGAAATTCAGTTGTTTGAACATTTTTAGGAAGTTCGAAACCTGAATATCATCCTTGCTCTTTTGCTTCTCTTTCCTCAACCTAGATGGATAAGGTATATTGGAAGAAGAGGAAGGCTTTGGGAGAATAGGATCACTCACAGCCACGGGTGGAGGAGGGGTAGAAGGAAGAGGTGGAGAAATTGGGGAAGGAGAAGGAGGAGGAATAGGAGCAGGTGACTCGTTCTCCTTAGTCACAACCACCGGTGGAGGTATAGGAAGCTCGGGTTCCTTGGTACCTTTGCCACTTCGAGTGGTGATTGCTTTCATCTCCCCTCTTGGGTTCGCAACGGTGTTACTCAGAAGAGTACCCGAAGAAGAGGGTTGATTACCTTGGAAGAAACTAGCCATCATGTTCCTCAGATCATTAGTTTGGCTATCCAACGTGTTTCTCATGTCGGCTCTCAAATCATTTCCTTGCTTGACCAAGTCTGCTTTCAAATTGCGCACTTCCTCTTGGAGATTTCCCACTATCACATCATTGGTTCTCATGTAGGTTGCAACCTCTTGGTGTAATGCAGTGGTGGTTTGGTTGGGAGGAGTATTGTATGCAGGTGGTTGGTAAGCAGGTTGTTGGTAGACTTGATTGTTTCGTTGAGGCGGTTGTTGCTGCTTGTGAGGAGGGATGTATGGTTGTCGAGGTTGTTGTTGTTGTTGAGGAGGACGATTAAGGTTTTGTTGTTGGTTTGAGTTGGTAGGAGGGAAACCAGGTGGTGAAAGATAGTTGTTGCTGCGGTAGCTAAGTAAATTACGGTCACCTTGAGGTCTAGCTTGATAAGCAGGTTGAGGATAGGTGCCATATGCCGCATTCACATTCTCTGCAGGGTAATCTTGGGTGGCGGTACAAGTTGTGTAAGAGTGAGGACCACCGCATATCTCACAAGGTTGGCTGACAGCGTTCACTTGAGCGTTTTTGGCGTTGTTGCTGTTGTTGTTGCTGACGGTGTGGGTGACAAGCGATTCAAGAAGCGTAGTGATTTTGTCTAATCGCTTGTCGCTGTCACTAGTGCTAGCACTAGCGACATTGGTCCGAATACTCTTGGTTTGCACACGAGACTTATTCTCAATGATGTCCCAAGCAGCATTGGAAGTCTTAGCCAATAGATTACCCCCCGAGGCACTGTTCAGTGAATCTTGGTCACTCATGCTTAAACCATTGTAAAAAGTATTAATTTGATGTACTTTGGTAAAACCATGTTGTGGGCATTTTCTTAAAAGATCTTTGAAATGATCCCACGATTCACTGAACGACTCATCGTACTTTTGTTCAAAATTTATGATTTCATTCCGCAATGCGGTAGTACGAGAGGGTGGAAAAAAGTAATTGATGAACTTTGTTTCCAAATCCGTCCACGAGAGAATACTCTGTGGCGGTTCCTTAGCAAGCCAATGCCGGGCTTGTCCCTCTAAAGAAAAGGGAAAAAGTTGTAACCTGATAACCTCTTGTGGAACACCATTGAATTTGACCGTGTTGGTGAGTTGCAAGAATCTCTTAATATGGTCATGTGGGTCATCAATGGTTCGTCCCAAGAATGGTTGAGCGGAGACCATCTGGATAAAGCCTGATTTTAGCTCAAAGTTGTTAGCGGCAATTGGAGGTATGACAATTGGATCCGTGTTTCCATCTACATGAGCTTGCAGCAATTCAATCATCGGGCGATTATCCGGAAGGGGCTCATTGTTGTTGTTATTGTTCATGTTGTTGAAAGGTGGGTTGTTGTTGTTATTATTGTTTGGAGGTGGGACACCGGCCATGTCTAAGTGATCGAGAGGCTCGGGCTCTTGATAAGACGTGGATCGAGTGCGCATACATCTGCAAAAGAACGAACAAAGGAAAACAAAGCAAAAATATTTTTGGTTTTTATGTTTTTTTAATTTTTTTGTATTTTTGAAAATTTTATATTTTTTAGGATTTTTTTTTTTGAAAATTTTTGTGAAAAAGTAACGTTCACGGGGAACGGATCCCAAAATCCAAGTTCTCACAAAAAACTTTTGATCTTAACGAGAAGAGCCGGCAGCGGCGCCATTTGATACAAGAGATTTTACTCGTTGAAAAGTTCGATTCTCGGAATCCTCTCGAATTGATCTCAGTTCTAAGTGGGATGATTTGTTCTTGGTGATAAAAAGTAGTTTTGGTTTTCTATTCTATTGAAAAGATAAATGACTAACGTAAATTAAATTATAAACTTAAATCAATTAAAAAGTAAAACTAGGATAAGAAATTAAATCAAACAGTACTGGAAAAATACCCTTACTGAAAATGGTCTATTCGGAAAGTATGTCTATGCGGAAAAAGTGCTTTATGCGGAAAAAATTGCCTTATGCGGAAAATAAAGTCTATTCGGAAAAATGAACCTATTCGGAAAACAAGGCCAATTCGGAAAACATTTTCTATTCGGAATAAAATGGCTTATGCGGAAAAAGGACTTACTCAGAATATATGGACTATTCGGAATATACGAAATATTCCGAATAAGAGACGAAACCAACAAGCTATGCGGAATGTTGGAATGATTCCGAATAAAAGAAAAAGAAACTGGCTATGCGGAATATTGGAAATATCCCGAGTAAGAGAAAAAACAAGAGATGATTCGGAATAAGTGAAATATTCCGAATAGGGGACGAGTCCAACAGCCTATTCGGAATCGTTCAGGTGATGAAGAACAGTAACAGCAACGCCAGAACAGGGCAAACGAGTTTTAATCCAAATCGACTTAAATACTCAAAAAGGTTTTACCAAACTAACCAATAATCATTTAAATACCATAAGTAACAAATCCCAACAATAAAAACACTAAATCAACAACTTTTTAAGATCAAACTTGAATTAAATAAAAAAACTTAAGAACTTGCAATAGAAGATAATGAAGAACAAGATGAATGAAAAGATGGAATTGAAAGATTAATGTAAAAGTAACAAGAGTAATGATTAAATCTTACAAGATTGAAAGGAAATGAAAAATCACCAAACACCCTAATGGTGTTGGTGATGAAACGACCCTAAGGAACTGGGGAAAGAAAAATGAAAAACTAACTCTCTAAAATGTGAAGGAAAACCCTATATATAGTCCTAGTGGTTGGTTGGTGAGTGGGCTTTCTCCCTTTCTTCTTGTCTTCTCGTCTTTTCAGAAAAGTTGACGTTTTCGATTCTGATTCGGGATTTGTCGACGATTAAATTCAACTCGTCTTTTAATTTCTTTGTTTAATAGACTTGAATTTCTTCGACATATGTAAATCTTCCATCTTTGGTCCTTTTCTTCGATAAATCTTCAAATAGGCCCATTGACTTCAAATCTTTTGCATCTCTTGGACAATAGACTTCGTCTTTAGTCTTTTTCCTTGATAAAACCCGTGCAATCCCATGTTTTCTTCAATATTCATCCGGTTGGCTCTGAAAACACAATAAACACAAAAACCACGCATAATTCCAAACAAATGATATTAAATACGTGTTTTGGTCTTGTTTTAGCCAGAATTAAGTGGTAAAAGGATGGGTGTTTACACACCTATCATTAGGTTTGCTTGTTCAATAAGCCATGTATGTGTTATAAATACATTAACAATCTTCATTATATAATCACACAAAATATTCAATCAATATATCACATCTTTCAATAGTTAGTAATAATGATTTTGTTTGGGTTGGTGACGGTTGGCTAATGGCTAATCGTTGCCTCTAATTTTTTATTGAGTTAATATACACAGAGGTTACTAAAGTTTGGCCAAAGTAACGATTTTGTTACTAAAGTTAAAACCTTACACTTAGGTTACTATTGTATGCAGGTTTGATGTATTTGTTACTAAACGTTTAGAAAAACTATCCCGCCTTTACTCATGGGAGGGGTTACCGGTTACCTTATTTTTTGCCAAATAGTAGTAACAAAATCGTTATTTTGGCCAAACTTTAGTAACCTATGTGTATATTAACCCTTTACGTTTTGGTCAGTTTTTTCCGCTTTGGTTCGTACTTTAACGTTTTCGTCAGTAATTTTACGTTTTAGTCAGTAAATTTACGTTTTCGTCAGTAATTTTACGATTTCGTCAGTAAATTTACGTTTTCGTCAGTAAACTTGCGTTTTCCTCGTAAACTTAGGTTTTCGTCAGTAAACTTACGTTTTCGTCAGTAAATTTATGTTTTCATTAGTATTTTTACGTTTTCGTCAGTATTTTACGTTGAAGAAGACTTAAAAATACTGATGAAAATGTAAGTTTACTAACGAAAACGTAAATTTACTGACGAAAACGTATATTTACTGACGAAATGTAAATTTACTAATGATAACGTAAATTTACTGATGAAAACGTAAAATTACTGACAAAAACGTAAAATTACTGACGGAAACGTAAGTTTACTGATGGAAACGTAAAATTATTGACGAAAACGTAAATTTAATGACAAAAATGTAAATTTACTGACGAAAACGTAAGTTTACTGACGAAAACGAATGTTTATTGACGAAGACGTAAATTTACTGACAAAAACGTAACTTTACTGGAGAAAATGTAAGTTTACAGACGAAAACGTAAGTTGGAGTCCACGTAGACATGCAACTTATAACTACGGGTAAAAACATTATGGAAAACATGAAGTTCAGGTAAACAATACATTAGTAACCCAAGTGTAAAGTTTTAAACTTTAGTAACAGAATCGTTACTTTGACCAAACTTTAGTAACTTGCGTGTATATTAACCCTTTTTTATTTGATGGTTTCTTTGGGTTGGTGGTTTCTCTTGATTACTATAAGGTTAAAGCCATAAATTACTAACGAATTTTACTTTTTTCGATATTACATATATAAAAGATAAAATATTTATATAGCCATTAAACTTGTTGGTACTGGCTATTATTAGTAATGTGAAAATATTATATTTCACGTCATTCTTTACCCACGTAGCATTAAATGTCGTTAAGTTTTTCCACATATGAATTTATAAAAGACTAAAATACCATTGTCTCTTTCTTTGTATCATCTATCATCTACCCATCATTCAACTTAATCTTTCATCTACAAACATTATTCCCAGTTAAAAAAAACATAACAATCCCAACATAAACTTATGAACGATTACTTTTTTTTATTTGTAATCCTTCTTAAACCCCAGTATACACGAAAATCCATATCTCATATCGTATAATTATTATACACCAATAGAGATTGAGATCATTATTAAATTTGGATAAAAAAATTAAAAATCGAATCAATAATTAGATCTTGAATTCGTGATGAGATCCCATTTTCATTTCTTCAAAGAACAATGAAACACGGATTATAGATCTTCAAGTCCATGCAAAAGGCATTGAATTGGAGGGTATGGTTGGGTAGCAAAAAATAAATTTTGCCCGTTTTAAATTTATGATTGAGGTTAACTCACATCTCATTTCCTCTTTCGTTCTTATTACCTCCTTCACATATCCTTGTCGTAACGTTTGTCATTAGATCCGTTGAACATGATTTTGGGTAGATCTGTTGCTAGTATACACGGAGTATGTGTTAGTGGATTACGTATGTGGCAAAAATGGGGAGGTTTCAAGATGAGGTGGTGTCTAGGTGGAAAAAGAAAATATCAAAATTGAATATAACCTGTTAAAAAAGTGACGTGTCGGTTTTTTTTTATTTTATAACCTGCTAAAACAGTAGTTTTTGAGAATGTTTGTAATGTTAGAAAATTTTGTAAAAGTTCGGTTGTTATAATAGTATTATATGTTCTATTTTAGTAATATTAAGAAAAAAACAAAAGTTTGATGATAATTTCTGATTTTAACCCATTATTATATCACATTTAACACATAAACAATATGCGAATCAACATTCGTCTACACATAGTATCAATCAATAATAGCTAAAGCATGTTTATGGTGTCACGTGTGAATTACACGTGCTTGTGTAGAGAGTGAGTTTTAATGAAAGCTTCTCGTGGTGTGTTTTGTGGTGTGTTGTTAAGGTTGTCTTTTGCTCTTTAGTTAGCGGGCTCATTTCACTTGAATGTCTCCTTTGATATGGCTAGGGGTGTTTATAATTTGAGTCTGATCCATAAAAATCGAAAATAAAATTAAATTGAACCTGAATTATAATCTTTATAATAAAATTAAATCGAACCTGAATGATATGGCTAGCGGTGTTTATAATTTGAGTCTGATCCATATAAATCGAAAATAAAATTAAATCGAAAACCGAACTTATTCAAATATCTATATTTTTTATGTATAAAAGGATTATTAAAATATAATTTTTATATAAAAAAAATTTATGCTTGAAATAAATAATTTTTCTAAATATCTATATAATTGTATATCTTTTAAAAATAAATATGTAATTTGGATAATTCGGGTCAACTCTATAACCGAACCCAATTAAATTTGAGTTTTCGGATTGAACAATTTTTTTTACCCGAATAATCCAAAACGAATAAATAGAACAACACGAGTATAACGAATTGAAAACTGAACTGAATAAACCAATTTACATAACTTTATGGGTATAACCGAATTCAAACTAAAAACCGAATAAATCAAGTTAGACTAATTATTTATTTATTTCATTACATATTTTTTTGAGCAAATAGCATAAAAAGGTACCCATCTTATGCTTAAATTCAATTAAAAGTATTCATTTTTTTTCTCAATTTAAGGTATCGATCTTCTTTTTTGTTGCAATGTTGGGTAATTAACAAATTTCAAGGTTATATATTGACGATCGTTTACTTTATTATAGCATCGCTAGTCCTTTATATTAGCGATACTTTAAAAGAAACTCAAAAATCATTTTTTTACAGTTTTCGACCATTTTCGTCCGTTTTCTATTTTTTCCGTCTGATTTTTACCGTTTTCGTACGCTTTTTATATCCTTTCGCCCGTTTTGTTTGTCAGTCTTTCACCGTTTCTGACCGTGTTTGTCCATTTTTTTTTTGGGTAAAAGGGACGATCCCCGGTAAATTATATTAAAACCCAAAGCCGATAAGTACAATGGAATGTGACTGAATGTCACATTAACCTCAAGCTACAGCTTGAACAGCCACATCGAATGACATACCATTCGACTTACCTAAATACAAAGGATATGACACCACTAGGAAAAAACCACCTAATGGTACAAAGACAAAAGGAAACAACTATCATCTAAAAATAGAATTTGGAAGATCCCAACGCCTAGCATAAAGCACTCCCTGTGTAGTACGCTTGAAACCACACGACATCAACTTCATTCTTACAGACGAAGTAACGCAAGAGACAATCTGATCAATCGTCCGTTTAACCTTCTTGAAAATCCTCCAGTTACGTTCTTGCCAAACGTAGTACGCAGAAGCCGCAACCACAAGCTTGGCTATAACATTCCTAGAATTCCTGCTCTTCGCATTACCACCCAGAAAAGACACAATATCATATATATTATGCGAAATGTGATCAAGACCCGCCTTACCCTTCATTTGACACCAAACCGCGCTAGCAAAAGGGCAATCAAAGAACAAATGCTCGTGCGAGTCCTGAGTAACATTACATAGAGAACATGTAGTCCCAAGGTCACTCGAAAAATCCCATACACTAATACGGTCCTACGTCTTCACCTTATGGTTAATGATTAACCACATATTAAACACGTGTCTAGGGATAGCCATAGAGAACCACACCGTATGGAACCAAGGAACTTTATTAGCTCTCGGACGAATACATTCCCAAACATTAAGAACTGAGAACCTCAAACCTGTACCATCTTGCACTCTTCATTCCAGCAGATCGTCTTCATCAGTGATAGGCTGAGTACAAGCATTAAGAAAATGGTATTTATCAAGGAGAATCTGAGGCCATAACCAATCACCATTGTGAGTAACATCACAAACCCGCGAAGACATATTAAGCCCGGCTCTATGAATATCTCTCGGAGTCACATGATTAATTAACGGACTCATTTGACACCATTTGTCATACCACAACGATGTACATGAACCGTTACCAATCTTCCGCCATATAAAATCCCTAATAATCGTTCTCAGCTGCAGAATCTTGCGCCAACACCACGACATATTACCACGGATGGGAACTTGCCAAAAATTACAGCCATTAAGCTTATACACATGTATCCACTTTACCCACAGCGAGTCTTTGAGCGATAAAAGATTCCAGATGTGAGTAACTAACAAAGCTGAGTTAAAAGCCTCCAAACGTCTAATACCTAGACCACCTTCATCTTTGGGAAGGCAAACATACTCCCAAGCCACTTTAGCCTTTCCATTAGAAGAGACATTAGGGCTCCAAAGAAAACTACGCATGGATTGCTCAATGTCCATGAGAACACGGTTGGGAATAACAAACACCGAAGCCCAAAAAACATGCATAGAACTCACAACCGAACGAATAAGTTGCAACCTCCCCGAAATGGATAGAGCTTTATTCCTCCAATCCAGAACACGATTATTAACTTTCTCCATGAGCTCCTTGCAATCTCTAACTTTAAGTCTAGAAGAAACCAACGGAACTCCAAGATATTTAACCGGTAACCGGCCCTCCTCAAAAGGAAGAATATTAAGGATGGAGATCTTGACATGATTCAAGACATTACAAAAGAACGCCGTGCTCTTTGGAAGGCTAGGAATTAAACCCGAAGCAGACTTGAAATCATCAAGACATTCCTTAATCACCATCACCGATTGCACATTTCCATACGCGAAAATAAACAAGTCATCCGCAAAACATAAATTAATAAGCTCAAGCTTATCACAATACCTATGAAAAGTAACGACTCCGAATCCATGATCTTCCTTCTAAACAAAACAGTTAGAACCTCCATAACAAGAGTAAAAAGATATGGCGAAATAGGATCACCTTGGCGAAGACCCCTTTTACCTTGAAAATAACCATGCAATTCGCCATTAATACAAATAGAATATGAAGTAGCTGAGACACACTCCATAATCCATTCTATCATCCGAACATGGAAGCCAAATCCCACAAGAACCGATTTAAGAAATATCCAATCAACCGTATCATAAGCCTTTTGAATGTCCACTTTAAAAGCACATCTAGGAGGCCCACGATCCAAGTGATAGTTATGCATAAGCTCCTGCGTAAGCATACTATTATCCGCTATAGACCGCCCGGGAATAAATGCCGATTGATTAGAACTCACCAATTTCTTCAAACAATTCTTAATCCTATTAGCAATGATTTTGCTAATGCATTTGTACAACACGTTGCAACACGATATAGGCCGATAGTCATTAATCCTAGAAGGATCCTTAACCTTTGGAATGAGGGCTATTATCGTATGATTTGTCTCCTTTAACAGCTTACCATTAGTAAAAATTTCACGAATAGCATTAACAACATCCGAACCCACAATATGCCAAGCTTCTTTGAAAAAAGCAGCTGAGTAACCATCCGGCCCTGGGGACTTATCATCCCCCATAGAAAACATAGCATCTTTAATTTCTTTCTCCGTGACCATACGAATCATATGCATAGCTTCCTGATCGTCAAGTCTAGCAGAGAAGAGATTAGAGCTATCCAAAGGAGAAGTTTGTCCAATATCACCAAGAAAAGCTTCAAAATGAGACACAAATGCAGATGGAACTTTATCATTAGTAAATATGATACCATCACTGTTCGAGATCACATCAATACGACTCCTACAAATACGACTTTTAACAGATTTGTGGAAGTAAGCAGTATTAGAATCGCCATCCTTAAGCCAACTAATTTTGGCTTTCTGCTTGAGAAATGTTTCCTCATCAATAATTGCTTGATTAAATGCAACTAACCTGGCAGCCTCTAGATCAAGAAGATTAGAATTAAAAGGATCATTGTCAAGTTGAACTTGAATAGAATCAAGCTCAGCCCTTAACCGTTCCACATTCGCATGAAGGTTACCTTTGTCAATCAACAGCTTCCTTAATGGCTTTTTCAGGAGCTTAAGTTTCTTGACAACACGAAACATGAAAAAACCACTCACTTGAAACTTCCAAGCATCCTGAACAACCTCTTTAAACCTGTCATGTTTGATGAGAACATTAAAAAATTTAAAGGGTTTAGGCTTAGCTTTGACGATAGTAGGAATACAAAGGACCGAAGGCGAGTGATCCGAATTAACAACCTCTTTAAACCTGTCCATTTTTGAACCGTTATCGACCCTTTTTTACCATTTTTGGCCCCTTCTGGCCGTTCTCGTCCGCTTTTACAATTTTCGACCATTTCCGACTGATTTTTACGTTGTTCTTCACCGTTTTTGATAATTTTCATCTTTTTTACCGTTTTCCCTCTTTAGATTTCTGTCTTTGGTTTACCGTTTTCGACATTTTTTATCGTTTCTGACTGCATTCGCTCATTTTTTATTGTTTGCGTTCGTTAAAAAATAGGCAAAAAATGGTCGAAAACGGTAAAAGAATGGTTGAAACGGTTTTAAAAAGAATGAGAACAGTAAAAAAGTACGAAACGGTTGAAAGTAGTAAAAACCGAACAAGACGGTCACAAGCAATCGAAAACGATTAAAAAATTGATGATATTGTAAAAAAATGAAGAAATTGTAAAAAAATAGAAAAAAATGGTAAAAACCATGCGAAAAGGGTAGAATAAGAACGAAAACCGTCAAAACGGGTTTGAAGTTAATTACAAAGTTCGTCAGTACAAAGGACTAACGATGCAATAATAAAGTAAACGTTACCTTAAATTGAGAAAAAATAAGATAATACTTTTAATTGAATTTGAGCTTAAGATTGATACTTTTTATTCAATTTACCCTATTTTTTTTTATATCAAAAAGCTTAAAAATAGTATTTATTTGTGGCTCCAAATATACGTAAATATTCAAGTTTGAAAACTTTACATTTCTTTTCTCGGATTGTCCTCTTTCTATTATCAATATAGTTGTAGAATTTTGATCGATTTTATGATATTACCACTTTGCACAAACAAATAATTACAAACATGAAAAAAGATTTTACTTAATTAGACGTAAGATAGATAAACACTACTAGCAATAACCACGGTTGATCACGGTTTGTAAACCGGATTTGATTGAAAACCTGTTCTTTTTTTTCCGAAATACCAGACCAAAATGGCGGGTCTATGCCCGGGTCGGTCCGCGTCTGGTCCAACAAAGCGTCGGTTTTGTGTAAGCTCGAATCAGACCGGACTGAATATGAGGACAAGGATGGACCTAGAACCAACCAAAATATGTTTATTCTGGTGTGGTCCGCGTCTATTGTGCCCGGCCCTATATGTGTTTTCTTAAACTGTATCTTTTTGTCGGGCGACAATTATTCTAAGACGAAGGCAGATAAACGGAGCAGGATCTATGTTCCGGTTATATGGAAATTCAATCTGTTCTTTTACATTCCTTATGGCTAATTTAGTTTCACTAAGACCAGGGGCGGAGCCATGTGTGTAGTACCGGGGGGCGTCGCCCCCAACAAAGTTTTCGCGGACACACAAATTATGTAGAAAAAATAGTTAAATTTACGGAAAAAAGATGAGTGCCCTCATACAGATTTTCTGAGTGCCCTCAACAAAGCTAATGTTTTTTAGTGTTGTTGTCGTTTTTCCGATGATCTGAGTCGTCGGAAACAATATTGGAGAAGAAGAGTCAGAGGAAAGTGGGAAAATGAATGTTGGTCAATGCCAAACTAGGCGACAAATTATAATACTACAGTACTCCGTACTTATTTTCTACTGTAATAAACAAATATAACAGGTACTAGACGAAAAATATAACAGTAACATGTTGTACCTTTTCTACTCTTTTTCTTCTTTTACGCAATAAACATTTCTCTACAGTTTTCATGATAAAATTGTTTACATTTTTCCTATGTGTTTTGTGTTCGACATATTGAGCTAGCTATATTTATTTATGTAAAAGTTATGAATCAATTTTTATTTATAGACATCAACAACCTGTGAGAGCGTTAGCTACCGTATAGTGCTTGACGTTTTCATGCTGTGGGCTGATTTTGGCGCCAACACTTAAAACGCATGCTATGCTATGATATGGTGCTTGGCATTTTCAGCTCGCGCTGTGGGGAAAACGCATCCCACGGCGCATTCTACCGAGCGCTCTAAACGTCATTTGCATGAAGTAAAATGAAATTGTTATCTTACTTAAACCTGACCCGATTTGTTCAAGTCATATTGATGATCATTTTATAGCATGTTGCCCCCCATAATCATAATTCCTGGCTCCGCCACTGACTAAGACAGATTTTGCAGTTTTGCATCTTTGATTCTAATTAAAGAAAATATAAATAAGGAAAACAAGATGATTCTCACTCACACACAGGGAACATTCCATCGACTTTCCATTTTGGGAACAAGAGAATACAACTATGGACCTCGATAAGCCTGAAGCACGCGAGACTCATTCGACCCATATCATTTGAAAATCCGACACTCCCTGAACCACTTGAATCTGATCATTTAACTTTACTTAACAAGGAGCGATCTCTATGCCAGGATTAAAACAATCTAATTCTACCCGACATCTCAAACCTAAAAGATACGGTTTGTAAAAATTACAAGTTTGACTTCGGATTTGTACTTCATGTACTGCTAAAACATTAGAAGTAAATTTGTATACAATGATCTCGGTCTCGTTTCTTATACCAATTGGCAAGCCATGTGTAAAGGAACCGACGGGTCATTTTCTGACCCATTTACAACATGATCGAGACTAGTATATCTCACATCTTTACTCGATTCGTGTTACTCTTATCTAGTTTTGGTTTGACCTTTTGCGGGGCTGTTTACTTAGGATCTGTTCATCCAAACTGACGATCTGCTTTTGTAAAACAGCTTATATCAGAAGCAGTTTTCCTAAAGACCTCTTTCGCTGTTTAGCAGCAACGCTCCTCTCCGGATGGTTATCCGCATCTAAAGTAATTAGATATGCATCCAGTTCAAGTCGATGCATCTCAGTTTTTTTGGTTATCATTCTTCTTGTATTAAGTTGTGTTTTCAAACAAATTAAGCACATAAAGAATTTGAACAAAGCAAATTACAGACGAAGAAACAAATAGCATCAAAAGAATTTGATAATAACTAGTGAAACATAACCGGAGTTTGACAAACACATATTAAAAGTCCAAAAAAATCAAGTTTTCATGAGACGTAGCGACGGGCAACAGGATCTTCTATAGAGAGATAAAGGCCATTATCATCATCGGCACCAACATTGTAATACGCAAGCGAGAAATGATCCTCCAAAACACCAGATTTGAGAGTGATGAGTTTCTGTTTGTTTGCAGGAACACGAATCTTTTGAAAAATCCTATCTTTGAAACTGCTCACCGTTTCACATAGACTTTCGACATATATTTCGTGTAGTGTAGAGGATAGTATCACAGTAGGTTTTTTGACGGCATTCGTTGGTATGGTTATACTAACACGAACATGTCCCTGTCATTCAATTGAAGAAGATTACATTCAAACACATATAGAAAAGTAGGAAAAGAATTGTAGGTACGTACCGGATGTTGAGCCAAGAACAAATCCTCAGAGATAAGCGTAGAATCAATTGGGGGCACATTCGCATCATTAATAATAGTACTAAAATCCTCAGAATCGGGTTCCCAGCTCTTGATGATTTCATAAACTTTTTTTTGATTTCGTGTGTCCCAATAAGGAAACCTCTCCATTTTTGCAGCTTCTTTTGAAAGCATCATTGGCGGCTGCGGCTGCGGCTGCGGCTGAGAGAATATCCCTCCCATATTTAGCTTAGCTTAGCTTAGCTGCAAATTAATAGAACAACATATCATACATAACTAGGCTTGTAGCTTAACAGATATATATATATATTGGTTACACGGGCGGATCTAGGGGTTTCAGGGATGCACGGAACCAACGAATTTTTTTTTCAAATGAACCAGTCTCAAAATTATGTATTATATAAATACTCGTATTAAAAATTTTGTACACCCGATAACTTTTGGGTCTGACTCATCTTTTGATTAGGTTCTAAGGCTTAATACATTAACAATAAAGAAACATATATATTAGTCCTACACAATCAAAAAGAAAAAAAAAACCTAGTTTTTTGTACACCCGATAACTTTACGACTCATCTTTTGATTAGGTTCTAAGGCTTAATACATTAACATTAACAATAAAGAAACATATATATTAGTCCTACACAATCAAAAGAACAAAAAAACCTAGTTTACCTTAAAGATCGTGATTATAATTTTGTGTTGCTTACGAATCCATATTTATAAACAAGCCAAACCTTCGGGGCTAAGAAAACTTATTTACAGCAAATATGTTTTTTCCTTAAAACAGTAAATATGTTTTTTCCTTAAAACAGTAAATATACAGTAAATATGTTTTTTCCTTAAAACAGTAAATATGTTTTTTCATTAAGACAGCCTCTTTACTATATTTAACTTCATTGGTGAAACTATCACATTACTCTAACAAGCAACGAAGGTATAAAGCATGATTATAAGAAGAGTTATCTGAGACATTATTAAGAGTGTCACTCGAAATATAAAGCGTTAGACCGAAAAATTACAAAGGTATATGTGGTTACAAGATATGTAGTCCGTGTTTCCTGTGGAATCACACGACAAAACTCGTAGTCGAAACTCAATAGTTTTGGAAATAAGGGGTCAGGATGCTTGTTAAAGGATGTATGATTATGATATTTACCACTGCAGAAGGAACTGCCTATATGACTAAGGCCGAACATTATACTATACCTGGCCGAACCTCAAAATAGGATCGAATGTATTTATGTCCGGTCATCATATATGGAAGTGGTAGAATTTTTCAAGCCGATAATCAAATGTCAAAAACTTAAGAACGAATTTAAAAAAACAACAAACGACTTATATCAACAACTTAAGAACGAAACGACTTATCAGTGGTACTTTCTTAATGAGATGAAGTCATATACTTGGTTATAGTTTTTGAAAGTATCCTTATAGACGAAACAATCTTGATTTTAAAAAGCGTTTTTATGTTACATTGGGTATCCGCATTTCTATCTAATTCAAGTCGATGCATCTCAAGTTTTTTGTTATACTTCTCAGCCTTCTCGTATTAAGTTGTCTTCTCAAACAAATTAAGCACATAAAGAATTTGACCCCGGCTAAGTACCAACGCCAATGTCTAGTTTCATTAGGTTTTCATTAGGTTTTCTAGTTACTCAGTTTTTGAGAATACATTGGTTAACTGAGTCCTCACTGACTCGTGCTTTGACTCGTCTAGTTTCATTAGGTTTTCTGAACACGACTAATCCGAGTTCAAATAAATTCGAGTTCCCGTATGCTATTTATAGCGTTGACTCGACTGACTGAACCCGACCAAAGTGACCCAGTTAACACCCTTAGTGGAAAGTATATGGTTTCAATCTTTTTACATTAGGAACACTAGGTAATAGTATGAGTTAATATTTTTAAGTGCGAAATTAAGTAAAAGTAGCAATAGAATGACTGTCCGAAAATCAGACCGGACAGAAATGTTCCGTACAGGTTTGGTTCGTCGGTCCATTATATGGGCAGGACTGAGCCGAGAACCAAATATGAAAAAACGTTAGACCAAGGGACATATCAAAATATGTTCGTTTCGATCCGCTCGGTGCAATGTCTTAGATATAAATAGGCCTCTGAATATAGAATTGCTTTTCGCGAGAGAATTTACATATCCTGGCTGAAATATTTTTGTCGGTCTTTGGTCCATTATTTTCTGTATTTTGGGTCTTTGATCGGGTCCTATTTAGTTCGATGTTACGCAAAACCGGCTATTATATGCATTGTTGAATTCGGCTTACAATCCTCGGTCCAGAGTTTTGGACTAAATCGGTTTTCGGTCAGGTTCGATCCTGATGGGCCCAGTCTGATTTTCGAACCATAATCAGTTCTAATTGTGACTTGTGAGTGCCAAACTAATTATTTATGAACAATGATATTATCTCAGATTTGAGTTCTTAACCACAATTTGTGATGGCTCAATAAACAGGTTCAAATGTATTTGCATATAGATTCAAGTACTCGTTCGGTCTATTAGTAATACGTAACGATAATGAAATTTAATCCCCGTACACCCTCTTAACAAGCATTCGGACCCCTTTTTTTCGATACCATTGAGTTTCGACTATGAGTTTTGTTATTAGCCTTAAATAAGATGCTCTAATGAACCTTCACCACGGTTAGACTAATCCGGTTGCCGTGTGATTCATGTATCTTGTAACCACACACCTTTCTTGTTTTTCTCTTTCGATATTGTCTCCGAGAACTCTTCATTCATACCTAATTACAAAGCATTACAATAAAAGTGTATGTCTATTATCTAATGTTGCAAAAATAAGTCTTAGCGGCTGATTAATCGAGGATAAATCGCTTGCTATTATCCCTAATCATACTTCAATATATAAGACTTGTTAGAAAGACTAAAAAGATTTGATGGATAAAAATAAGTATAGCTTTAAGCCTTTTAGCACATTAAGCCCATTATTCCAAATTTCTAATAATAGAAAGGGCTAGTTGGTGGATGATGATATGGGACAAAACACAATCTAAAATGTGTGTGTATATGTTTGGAACATATCGAATTTGTAAGGATATGGTGTCATAAAATTTGGGGAATGAGTTGGTACCACCAATTCACACCATGTGCATTTCTTTGTGTGCACCATGTTTTTTATACACTTTAATTTTTTATTTTTTTAACTGCTTCGTTTTTTAACAATATAAACTACTTTGTTAGTTAAGACAAAAGGGTAAAATTATTGATTTTCTTAAAGTAAAAGAATCGGTTACAAGTCTCGTGCTTTAACGAAGTTTAACTTATAAAAGATTTAAGCTATTTTCAATTATTAGAAATCTTAATTTTTTAAGCTTTCAACATTTCTTGTTATAGAAAGATTGTTGTTATTTTTTTATTTATTGCACAAATAAATTATATTAAATTCAAAGTTATTAATAAATTTAATTTCAAAAAATCCGTTACACATAAAATTAAAACACATTTTAATGATCTCATTTTAATAGGCCCATTTTGTATGTTATTTTTCAAAGAAATTAAAAGTCAAAACTTTTCATCACACACATAATGAAAAAGTTAAATATTTTAGATTATGTAAACTCGTAACGGACCAACGTTAACACAAATTATTTAAAAAACTTGTAACCGTCCATTTAAAATATTATGGTAAAATATATTAAATTTTGTGTTGTAACAGGCATTGAGGTTTATAAAGCCCAATCTATACTATTTATACTACTTTATAAAGTATTTTTTTTTAATTTTTTTTGTGTAACCGTAATTTCCGACTCATTGGCCGACTAATTCACGGGGCTTGAGCCCACCGTCATACAAACTCAAACCAGGTAAAGCCTTCCCTTTTCAGGAGGTTGGCGTGACTACTTTATAAAGTATTTAACACATTCTAAATAAGGAAGTCTTAAAAAATTAAGCCAAAAACATTATTATAAAAAAAATTAAAAAGTTAAAGTAATATTATTTATTTTGTAATTAAGCGTCTTTATGTTTAGTCCATTTCATAACCGTCTTCATTAACTTTTGTAATGAGATTTAAATATTTTCGGTTACGTTTTAACCAAAATCATAATTCTATTTTTAATATAACTTTTGTAACGTTTATTTTATTTGAGTATAAAAGTATCATTTGGTTAATGAAAAAACACAACAATTTCTATTCCTTTATCATACTTCTAAAAAATCT
Source organism: Glebionis coronaria (assembly GCA_025667525.1). NCBI lineage: Eukaryota > Viridiplantae > Streptophyta > Magnoliopsida > Asterales > Asteraceae > Glebionis > Glebionis coronaria. The sequence goes on from JANFOE010000060.1 coordinate 435,993, forward strand.
TATGACTTTTTTTGGTTTCTTTTGAGCATCTTAGAAAATTTGTATACCTCATTAAATTCAAAAAGAATGTTTCGCTTCAACTATTACTACGGGTGAACTTATTGTTAGTGTAAATGCAATTACTTAACATGAAAATAAAGATCGAGTATGTGATTTTTTATGTTATTTTTCGAATACTATGCAATGTGGCGTGATAATCTTTTCAATAATATGCATCACATTGGCAATATTGTAGATACATTATCCTCATAATAAACGTACAACTGAAGAACATTCAATCGTAAGAAAATTTTGTTACACGGGTACCCACCGCTGCAGTGCGCGGGTACCCGACTAGTAAATCTTAATTAATACACAAACAATAGAAAATTTTGTCTGAATTTAATGCTTTATAATTGTCGTCTTATTATAACTAACGAGGCATTCAGACCCGGGCGATGCCCCGGATGTATCATGAGTGTACCTCATTTGGTTTTTCTTTGATTTTTATATAATTATGTAGATTAGGTGTTTTTGGTTCATGCAAGTTATACACATGTGTTGCACCGGTCGATTTTAGAACTTTACATCGATGCACTACACATAAGGTTGTATTTAATTGTTCATTGCATTGCACATCATTTCCATGTTATTAAGATTTGTTGCACTGTCATGTAACCTCCATCCGACACATCAGTTTGTATACCAATCCTATTTATCTTTTAACAAAACTTTATAATCCTTCTAGTACAACATCATCTACTTGCACTAAAACTATATAAGAAAATATTTATTCTCATACTTAATTCTTGATTATAAAATTTCAACACTTTAAGATAGTTAGACTTTAAAGTAAACATAAGTACACTATTTTATAAAATGGTTTAATGATCTAATGATATTTTACAATTGAAAATAAGGCCTAAATAAATAGGCAGATTCTATACACATGAAAAAGGAAAGGACCTAAATATATGCATGGCTCATAATTACGTGATTGAGTGATTGAGAGAAATTAGAGGGAGTGATAAATGGACTGGATTCTATACTCCCCCGCAAGATGGAGCGTGCAGATTTCGCATGCCCAGCTTGATAAGTAAAAACTCGAGTTGTCGTGCTCCCAAAGCTTTAGTGAAAAGGTCGGCGATTTGCATTTTTGTGTCAACGTAAAGAGGTTCAATTTCTTGTGATGTAACTCGTTCCTTGACAAAGTAGCAATCCATCTCCACATGTTTTGTTCGTTCGTGAAAAACCGGATTGTTGGCGATGTGTCGAGCCGCTTGGTTGTCACAATAAAGTGGGGTAGGTCTTGTTTGTTCGGATTCAAGACCTTTTAGCAACCACCGCATCCATAAAATTTCGCTGGTGGTAGTTGCCATGGCTCGATATTCTGCTTCGGCTGAGGAGCGGGAGACCACAGATTGTTTCTTGGATTTCCAAGACACGGGAGCCCCCCCGATAAGTAGTAGATATCCGGTTCGTGATCTTCTTGTGAATGGACAACCTAGCCAGTCAGCGTCACAATATGTCACCAAACTCGTACCTCCATGTTTAGGGAAGAAAATACCTTGCCCTGGTGTTGCCTTTAGATATCTTAGAACTCTCATGACAGCATCTAAATGGTTTTGACGGGGGTCAGATACGAATTGGCTAAGCAGGTTAACTGAGTATGTGAGGTCGGGCCTTGTTGCTTGAAGGTAGAGCAATTTTCCTACCAACCGCCGATACATGTTAGCATCCACACGAACATCCTCACCATCCTTTTCGAGTTTCACGTTTTGCTCCATGGGAAAAGAACATGGTTTACATCCTAGCATCCCACAATCCTCTAGAATGTCGAGGGTATATTTTCGTTGGCTAAGTACTAGCCCATCCGTTGTACGGGCAGCTTCTATTCCAAGAAAGTACCTGAGTGGTCCGAGATCTTTGATGCTGAATTTTGTGTCGAGATGGGTTTTTGTATCTTGAATTTTTCTTTGATCGTTGCCGAATATGATTACGTCATCGACGTATATGAGGACTCCAACGAACACTTTTCCTTTCTTGTATGTGAGAAGTGAGTGATCCGCAAAGGATTGTTTGAAATCAAGCTCAAGAAGTACCGATGTAAATTTTTTATACCAATTCCTTGAAGCTTGTTTCAAACCGTATAGTGACTTTCTTAGCCGGCACACTTTCGTTCCTCCCCCGTGATTGTAACCATGTGGCATTTTCATATAGACTTCTTCATGTAGGTCCCCATGCAAAAATGCATTATTCACATCTAGTTGGTGAATAATCCATCCTTTCTTGATGGCAATGGCGATAACACTTCTGACTGTGACTAATTTTGCTACCGGTGCGAACGTGTCATGGTAGTCGATTCCCTCCTTCTGTGTGAATCCCTTGGCAACCACTCTCGCCTTGTACCTCTCTATTTCGCCATTTGGTTTGTACTTTATTTTGTAGACCCATTTCGAGTCTATGGCACGTTTGCCATCCGGTAATTCTTCTATGGTCCAGGTTTCGTTTTCATCAAGGGCCTTTAACTCCTTTTCCATTGCGTTTCTCCAATTTTTGTCCTGCACGGCTTGTTTAAAATCTCTTGGCTCATCATTGGAACTGATGGCCGTTAGAAAGGCTTTGTGGGAATTAGTAAAATTTTCATAAGAAACAAAATTTGCTAGAGGGTATACCGTTGAAGACTGTTGATTAGAGTCGGGATGTGCATGGTCTATTGATGGGGGAAGTTGGACTTCATAATCTTTAAGATGAGCAGGCCTCATTCTGTTCCGTTTTTCACGTCTAAAATTATCGCTTTGGGCTGTGACATTTTCAAACTGAGCAGTAGTATTAACCTCTTCTGGCCCACCAACATTTTCAGTTTCGGTCGTGGGCTGCACTTGATGATCAATATGAGCCTCATGATTCTCAAGGCCCAAATCCTCATTTTCATTTTCTTCTTGCTCATCCAAGTGAGCATGTGGACTGTTAGTCACCAAGTCTTTCAAGTTGGCCTCTTCATTCTTATTAATTTCTTCTTCTTCAATAAAAGGATAACGAAAAATATCCTCTTGCTCGATGACTGTTTCGTTAATTTTTCTTGTAAAAGGAAATATTTTTTCTGCAAACTTCACATCTCTTGACACAACAATTTTGTCATGTTTTGGATCATAAATCTTATATCCCTTTGTCCCGTTTGGATATCCCATGAAAACCCCCGGTCTTCCCCTTATCTCAAATTTATCGCCTTTGGTCTCGGTGTTACGATAGTATGTCATGCAACCAAGAACCCGCATATGGTCATAGTTGGGCTTTTGGCCATAAAGTAACTCATATGGGGTTTTGTTGTCAATAACCTTTGAAGGCAATCTATTAATGATATAAGTGGCGGTTAGGATACACTCACCCCAAAATCGTATTGGAAGATTTGCTTCGACTTTGAGTGATCGGGCTGTCTCGAGTAAGTGTCGGTGCTTTCGTTCCACCACTCCATTTTGTTGTGGAGTGTGTGGACACGTTGTTTCCAAAATGATTCCCTCTTCCGCATAAAAGTTTAACATTTGATTCGAGGTAAATTCTCCACCGTTATCACATCTTATTTTCTTAATGTTTCTTTCAAATTGGGTTTTAATCATTTTGTGAAAATTCACCAAGCATATGCTTGCTTCATACTTATGTTTGATGAGAAAAACCCAAACCGCCCGACTATAGTCATCGACTATTGTCAAGAAATAGCTTGCCCTTGTAAACGAAGGCGTTCTATACTTTCCCCATATATCGCAATGCAACAAATCAAAACAAGCAGTTGATTTCGAAGTACTAATGAGAAAAGGTTGTCTTGTCATTTTTGACTTAACGCAAGAATCACACAAATCACCATTGTTCTTGAAAGAAACATTATTAAGAAAACTTATTTGTGATAATTTCTCATCACCTGCATGCCCTAGTCTTTTATGCCACATATCTCCTGTTACCATCATCGCTTTCCTCCTTTCCAACATCCCCATCTCATAGAGACCATCTTTGCATCTACCCGCTCCAATCAACTTCTTCGAATGCAAACCCTGCATAACAAAGAATTCCGGGAAAAAGGTTACAGCACACTTTAAATCCCTTGAAAGCTTACTAACTGACAAGAGGTTGCACGTGAATTTAGGAACATGCAAAACCCCTTGAATTTTAGTTCCGTTTGGAAAAGTATGAAAGCCTCTTCCTTCTACCGGTATTGCATCTCCGTTTGGAATGATCACAGGGGACTCATTGATTGAGGCAATTCTTCCTTCAAGAATGTCCTTCCTGTGTGTTATGTGTTCTGTACATCCAGAATCAACAACCCATTTATTATTATTATGAAGTTTACCTGCCATGTTGGCCGAGCGTGGTGGTTCCCCTTCTCCAGCCTTCTTCTCTGGTGCAAAGTGATGTAGAAATTGTTCATATTGTTCTTTGGTCAAACCCGCAATGGGTCCTGTTTCTACTTCCACGGAGGCTGCCCTTGGCTTCCCTTTCTCACGCTTGTTTTTCCCTGGCCACCACTCTGGATAACCGATCAGTTTGAAACAACCGTCACGAGTATGCCCGTCACGACCACAGTGATCACAGTGATCTGTGGACTTTGAATCCTTTTGCCCAGTTTTATTGAAGACCTTGTTCCGGTTCATTATTGCTTGGAACGCTGCTGGTTCAACAGATGGTTTCTTCCCTCCAGTTATGTTCCTTTGTTGTTCATCTTCTGCCACCAAGTGGTAGGCATTTCCCAAAGATGGTGTGGGTTTCATGGCAAGAATCTGGGTCCTGATGATTGAGAATTCTTGGTCGAGTCCCATAAGGAACTCATAGAGTTGTTCCTTTTCACGAAGTTCATTGAGAGATTTCCCAATGCCACAGTTACAGCCATCACATTTACACTTGGGTATGGGAAGAAAGGAATGTATCTCATCCCACAACCCACGTAGTTTTGTGTAGTACGCCGAGACCGTCATGCCGTCTTGCTTCGTATTCGAGATGGACTGCTTCAATTCATATGCACGAGGTGCACTTTCTTTGCCAAATCGTTCACGCAGATCTGACCACATTTCTGCAGCGGAATTTGCGTATTTAACGCTACTTCGAATCTCCTTTTCCATTGCCGCGGTAAGCCACCCTTTTATCATCGCATCACAGCGCATCCAAGCCATGTGATTGACGTCGGTTCCACTCGGTTTCTTGATGGTTCCATCCACGAAACCTATCTTGTTCTTTGCGAACAAGAAGTTTTCCATTTCTTGGGCCCAGTCAAGGTAGTTGGTGTCGTTAAGGGCGTCGTTCACATGAACCTGTCTAGGGTAGTCGGAAGGATGTAAGTAGTATGGTGATGTATGATCAGAAGCGCTTCCGTCGTTTTTGGTGTTGTTTTGGTTGGTATCATCGCCGGCCATTTTAGGGTTGGGAAAACGGCGAGGTTGTTGATTGGATTGGTTTAGATGGAGCGTGTATTCTAACACCGCTCTGATACCATATAAAATGGTTTAATGATCTAATGATATTTTACAATTGAAAATAAGGCCTAAATAAATAGGCAGATTCTATACACATGAAAAAGGAAAGGACCTAAATATATGCATGGCTCATAATTACGTGATTGAGTGATTGAGAGAAATTAGAGGGAGTGATAAATGGACTGGATTCTATATATTTAGTATGGGCACGATGGAAATTGGTTGCAGAATCTATCAATTGTGTTGCTTTCTCAATCAAAAGTTGTCTAGAATTTTCAATCAAATATTAGTTAGGTGTTTCTAATTAAGAACAATATAACTAATGAAAAAAAAAATACATATCTTTAGGAATTTATGGATGCAAATTTCATCTTCAGATGGTGTGACTTTTTATAGACAGGTTTGTACAGCTTGTAAATCAAACTTTCTACTAAATAAAGTTTTAAGAATTTTATATATTAAATCACCCATCACTTTTTCTATATATGCATACGCGTTAGATTAGAGTTTCAAAAAAATTGAACAGTAGTAAACGCATTCATATTACCTAATACCCCAAGGTTTTCTTAAATACTACAATATTTGATTATTCAAGGGACAAAACATCCGACCCACTCTAATCTCACTCAACACCCGGTTCATGTTTACCAACTATTAGGGGCAAAGATACATAAGAATGAGTTCCATAATTATTCTCATTTTCAACCCTCTAATTCTTAAACCACTCGCCCCCATTTTTCTATCTATCTCAATTTACAGTAGCACTCCCATCATTAAATTCAACCACAATGACCCATTATCATTTCATTCGTATGTGATCATATTAATATCAAACACAAACCTAATCCCTTTATCTCATACCAAATGTAAATCGAACCTAGATATACCACATACTAATAGAACGAATCTCAACCTAAAGCCTGTTATCCTTTTTTGTTCAAGCCTAGTAAGCCCAAATGATGGCTTCAAGATCTTTATAAAAACGTCTCACTTAGGTTGTGTGTTTTGTTTTTTGTTTTTTGTTCAAGTCATTTAAGATTGATAGATGAATTTGGTGTTACACTCAAGATCTTAATTATCTGTAAAGATATAGAACCTGAGATCTCGTGTTCTCGTGTTCTCTTTTCTCGAGTTCAATTTGAGTGATTGAGAGTGATAGGAGATGGCTTACTTTTTCTAGGGCGACAGTAAGTGGGAATGTGTTAATCACGGCGGGCAGCAAGGAGACCGAGGTTTACCGAAATATTGTATAGTTTGTGTATTGTTTTGTACTGTATGTGATTGTGGTTAGCTTATATATGAGTTGTGTGATTCTTTTGGTTTTCTTATATTAACGGTTACACATGTATAAGTAGTGTTCACATTAAATCACAGGGACACTTGATCTTGATCTAAAAACTTAGCATGTATTAAAAAAATTAGTCATTAAGACTCAACTGTAAATGCAACAACCGTTCTGATTCTAGCACCCATGTTTGGAAGTGATGATAAATGTATTTAATCTTAAAGACACCCAATTTAATATATGGGGACTGAATCTTTATAGATATAAGATAGTTATGCACGAGTCTTTAAATAAACTTTTTTATTATAGTATGTATTAATATCGAATAATATCTTGTAAAATTTATTGGATGTAAGATTTAACTTGGTTTTACATACATGATTATTGAGGTTAATGATGTTGTTTATATTAAACTATTCATATAATGTTGTAAAGATTTTGTAAGTTTAATAAACACATAATAGTCGTTTAAGAAGTTAAAGTATAAAGTTTGTATATATAAGTATTACTAGTTTTAATACTCGTGTATGTACGAAGCTTAAAAATAAAAGAAAAATTAAGTAATGATTTGTTATTGTGATTTTATTTATATTATATGTTTAAAAACAACTAATTTTATATATTTAATTATATTGTTTAAAATTTCATAACTTTTAATATTTTTTTTTAAATAATTATATTTTAGTTATAAATCAAAAAAAACATTTACATCCACGCACACATTTTGAGCAAATAGTATAACGGGTAATAATATTTGAATAAATTTGTTTTGAAGTTAAATATTGTGACATTTGATAAATTTAATAATTAATATTTTTCTATAAATATAAAATTTTAATACTTAAATAGTTACAATATCTATTCACACATGAGTTTTTTACATATATTTTTATTATTTTGTGTTAATACTGGTTGATATTTTGAATAGATTTTTGTTTCGTTAAAGATTTGAATTTGTTTAACTGAAATTTTTGTTATCTTGTTATCGACATTATATGTATTTAGTAGCGTATAACGACTTTCAAAAAATATGAGTCCTTGTAATATGTAGAATCATGTTTATTTATTTTCATCTCACACTAACGTATGAGGTTGTGCCTTTATTTTGATATTTATGTTTTTGTTAACAATAAGTTACATCGATTGCATCGCTTGATTTTGTTAAATATCAAAATATAAATAGAAAATAATTTGTGTTTTCATCTTGATATTTATAAATTATAATCATGTGCGTATATGTTTGTTGAATTTTTAAAACTTCATATATCTTATATTTTTAATGTATAAAGTATAGAGAGTATAAAGTCTCAAGTGGTGTTTGTTCATTTTCAAAAATTATTGAAAAAATTTAAAAATATATATAAGTTTACATTTAAGTTCATATATTTTATTTTAAATTCAACCATTAAGTTGTATAAATCAACTTTTCTTCTTTTAAGTTTTTATTTTTACAGATTTAACACATATACTTTAATAAAAAAATTTGTCTCCATATGATCAAGTTCCTCTACCACAAAATTTGATTTTGACTCAATTGTACCTGATTTTGACTTTTTTTTAACCAATTATATTGCTCGATTATATTTACATATCAAAATTAAGAGACATGATTGGTCAATTTTTTTTTTAAAACTTCTACTTTTCATAAAAATTTTAAAATAATTTAATCATTTTATTATATAAAAAATTAAGTATGTTTTTTCATACGCTAAGTTGTGCTTGCATGTAATATTTATATAAAGTCTTTGTGATGGGTTATTTCGGTTAAAACTTTGCTAACCTATTTGTGGTGTTAGTTTTAGCAACCAGCTTATCCCTAATAAGAGGGGTCTAAAACCGTAGTTTTATCAATATTACCTTTGAGAAACCTTTGAATTCTCAAAATGGCTTAAATCGACGAAGTAATTTTGACCTTGTGCACTTCCACGCGCAGTTCAGCTGTTTTAGAGGGAGTCATGATAAATACCACGACGTTTCTATTTGTTGCGTCATTTCTTTTCAGGTCAACTACATTTTAGGCCGTAAAAAGGTACTCAAAGGCGTAAACCGACAAAACGCAACCATTTTATTTTTTACCTGGTTTCCGATTCATAATTACGAGCCGACTAATCTTAGGACAACTACCGGATAGCCCGAAGTCGTGCGAATAATCTTTTGTGGCCAAAGGGGTTTAGTTTTCTCTACCTTAAATTTGAGCTATTGACATCCACTTTGAAATGTTGATATTCTTACCGTTAAGTCACCCTTTCCTTAAATCGACCACTTTCTGACAGGTACACAAGTCAAATCGTCATTTCCTTAAACAAAAGGGATCATATTTTATCTTGTGAATATTCAACATCTTAGAGTAAACGGAATGAGTGGTTTCATAAGGTGGCGCCAAGCTATGAAGCTAGAAAAAGGATCGGAACGGCGCACCACTTGGATTAAGGCCGTGACATATATATTTTTGAATCTAACGGATATATAGCCCATATGGGGCATCAATACCACTGAAAACTTGTATCAAAGTGTTTCTGATGCCAAAACTTATTTCACTCGCATAACACCACTTTTTAGCTATAACCAGGGACGGAGCCAAGGAGTGTCCCGTGGGTGCCTGTGACACCTATGAATTTTTCCAATGTAGTGTTAATTTTTCAAAAAAAAACATCGATTTCATCCAAATGCATCTTAAATGCACCCGATCCATCGAGATGTGTTTCTAGTCTTATTTAGTTAGTATACTTACAGATAGAAAATAAATCTTCATTGTTACAAATTACGATTCAAAAATTTTATACACTCTGTTATATATGATTTTGGCTTCGTCTCGGGCTATAACACCAACTTTATGGCACCAGTTTTCCTTTGCTCTTAATACATGCACTAATCATCCTTGATGACAGAAAGTGAGAAAGAATTATGATGACAAGGCAAAGCATGAGAAAATATGTACCTTAATGTAATCGAAGATACAAAAAAATGACATGAATGATTCATTTGCAGGCTGCTAATCATCAATATTTAATAGTATTAAGAATCATAATAACTTAAAAGCTTCACGTTTAGTTATTGCATTATACAAGTGGTATGGTATCTTGTGTCAGTCAAAAAGTTTATTAACAAAAGTTGTCTCTCCATTAATTTTGATGAAAAAAGTAATAATATTCCACCTATGATAAAAACACAAATAGGTGAAAGTCAACATAATTTATATTACCAGCTGTTTTAGTTAGTTAGGACGAGCACGATACCGGTCTTAAACTGATCTCGTATTAGATTATTGATATCGATTTTTCGGGCATAAACTAATGGTACCAGTACCGTATCAAATAGCATTCGGATATCGATAAGTCCCGTACCGAATTAATGGTCCTGAAATTTTTTTACCTTATTTTGTAGTCCCGATACCGTACCGAACGAGATTCGAGTACCGAAAATCAGTACGATTCCGGTTCGTTTCGAGATTCATGACGGAATGCTCATCCCTAGTTTTAGTAATGTTTTAAGAGGACATCACACTTAAAATTCGATCTTCGAGTTAAATCATCTAGAAAGATAAACCTCGGGATCCAAAACACTCGAAGAGACTTGCGAAGAGTAACCCTAGAACTCACAACTTCACACGATAGCAATCTTTTTAAAATCAAAATCCAAACTAGTTTTGTCTTTAAAAGATTATGATCGTATGATCATAATTTTAAGATTGTATAGTATTATATATCTTTAATAGCCATTGTAAAATGATGCAAATCTACATATTATTATAAAATGTTTGATACAAAAAGTAAAATTGTGGTTCACAAAACTTAAAATTGAATAGAAAACTTAATACATAGATACATATTTTTATCATGATTATCATGATTTACAAAATCTACATAAGTAGCTTAATACATAGATTAGTAGCTTTTAACTTAAATTGAATAGAAAAAGATGTTGAGATTATATGGTTAAAATCGAGATTTTATTAAGATCATGAGTCGCAAAGATCCTATTTAAAAACGAGTTTGAATTGTAGTATTGTAAAACCGTAAATTTTATCATTGGAATAGAGATCCTAACAACGATAATTTTTAGACTAACATGATTTATAATCGTACATATTACAACAAGGAAACTTTATATACCGTAATATATTATAGCGCATCTTAATTAAACCACCTTTTATTAAGTTCTTTTAGTTGGGTAATATGAATTTTAGAATTTCTGACTTGACATTGCGAACTGACTAATTTCATAACGACTATTTTTTTATTAAGTTCAAACTGTCATTAAGTTGTTACGGAGATTATTTTAGTAATTGTCATAGTTCTAACTTCTGAATGAGAAATGAACTTGATATTTATATGTATGAAAACTCGAATGCAATCGTTTCGACAACAAGTTGAATTATGTAACTTTGAACGTACGTTGTCAAAAACGACTCAAGTTGGATTATACAAAAACGAGTTTTGCTACAGAAAATCATGTCGTGCTGGTCCGCAACAACCACATTTCCGCATACTAAATGATTAACCTTTTGGCCATGCTTTTGCTAGACCGAAAGACGTACATCATGCATCATGGTGAAGAGCAGCCTCTTATGATTTTAACATGGTACCAATGATGAAAGACAAAGCATTTCCCTTTCAATTATACCTTTATTTTATCTTTCCAGATGCATTTATAATTTTGCCTTACAAAATGTCAGGTGGTACACATTTAGCGCGACGTGAGTATGTTTACAGTCGCGTCTCCAACGTGTTGGTAGCTTAATGACGGGTACATAAAATCGAACGTAAGTTATAGGTTTAAATTGTGTTCACGTTTCGTTTAATGATGTTACGTGATTTACCTTCTCGTTATTAGAACGATCATGATAGTAGGATCATATACATATACATACATACGTTAACAAACAGGGTTGTATTAGTTAAAAAAAACCTTCTCTCGTGTGAGGGTTTCATCGATCCTTTGAAATCAGTCTCTCTATCTTTGAGTACGAGTAAAGTTGTACTTTGTATAAGACATGATTAAGTATAGTTGATTTTGTTACACTAAAAATCAATGTTACAAAACAAGGTATATAAGGGCGATTAATCGTCGGTTAATAGCTACAAGGACTTCAACCTTGCCGATTAATGAAAAGGCGATTAATAGCGGTCAACTATGGTCAACGACGATCAAAGGAGGTTAAACTTGCCGAAAATACCGAAAACTCACTGTAAAGTTATGCTTATCACTTATCGTAACTTTTTATATGTATGATAAGTTGTATATTAAGAATAATATTACCGAAAATACCTAAAATTCGTTAAAAATATACAAAACTTGCCGAAAATACCAAAAATTTGCTAAACTACTAATCTGATTAATTACCGATTAATCCTGCCTAAAACGATTACAAGTTATAAGGTGGTACGCAAACACATAATGCTTGATGGTACGCAAACACATTCATCATCATATTTTCTAATGTTTTTGCACGCGAATCTTTGACCCCAAATAGGAATAAACATAAATATATGTTTTTACCCTAAATATTCATCAACTACCATATGTGGTCCTTCAACTTAGTACTCATGCCAACTAGGTTAATCATGAACATAAAAATCTAATAGGAATATAATGATCTATGACAACAATAGTAATGATTGAATGATTCCTTATATTTTACTTTTTCAATTGCTTAATATAATGATGTATATATCATGTTGTTACCTAGACTATTCATCTATATAAAACGATAGCTCGACGATTGTGCTAGCATGATAACTTATAGCTGATCGGGGTCCAATATAACGATATGTTTGTGGTTTATGATTAGGCTTTTTGTTGTAATTCTTCCATACTTCGTCCAGATTTGTCCCTAGATCGTCTAAAAAAGTGAACAACGCGTGCTTTCATATGTCGTATAGAGACGACACAACTACACAAGTATCTTTCTCATCAAGGAAAATGTACCCTAGACGTATCGATAAAACGAAAGACATTTATCGTATGAAGGTGAAACATCATGCATGAAAATGAAAACACAAAAGAGAGTGGGGCTGAATTTACACAAAGGCAAAAGTAGAAGGTGACTTATCAAGGTGCACACACTTGTCCAAGATATGATTCTAGCTTATCAAATAATACTACAAAGGTAGCTTCCAAAATCCATCTCATAAAGACATTTTATATGTGTCCCATGTTCATCTTAATACTTACAAATTTTCACAACTCCAAACTCAAGATTATGAGCTACACAACATCACTTTAAACACTATGTTGCCTTTTTATTGGCAAGTTGGTTCTGTATATCTTGTACGACACAATATAATAAACGTGCAACTTACATATTGAAAATTAGGAGCACGTTTATTATATTGTGTCGTACAAGATATATAGATCAAACTTGACTAGACAATATAATAAATGTGCAATATCTAACACGATTTTTTTTAAATAATAGCCATATCTAACACTCTTGACGAGAGAACGACAAAAATTATTTAAACTTTGATGGGACTAGTGGATCTACGACGCATTGAGTCACAAATACACTACCTGGACCATTGTTTCCAAATACAGCTACGTGTGGCGGCCGTGTGGATGTGAGCCAATGGACCCAAATCGATCGACACTGATTACACAGAACTCATGCTCATGTATTGTCAATTGAAGAAACACCATGGACTACTTAATTGACTTGAATTTCTAGATATTTTTTTGGTCATGTGAATAGAATTCAATGTATAGTAGCTAATTAACTAGCAAGAGATCGATTACCAGATTACTTGATTGAGACTATACAGTGGTCGGGTGTCGGGCTGCTGCCATGGTGCTCGATCAACCGACCGTATCGATTTGGCCAGGTTCTGGGCACGAATTTGACATTTCTAAATTTATTAGATTTGAACTTATTAGTATGAATATGCATGCTTGCATGGAACACAAAAACCCTACCATTAATTTACCCCTAGAAATATCTTGAAGCATGAGAGGTGAAAATGTAAGGATTAATTCGAAAATTATGTGAACTCGACTCCTCGATCTAGCTAGATCGAGATAACTGAGAGTCGAGTTCAAGTTTTTTTTTTTAACGGCTCGAGTTCTACATATAATACCGCAAGGAAATTATTCGATAACATATGCGGATAAAGATTATGCTTATGGATTGATGGTACAAAAGGATATAGAATTCTATTCTCACACTTTTTGCATCTTAGGGTAAGTGTGTAAACCACACATTACCGATGCTTTTAACAATGTTAACTCAACGTCACATAAACTTTTTATTTCATCGTAAACATCAACAAAACATAGGTCATGAGGCAGGGTGAGAATGGTTCGGTTTGATGCAGTTTTTGATTGAAATCGAACTGCAACCGCCTTTGCGGTTTATATAAAAATAGAAACCGCACCGAACTAAAAACCGCGGTTTCGGTTTTGCGATTTTTTTGCGGTTTACCACGATTTTGCGGTTTTTAACCTCACCGAACCATTACTTGTGACTTATATATTAATTGTGGCTTTTTACGGTTTTTTGTTTAGAATGTTGTTTTTTTTTCGGTTATAACAATGCATAAATTGAATCTAACAAACACGTTACTAATAACTTATATAAATATCAATGATAATATGCATTAGAAGTCTTATAACTCGAATAAAATAGTCGATGTGACGTTTTTTAGTATAAAATAATTATTGTGTGGTGGGGTTCGGTCTTACGGGCGAAAATCGCAACCCAACCGCATTTCTGATTTTTTCTTTTTCTTAAAACCAAACTGTCGGTTTTTGTCGTGGTGCGGTTTCTGCGGTTGGGTTTTTGCGGTTCGCGGTTCGGTTTCTGCTCACCCTATCTTGGGGTATGCATATGATAATGATATGTACAGTGATCGATATTTCAGGTGATGTCCAATTTATTGCTAATAATCTTGAAATCAAAGTCTATAAAAGTAAAAAAATTTAGTCTTCATTATGCTCTATGTAACTTTATCATAATTTTATATGTTCTGATAAGAAGTTGTTTGGTTATGTAACAAACATAGATATAATATTCACTATATAGTTTGTATTTAACTATTTTTAAAATAATAAAATTTACTAGAAAAACACATTACCCAAAAAATAATACACACAAAAATAAAAATCGAACAAACACGAAGTTAACAACAACACCAACAGACGAGTCAATAACACGCACCACCAACATCTCAAGATAAAAGAGAGACAAAACGTTGAGGTGAGGGGGTGTCTCATGGTTTACGCGTGGAGGGGGAGGAGGACGCGACCTCTTCCTTAATACACCTAGACTTATACAAGCCTAGCTAGATCAGTATTGAGCAAGAGTGAAGCTAGCGCATTAAGTTATTAGGTGCACAAAAAAATTATTACAAGTATTTATATAACACATAATTTTAAAACCGGGTTTATAATATAACAAAATTTCATCGAATTTTCATGCAACTGGTATTGGTTCCTCTGACACAACCTTAACACCACCTTTAAGCATGGTACGAATAAAAGGGAGTACAAAAATACCTACCATTTCTACATACATCTACTTTTGGCATGGAAACAAAAACAGTAGAAGCTGACGTGGAGTGTACTAACAACGTAGACAAAAAATCAATGTTTTAAAACCCGGTTTTTTAGTTGATCCGGCTAATTCACCGGTTTACCGGGTCACCGGTTCAACCGGTTGAACCGTCGGGTCAAACCGGTTACATGTCAAAAGAAAAAACTACCAACATTTGAAGTGTTACATAAAAAGATGTACTAACTTATACAGTAGTACAATACCAGTTTCTAGGATAGTCATTGTTTATTTTGTTTCATTTCCCCAAGCACAGTTCACAACTTCACATAAACCAACACAGCATCTCAAAACTTGCTTTACTTTTTGACTTTTTTGCCATCACTCTTCATCCTCAAAAACAACTATCCTATCCTTATTATCATCAAACGAAACCTTATTACTCCATCATCAATCAATTATCATCTTTATAATATTACTCCATCATCAATCAATTATCATCTTTATAAGTTTAACAAAACAAAAACTCAACAAACAAAGATTCAATAAAGATCTTCATATTCATCGACCACAATCACCACTCGAACCCCACAAAGACGAGTTCTCATCACACCAACATCCAAGAAACTGAAAGTTACATAGAACCCAAGAAACAAATATTCAACAAAGATCTAATGATATTAGAACTTTCTTATTTTTTCTTTTCTTTTTTTAAACCGGCCGGTTTCCGGGCAACGGTTTGACCCGGGTCGTTTAAAACCCGGCGGTTCAATCCGGTTCGAGTTTTAGCCAATACTCGGCTCACAACGGACCGGTCATCACTCCGGTTCCCGGTTCAACCGGTTGAACCGGCCGGGTCAAACCGGTTTTTAAAACATTGCAAAAAATAGAGGGATCCACCATGAAAGAAATGATACAATGGAAAATGGAACCCACATGTTCTTCACTGTAACCCCTTAGGTTAACACTGGTTCCCACATACAAAGCATTTACAAGATCCACTTCATCCCCACGGTCTGCATTCCCCATCTAGCCCACATTTGTCTCACTTAACTACAAATATGCCACTATCAACGACTCGATCGGTTTTAGCGATACTGAGTCAACGATCAAGAGGTTGTGATTTCAAGTCTCGAGTTAAACTATGTGTAAGATACTATGTTAGAGAGAAAGTGCATGGTGTAAGTAAGATGTTGTTATTTCAAGTCTCGAGTTATAC
Organism: Glebionis coronaria; assembly: GCA_025667525.1. NCBI lineage: Eukaryota > Viridiplantae > Streptophyta > Magnoliopsida > Asterales > Asteraceae > Glebionis > Glebionis coronaria. The sequence continues at coordinate 452,420 of JANFOE010000060.1, forward strand.
TATGTGTATGATATTATATCAGAGAGTAAGTACATACTATGAGTAAGAGGTTGTGATTTGAAGTCTCTGTTAGAGAGTAAGTACCTAGTATACTTAAGAGATTGTGGTTTCAAGTCTCGAGTTAAACTATGTGTAAGATATTATATTAGAGAGCAAGTACATGGTATAAGTAAGCGGTTCTGATTTCAAGTCTCGAGTTAAACTATGTGTACGATATTATATTAGAGAGCAAATACATGGTATAAGTAAGAGGTTATGATTTCAAGTCTCGAGTTAAACTATGTGTATTAGAGAGCAAGTACATGATATAACTAAGAGGTTGTGATTTCAAGTCTCGAGTTAAATTATTTGTACGATATTATATTGGAGAGTAAGTACATGGTATAAGTAAGAGGTTGTGATTTCAAGTCTCGAGTTAAACTATGCGTAAGATATTATGTTAGAGAGTAGTAAGTCCATGAAATAATGGTTTAACGTACTACAAGTAGTTCAAAGAGTGTGCACTTAACTTTAAATTAAAAGGAGGTTATACTATCGATATTGCTTTAAAAGGTATGCATCTGCATGCATACCTTATAGCTCGATCAATCGTGATGTTTCAATACCCGGTTAACTTGGACAATCGAACTATGAATTATTTGGTTCACGAAAGTCGGTTTTGAGATTAGGTCCCGGGGTCATGTGACCCTCTAGCGAATTTTATTTAAAATATATGGTTTTTTCATAATTCTCCCTTAGAACCATTTTGTAATGTACTTTCTAAAAATTCGAGATGTACTCTTTTAAGCAAAAGTTTCTAGCTTCGCCTCTAGACATACCCCTTATTTTTAGTTTATAATTTATAATCTATAATCTATAATACATTATAAAGAACTTATGTTTAAAGTTGAAAAAATAAAAAATTTCTATATATAGACATAATCTTTAAATAGGAAACAAGTTTATTAGCCACTACACATGGATTCAACCATCGGGTGACGGGTTCGAACACTGAGTCAACCTGGTCGAATCACCGTGTTACGGGTTCGACCACCAGGTCAACCCGATCAAGACCGTTTTGCGGGTTCGCTCACCAGTTCAACCTGTTCGAGCCACCGGGTCACGAGTTCGACTACCAGATCAACCCGATCGAGTCACCAAATTATCGATTCGACCATCAAATTAATTAACATATCGTAAACTATCTGCCGCTATACGCAGGTACACGTCTAGTCTTTTTAGAACACTTGTGTGAATAACTTGAAAAAAATTAATATTACAAAATAGTGCAAAACAAAAAATTCAAATGTGTACAACCTGGGTTCACCAATTGATGTAGCCAGCCAAGTATGGGTCCAAGCCACACGAGCCGGTCTGGGACATTGATTGAACCCATACCTTACACATAGTCATTAAACTTTGACATTTTGTGAATAGTGGTTTGTTTATGTGTAGACATTGATTTAACCATTTCAACAAGAATAATGGGTCATATTCCCATTTGGTGAATGTCACAAAATCCTACTACAACATTTTGGACCACTCCAACTCTATTCTTTTTTATCTTTACATATACTTTCTTTTGCGGTTAGGGCGTTTTAGAGTTATATGTAGAGTTTGTACAACTCTATGTAAAATACAATATCGATTATGGTATATGCAAGTATGCAAACGAATCAAGACGTTGTGAAGTTATTCCAACTAAAATCTAGCTTGAAAATCATAAAAAAAAACTCAATCGAGCTGTTCAAGATCGAACTATATTAAGCTCTTTTGAGTTCATAAGTTGTCACAACATAATGAATTTCTATGGTTGTATAATGTATATGCTCTTTGTTATATGAGTTAAGAACCAAATATGATACATTAACTTATATTGGAGCATCAAGTTCATACTTTATACATGAAAGAAAAATAATTTATACCAAAGTATTTTTTAAAAAAAAGGCAAATTATTATAACTTACACCATTTATCTGGTATCTCATATATCTCTGACGAGACTCCAATATTACATTTAGGGGATACTATGTATATGCTCTTTGCTACATGTGTTAAGAACCAATTATCATATTAGTTATATTTAACCAACTGGCTTAACTCAATTGTTTACCAAATTTTCATTAAGTGGTTTTTTTTGAAAATATTTTTTAGTTGTCTTGGGTTCAAGACCTGCCAAGGGCCTTTCAGACTAAGCGAATAAGGAGTCTAACATAACTAGGCGAGTGTTCAAAAAATACATTCTTACACTTAGATGTCATTGCACGACTTGACTCACTAAACACTAACGTTTTTCATTATAAAAAAGTTATATTTAAACTCATTGGTAGCCAAACTTCCATTTGGAAGCTAAGATGCACATCTAGCCATTCTTACCATACAAAAGAATCTAAGCTAATTTCTCAAAATAGATATACATCACACATTATTCGTAATCAAAACTACTTGCTTGATCCATCATTTTAGACAAAACTAGCTTCCAATTAGGGATTAAGAAAGTCCAACACTTTGCTATCATTGGTAAACTACTATCAACCACTTTGTCTAAGTTTTGACAAGTTACCTAATCATAGACATGTTAAGTAATAAGAACTTAATATAACTACTTTGACATGATTTAGACTTTTAACAACTCGGATCATCCAACAAATCGACGCCATTCGAGCTTAGAGGATTTTCGATACACATACACATTGTCAGGGACGGAATCAGGGGTCTCGTGGGGTCTTGAGACACCGATAGATTTTCCGATGTAGTGTTAATTTCCAAAAAAACATCGATATTTTCAAAATATACCTTAAATGCACCCATCCATCGAAATTAAAAAAGTTTGTGCACTCGGTTATACTTGATAGCAATGTTGCAAAACAAGGTATACAAGACCGATTAATCGCCGTTTAATCATTACAAGGCCCTCAACCTTGTCCATTAATGAAAAGACAATTAATGGATGTCAACTATGGTCAACGACGGTCAAGAGATGTCAAACTTATCGAAAACGTGCAAATTTTGCCTAAAATACCAAAAACTCACTATAAACTTGTGTCTATAGCTTATAGTAACTTTTTTATGTACAATTCGTTGTATTTTACGAACAATATTGCAGAAAATACCTATAACTCTTTAAAAATACCTAAAACTTGCCGAAAATACCAAAAAATTGCTAAAAATGTCAATCCAATTAATCATCGATTAATCTCGCCTATAACGATTACAAACTATAAGGTTTTCGACCAGTCGACTAACGATTAGCGATTTTTGCAACCTTGGTTGATAGTAGTAGTTTCGTCCTTGCACATTGCATATGATACTTGCAACCATGTTCCCAATAAAATGCATCAAACTCACATATACTAAAACTTTTTTCTAACCCTAAGATAAAACATGTACATAATTGATAATTCAGCTCATTTAGGTTTCTTAAACCTTTCTCAATGGAGAAAACATGTGTGAAACTGCATCAACAATTACTAACAAACACATACAAGTTACAACCATCAAATAAATGCAGTTTAGACAACCTCAGAACAAACTTCTACAAACCACTCAAAAAGTCTTAAGAAAATATCAACATATGGACCAATCTCTTTAAAGAAATTTTCTCAAAATTTATCATCTTTGACCCCATATTCATAAATGCAACAAATGGTTACATTACAACTAAGAACACCCAAGGCAGAGAGTTTTCAGTTGTGGCTACTATAAATTATCCACTTTGTGGCCCTTGTATTATAAGAAAAGTAAATAAAAATTTTAAATATATATTTTATCTTTCTGTCAACCTACATTATTTTTTCATATTAATTTTTTCTAAAAAGTAGTTTGTTTTACTTACTAAATTGTAAAAATTTCTTTTTTGTAGACCCACTTTTAGCATTTTTGAAGTATTTTTCTTCTTAACTTTATGGTTATTTAGGAGAATCATGATTAAAGCCAATATAAATCATTGCTAAAAATCATTTTGTATAATCTGGATCCTGACCCGGACCTCAATTCGAACCCGACCCGAAAAGGCAACTAACCTAGCTAGCAATTTCATCATTATTATTGATAAAGAAGAAAATAAATATGTGGTGGTGGGCTATGTTTTAATGTGGTGTTTGATAATATATTTGTATTAATTGTAATAACTTTTTTGAATAATTTTGGATAACATTTAGATATGTGTCATCCTAATATTTATTATAGACTATGATTTTTAATATATTTATATTTTTTCTTTTTTATAATCATTGTTATTATAGGTGTCATACATAAAGCAAATCAGTCTTGATAAGGTTAAAACTTTGGCTGGTTTATATGCTTTAAATCCTTTATAGGCATCTTTTTATGTTATAGTATAATTAACCACTATAATTTTGCAGCAAAATGTAAAGGTGTAATGTAGTGATTTTCTTATTTGCCTTGATGAGTCTAGCCAAGTTAAAAATCATCTATTATTAAATGCACTAAAAAGTGACACTATGACTCTACACATAAAAATATGCATTGTGTATACATTTTCAATTGGGGAAAAAAACGTATTTGGTCAAAATTTTCTCTCTTAATTCGTTTATTGGTTTAAGTCAAATAAAAATGTCGGATTTAATCATAAACAATTACAAAACTGCTTAATTCTACTACATGTTTGTCATGTATTATTTAAAGGTATATTTTTGTAACTATTTTCGGTCTCATACATGTCTTTCATTTCAAGAATAATATTTGTCTTATTATCTTACCAAATGATCAACTGACGACGCTCAACTATCAAATGATCAACTGTGTCAGTATTTTTTCAATTTTCAAAAAAAAAATACATTGACTAGTTTTGGTTGAGCGTCGTCTATTGATTATTTAAAAAGTACTTTTAATTGGATACTTGTCAATTTTTTAGTGATAATGATTAAATCCGTCAAAATTTTATACCATGACCAAAAATTGATTATTAAATAATCAAAATGACCAAATCAGCCATATGTGTAAATTAACTTTTCTGTTAATGACAATAATAAGATACAAAACTTTGGAATAATGCATTTAATTATATACTACTATTTTGAGAGTAGGTATTTTCTTAATGGTTCCTTCTTATAGAAATTATATTGATTTTAGAATCCCAAAAGTGTAAATAGTTATTTTCTTCTTCCTGTTTATTATTTTCATTTTTTATTTCTTCTTTTTAATGTGATGGTTTTAGTATATAACTTATAGCAGGTTACAAAAACTACTTGTTAATCAAATATATATGTACATGTATTTGAAAATGTATAAAGAAAGTTTAATGATTTACGAACTTCATAAATTTATTGGGATACTTTAAACTGTGCATCGAAGAGTTGTACTGTGATTTTAGCATATTACATATTAGATTGTCTCAATCAAAATTTTGAATGTGTCAATCAGTTCTCGTTAAGAAACGGATTAATTGGTGTGACAATCAAAATCAAATTATTAACAATCCATATATATGTCACAAAACAAATAATAGAAGATAGTAACAAGACACACCTTGATGTTTGGTAAAGAGTTTTAAAGAGCATCTTAAAGGGTCAGGTTATAAAGACCCCCCAAAACCCCTATATATACCCTTCTGATTTTTTATTTTTTTTATTTTTTTTTTATTTTTTTATTATTTTTATAATTTTGGTTTTGTTATAAAACTGTGAATCGGAAATTACGGAATCAAAAAAATAAAGTTTAACAGGTGAAACTGTTAAACAGTCAAAAATACAGAACAAAAACTGATAAAAAAACTGTCCAGAAAATAACTGGGAGACAAAAAGTACACAAATAGTGTACTTTGTTTGTGAGGTAGGGGGTACCAATAGGGGTACCCATCTTAAAACGTTTAGGTTTTAACGTCAAAAACTAACAAAATGTTTTTTTGTCAACTACATTTAGCAACACTGAATTCATGGTAAATTAGTTATAAAGAGAAAAAACTGTAATAAAACGATAAATGTCAGTTTTTTGATATATTTGACAACATTAATAAGAGCTGGAGCAGACTGATAGAACGGGTGGCTAGACTATGTTGTTGGAGTGTGGGCTGAAATATTTTGTAAACGTTGTTTTTTAAAACATTTTATTTAGCAGCTTATTTTTTTACGGTTTTTTTCAAATAATGTCGATCGAACGAGAACTATTTTTTAAAATAACTTATATTTTTAACAAAAAATTAGCTCTTGTTTCGATAAACTCTCTTAAGTTTCCGTGCTAAGCCCTTATATACTGACACCGTAAACTAGATAAAAATATAATTTTTGCCATCATATATTATATTATAAAGCCAAATAAAGCAAGGTTTTCAAAATTGGGATCCTATTAAGGATTGTTTTCATTATGCAAGATCGTTATCGTAACATCGAATCGAGAAATATAAAATCGGAGCAGAGTAAATCTTAAGAAGTATTTATATATATATGCCTACAAATTATACCTAAAATCATGCCTACTCCATACATCTTTTCCAAGTGTCATACACATTTTCTCTATCACCACTCTTTACCAATCAATTTATTAAATCCATCAATCACATGTTTAGGTCTAATTGTAGGTCTAAATTTTAGGCATACAATTCATTTTCCAATCTTAAAATCTTACGATCAAGATCGAGATATTATAAAGTTTTAACCCTGCAAAGATCGTATGTAATATCTAGACATTTTTGCTTTGCGATACCAAATCGTAAAATCTTAACATCGGAATCAAAATTCAGAAAATCATGAAATGTCATAAAACAACGAGAGAATTGAAAAAATCGTCATTGTGGTTTGGTCAAATTGCAAGTTTAGTCCGTCAAGTTTCAAAATTGCAAAAATTATCGTGTGATTTGGCAAAATTGCACGTTTGATCTTTTTACGACCTGAAATGACTAAAAAACCTCGTCTTTATTCTTTACTTTTTTTGTTTGAGCAAGAGTATTTTAGTGATTTTAAGGCATAAAAGAACCAAAAGTGTAACACAAAGTTTGTTACACGTACTATTTTTGTAATTTCAAAATTTGACAAACTAAGCATGCAATTTAACCAAATCACAATGACGATTTTTGCAATTCTCTCTAAAACAATAAAAAAACCACACTTTTCATAACAATGGGCTTAGTTCAGTTAGTCACCAAGGTTCCACTAAGTGGTTTATTTGGGAGAGGTTCCTTGGAGGTCTTGGGGTTCAAGACCCTGCCAAAGGCTCTCAGGTGAAACGGATAAAAAATTTAACATAACTAGGCCACTTAGATATCATTGTATGACTCGACCCACTAACCACTAACATATGTCGTTTAAAAAAAATAAAAAACAAACTTTTCACACCATACAATATAAAAAAGTTTAATACAAAACTAAACATTAAATAAAAACAAAAAATTGTGTAGTATATAAATGAAGAAAGAATATTGGCATGATGAAAAAAGTAGGCACAGGATAAGCACGTGTGACTCACTTTTCTTCCTCATTTTGCTAATGCACGCTGCTATATTTCTCACACACTCCACTGTCATTCTCTCTGCCATTGAATCTTCTTCTTCACCATTTTCAAGGTTTCATGTCCTTTTTCTTATCATTCTCCTTAATCTTTTGCTACTTTAGTGTCTTTTGGTTCTTGTGGTGTTTATTTCATAGTGTCAAGATTTTGATTGTAAGGTAAGGTAACATTTAATATGGGTCTTAATACCGTCTAAGACGGTGTTTGCAGAAAGTTGAAACGTACACAACCATACCTTTACCTAAGGCTGTGGTTTTACCAAAGTAGAAAAGGACCTCCGGCCTTACAAGGAGTGAGGATTGTTGAAGTATTACTTTTTTTATGTGGTCATTTAAAAAAATAAATAAAAATTGTTAAAAAAAATGGGTGTTACTACTTTTTATTTTTTATTTTTTTTATCTTGCATGATTTTGTTGTGTTTATTTTATAAAAATGGTGTGTCAAGATTTTTTAAAAAAATCACTTAGGAATTTGATTTAGTTTCTGAGATCTTGTTGCTTTTTTGTGTGTGTGACAAAGTTCCTATATTTATGGATTTTGATTGTTTTAAGAATAAGTTTTTCAATATTTGTTATCTTTATGGTTTCATGGTTTCTGGGATTGTGTCATTTTTAAAAAATTTGTAACATGCAAATTTCATGTAAAAAAAAGCTTAAAGTTTTCATATGATTTTAGGGGGATTCATGATAAAGTTCCTGTTTTTAAGGTTCTTGTTTTATTTTATTTTTTTTATTTTTTCAATATTTTTGGTTGGTTTTTTAAGAATAAATTTTCCAATTTTTAGCTTTCTAATAATTATGTTCTTTTTTAGCTCAAACCAAAATCAAAATCTTGAAGATTTTATATGATTCTTTCATTGTATTATTTAATATTTAGCTTTTATGGAATTTTGCAATTATTATCTAACTATGTTCTGTTTTTGGTTCATATAGGTGAAGACTGATTGAGCTAAGTTCATTGCACTTAATCATGAAAATAATTCAACATTAAAACCATAAAAACAATATACTAATTTTAGAAGGTCAACATTCAACAACAAGAAGAAAAGAAAGTCAACCATGAAGTTCATGAAACTTGGTTCAAAACCTGATACTTTCTACAATTCAGACTCAATAAGGTATGAATAAGTTCATCAAATTTATACTTTTTTGTAATGTTTTTATTTATATTACTGTGAAATCGAATAACTGATTTAGTAACTGTACTAACTCGCCGTTTCAGAAGAAAAAAAAATTAATGAGTATATTTTATTACTTTTGTATTACTTCAGGTCAGTTTCCTCTGAAGTGTCTAGTGATCTTGTAGTTCAAGTCAATTCAACAAGATATTTGCTTCACAAGGTAACATTTTTTATTTTTTTTTTATAATTTAAATTTCATTAATTTATTTACTATTTTTGTGATCTTCCTTAACTTCTACAAAAAGGGTTCTTGTAATATTTTTTAAGTAATGGAATAAAGTAAAAAACTAGATGAACATTTCCCGTTCGGTACGGTACCGGTACTACGAAATAAGGTGAAAAAAAATTCGGTACCACTAATTCGGTACGGGACCGGTACCAAATCGGGAAATTCTCGAAAAAAAGGAAAATCCCAATTTTCCAGTACCGATACCAATATCCAAATCCCGTTTGGTACGGTACCGGTATCATTAATTTATGCTCGGAAAAAAATCGGTACCACTATTTTGGTACGGTATCGGTACCGTGCTCATCCCTAACTGTTTAGTTTTTGATATACTAAAGTGACAAAAATTATAGCCAATTTTGATGATATGTTTTGGGATGAAAGTTAATTAGTTTGCAGTAAATTTTGGTGCACAATGAAGGGGAGAAAAGTATGTTATGATCTGATTTCGGTTTTTGTTTTTGGGTCCAAAACAGTTTCCGCTATTGTCGAAGTGTTTGAGGTTACAAAGGCTTTGTTCTGAAAGCCCGGAATCAGGCCAACATCAAATAGTCCAACTCCCGGATTTCCCAGGCGGCACAGAATCTTTTGAGTTATGCGCGAAATTTTGCTATGGAATTACTATCACCCTCAGTGCGTACAACATTGTATCAGCTCGTTGTGCAGCCGAGTATCTTCAAATGACAGAAGACGTAGAAAAAGGCAATCTTGTTTACAAGCTCGACGTTTTCTTGAATTCTTGTATACTCAATGGTTGGAAAGATTCCATTGTAACGCTTCAAACGACAAAGCCATTTCATTTATGGTCAGAAGAATTGGGAATCACGAGCCGGTGTATAGAAGCTATAGCATCTAAAGTTCTTTCTAACCCTTTAAAGGTTAGTTTATCACATAGCTACTCGAGGCGAGGGAGGGAGAGAGATGACATGTCATGCAACGGAAGTAAAGCTACTACGACCAAAGGGTGGTGGGCTGAAGATCTTTCGGAATTGGGGATTGATCTTTATTGGAGAACAATGATCGCTTTAAAATCGGGTGGCAAAGTGCCGGCAAATCTTGTTGGTGATGCATTGAGGATTTACGCATCTAAATGGCTACCAAACATTTCAAGAAATTCTGAAAACGGAGAAAATGGTGAAAAGTCTCATTCGAATTCAAGAGGTCGATTGCTTTTGGAATCGATCATTAGTTTGCTTCCAATGGAACGAACCGCAGTGTCCTGTAGCTTTTTGCTCAAATTACTTAAAGCAGCCAATATATTACGGGCTTCGTCTTCTTCAAAAACTGAATTAGCAAGAAGAATTGGTGTTCAGTTAGACGAAGCCGCGGTTCCTGATTTGCTAATCCCGTGTTTATCAAATGATTTGATATACGACGTTGATGTCATTTTGAACATATTGGAGCAATTTACGTTGCAAAGTCAAAGTCCACCAACAAGTCCTCCACGAGTCAAAGGGCGGTTTGAGAGGCATAGAAGATCAAGGTCAGCAAATAATGGCGATTTCGAGCTGTTGCAAGAAAGTAGGAGGTCGTCTTCAGCATCCCATAGTTCAAAGCTCAAAGTGGCAAGACTTATTGACGGTTATCTAAAAGAAATCGCTAAAGATGTGAATTTGCCGTTATCAAAGTTCACTGCTTTAGCCGAGACTATTCCTGAATTTGCTAGATTAGATCATGATGATCTTTACAGAGCCATCGATATTTATCTCAAGGTAAACCAAACTCTATCATTCTTAGTACTATTAACTTGTACATATTCGAAAAAAGCTAAACATTGACTTTTGAAGTCAAACGTCGTGTTATGGTACTTATATCTGATCCTGTTGTTGTGCAGGCACATCCGAACCTCAACAAGACAGAAAGGAAGCGCATATGTCGTATACTAGACTGCAAGAAGTTATCTATGGAAGTGTGTATGCACGCAGCACAAAACGAGCTTCTTCCTTTACGTGTAGTAGTCCAAGTCCTTTTCTTTGAACAAGCTCGTGCAGTGATGGCTGGTGGTCAATTAACCGACCTGCCAAGCAACATTAAAGCCCTATTAGCTGCCCAAGATAACGCATCAAGGCCACCAGGTTCCATAAGCACCAACAGAAGCATGGTGCAACCGGAAGACCAATGGAGCGTTTCAGGTTTCAAGTCACCAAAATCCAATCTTTCCACTTTAAGAATGAAGCTGGCAGAAGACGACGATTTGGATGAAAATTTCCCCGAAGGTATCGCGAAAGCTGATTCATCAAAGGTGAAGCAACTTTGTTCACTTCCTAATCGCCCTAAACGAATGTTTAGTAAGTTATGGTCTACAAACAGAAGTACAAGCGAAAAACGCTAAGAAAAATGGTAAGTGAACGCTTCGCGGATAAATTTTCATTTTATTTTATTCATCTTTTTTATAAAAAAAAATGTCTTGTAATCTTTAGGTAATTGAATTGTGAATTGTTGGTGTAATCTATGGTAATAAATAAAAAGAAGAAATGTTCTTGTTATAACAATCCCGTAAGGACGAGGTATGAGGTAAAATGTAAACAGATCGTACTAAACCCTAAACCCTAAACCTAAACTCATCCGAGAGTAGAGTAGGGTTTTGTTATATTTACGAGATATAAGGAGGTAGAATGTAAACAGATCATACCTCTGCGGTAAACCCGAGAATAGGGTTTTGTTATATTTAAGATTTGGTAAAAAGCATAAAACTTTATGGATCCATGATGGGGACCAAATGGTATTGATTTCTTGAGCACTAGTCTTTTTCTACCATCAGTTTGCAGCTCAATAATTCAATTCCATTATTGATTTTCCACTTTAATTTTCTTTCATATTGCATAAAGCTATTATATGCAAGAATTGACATTTTTCATGTTTTTCAAAGTTGACCATTTGACCTAAGATGGCATCCTAGAGAACTTACATTATCACATCCACGGTTAGATTAGACTCAAGCCCAAAATCGGAGGCTCAAACTTAATTATGGGCTTGAGTCTAATCTAACCGTTTAACAGTTTCAACTTATATAACTGGCTTATGGTTTATTTAGTTTTAGGCTTATGTTTCATAAGCTCATATTTGTCGCTTATTATATAACTTTCGGTTTATAAGTTTATTATGTCATAATGAACTTATATAAGCCAAAAAGTTTCAATATAAGTCGTTAAAAATGAGCTTATGAACGTAAGTATGATGTATAAGCCGAAATAAAACATAGTCAATAGCAGAAGATAGTTTTGCAGTATAAACTTTGATAATAAGATTGTTAGTGGTTTACTAAAATCTTTTGCAAAAAATGTTGATAATCACCAACACGATTAACTTAAAATCTAGCTTTTTTGGGAAAAGACGCGTAGACATTATGAACCATCAGCCAATCCCATACTTAACCGATGTGAGATAATTATAAACCACGAATTGTTTGATGGTTTATAATGTCTAGTTGACCTCGCTAAAAAAACTAGCTTTTATAATTATCTCTTAGACCCCTAGTTTGTCAGCTTATGGCTTATTTGATTATAGGCTTATGAAACATAACACATTTGTGGCCTACTATAGAACATTTCGGCTTATATAAGTTTATCATGTCATAGTAAACTCTATATAAGCCGAAAAGTTTCAATATAATAAAAAGTGAACTTATCAACATAAGCATGTTATATAAGCCGAAAGGAAACATAATCAATAGCAGAAGCTTGTTAGTAGTTACTAAAATCTTTTGCGATTTTAAAACGTAACAAGGTAACTAAACTCATAATGGAAAGTAAAACACTTTTAAATCAAATTTTCCAACATGATTGATATTTTCACTCTCCCATGCTTGAATGGTAATCATTTCACTTGTCTAATCAAATAAGGAACGTAAGTTGTAAGAATTTTCTGAAATGAGTGGTCTTTTTATTTTTCTTCATAAAGTATATAGTAAGTTTATCTTGTTGTTGACTACTTGCAACAAATAGTGCACATCACCAAATGCAAACCTTATGATGTGTGCACAAATCTTTGCATCCATGTTCTTGTTTTTACAAACGTTTGATACCAGGACGAAGTCATGACCTAACATGACCGTGTGAACAAATGTTATAAAATACTTAAAAAGTGAATTAAGTAAAAACTCGATTTTAATCGTAAGATATGTATCTAATTCGATCCTACTTCCTCGTAATTGATAAACCGTTAACTTTGAATAGTAATTAGCGACAAATAAAGACTTTTAAGCATTTAAGTTAGATCTTTCGATCTCGATCCAATCTTTCGAACATAAAAGCAATCCACATTATCAATCTTAACAGCATTGATATACGATATCGAACAGGAACGGAGCCAGAGGTGTCCCGCGGATACCCGGGACACTTATAAAAAAAATTATTTAGTATTAGTTTTTGAAAAAAACATTGATTTTTTCCAAATGAATTTAAAGTGCACCCGTCCATCGAAATATATTTCTACTTATGATCAAATCTTTTTAAGATCTTACAAAACATCGACTTGTTTTTGCTTAACGAGATTGTAAAATCATACTTTCTCCGTCTCATAATTATAATTTACTGTTAATTTTTATGATATTTATTTAGTAACTTTGACCTTAACTATTATTTTTTGTGCTATATAAAACTTGAAACAAAATATATGAATAAATTGAGTTTTAAATATGTTTCACTTGTATAATCTATCAAATATTATATAACGAAAACAAAGATATTTAAGGTTTATGTTACAAAATAAAAACAACAGAATTAACAGTAGACTATAATTATAAGACAGTAAGAGCGTCGTATATAAAAGAGAACACACATGACTTATATAGTACTATAACTTTGCTACCTAATTCTAGGGTGGGTAAAAAAACCCCGATCTTGATCCGAACTTAAAAAGAAAGCGAAACCAATTTAAAAAAAAAAACTGGTTTTTTCAAACTGATCAAGCGGTTTGTAATCGGTTTAATAAAATGGCTAGGATCAGTTTAAAAACCCGTTAAAATCGAATAGATCCGATTAAAACTGAACTGGTCCGGTTAAAAATCAGTTAACATCAAACAAAAAACTAGTTTCAAATCGATCCGATTTCAGTCAAATCAGTTTATTGACTTTGAAAAAAACCTATTTGTCTCTACCTCACTTTGAAAATCGATAAGCCTGATTACATTAGATAAGTTAAAAGGTTAGGAAAAAGTGAGACATGTATTGATTTAAGGACGCGATGAGTCACTATGTCGTTAAGTTACTGCTAATTTACCTTTGGATTTACTTGATCAAAAGCTAATTTCAAGCACAAGTCCAATAAACTTTTGTATCAAATCAATCATATGTTGGAAAATTCTGATAAGAAAGATTTTGTGTTTGAGGATTTATGTCGACCACTAGATTGGACGAACGAACACGTAATCGAGTACTCGAGTTAACAATGTATGTGTTTAGACTAATTTGATGACAATATGATCGATAAGTTAGCGTCCGGGTAAGATTAGATGGACAGATTAAGCTTGATTAACGGTAATGTTCACCTGTCAGGATTTACGCACCTATGCCACCCGTTATTTTGTGTATGCATATTTCAAACGAGACTTGAACACATAACCTCTTAGATAATACATGTGTTGTGCCAAGTATAACACAGAAACAATATCAAGGAGTAATTAGGCTGTTAAAACCAGTGTTTTAAAACCCGGGTTGACTCGGTCTGTTGAACCGTGACCCAGTCGAGTTATCGGAAGCCGGTTTTGACCAAAAACCCCGGTTGAATCATCGGTTAAACCGGTTGAACTGTGACCCGGTGGCTCGACCAGGTCGATTAAAAAACCGGGTTTTAAAACATACTTAAAACTTAAAACAGTTATGCTGTTTCTGACAATCAAGAAATGGTTATTGATTATATGGGCCACCTTGGCCCATTGGGCTACTATGTAGTGTCCAATGTGATGCAAACTAGCCATGTTCACTTTTGTTTTGGTCTCTAGTATAGTGATGTCAATAATTGGGATAACTCTATGCAATAGAAATGTGTGTATACAGATATGCTAGTTTATGTAGAATATTTGTAGTTGTAAAAAGTCTTCTGTATATACAATAGGTCGTCAGAGAAAGAAAGCTGACGTGACAAGAAAAATTATGGTCGTCGACCAGCCTTATGTAATACTATGTTTTACGTGCAAAATGTCTAATGTAAAGGGATGTGACAAGGAGCTCTAGATCACATAACAAGATTGTAATGGTGACCAAGAAGCTATAAATCACTTGAATCACTTATCTAAATCGGGTTCTTCGACGAGTCAAAAAGTTCCTAAATAGTATTATTCATTGTGAACGAATTTGGTTCATTTCGATGGTTATGATTTACCCATTTCCATGTTAAGTGTTCTTATAACATATGTATCGTTGAGCAAGCTTTTAGCCACACGGCGCGCTAAATTTCTATGAGGTCACAGGTAAAATATGCGAGGTCATATAAGCTGTGACTATACATGTGTAAATGAATATAAACTTACCGCGCCAACCTTATAGAAAGGGATGAGTATACCAATCTGTGCGACGGTTGATTCAAATCTCATGAATTAGTTAGGCGACGGTTGATTCAAATCTCATGAATTAGTCGGTCAAAGAGTTAAAAATTTATTCAAATTTATTCAACACCAATCATACACATGATCATATTCATATATATATAACTTAAAACATGTTCATATGGTTTGTTCCATTTATACATTTAATCTGAACACGAAACAAAACAGAATCATGGAGCCATAACTGGTTTCATAACATCATTTACATTATGATCATTATGCTTCGAATCCGAATTGATGCTTTTCGTACGTTGAATGCCGCTAGGGCTACGATGAAGCCTACATCGAAACGAGCCAGCATGGGTCGTCGGAGAACACGAGCAATTGTTTTTCGTAACGCTCCCTTGTCGTGCTAGCCCTCCCGATTGTCGTGGCGATGTCACCTTAGCTTGTTCGACATCGATCTTCAACTCCTCATTCGCGGCCATTATTTACCTACACAAAAAAATTAAGAAATAAGATACTTAATATCTGTTATATTGTCTAGACGCGTCGCTGTTTGTTGAAATAAACATAATGTGACATGTCTAGACAAAACGTATTTAAAATTCAAAAAAGTAAGTTACTGAATATTCGATTAGATTCTTATTCGGATCAGTTTCTCATCAGATTGTTTAAACGCGTCACTGTTTGTTGAAATAAACAGTATTCAACGTGTCTAGATAAAGCATATATAAAATCTAAGAAATAAGATACTCAAAATTCAATTAGATACTTATTCGAATCAATTATTCGTCAGATTGTCTAGACGCGTCATTGTTTCTTGAAATAAACAAAACGTGACATGTCTAGACAAAATATAAGTAAAATTTAAGAAATAAGATACTGAATATTCGATTAGAATCTTATTCGAGTCAATTATCCATCAGATTGTCCAGTTACGTCACTATTTGTTGAAATAAACAGAACGTGACGTGTCTGGACAATTTACAACAACTTAAAGTAGTTCTAGTTAGTTAAATATTGTATATTTGATCTTAAGACTTGAAATGAATATGAGATTTTGTTACCTTGGTGAAGATGATTACTTGAAATATTGGTATGTGTGATTCAAAAGCTTTTGAGAAAATGAAGATATAAAGATGTGGGTGATAAATAAGAGAAAAGATGACCCATATATATATTGCGTAATGTGTCATACACCCATTTCGTCCTGAAAAAAGATATTAAGAGATAATGTTTTACAATTGTCCTATTATTATTTTCATAAAATATCGCTATGATAGTGAGAACAAAAATCATTCAACCATTTTGTCTATTGGCCGTCTCCCGCGCGTAGCGAGAATGGTAACCTGATGACTCGACCGATTAACCTAATGATCAAATCAATAACTCATCGACTGAGTTGACTTGATCATTGAACTCGATGACTCGTTCGAATAGATTCAATGATCAATCTCCTGATTCGATAGTCGAACATGTAACCTGCAACTAACACAATTGTTTACATACATAAGACTGGTGGGAGTGGGGTGAAACCCACTCACCGTCACCTCAGCGCCACGTCAGTTTTTTAACAAACTCACCAAACTCACCCACGAAGGTAATGACACTCACCCAAACTCACTCACACTCACTTTTCATACCTATTTTTTTATTATTTAAATACACCCCACTCACAAAAAAACACCCAAAATTAAACCTAACCTAAAAAATAAAAAACATATGGGCCCACATGTAAAAACTCACCTAGGTGAGTTTGCCCAGTTTTTTTCTTGGTTGGGAACAAGTCACGCGCGGGTTTAAGGGGTGAGGTGGGGGCTACGAGTGGTTTTGTCCAACTCACGAGTGAGAGAAGCCTCACTCCCACCAACCTAAGTATGGATTTATTAGTTAACATTTTTTATATTATCTTACAGCTTTCTTAAATAAAAACTTGAACTCATAGTTTTTTTAAATAAAAACTTAAAATTTCATTTTCTATTTCACTTTCTACTTTTTACTTGTTACTTTAAAAATACCCTTTTTACAGATGATATAAGTAGATAAATTTTAATCCATAAATAATGTGTCCTTAATATAGTTTCACACTTTTACTAATTGATTGATTAATATTACCAAAAATTTGCTTCATAATATGACAAATGAAGGTTGGATCAAGATGGCTTTTGGGTGCAAATCTCTTTCTTAGTTCCGTAAGAAAATTGAATATTAACATGTTTTGAGAAGTCGATGTTTTATTATAAAAAACGTTTATTTAAAAATCGTTCGTGTAAAGTGATAAAACACGAAAAAAAAACACGCATTAAAATTAACAAATGTGCATTTTTTTGCGTTTATAGGTTTTAATTTCTTTACCACATGAGACGGTAAAGCTTATTAAAAGAGTACAACGGGTATGCTTAATTTGTGTAGACACAATTATTGTTGCTATTAATCAATTTGTAACTAATGTTTTTTTATGTAAAAATATGCAAATAATGTTGTTATATTTTTAGTTATGAATCAAAATCAAATCAAATCAAGATTAAGAGTTTAATTAGCCACGCGTCCGAATGTTCCACCCACTCTCACGGGGCCAAATAAATAATTAGACATGCCACTTGCATAAATCCACTTTATATATAATGCTTCAACTGCTCCGAAGATAAAGACAATATAAATATATTAGGTGTGAGCATTTGGATTGTCGGATCGGACCGGACCGGACCGAACTGGACTGACCCAGATCAGATCTGACAATTTCGGTTCGGTCCTCAGTCCTGTGTTTTAGACGATTTCGGTTTTTGGTCCGGTCGATCCGGTCTGGTTCTGTTTAGTCTTAACAAAAACCTATCGATTATGTATAATAGGATCGAACTGAACCAAAGACCGAACTGGACCGACCCGGACCAGATCATTTTGGTCTGGTCTCGGTCCGGGGTTTTGGACCATTTCAGTCCTCGGTCCAGTCCGATTCGATCCGAACCTTTTGCTCAGCCCTAATATATATATAACAAATTCTCAATTTCTAGACACATATATAAATGTTTGAGTTAGAGCATCTTCAATGGGTGGTTTACTAACAAATTTTTACTTTTTGAAAAAGTTATTAAAAAACTTTTTAGATTGTGATAAAGAGTTTAAAATTTACTTTATAGTGAAAGACTTGACAAATACAAAATTGTTTATGCAAAAAGTTTAATCTATTTTCATTAATGGTCTATTTTGAAAAGTTTGTGCATTGAAGAGTATTTGTGAAAATAACTTTTTACGTGATAATATTTATTGAAAAACTAATGACATTTATTGAAAATTAATGAAAAAATTTTCTCCATTGAAGATGCTCTTAATTTATATATGTACTAAAACTTGTATACCGTGTTAATGTGTTTAGCATGAAGCTTCTAAAAATACTTAATATTAGTGAATGACGAACGATGAGCTTTGAGCATTATGATATTAATTGTATGTTTGGCATATATATACCAAATAGTCTTATATATTTTTTATAATGCTTGTTCTTTTAACGTTTTTTAAAGTAGATTTAAGAACCTTTAGTATTTGAAGTTGTTTATACATTAAAGATTACAACTATTTTTTTGAAAATTGGTTTTTAAGTT
Source organism: Glebionis coronaria (assembly GCA_025667525.1). Taxonomy (NCBI): domain Eukaryota; kingdom Viridiplantae; phylum Streptophyta; class Magnoliopsida; order Asterales; family Asteraceae; genus Glebionis; species Glebionis coronaria. The sequence goes on from JANFOE010000060.1 coordinate 471,354, forward strand.
AATCCGTTTAAGTTATCAAATTATAAGTTCGACCTGTCTCAATCTAATTTTTTTTTAAATTAAATTTATTATATTTTCAATGATTAACTAAAATTATATATAAAAATCATAAAAATTAAATATATTTAACACATAAATTACTTATCCTAAAAATAAAAAAACGTTGGTAATAAGGATAATTTACATGTTTAATTTGTAAAAAACACGAAAAAATCAAAACTCGCCCGGTTATCGAGAATCGGGTTGACCCTGGTCGCCCTAAACCCGACGAGGCCAACCGGGTTTCAAAAATATGAAAATCGGTTTAATATGACCTATTTTTTTTACTAGAATCGAATCAATCGATTAACCCGGCCAAATCAAACTGAATTTCAAAACCTTGATTACAACTACAACTAAATTACAGTTGGGTTATTTTCTTAGTCCATTAGGATTAAGTGTAAGCTAGTATGACCAAGGTGGAGTAGTTCTCCAAGCTCGAGTACTTTAAATGGATACTAGGTAACATTGAGAGCGCAATAACTTTGAGGCCCATCTTAGGTCCATTTAGTCTATATATCTTCATCTCATAATACGATAAGGTGTAACAAAAGAGATGTGAGAGAAACTAAAATAAGAGAGAAGATTTCCCGAGTTGTTTATCACCCAAAACCAACCAGCAGTGTTTTGTCGATTCCCGAAGCTTGCACCGTCGGATCTTCAAGATTTTCGGTTGTAGCTTCCTTACATATAAAAGAAGGTTTTGACTGTTGGGATCTTGATTGTGAGGCCTGGAAGTCCTATTTCTTGCTCGAGTAGATTGCATCATATTGGTGATAATATCCGTTTTGTTCTTTGTTTGTTTCCATATTGATAGGTGTGAAAACACCCATCCTTTTACCACTTATTTCTGGCTAAAACGAGACCAAAACACGTATTTAATATCATTTGTTTGGAATTATGCGTGGTTTTTGTGTTTATTGTGTTTTTAGAGTCAACCGGGTGAATATTGAAGAAAACATGGGATTGCACGGGTTTTATCGAAGAAAAAGACTCGAGACGAAGTCTATTGTCCAAGAGATGCAAAAGATTTGAAGTCATTGTGCCTATTTGAAGATTTATCGAAGAAAATGGCCAAAGATGGAAGATTCATATATGTCGAAGAACTCGAGTCTATTAAACAAAAGATTATAAGACGAGTTGGAATTATTCACCGACACTTCTCAAAATCCAAAGTCGGAAACGTTTATTTAAAGAAACGTAAAGACTAAAGAAGAAAGAAGAAAAGAAGCCCAAAAACAAAGCCCATTCACAAGCCCACAAGAATACGCCTATAAATAGGATTTCACTTCACAATTTTGGAGTTAGCTCATTTTTCATTTTTTCATTTTTCTCTAGTTTTAGAGAGAGAAAGTTCTTAACTTTCTCTCACTAATATTTTTCTTTTCTCCATTTTTATCTTTCAAGTTTTAAGCTTTTTTGTATTTTTGGATTTCATTAATCTAATTCAAGTTAAGCTTTTAAGTTCTTTATTCTCCTTCTACATTTCTTAGCTTACTTTAATCTTTGATCCGATTGTTACATTTCATACGGTTTGGATGATTGGATGAGTTCGTGATTAAAGGTTGATCTTTCTTGTTCCTTTTTAAGATCATACACGTATAAGCTATAGGCTTTCTATGCTTATTGGCTTATTTCTTGTTTAAGCTTATTGGTTTTCGGATTTCATCAAGGTTTTAGTCATTCAAAAGTTTCGTTTATAAAGTTTATGATTTTATGTTTTCAAAAGTTGTCAAATTTAATCTTCTTGAAGTGTTTAAGTCCTGGTTAAAGTAGCTTATTGTATGTGCTTACTGAAGTTTCAGCTTTTCACCATTTTCGGATTGATTTTGCTTCCATCGCAATATTAGGGATTCTACACATTCCGACGGTTACCTGTTTGTATCGCAATAACCCAAGAGGGTTCTACTTTGCGATAAGTTTGGCACTTACCCCTTATTCCGATCTGGGATTGCGATCGCTCATTGCGATCGCACATTCCGACGGGACTAAGGTTCTTTGTTAAGACGAAACTCTGCCCATTTTTAGTTTACAACTTTCCGATCTGGACATTGCGACAAAGGTAATTGGATTATTCCGATCTGACTTTCCGATCTAGAACATTCCGATAGAACAGCATTGCGATAGGCCATATTCCGACAGCTTTGCATTTTTGTATTCCGATGGATTGTTTTGATACTTATTCCGATGGCACATTCCGATCTGGGATTCCGATGGCCTAGTTTTAATCACATTTCGATAGATAGGAGTTTTTGTATTCCGATAGCTTAAGATTTGAAGTTTTAAAGTTTTGCAAAGTTTTATGTTTTATGTTTTATGTTTTAAAGTTGTATCAAATGGCGCCGCTACCGGCTCTTCTCGTTTAGATCAACAGTTTTTTGTGAGAACTTGGATTTTGGGATCCGTTCGCCGTGAATGTTACCTTTTTCATAAAAAATTTCAAAAACCCTACAAAAAAATATATAAAATTTTCAAAAATTCAAAAAAATTAAAAAACCATAAAAATCAAAAATATTTCTTGTTTGCTTTGTTAGTTCTTTTGCAGGTGCATGCGTACACGATCAACGTCAAAATCCCGAGCCTCTCGAAGACTTAGACATGGCCGGTGTACAAAACAACAACAATAACCCACCTCAAAACAATAACAACAATAACAATCCACCTCTCAACAACAATAATAACAACAACAATGAGCCTCTACCAGAAATTTGCCCGATGATTAAACTTCTGCAAGCACATGTAGATGGAAACAATGATCCAATTGTCATACCCGCGATTCCAGCCAACAACTTTGAGCTCAAATCCGGTTTTATCCAGATGGTCTCTGCTCAACCATTCTTGGAGCGTACCATTGATGATCCTCATGACCAAATCAAGAGATTCCTACAACTCACGAATACGGTCAAATTCAATGGTGTTCCACAAGAGATAATCCGTTTACAACTTTTTCCCTTTTCTTTAGAGGGACAAGCCCGGCATTGGCTTGCAAAGGAACCGCCACAAAGTATTCTTACGTGGACGGATTTGGAGACCAAATTCATAAACTACTTTTTCCCACCCTCTCGTACTACCGCTTTGCGGAATGAAATCATTAATTTTGAACAAAAGTACGATGAGTCTTTTAGTGAATCTTGGGATCGTTTCAAAGATCTTTTAAGAAAATGCCCACAACATGGTTTTACCAAAGTGCACCAAATTAATACTTTTTATAATGGTTTAAGCATGAATGACCAAGATTCACTAAATAGTGCCTCGGGGGGGTAATATTTTGGTTAAGACTTCCAATGCCGCTTGGGATATCATTGAAAATAAGTCTCGTGTACAAACCAAGAGTGTTCGGACCAACGTCGCCAGTGCTAGTACTAGTGACAGCGACAAGCAACTTGACAAAATTACTACGCTTCTTGAATCGCTTGCTGCCCAAACCGCTAGCAATACCAACAGCATCAACGCTAAAAACGCTCACGACGCTCAAGTCAATGCTGTTAGCCAACCATGTGAGATATGCGGGGGTCCTCACTCTTACACCACTTGTACCGCCACCCAATACTATCCTTCTGAGAATGTGAATGCAGCATACGGTACCTATCCTCCAGCCGCTTATCAAGCTCGTCCTCAAGGTGACCGCAACTTGCTTAGCTACCGCTCTAACAACTTTCTTTCCCCACCCGGTTTTCCACCTAACAACCCAAACCAACAACAAAACCTCAATCGCCCTCCTCAACAACAACAACAACCTCGTGCACCATACATACCACCTCACAAACAACCATATCCACCTCAAAGAAACAACCAAGTTTACCAACAACCTGCTTATCAACCACACGCCTATAATGCTCCTCCCAATCAACCCACCACATTACCCCAAGATATTGGAACCTACATGAGGACTAATGATGTGATCGTGGACAATCTCCAGCTGGAAGTGCTCAACTTGAAAGCAGACATGGTGAAACAAGGGAACGATCTGCGAGCTGATATGAGAAACACTTTGGCTAGTCAAGCGAATGACTTAAGGAACATGATGGCTAGTTTCTTCCAAGGTAATCAACCCTCTTCTTCGGGTACTCTTCCGAGTAACACCGTTGCGAATCCAAGAGGGGAGATGAAAGCAATCACCACTCGCAGTGGCAAAGGTACCAAGGAACCCGAGCTTCCTATACCTCCACCGGTGATTGTGACTAAGGAAAACGAGTCACCTGCTCCTATTCCTCATCCTTCTACTTCCCCAATTTCTCCACCTCTTACTTCTACCCCTACTCCACCCAAGGATGTGAGTGATCCTTCGATCCCAAAGCCTTCCTCTTCTTCCGATATACCTTATCCCTAAAGGTTGAGGAAAGAGAAGCTCAAAAGCAAGGACGATATTCAGGTTTCGAACTTTCTTAAAATGTTTAAACAATTGAATTTCAACATCTCCTTCGCTGAGGCTCTCGCTCACATGCCTAAATATGCGAAAATGTTCAAAGATCTTCTTAGCGACAAGGAGAAGCTTCTTGATATTGCTAACACCCAACTTAATGAGAATAGCTATGCGGTTTTCTTAAGGAAATTACCAACCAAGCTTGGTGATCCGGGTCGTTTCTTAATCCCTTGTAACTTCCCAGGAGTAGAGAATTGCATGGCCCTAGCCGATCTAGGTGCCAGTATTAACTTAATGCCCTTAAACGTTTGGAAGCAATTATCTCTCCCTGAGCTAGTCCCCACCAAAATGACTTTGGAATTAGCTAACCGTACGGTTGCTTATCCAGTGGGGATAGCCGAAGACGTCTTTGTAGGAGTCGACAAATTCACTTTTCCAGCCGATTTCGTTGTCGTTGACTACGACATGGACCCTCGTGTGCCATTGATCGTTGGTCGTCCATTCTTGAGGACCGGTCGCACTCTCATCGATGTTGAAGCGGGTGAGCTTATCATGAGAGTGGGTGACGATAAAATCGTCTTCAACATGGGAAAGCTTTCTAAACAGCCTTATTCATACGAGAGTATTAATTGTATTGACGTTCTTGATGAGGCTTGTGAAGAACACTTTAAAGATGCTTGTAAAAGTATTCCTACCTCTCTTTCCAATGTTAAGACCGTTTCCTCTATTGATTCATCACTATCTCTATTTGGAGAAAGTGATTTCCTTTGGAAAGATTTGGAAGCCACAATGGGAGATGTGAACTTAGAACATGACGATTCTTCCACCGCTTGGGATGAAGATCTTCGCCTCATTGAGAACCTTCTTAAAAAAGACAATATTTCTCCACCATCTCCCACGGTTATTGCTATCGATGCTCCGACTTTGAATACACCTCCCATCGAAAATCCTCCGGATTTAGAACTTAAGGAGTTGCCGCCCCATCTCGAGTACGTGTTCCTTGAAGATCAGAAGAAGTCGCCCGTCATCATCGCGAAGGACTTGAAAGAAGAAGAAAAATCTCGCCTCATCGTCGTGCTTAAAAATCATAAGAAGGCAATCGCTTGGAAAATTTCTGATATCCGCGGAATTGATCCAAACTTTTGTACTCACAAGATTCTCATGGAAGATGACTTTAAACCCGCGATCCAGAGCCAAAGAAGGGTTAATCCTCACATTCATGACGTCATCAAACAAGAGGTTATCAAACTTCTAGATGCCGGCTTGATTTACCCTATTTCGGATTCGCCTTGGGTAAGTCCCATCCATTGTGTGCCCAAGAAGGGCGGAATAACCGTTGTTCTCAATGAACACAACGAGTTGATTCCCACTCGTCTCGTTATTGGGTGGAGAGTTTGTATCGACAATCGCAAACTCAATGATGCCACGAGAAAATATCACTTTCCTCTTCCTTTCATGGATCAAATGCTCGAGCGTCTAGCTGGTAATGACTATTACTGCTTCTTAGACGGTTTCTCCGGGTATTTTCAAATTCCCATCGATCCCAAAGACCAAGAAAAGACCACATTCACTTGTCCCTACGAAACATTTGCTTACAAACGTATGCCTTTTGGTTTATGCAATGCTCCTGGGACGTTCCAAAGGTGTATGATGGCGATATTCCACGACATGGTTGAAGAAACTATGGAAGTATTCATGGATGGTTTCTCGGTTTATGGTGATTCATTCTCTGCTTGCCTTGCCAATTTAGAACGTATGCTTAAGCGGTGTAAAGACACTCGCCTTGTTCTTAATTGGGAAAAATGCCATTTCATGGTAAAAGAAGGCATCGTGCCAAGGACACAAGATCTCTAAAGTCGGTCTTGAAGTAGACCGTGCTAAAGTCGATGTTATTTCTAAGTTGCCTCCACCTTCAACCGTGAAGGGTGTGAGAAGTTTCCTCGGTCATGCGGGCTTTTACCGTCGATTCATCAAAGATCTTTCTAAAATCGCTCGCCCGATGACCCACCTCTTGGAAAAAGATACTCCTTTTATCTTTTCCAACGAGTGTATTGAAGCCTTCAACTTGCTTAAGGATAAGCTAACTAAGGCACCCGTCTTGGTCACCCCTAATTGGGAGCTGCCTTTCGAGTTGATGTGCGATGCTAGTGACTTTGCTATTGGAGCGGTTTTGGGCCAAAGAGTGAACAAACACTTCCAACCGATCCATTACGCTAGCAAGACAATGACGGGGGCTCAATTGCATTATACGACAACCGAAAAAGAGCTTTTAGCTGTTGTCTATGCCTTTGAAAAATTCCGCCCCTATCTTGTCCTTTCCACCACAATCGTTTATACCGATCATTCCGCGTTGAAGTACTTGTTAACTAAACAAGATTCCAAACCAAGACTTCTTCGCTGGGTTTTGCTACTCCAAGAATTTAAAATCGAAATTTGCGATAAAAAAGGAGCTGAAAACCTAGCCGCGGATCATCTCAGTAGACTTGAGGATCCTTATCAAGGGGAAAATCCGAACAAAGAGATCAATGACTCTTTTCCCCTGGAGACCTTAATGTCTATCAACTCGACTTCTGATGAAACCTCGTGGTTTGCGGACATTGCAAACTACTTGACGGGTGGAATTCTCGTTGACGGGCTAACATCCCAACAAAAGAAGAAGTTCTTCAAAGACATTAAGACTTACTTTTGGGATGACCCGTATCTATTCAAACAATGTGCTGATTTGATTATTCGCCGATGTGTTGATGGACCGACAGCTTTAGAAATCCTTGACGCTTGCCACAAAGGACCCACCGGTGGTCACTTTGGTCCCAACTACACCGCCAAAAAAGTGTTTGACTCGGGATTTTATTGGCCCACCATTTATCGTGATGCTCACGAGATGGTTAAACGTTGTGATGCTTGCCAAAAACAAGGCAAGATCACACATAAAGATGAGATGCCTCAGAATTTCATTCAAGAATGTGAAATCTTTGATGTTTGGGGTACCGACTTTATGGGGCCATTCCCTTCCTCTAAAGGAAACAAATACATCCTTGTAGCCGTTGACTACGTTTCTAAATGGGTTGAAGCCAAAGCTTTACCCACTAATGATGCAAGGGTGGTTTGTAACTTTTTGAAGTCGATATTCGCTAGATTCGGTGTGCCTCGTGCCATTATTATTGATCGCGGGACTCATTTTTGCAATGACCAATTCGCAAGAGTCATGGCTAAGTATGGTGTAAATCATCGTCTTTCCACCGCCTACCACCCACAAACTAATGGCCAGACTGAAATCTCTAACTGAGGCTTAAAGCGAATTCTTGAAAGAACCGTGGGAGAGCATCGTGCCTCATGGGCTGATAAACTTGATGATGCTCTGTGGGCTTTTCGTACCGCATACAAGACTCCGATTGGTTGTACACCATATCGTCTCGTGTACGGGAAAGCATGCCACCTCCCCATTGAGTTGGAGCACAAGGCTTACTGGGCCTTGAAGTGGGCTAATTTCGATATCAACAAAGCCGGTGACCTACGCAAGATCCAACTCAATGAGCTGAATGAACTCCGGAATGAGGCTTATGCAAATTCTTTGATCTATAAGGAGAAGACTAAGCTCATTCACGACTCTAAGATTAAAAACCGAGAGTTCCAAGTTGGAGACAAAGTTTTACTCTTTAACTCTCGGTTGAAAATCTTTTCGGGCAAGCTGAAATCTCGTTGGTCCGGCCCATTCACCATTGCCCAAATTTTTCCATATGGTACTCTCGAGCTCGCTCAACCTAATGGACCTAATTTTAAGGTGAATGGCCAACGAGTGAAGTTGTACTTTGGTGAGGACATCTCTCATGAGATGATTCCATCCCTCACCACGTTTCCCATGAACTAATTTTGGGTCGAGTTAGGCTCGTGACTCGGTTATCAAAAACAAGCGCTCCTCGGGAGGCAGCCCGAGTATCTATCCTTTTCTGTTTTAACCTCCTAAGTGTAGGGGGGCCTCTATAGGTTTTTTGTGTTTGTATGGTGATGTGATTACAGGGATAAGTGCACTTTTGGAACCTTTGAAGAACCGTGCTCCCATGTTATTCGAAATCCGGTTCTATCTCTCAACTATCGTGATTCAATTTTCTTCATACTCACATTTGAAATTGATCACGTTAGTCGTCTCTTCCTTAGCTTGATTTAACCAACGTCCACAATGTCATAAGTGTAGGGGCGATTTTTCCCACATGCTTAAACATTTAGGACAATGTTTATCTTAACTGTAGGGGGACTTCTATCGAAGTTTTAAGTGGACTTTTCCATGAAAATGCCTTCATTTAACCGGAAAATCATCTTTTTCAACATTTTTCAAATTTTTAATTAGTTTTTAAATTTTTATCGTTGCTTTCATATGTATATATCCCGCAATAATATTCATAAAGTGGTGTAGCTAGTTTTGAAGTCTTTGACATATTAGGCCCGTTGCGATTATTTTGACTCAACCCGAATAGACTTATCCAAGTTTATTCTAGCTAGTATCCTTAACCATGTAGACCTTAATTGGTTTATTAGGCTAAGCATCCACGAGTCTCATTACTTGAGATTTTAAATTGTGGAGTACGAGAAATGATAGAGTCAATTATAAATCGGTATTCTTGCACAAGCTCAGTTGGTGTAATTATTTGCCTATTCTCCCATCACTTGCTAATAATTTATCTGCAATAAGTAAGGTCGTACGATTTGAAAAGTTACTTAGCTTCTAGCCCAAGATCGTTTAAAAGTTGCTCGGTAATGATAAGAGTTCATAGCCAAGGCATAACTTATGAAGCGGGGCGCGAAGATTGGCGAGTCCGAAAAGGACCTAACAAGGCATGAGGATTCAATCTTATTGCTAAAGATCCAAGGTGATGTGAAAAGCATTATTCCCAAAATCAATATGAAGGATCAAGACTCACGACGAAAAGCAATCAACTCCCATAAAGATCATGGAGAAGTCTATCCGAAAAGACTCTAACAAGGTATGAGGATAAATAGATCCAAGTCCGAAAAGGAGGCGGATCGTTGTATCTCAAAATCTCAATTAGAGATTGAAGAAATAATCATGAAGTCGTGGTCAACAAAGTTGGAGTACCCCTCAAAAGTCTCCAAGTAAAGAAACTCTATTAACGATGAGAAGACCATTATCTCGAGCACGTCTCTCAAGATATGAAGTATGAAGTACATGCCAAATATCGGCCCGGGAAAGGTCTCAGATCGTGAACCGAGTTATGCCAAGATATGAAATTTTTGATATCCCGAGAAGCAGTTTTAAGAGATTTTGTCCTTTAGCTAACTATTGATCAAATCGTCCTACTTTGCTTTCAGCCTAAATAAACTATCGCAATAAGTCCAAAAATGCATCTTCATGATCATTCTAAGACAAAAATAAAACATAAGAGATACAATTAGGAATAAGGGAGTTTAAGCATTTAATTAAGCCATGTGTGTAAGTGTTTGATTTGCTAACTTATAATAACAATGATCTCGTTTTTAAGCTTGGTTTGGGGAACGTGAAACTTGAGGGTGATAAATCTTCGCAGCACAAAAGCCCTAATGTAAGTCCTTGATCTCTTTGCAAGTTATGTCCATATAGCTATTTTCAAGCGAAAATGGTTTTCTATCCTTTTGTTTACTCTAAAGTTTTAATTTCTCTTAGTACTTTAATTTTTGTTTAGCAGTATGTTAATATGGCCAAGGTTGTTTGATTATGAGAAAAATGTAAAATTGCTTTATCACTAAGCATTGCATGAGGGCATGGCAATGGTTAAGTGTAGGGGATTTGATAGGTGTGAAAACACCCATCCTTTTACCACTTATTTCTGGCTAAAACGAGACCAAAACACGTATTTAATATCATTTGTTTGGAATTATGCGTGGTTTTTGTGTTTATTGTGTTTTCAGAGTCAACCGGGTGAATATTGAAGAAAACATGGGATTGCACGGGTTTTATCGAAGAAAAAGACTCAAGACGAAGTCTATTGTCCAAGAGATGCAAAAGATTTGAAGTCATTGTGCCTATTTGAAGATTTGTCGAAGAAAAGGGCCAAAGATGGAAGATTCATATATGTCGAAGAACTCGAGTCTATTAAACAAAAGATTATAAGACGATTTGGAATAATTCACCGACACTTCTCAAAATCCAAAGTCGGAAACGTTTATTTAAAGAAACGTAAAGACTAAAGAAGAAAGAAGAAAAGAAGCCCAAAAACAAAGCCCATTCACAAGCCCACAAGAATACGCCTATAAATAGGATTTCACTTCACAATTTTGGAGTTAGCTAGTTTTTCATTTTTTCATTTTTCTCTAGTTTTAGAGAGAGAAAGTTCTTAACTTTCTCTCACTAAGATTTTTCTTTTCTCCATTTTTATCTTTCAAGTTTTAAGCTTTTTTGTATTTTTGGATTTCATTAATCTAATTCAAGTTAAGCTTTTAAGTTCTTTATTCTCCTTCTACATTTCTTAGTTTACTTTAATCTTTGATCCGATTGTTTCATTTCACACGGTTTGGATGATTGGATGAGTTCGTGATTAAAGGTTGATCTTTCTTGTTCCTATTTAAGCTCATACACGTATAAGCTATAGGCTTTCTATGCTTATTGGCTTATTTCTTGTTTAAGCTTATTGGTTTTCGGATTTCATCAAGGTTTTAGTCATTCAAAAGTTTCGTTTATAAAGTTTAATATTTTATGTTTTCAAAAGTTGTCAAATTTAATCTTCTTGAAGTGTTTAAGTCCCGGTTAAAGTAGCTTATTGTATGTGCTTATTGAAGTTTTAGCTTTTCACCATTTTTGGATTGATTTTGCTTCCATCGCAATATTAGGGATTCTACACATTCCGACGGTTACCTGTTTGTATCGCAATAACCCAAGAGGGTTCTACTTTGCGATAAGTTTGGCACTTACCCCTTATTTCGATCTGGGATTGTGATCGCTCATTGCGATCGCACATTCCGACGGGACTAAGGTTCTTTGTTAAGACGAAACTCAGCCCATTTTTAGTTTACAACTTTCCGATCTGGACATTGCAACAAAGGTAATTGGATTATTCCGATCTGACTTTCCGATCTAGAACATTCCGATAGAACAGCATTGCGATAGGCCATATTCCGACAGCTTTGCATTTTTGTATTCCGATGGATTGTTTTGATACTTATTTCGATGGCACATTCCGATCTGGGATTCCGATGGCCTAGTTTTAATCACATTCCGATAGATAGGAGTTTTTGTATTCCGATAGCTTAAGATTTGAAGTTTTAAAGTTTTGCAAAGTTTTATGTTTTAAGTGCTTTTCTAAATAAATTTTAAACACTTTAATTTCACTCAACGATACTTTCATACTTGCTTTTAATTTAAATCAGTTAACCAAAACCAACCCCTTTTAGTAACCAAGAACAATCATTCCACTTTTAGTTGTGATCAATTCGAGAAGATATCGAGAACGATTCTGAATCCCAATCAAAAAGCATGTATCACATATATTCTCGATGTTTATTCTAAGATATATGATGATTGTTGTATGCCTCTATGTTATTTAGAGAAGACATTGTATACCTCTCTTGATTGGTAGTGGATTGATAAAGAGATTTTGCGATCCTATTTTTAACAATTAAGTTCGTTTTTCCTCGATTCGACTCGAATTTGATTTCCGGTTTAACGCTTCAACTTAACTTTGTTTTTGGTAAAATCTAATTTTCGTATTTTTAAACTAATTTAAAAATGATTTAAAATTAAACTAACTAAAATTTAATCTAATCTAACTAAAAACTTAAAGTGAAATCTATTTTTAAAGAAAACTTAAACTAATGTAAAAAAAATCTATTATTAAAAACTATTTAATTATAAAAACTTGATAATCTAATTTTTAAAAATCTAATTTAACTAATTTGAATAAAAACTAATTTTAAACTTAAATCTGGATTTTAAATCTAATTTTTTTAATGAAAATTAATTAAACAAGACAAAATTAATTTTTAAACTAAAAGTACATTAAAATGACTAAAATAAAGACTCTTTTTAAATGAAAATTAAAACGAAATCTAAAAGGAAAATAATTGTTTTTATAATCTTTTTATTTTTATATTTTATAAACTGAATAAGGCACTAAAAACTTTAAATAAAACTTAAACTAATCTTAATTAAACTTTTTAATAAAACTGCCAAAGAAACCTAATCCTATATTAATCTAAAAGTGCAAAGAAATACATAAAAAGAGTGATAGAGTAACTGGTTGGTGCGTTGGGTCTATGAACGAGAGGTCTGGGGTTCGAACCCCAGCCCGGACGTTTTTGTTATTATATTTTTGACTTTTTATGGCTTTGAAGAACTGTTTGTTTAAACAGTACATACAGCAACAATATAGGAAACCAAATAAGCAAAGTAGCAGACAATAAGCTGAAACAAAACTGAACATCAGAATAGCAAATAAACTAAATAAGCAATACTTAAATAAGCTAACAACCAATAAGCCTAACTAATGAAAATATGTAATAAGCAAAACTAAAAAGGACAGTCAACAATAAGTAGTTCCAAACAAACTGAAATAAAACAGTTAAACTAAAACTTCATAGCAAACAAATAAGCTAAACTTTATATCTAAAAGGAGCTAAATTAGCAAAGTAACAAAATCAAACATAACCTAAATAAACCTTAAGCAGATTAATTTTAAGCAGTAAAAATTAATTAATAAGTTGAGACAAAATATTTAGCCAAAAGCATATAACCACAAATAAGCTAATAAGTAGATCTAACATGACGAAAGCTAAATCAAGCAGATTAAGCAGAAACTTAAACATAAAAACCTTAAATAAAAACTTAACTAGAAAAATTAAATGAAGAACATGAACCTTGTGTTGAATCCGTTGTGACGAAGGTAGGCGTTGTGCCTCCTTGTTATCCGCAACAAACACCACCCTTAATCATCTCAAACCAACACCACTCGGATCAACACTCGAACCAAAAAAAATTGAACCGAGAACAGTGGCACTTCAAACAGCCTCTCAAATAAATATATTCGTTTATTTTTTAATTATTTATTTATTTATTTATTTATTTTTTATTTTTTTTTTGATAATGAATAAACATGAACAGTAACTAAAACAGTTTTAAAGATTGAAATAAATTGAAACTTGCACGAAATTAAAATGACACGAATTAAATTAAAATTAACTTTTTCATTAATATAAAAATAATTACAAAAACTGGAAATTGAAATTACAAGATTAAATCTATAACTAATTTACTGAAAAATAAATCTATTTTAACCTACTCCTAATTAATTAAAATAAACTGAAATTAAAGAAAAAGCTTGATAAAAAATGAACTCCCCAAAAATTACAGATATGAGGGTTTTTATAGGAGAAAACCCTTAAAAACCTTCTTAATCTTGGTGAGCAAGGCTTCGAATCTTAGCCGCTAATCTCATTTTCTCTTTCTTCTTTCTTGATCTAATGGCTGGAAATCACCTTGAGCCTTTTTTCACTGGGATTGCCACGTTGGAAGAATTTTTAGGACCACCATAAGTGTTTTGATCCGAAAATTGGGGGGTTTTATTTCCCTTTGGGTGAATTAAACATATAGGTAAAAATCCCCAATTTTAATTGGGTAAATTTTGATAATGAAAATTAGGGTTTTTGGTAGGGTAAAAAGTGGCTGCGAATTGAGAGATGAAAGAACAGTGGTGTGTGTCTTTTAATCTTGGATATATCGAATGATAAAGTGGGGATAGGGTAAAATAAAAAAATAAATCGTTTATTTATTTAACTAAAATGTGTGGGGGATAAGTTTGCTACGTGTGAGTGAGTGGGGATGGGTAGGGTAATAAAAACGTGGGGTTAGTTTGACTGCTCATCTAACAAATTGAAATCTATTCATTTCTTTGTTTCTTTTTGTGGTCAAACGGCACAAAGGCCCCAATGTCACATTCCATTTTTTTAAAATAATCACGGGCTTGGGCCATTTTAGCATTTCGTCCTATCATATGTTTTTGGGCTAAACCAAATTACTAGATTTTGCTAGTGGGCTTTTTGATCTATAACAAGCATATTTAAACATTCAAATAGGCTATTGAGCCCATTAACCCGAATGTGGGACCCACTTGTCTCGATTAACTTCGTAAATGATTTAGTCCACTAAAACAAGATCGATTTCGGCTTTCTTGAAACTATTTTCAAACTCGTGTCGATTTAGCCGGTTTTCGTGAACTTTGGCACACTTTTGGTCTTTTGACTTTGTCTTTGTCTCTTTCCTTCAACATTTGACCGTGAAATCCCGTGTTTTCTTTTCTTTTGATCATTTGTACCTATTTAAATACAAAAACACAAAACCACGCGTAATTCCGACTTTTATGATATAAAATACATGATTCGGTCTTGTTTTTCCTTGATTTTAGTGGCAAAAGGATAAGTGTTTTCACACTTATTATGGATTTAGAAGCACTAAGTGTCCCATGGTTTTTACCCACTTTGAGGTTTTCCACGCTAAAAGTTTTGGTGTTCTTGTTGTGTGTTTGATTACTTTGCTACGTGCTGATTAGAGTTGATTTGATATTGCTTGGGGGTTGATTAGAGTTTCTTTAACTTTGCCTTATTTGTTTACTTACTCGTAGGTTCATACGCGTTTGTGTAAGTGTGTTCAAACGAAGGTTTTGCTTTCGTGCATTTATGTATATACCATTATGACCCATTGCATATTACACATCAAATTTGGTATCAGATCTATAGGCTCTTGGTTGGGGACTTACCTATTTGAACGATGCAATCTAATACAAGTAGGATGGTTAGGTTGAATGGTTTTAATTAGCATGTTTGGAAAGGGAAGATGGAGGATCTCCTTTATGTTAAAGACTACTACTTCTTATTTTTAGTACTAAGAAACCTAAGAACAAAACAGATGTAGAATGGACTATTTTTCATAGACAGGTTTGCGGGTATATTAGGCAGTGGGTTGATGATAATATTTTGAACCATATTTGTGAAGAGACGCATGCTCGTGCTCTTTGGAACAGGCTTGAACAATTATATGCTCGAAAAACTAGAAATAACATGTTGTTCTTAATTAAACAAATGACGAGATTAAAGTATATTAACGGGTGGCCTAGTAATGATCACTTGAATGTTTTTCATGGTATTATAAATTAGTTGTCAGGAATGTGTATCAAGTTTGAAGATGAGATTTAAGGCTTGTGCCTTCTTTGTACTTTCCGGATACTTGGGATACATTTTGGACATCTTTATCCAACTCTACACCAGATGGTGTTATCACCATGGAATTGGCTAAAGGTAGTATTATAAATGAAGATATGAGAAGAAAGTCAAGGGGTTCCTCTTCACGGTCAGATGTCTTAGTCTAGGAAAGGCGGGGGAGAAGTCAAAGTAGACGCCCGAGTAACAGAGGTAATCATCGTAGCAGTTCCAAAAAAGGAAAATTTCTCATTTTGAGTGCTATCATTGCCACACGAAGGGACATGTAACAACTTGAATTTTCACGCCTATTTTAATAAGACGTGTCTGTTGTAAGACGTTTCACTTAACGGTTTGTGCCAGTTATTAAAGTTATTTAACTTTCGAGTATATACGCACCCACTCTACTTAGGTCGTGTATTGAGTTATGTCATGTTGTCCAAGTTGTGTGAATTAGCTTCGTATGACGACTCGTGATGTCAAGTTTAAACGAGTCTAAGCTTGTATGCATTTTAACTAACCCATAAAAGAGCCGAATGTATTGTTATATATATCAATATGCCGAATATTACATTCTCTAACCAATTGGGCCAAGCTGCCCACAGGACCCCTACTAGACCGAATAACATTAATAAGGAAACATGTAAAACTTTCAAATTGTAAAGTTAAGACTAAACTTCATAAACCCTCTTGTGAAAAATCAGCTGAGAATCCCCAAATAGGTCAACAAAAGTCAATAACACAAATAATACTACTTAAACCTCACTAACAGCCAACCCACATGCCGAGATTGCCCTGAATGGGTAGATCACAGGCATGCCATTTACAGAAGTGGTAAAACCCTAAGCCAAACTATTACAAATATATACCCAATGTTTTACATACACCCACATCACAAACACAACACAAATTACAACAAATCTGGGCAAGAACCATAGGCTGCAAGAATCAGTCAACACCATCAAGCCACAGCCAGCCGAATCAAAGCCCCCCCCCCCTTGTATCCGAATACACCAAGCCGAAAACCCCTTCATTGTGAGTCTTTTATACCCCCCTCTTTATTTTCTTGCATACATGTAGCTTGTGCTTGACCAAACCCTACCTGCGAAAACATATAACAAATGAGTTAGTTATTTAGAAACCATTCCAAATTTATGCTAAGGCCTATTCGAAACTTGAACAAATGACTATAGCTAGTTTTATGAACCTACGACGCCAAACTAAGCCTGCCGAGACATACCGAGACCACCTTTACGTTTTATTGTTAATTTGCATAGATATTAACAACTAATAGTAATGATAGTAGTAAATAAAAACCCCCCACTCGAATGACTCATCAATTCTGCCGAAACCCTAATTGTTCTAAAAGTAGTCATAACATGAACTTAATACAATTCTTTTACAAGAAACGTTAATTAAACCTAAAATAAACTGCGGGTATGAAAACCCCCAATTAATTCGAAACCCTAATTTTTTTTACAACTTAAATTTATTATGAAATTAATATAAATTGAAACTCAAAACCACTAATTAATTAGGATGAAACATTAGATTTAGAAAACCCCCAATTATTTCAAAACCCTAATAATTTCATAATTAAATCGAGACCCCCATGTCATGTTTTTAATAAATCCAACGAATTGTAATCAAGAAATACCCTTTTCTTTTCTTGCTTCGAAAAGTTATAAAACGAGATATTATTTTTGATCTTTTGAAAAGAGATGAAAAAGAAAATGAACACTTATCTTTAATTATAGGAACACCATCGAATCACCCTCAAACCACCTTGTAATCGGATTAAGTTTTGGTGTGGAATAAAACCCACATCTCACGAAAGTACGATGACCAAGAACACTCAATTGTGTGATACATAAATCGGATTTATATAAATCTTGGTTATGATTGATGAAACTGGACTTGGGATGAGAGAGAAGGTTATGAGTCGGTTGGGTTTGTTTGAGAGAGAGAGAGAGTTGACTATGTGTTTTGGGGATAAATGAAATAGATAAACACAACTTAACCCTTCTCATTCATTGTTTGTATCGCCTGGTTTTGGGGCCGGGTTGGGTAAATCAAATAATGGGCCGAGCCCATGTGTTATCTTGTAGGGATGGGCAGTCCAATTTTGGGCCGAGTTTATAAAGGCCCAAAACAAATTTGTGTTTGTACATTGTTAAGCTAAAGCCCGTTTGATATCCGGGTAGTATTTTCGTGTTTTTCCCGTAAACGAAATATAACGTCAAGCACAACTAGGATGTCATGTATGCATTCGGTATTATTTGTCGTTCTCATGACATAAACTTTACACTTAACTAGGTCGTGGATAAACGTGGTCGTATTCTCAAGCTTTCTTGCATTATCATCCCTTTTTCCTAACTTACGAGGTGAGTTTATAGCCCCACTTTTTAACTGCTTTTACTGCTTTTTGGGGTGAGACATTGCTTGATTTAACGTATGAACACAAGTGCATTAACTGATTTATATACTAGTCTAAGTCCCACTTAAAACCCAGTTGCTTTGGCCCGTGAATCGTGAACCGTTAATTACTTTGTGTAAGCGCGAATGTTATGGATAGATCTATCGGGGTTGACGCCCCTGTCCGTCTTGGTCCAACAGGGGACAAGCGGGCACAGTTTCATTTGAGTCTGAGATGGGATGTCGTGGGTTTAGGCATCCAGTTGGGCTACATTTATATGATTATACTGCCGGTGTTGTTAACGCTTCGGTGTCACGAGCTTAGACTGTAATAAATTCTTTTATGATGACTTTGTATTTGTTATATTGTGTTAAGCATGGATTCACTATGAACGCGGGTAAAAGATCCGGAGGTCGGGGAGGATAGAAGTGTTGTTTAGCCATTTTAGTGAGAGAAACAAGAGAGAATAAAAGTGTGTTTTATTCTAGAGAGAGAAAGGTAAGACAAGAAATGAAAAGCCTCACCCCTCCATGGATGTATGGAGGGGTTTATATAGCACGGGACTTGGACTTTACATATGACAATATTAGTCCCTGCAAGTCCCGGCTATGAAACTAATGTAATTCCGTTAGTCGCACACATTTTAAGGCTAACAATCTTCCCCCAATGTGGTGACATACGAAATTACTTACAATGTTCCTAACAAGTGCAAATACGACAAAAATATGACAGTATTAAGTTTGCTTCCAATGCTGAGGGTGACACCGTTGTCTTCAAGTCTTCTAGAAAAACTTATACCCCAGTTTGAATCCTCTTTGTCTTTGCTTGTTGAGGAACCATTGTATCATGTATGAACTAGATTAACTTCCCCCCAATTCATACCACATGTCTTGAAAAGCTTTCTTCATAGACTTCTTTTTGACGAAGCTTCTGAATCAGCTTCCCCCCAAACCAAAATCCCTGTCTTGAGCAGAATCTGTAGCTTGAGCAATCTTCTATCTTTGACATATAAAGTGCACAGCGAAATTTTTTAGAAGAAGAAGTAAACCCCACCAAGTAACTGCTACCTTGACATTTTTGGTCTTCATGATTATGTGTTTGGGGGAACATGTAAGAAATCAGCAACAAATCTTCTCACGCTTGTAGAATGCTTCCCCCTGGAAGTTCCCCCTGGAAGTTGAACTAAGTACTTTAGAGTGGGAACTAAGTCTCCAAAGTACACGTTCTTCCCCCATGATGGTGACGAACTCTCGGAAGCATCATCTGACGTGTACGGTCAAAATCGCGAGATGTTCTTGTCGAAAGTATGATGGTGACGAACACTCGGTAGCGTTCTTGTCAAATGTATGGTGGTTAAGAACACTCGATAGCATTCTTGTCAAAAGTATGATGGTTAAGAACACTCGGTAGCATTCTTGTTAAAAGTATGGTGGTTAAGAACACTCGATAGCATCATCTGACGAGTACAATCAGAATCGTGAGAAGTCCGTGTCTGAAGCAGAAATCTTTGTTGACATTTTGTTGCTCAAGTTGCTCGTGAGAATTGATTGCTGATCACATCTCTACTCTTGTACTCTCTGGCTAAACTTACCAACCTCGTATTCTTTCGGCTATCTGTAGTGACCACTGGTGAAGTAAACCTGATATTCCAAACTTGAAACTGAAGTACAATCCCCCAAATTTGTTACTTACGCTTAGCACTTGTGTTGATTGACGAACGGTGCAGAGAAACGTCTCTTAGAATCTTATACATAAAGAGAGAGGTATAAGATGTAGAACACATCTTAAAGTATCCACAACTCTCGGTGAGTGTGACACTGAGCACTACAACGTAACTCCTTAAGTGATAGTTGTCCATGTCGTCGACCATCCACCCCTTGACAGTGGAAACTAGATAAATCAAGTCTCAATCATAAATGCTGAAGCGAATCATCAATCGATAGAGGTGGTGAAGAGGCTCGATGATGAATTGAGTAGACGCCTTCGTGATATTCCACTTCACCTTCAAATAATAAATACCAAATCCACTTCGTAATCACTTGACATTACTTTGCCCGAATACTAGCCTTTTTTGACAATTTTAGTGAATCTTAAAGGATCGTTTTGGTGTTTGTTTGTTTTTGGTGTGTGTGTTGTCGTGTTTGTTGTGATGATTGATTGCCGTTAACTAGAGAAACCAACGATGACTAGAGAAGGAGAAGTCGTCAACATGTCTAGCTAACTTTACGTTAAAGCCCAAAATTAATCACATGCCCAACTGATGCGCGGATCGACCTCCGCGGTGAGGTTGTCGAAAAATTTTCTGAGAGATTAAGGTTTCAAAACGAGGTTTTTTCTTTAATCGGAATAAACCCGTAATCACCATATCCCTATAATCCGCACATCCATTGTAATTCAGTCCAACCCATTTAAATTCGGCCCACTAAAAGATAATCATAACCTGGTATCAATTAGCCATAACCCATCCTTAGTAACAAGATACTCATTTGCATATCCAGCCCATCATTGAAGAATGAAGATTGACAAATGTCGGCCCATTAGTTGAATTAAAATTCGGACCACAAGGAATCAAACGAGTCTAGCCCATTGTTTATACATCAGTGAGATGAGAGATATAAGAAGTCAGCAAACCCTAATAACTCTCACACTAATCTTAACCTAATCACTTCCACTAGAAACATCCGCCCCCATTCTCATCTGATCCCCAAGCAGTCACCAACAAAAAATTGATCTCCATTCAAATTCGATTATTCATAGATCACTGATCACGAATATCATACACGAATCACAAAACTCCCTACAGTAATCATCTCATAAACCAAAAACCCTTTACTGATAATCCAAAACAGATCATTGATCAAAACCAAGAGAAAGATTTGGCATCAAGATCTTTGTATAGGTCTCGGGTAGGTGTAAGATTCGTTTATGTTTGATTTTCGTTTTCAATCGAAGCAAAGGAAAGGATTGTAACATGCATGTTATTAATCTTTTTTTTTCGAAGAATGACTAGAGTTCAAAACTCTTAGAGATCGATGATGGTTTTTTTTTTTTATTATTATTTTTTTTTCGAGTCAGATGAGATGGGATTTGAGACTGTTGATGTTTGTTAGATGTGGAATGAGTCTGTTTTATATAATTACTTGATATGAACCCATCGTAATGTTTTCTGTCTAAGGTACCATCGCAATGTTTTCTGAAAATCAGTGTCGCAATGTAAAGAATTACCATCGTAATAATTTGATGCATCCCATCGCAATGGTACCACCTTCCATCGGAATGTTTATCACATCCATCGGAATGTTTCAATAAAAAATTCATCAGCATGTTGCCTTAATCTTCCATTGCGATAGGTCAAACCACCCATCGCAATGAAGGACAGTCGGACCCATCAGAATGTTTCAAAAACAAACCCCATCGGAATGTAGCTGAGATTCCCATCTGAATATGCATAATGTGCCATCGGAATACTTCCATCGTAAAGGGTTTTACAGCTGAAAAAATGGATCTGGTCCATTTTTGTTATATATGTCCTTTTCCCAAAAAAATGGATATGTTCAATGTTTTATGGGACAAAAGAAATAGATGAGCACAAATTGCTCAAAAGTAGTTAAAAAAAAACTACTAAAAATGTTAACAAAAAGCGAAAGTTGTTTGAAACAGTAAGAGTGGAATAAGAAATGAAACAGATATCTTGGTGATGTTTTGATGATGGGACGGACAAAATTGGATAAGACAACAACAATAAGAAGCAACAATTCCAAACATTTCCAAGAAACGTGTGAATTGAGACAGAATGATAAACCCGAAAACACAAATCATGAATCGACTTGAAAGACGAACACAAACACGAATCAAAAACACGAAACACCCCCGGTTAGCTCTGATGCCAATTGTTAAGCATGGATTCACTATGAACACGGGTAAAAGATCCGGAGGTCGGGGAGGATAGAAGTGTTGTTTAGCCATTTTAGTGAGAGAAACAAGAGAGAATAAAAGTGTGTTTTATTCTAGAGAGAGAAAGGTAAGACAAGAAATGAAAAGTCTCACCCCTCCATGGAAGTATGGAGGGGTTTATATAGCACGGGACTTGGACTTTACATATGACAATATTAGTCCCTGCAAGTCCCGGCTATGAAACTAATGTAATTCCGTTAGTCGCACACATTTTAAGGCTAACATATTGTCATCATGTTTGGAAAAAATCTTGTGGTTCATTAAACACTTCGAATTAACTAAACCTATGAACTCACCAACTTTATGTTGACGCTTTAGCAATGTTTTTCTCAGGTATTAAGAATGAAGATGCTATGTGAGGTCTCATGCGCTGCCGTCATTTCTATTGAAAATAAAGATCATTTGTACTATTTGAAAACTATGTTTTGTATCTGTGACCAGTTTTATGTTTCCGCACTATGTTAAAACTCATTATTTCATCAAATGCAAGTGATCAATTTTCCGAACGTCTCATTTAGAGGTCGTTCTTTTGTAACTGTGTGTATGATAATCATGACGTCACCACTCCCTTGTTGCCATTATACTCTGATATTTTGGGAGTGTGACAGATTGGTATCAGAGACATGGTTATAGAGAACTAGGTTGCATTTAGTAACTCTAGACTATAACTGTTATGTGTTTAGTTGATTATCATTCAGATTGTAAGTATTAAGTATATATATATACATGGATATATATATATATGTAATGAACAATTATTATTGGAGTCGAGTTATTCAACATTATATAATATATGATAAATGGGATACATGTGATTTAACAATTACGAGATATAATTACATGGGGTACATGTGCAACAACAAAATCTTAGTTATGTTATATGGGATACATGTGGTTTGAACAATGATTGCTATATGTTATATCGATGTCCCTTTCACGGACTAAATATATGAGATATCTACACACATCTATTCTGTTTATGTTACAGCGATGTCTTCTTCTGATGATTCAGCGTCTTCAGGGGCATACCACCACCGCAGTTCACAGTCGACTGTCAGTTCATCGATAGGATTACCTAGAGGATCACCATCAGGATATCCGTGGTACCGGATGACTTCAGATGATGATACTGAGAGAGAGACTGAGGAGGTTTACCATTCACCGATCCATATCCCTGATGCACCAGCGGATGACGTGCTTAGCCTAGAAGGCGGAGGAGAGGACGACCTAGCCGCTGATGTGGTGCAGTCACCAGGGCAGGCATCGGTCACTAGGGGCGAATCAATGGAAGATATTGAGGATGATGATACGGAGTTCACCGATGGAGAAGGTGAACCCTTGGAGGTCACAGACACTGAGGACCCACCTGCTACGTATGCTGCTACTCTTGAGGCTTCCATCGCACTCATCTCCTCGTCTTCGTCTGAAGACGAAGGGGAAAGGGCAGACATCTCTACCCCAGCACCCGGCACTCTGCCTTTCTACTATGTTAGGCGACGTCTCCGAGGGAGAGCCGCCTGACCACCACCTTCACCTTACCGACCCCTCATACCTTTATCTGCCACTGACAGGCGTGCAGCCCACACATCTGCCAGTCCTGCCCCAGAGGCGTCACTACCACCACCACCACCGCTAGAGACTGTACCTGCTGTGTATCAAGAGATGCTTGCCGATGTTGGTATCTCTACTGGACCGAGAGCTGTGACCCCTATTCCCAGGAGAGCTACATCATCAGTTGTGATGCTTGGAGCAGCGGATGGATGTGTGACGACCCGTTTGAATAGGTTGGAGGATGTTGTGGAGACTTTGGGTGAGGAGTATGAAGAGATGCAGGATAAGCTGGAGGCATTGACAAAGAGGAGTCCAGTTGAGGATGAGACGACATTGACGGTTTGTGTGACCCGTCTTCGAGGACAGCTCCATACTGTTCTCGACCAGATGGACACAATGCCGAATGCTCGTCTCAAGGATATCGAGAGCCTGATGACCCGTTGGGGAGTAGAGCCGCAGGTTGAGGTGGGTGGACTAGAGGCACCTGTTGAGGACCCTATTGCTGACTTAGAGGGCAGGTTTAGGGCCGCTTGCCATGATACCGAGGTCAGACTTAGGGATGCCCAGGCTCGCGAGGACTTGGTTGAGAGGAGGCTGGCAGAGATTGAGAGAGCATTCACCAGCGTCGTGAGGGTACTAGTTAGATTTACCATGTACTGTTGACTCCGACCACTAAGCTATGAGGTTTATCTCAGCTAGTTGGCTTTTTTTTCCATTTTTCCTATTATGTATGTCGGATTGTGATGTATTTCAAAACATTTCTATGGATGTTAGGTTATGACATTATCTTATTTGGTTACAAAATTTGTGCGATCATCATATATTGTTTATTATACCGTTGAGCATTTCATAATTGTATTGTGCGTGCCATGAATGTTATGTCTGGCAAAACTCATTGTCTTGTTTACCTTTTTAGATTATGGCACCAGTTAGAAGATCTGAGACCTAGAATCCACCAGCTGCTACCGGTGGGATTGACCTAGTCATGCTCAGTCAAATGATCGCGGAACGAGTGGCTGAGGCACTCGCAGCAGCTGAAGCGATCCGTACAGCGAGCACGCAAGAGGAGACAAACCAAGGGGCCACTGTTGCCAATGCGCGGACCTGCACCTACAAGGAATTCCGTGCGGTTACACAAGTGAGTTTCCGTGGTACTGAAGGTGCAGTAGGTTTGACTAGATGGTTTGAGAAGTTGGAATCTCAATTTGGGATTAGCAATGTTGCTGAAGCTGATAAGGTGAAGTTTGCATCAAGCACATTGGTAGATAGTGCTTTGACTTGGTGGAATGTCTATGCTCGTGCAGTGACCATTGATGTTGCCCAAGCAACACCTTGGAGTGAGTTCAAGGCTATGTTTGTTAGGAAGTATTGCCCACGAAATGAGGTCAAACAAATGGAGGTTGATCTATGAAACTTGAAGGTCAAGGGTACCACCCTTACTGCTTACAATCAGCGCTTTCAAGAGCTAATCTTGTTGTGTCCCGAAATGGTGCCCAACGATGACCGACTGTTGGAGCGATACATTGAGGGCTTACCTTTGAACATCAAGGGGAATGTGACTTCATCAAAGCCAAATGACTTGCATGAGGCAATCGATATGGCTAAGAGTTTGATGTACCAAGTGGTGCAAGAGTTGGGGGAGAATACTGGAGACAAGAGGAGGTGGCCTGGTAATCACTACAACAACAATAACAACAACAACAACACTAATAACTACAGTCAAAACAAGCGTCAAGAGGTGGCTAGAGTGTTTACTGCTGGGCAAAGTAATGCTGGAAACTATGTTGGAAGATTTCCTTTCTGTGGAAAGTATGGCCGACACCACGAGGGAGCATGTCCCCCTACATGCTACAACTGTGGAAAGGCTGGACATAAGGCAAAGGAGTGTCGAGCACCACCCCGTCCTGCTAACCAAAGAGGATCGGGAACTCAAGGTGGTCAAGGAGCGAATGTTACTTGTTTTGGGTGTGGAGAGAAAGGGCATTACAAGAATAAGTGTCCAAGCAGTGGGAACAAAGGTCGTGGTAATCAAATTCGAGGTAACCAAAACCACAACCAAGTGAACCAGAAGCAGAACCAGGGGAATCGGGGAGGAATTAACCGAGCCACAACCAGTGCTCCAAGTGGATTCACGGCACCTAGCAAGGTGTATCATTTGTGTGCTGAGGCTGCGGTGCAAGACAACAATGTTGTGACTGGTACGTTCCTAGTCAATAACAACTATGCTTCAGTACTATTTGATTCTGGTGCGGATAGGAGTTTTGTGTCATCTGCATTTAGTGAACGCCTAAATATCACCCCTACTGCGTTAGATATTAAGTATAACGTAGAACTAGCCGATGGGAAGTCAGTGACCGCCGATGCTATTCCGAAAGGATGTAGTCTAAGGTTACAAGATCATTCGTTCAGTATCGACTTACTCCCCATAGAATTAGGAAGTTTTAATGTCATCATTGGAATGGATTGGATGTCGAAGCAGCACGCGGAAATTGTATGTCATGAGAAGTGCGTCCGTGTTCCTTATGGAAATGATGTACTAATCATACAAGGCGAAAGAAGTGGAGTGAAGAATAGATCGAGACTGGAAGTCATCTCATGTATTAGAACCCAAAGATACATTGAGAAGGGATGTCAGTGTTCTTGGTTCAAATAACGCAAAAGGAAGAAGAAGAAGATCATGAGAAGAAGGTTGAAGATGTACCGATTGTTAGAGATTTTCCAGACGTATTTCCAGAAGACTTACCGGGATTACCACCAACACGACAAGTGGAGTTTCATATAGAGCTTACACCAGGAGCTGCACCTGTTGCTAGAGCCCCATACCGCTTAGCACCAGCAGAGATGAAAGAGCTAGCTGAGCAACTAAAGGAACTTTCTGGCAAAGGTTTCATTAGGCCGAGTTCCTCACCTTGGGGAGCACCGGTCCTATTCGTAAAAAAGAAAGATGGATCCTTTAGGATGTGTATTGATTACCGAGAGTTGAATAAGCTGACGATAAAGAACCGCTACCCATTGCCAAGAATTGACGATCTTTTCGACCAACTACAAGGATCTAACATATACTCGAAGATTGATTTAAGGTCGGGATATCATCAGCTAAGGCTAGAGAAGAAGACGTCCACAAGACGGCTTTTAGAACCCGATACGGACACTACGAGTTCCAAGTTATGCCTTTTGGTTTGACAAACGCATCCGCGGTATTCATGGATCTCATGAACCGAGTTTGCAAGCCATACTTGGACAAGTTTGTGATCGTATTCATTGATGGTATTCTCATTTACTCACGTAATGAAGAAGAACATAAGGAACATTTGAAGACCATACTAGAGCTGCTGAGGAAGGAGAAGTTGTATGCAAAGTTTTCCAAATGTGAGTTTTGGATAAACACAGTGCAATTCCTTGGGCATGTAATCGATAGCAGTGGTATCCACGTTGATCTTGCTAAGATCGAGGCTGTGAAAGATTGGGCGACTCCTACAACACCCACGGAGATCCGCCAATTTTTAGGTCTTGTTGGTTACTATAGGAGATTCATTGAGGGTTTCTCCAAGATAGCTAAACCAATGACGGAGTTAACTCAAAAGGACAAGAAGTTTGAGTGGAAAGAAGATCAAGATTTGGCATTCCAAACATTGAAGCAGATGTTGTGTGAAGCACCTATACTAGCCCTACCCGAGGGTAATGAAGACTTTGTAGTATATTGTGATGCATCCATAAAAGGATTAGGTGCAGTGTTGATGCAAAGGACTAAGGTCATTGCTTATGCATCAAGACAACTAAAAGTGCACGAGAAGAACTACACAACTCATGATCTTGAGTTAGGAGCAGTGGTGTTTGCCCTGAAGATTTGGAGACACTACCTTTATGGCACAAAGTGTGTTGTATTCACTGATCATAAAAGTTTACAACACATCTTGAATAAAAAAGAACTCAACATGAGACAACGACGTTGGCTAGAGTTACTCAGTGATTACGATTGCGAGGTCCGTTATCACCCGGGCAAGGCAAATGTCGTAGCTGACGCTTTGAGTCGAAAGGAGAGGATTCTTAGAGTGAAAGCCTTGGTGATGACCATTGGTTTAGATCTTCCATCCTTAATTCTCAAGGCTCAGAAGGAGGCAGTCGAGGAGGAAATTCTCAAGACTGAAGATGTTGAAGGCATGATAAAGAAGTTAGAAGCTCGCTCAGATGGGACATTATGCCTTGATAATAGGAGTTGGTTACCGTGCCATGGTGACCTACGACCTTTGATTATGCATGAGTCGCATAAGTCAAAATACTCCATACATCCGGGATCTGACAAGATGTATCACGACCTTAAGATGTTGTATTGGTGGCTGAACATGAAGGCGGACATTGCTACATATGTTAGCAAGTGCTTGACTTGTGCCAAGGTCAAGGCCGAACACATGAAACCATCAGGATTATTGGTCCAACCCGAACTGCCAGAATGGAAGTGGGAAAGGATCACTATGGATTTCATTACAAAGCTACCTAAAATCTCAGCTGGATTTGACACTATTTGGGTCATCGTCGACCGACTCACCAAATCGGCTCACTTCATACCAATCAAGGAGACAGATGGAATGGATAAGTTAGCAAGAACATACTTGAAGGAAGTAGTCACGAGGCATGGAGTGCCTGTGTCTATAATCTCTGACCGAGATAGCCGATTTACTTCACAGTTTTGGAAGTCGCTGCAGAAAGCGTTGGGAACGCAGTTGGATATGAGCACTGCGTATCATCCCCAAACCGACGGTCAAAGTGAAAGGACCATTCAAACCCTAGAAGATATGCTGAGAGCTTGTGTGATCGACTTTGGAAATGGATGGGATAGGCATCTGCCTCTGGTGGAGTTCTCATACAATAATAGTTATCACACTAGCATTAAGGCAGCACCGTTCGAAGCATTGTATGGTAGAAAGTGTCGTTCACCCGTGTGCTGGGCAGAGGTTGGTGATGCTCAACTCACTGGACCCGAGATCATACATGAGACTACTGAGAAGATCTTTAAGATCAAGAGCCGTATGCAAGCCGCAAGAGATCGACAAAAGAGTTATGCTGACATGAGACGCAAACCTCTTGAGTTTGAGGTTGGCAATAGAGTCATGTTGAAGGTCTCACCTTGGAAGGGTGTAATTCGCTTTGGAAAGCGCGGAAAGTTGAATCCTCGTTACATTGGACCATTCAAGATCATAGAGAGAATTGGCCCCGTGGCCTATCGTTTGGAGTTACCTCAAGAACTTAGCCGAGTGCATAATGTGTTCCACATTTGCAATCTGAAGAAATGCTTATCCGACGAGACACTCGTTATTCCTTTAGAAGAGATCCAACTCGACGACAAACTCAACTTCGTAGAAGAACCGGTGGAGGTCATGGACCGTCAGGTCAAACAGCTCAAGCAAAGTCGTATACCTATCGTGAAAATCCGTTGGAATGCACGTAGAGGTCCAGAATACACGTGGGAACGTGAAGACCAATTCAAGAGCAAGTATCCTCATCTTTTCGCTAATCACCCTACTACAACGACGTCTTGATTTCGCGACGAAATCTCTAAAACATGGGGATACTGTGACATCCGTCAATTTTTTTCATCTTTATTTTCCCATGTATTTATTTAATGTGAGCTTTGAACCTTGTGGATTTAACAAATTGAGAAGTTATCTCATATTTACGAAGTATCCTCATTTGTTTACTAATGTAGTGTCGACTTAAAATGTATCGTTTGTTTTGCTTTGCGGACAAAGCCCTCTTTAGGGAGAGCGAATGTAACAACTTGAATTTTCGCGCCTATTTTAATAAGACGTGTCTGTTGTAAGACGTTTCACTTAATGGTTTGTGCCAGTTATTAAAGTTATTTAACTTTCGAGTATATACGCACCCACTCTACTTAGGCCGTGTATCGAGTTATGTCATGTTGTCCAAGTTGTGTGAATTAGCTTTGTATGACGACTCGTGATGTCAAGTGTAAACGAGTCTAAGCTTGTATGCATTTTAACTAACCCATAAAAGAGCCGAATGTATTGTTATATATATCAATATGCAGAATATTACATTGTCTAACCAATTGGGCCAAGCTGCCCACAAGACCCCTACTAGACCGAATAACATTAATAAGGAAACATGCAAAACTTTCAAATTGTAAAGTTAAGACTAAACTTCATAAACCCGCTTGTGAAAAATCAGCTGAGTATCCCCAAATAGGTCAACAAAAGTCAATAACATAAATAATACTACTTAAACCTCACTAACAGCCAACCCACATGCCGAGATTGCCCTGAATGGGTAGATCACAGGCATGCCATTTACAGAAGTGGTAAAACCCTAAGCCAAACTATTACAAATATATACCCAATGTTTTACATACACCCACATCACAAACACAACACAAATTACAACAAATCTGGGCAAGAACCATAGGCTGCAAGAATCAGTCAACACCATCAAGCCACAGCCAGCCGAATCAAAGCCCCCCTTGTATCCAAATACACCAAGCCGAAAACCCCTTCATTGTGAGTCTCTTATACCCCCTCTTTATTTTCTTG
This sequence comes from Glebionis coronaria, assembly GCA_025667525.1. NCBI lineage: Eukaryota > Viridiplantae > Streptophyta > Magnoliopsida > Asterales > Asteraceae > Glebionis > Glebionis coronaria. The sequence continues at coordinate 501,397 of JANFOE010000060.1, forward strand.
CATACATGTAGCTTGTGCTTGACCAAACCCTACATGCGAAAACATATAACAAATGAGTTAGTTATTTAGAAACCATTCCAAGTTTATGCTAAAGCCTATTCGAAACTTGAACAAATGACTATAGCTAGTTTTATGAACCTACGACGCCAAACTAAGCCTGTCGAGACATACCGAGACCACCTTTACGTTTTATTGTTAATTTGCATAGATATTAACAACTAATAGTAATGATAGTAGTAAATAAAAACCCCCCACTCGAATGACTCATCAATTCTGCCGAAACCCTAATTGTTCTAAAAGTAGTCATAACATGAACTTAATACAATTCTTTTACAAGAAACGTTAATTAAACCTAAAATAAACCGCGGGTATGAAAACCCCCAATTAATTCGAAACCCTAATTTTTTTTTACAACTTAAATTTATTATGAAATTAATATAAATTGAAACTCAAAACCACTAATTAATTAGGATGAAACATTAGATTTAGAAAACCCCCAATTATTTCAAAACCCTAATAATTTTATAATTAAATCGAGACCCCCATGTCATGTTTTTAATAAATCTAACGAATTGTAATTAAGAAATACCTTTTTCTTTTCTTTCTTCGAAAAGTTATAAAACGAGATATTATTTTTGATCTTTTGAAAAGAGATGAAAAAGAAAAAGAACACTTATCTTTAATTATAGGAACACCATCGAATCACCCTCAAACCACCTTGTAATCGGATTAAGTTTTGGTGTGGAATAAAACCCACATCTCATGAAAGTACGATGACCAAGAACACTCAATTGTGTGATACATAAATCAGATTTATATAAATTTTGGTTATGATTGATGAAACTGGACTTGGGATGAGAGAGAAGGTTATGAGTCGGTTGGGTTTGTTTGAGAGAGAGAGAGTTGACTATGTGTTTTGGGGATAAATGAAACAGATAAACACAACTTAACCCTTCTCATTCATTGTTTGTATCGCCTGGTTTTGGGGTCGGGTTGGGTAAATCAAATAATGGGCCGAGCCCATGTGTTATCTTGTAGGGATGGGCAGTCCAATTTTGGGCCGAGTTTATAAAGGCCCAAAACAAATTTGTGTTTGTACATTGTTAAGCTAAAGCCCGTTTGATATCCGGGTAGTATTTTCGTGTTTTTCCCGTAAACGAAATATAACGTCAAGCACAACTAGGATGTCATGTATGCATTCGGTATTATTTATCGTTCTCATGACATAAACTTTACACTTAACTAGGTCGTGGATAAACGTGGTCGTATTCTCAAGCTTTCTTGCATTATCATCCCTTTTGCCTAACTTACGAGGTGAGTTTATAGCCCCACTTTTTAACTGCTTTTACTGCTTTTTGGGGTGAGACATTGCTTGATTTAACGTATGAACACAAGTGCATTAACTGATTTATATACTAGTCTAAGTCCCACTTAAAACCCAGTTGCTTTGGCCCGTGAATCGTGAACCGTTAATTACTTTGTGTAAGCGCGAATGTTATGGATAGATCTATCGGGGTTGACGCCCCTGTCCGTCTTGGTCCAACAGGGGACAAGCGAGCACAGTTTCATTTGAGTCTGAGATGGGATGTCGTGGGTTTAGGCATCCAGTTGGGCTACATTTATATGATTATACTGCCGGTGTTGTTAACGCTTCGGTGTCACGAGCTTAGACTGTAATAAATGCTTTTATGATGACTTTGTATTTGTTATATTGTCATCATGTTTGGGAAAAATCTTGTGGTTCATTAAACACTTCGAATTAACTAAACCTATGAACTCACCAACTTTATGTTGACGCTTTAGCAATGTTTTTCTCAGGTATTAAGAATGAAGATGCTATGTGAGGTCTCATGCGCTGCCGTCATTTCTATTGAAAATAAAGATCATTTGTACTATTTGAAAACTATGTTTTGTATCTGTGACCAGTTTTATGTTTCCGCACTATGTTAAAACTCATTATTTTATCAAATGCAAGTGATCAATTTTCCGAACGTCTCATTTAGAGGTCGTTCTTTGTAACTGTGTGTATGATAATCATGACGTCACCACTCCCTTGTTGCCATTATACTCTGATATTTTGGGAGTGTGACAGGACACACAAAGAAATTCTACATACATTGGAAAAAGGAGAACAATAACAAAGACTACGATAATCAAAAGAACAAACACAAGAAAGATGATGATGGTGATGACAGTACTAGAGTAAATGCCACCACATATGAGTTCTTTGTTTGCTCTGATTATGATATGGTTAACCTTTCTCATGATTATTCGAGTTTGAATTACGATAGTGGTGCTACATGTCATTTTAGGATGGGTAATACGGGGCTATCTAGGACTATTGGTATTGGAGATATTCGTTTTAAGTTTGACACTGGGATGAAATTGGTTTTGCGTAATGTGAAACATGTCCTGGATATGAGACTCAGTATTATCTCAACATGTCTTCTTGATTAAGGTGGTTACCACAATAGTTCTGGAATTGGCTTGTGGGAACTAACTCTCGGATCATTGAATGTAGGAAGAGTAAAAAGGGAATCCAAGTTATACGTGGCACGCCCGAAGAAAGCCAAGAGCATCGTCAGTGTTTTAGACAAAGATGATACGATCAACTTATGGCATAAGAGACTTGGTCACATGAGTGAAAAAGGGATGTCTGTTCTTTCTAAGAAGAATGTGTTATCCATTGTGCACGATGCCAACTTGAAGTAGTGTTCTTATTGTTTGGTAGGAAAGCAGACTACGCGTGCTTTCAAGACTAGTCCTTCTTTCAGAATGGATAACATACTTAATCTGGTACATTCTGATGTTTGTGGTCCTATGAAGACTAAGAGACTTGGTGGGTGTTATTACTTTGTCACTTTAATCGATGATCATTCAAAGAAGGTTGAGTTTACACTTTGAAGACTAAAGATCAAGCGTTGGATGTGTTTAAGCAGTTTCATGCTTTAGTTGAGAGCCTAACAGAGAAGAAAATTAAAAATGTATTCGCAGTGATAATAGATGTGCATACACTGGCCCTTTCGATGTTTATTGTAGAGAACATGAAATTCAGCATCAAAAGACATCGCCGAAGACACCGCAGTTGAATGGCTTAGCGGAGCGGATGAACATGACTCATATTGAGAGAGTGAGATGCTTAGTTTCACATGCAGGGTTGCTTGTTACTTTTTAGGGTGAATCATTGAATACGGTGGTAAATGTTATTATCTGGCCCCTTGTGTTCCTATGTGTTTCGATGTTCATGACAGGGTTTGGAGCAACAAAGATGTGTCACACCGTCATTTACGTGTCTTTGGATGCAAGGCTTTTGTGCATATTCCCAAAGATGAAAGATCAAAGCTTGACGTGCAGAATAAGCCGTGTGTGTTCCTTGGGTATGGTCAAGATGAACTTGGATATAGGTTGTATGACCTAGTTCAAAAGAAGCTTATTCGCAACCGAGATGTATTGTTTAAAGAAGATCAAACTTTGAAAGATATTGAGAATACCAAGAAAGAGACAATTCCTCAACATAATGATGATCCTATTAACTTAGATCCGGTTCCTCCAAAACACTTTGGCACACAGTTTGGAGATGATATTCAGAATGATGAAGAACTAGGTGTTGATGATGTTTGTAGAAACTAGAAAGAGGGTTGAATAGTTTCTTAAATTTACTTGTTTAAAGATCGGTTTTCAAAAATCCTTTTTTCAAAAACTTAGACTTGAGTGATTATGTAAAATCTTCTTATGCACAGTATGAACAAGTATATGCAAGGAAAGAATTGAAGAGATAAGGAAAATAAATATCAAACCAAACATCAAAGATTTATAGTGGTTCCAACGAAGCTCATTCCCCGTTCCTACTCCACTCATCGAGTACTCTTACTCGAGAGTTCACTAATCAACAAGCTCCTTAAGGTGGAGAAACCGTACACGTTACTTAACCAATTTCTGACTAAGCCAAAAGTCGAGCCCTAATCTTAGCTAGGACCAATCCACACCAATATACTTTAAGGCCTAAGTATTAACCACAATACATACACAACTTCTAAATTTACCCAACAATTTGGATCTTTACAACTACACAAGGAAATGGTGGCGAATATCTATGTGCTTAGTTCGCGAATGTTGTACGGGATTCTTACTAAGGTCTATTGCACCCTTATTATCACACATGATGGGAACATCATTTAGTGTAATCCTGTAATCAATAAGCGCTCGCTTCATCCATAAAGCTTGTTGACAAGCTTTACCGGCACTCACATACTCAGCTTCCGTGGTGGATATAGAAAGAGCGGTTTGTTTCTTAGAGAACCAAGAAGTTAAACAACAACCCATGAAGGTACAAACTCCTCTAGTGCTTTTCTGGTCCACATAGTCTCCCACATGATCCAAGTCCGCGTATACTATGGTTTCTACGCCAGTCCCTTTAGGATACCATAATCCTAAATGTATAGTGCCTTTAATATATCGGAAGATACGCTACCGCCTCAAGATGAGAGGTTTTGGGAGCCTCTTGGAAACGTGCACAAAGGCAAACACTAAATATGATATCCGGTCGACTTGCCGTTAGGTACAACCAACTACCAATCATACCTCTATACTTGGTGTTGTCTACCGACTCACCCTATCATCTACGGCGAGTTTAGTATCTGAGGCCACAGGGGACTTCATAGGTTTATAGTATTCTAATCCAAATTTCTTTAGCATTTCTTTAACATACTTAGATTCATTAAAGAAAATACCATCGTCCATTTGTTTAATTTGGATTCCTAAAAAGGAGTTAAGTTCTCCCATCATGCTCATTTCAAACTCATCATGCATGATTTTGCCAAAGTCATCACACATACTTTGACAAGTTGAACCAAATATAATGTCATCAACATATATTTATACGATTATTAGGTGAGAACCTTTCTTCTTTGTAAAGAGCGTATTGTATACCATACCCATGATATACTCATGTTTTACAAGAAATACTTTAAGTCTATCATACCAAGCTTTGGGTGTTTGTTCAAGACCACAAAGAGCTTTCTTAAGCTTGTAAACATGATCCGATTTCTCAAAATTAATGAAGCCGGGTGGTTGAGCCGCATACACCTCCTCATTGATCAAACCGTTAAGAAATACACTCTTTACATCCATTTGTTGAAGCTTTAAGTATAATGCACAAGCATAAGCTAAAAGGATCCTAATGGAATCTAACCTTGCTACCAATGCATATGTCTCATCATAATCAATTTCTTCTTGTTGATTATAGCCTTGAGCTACAAGTCTAGCCTTGTTACGAGACACAACACCGTTTTCATCTAACTTATTCCTATACACCCATTTGGTTCCTATGATGGTACTACTTCTAGGTGGAGGAACAAGTTTCCAAATGATATTAGCAATGAATTGATTCAATTCTTCTTGCATGGCAATGACTCAGCTCTCATCCATCAAAGCTTATTTAACATTCTTTGGTTCAATCAATGAGACGAAACAAAAGAAGTTACTTTGATCTTAAACTTGAGATCTAAGGGTCAGTCCTTTGATTAAGGTCGCCTATGACGTTTTCGAGAGCATGATCCTTAGACTCCTTAATGATTACTCCCTTTTTACATTAAATTCTTCAACTCCTAGTTTTCTAACCTCTTTGGCTTTAACTATGTCTATTTCATCTAAGTCATCATCTACCAAAGGTGGTGTCTTAGATAAAGGTGGTGTTTCATCGAATGTCACGTTGAGTGATTCTTCAATTATTCCCGAGGTTCTATTAAGGATTATGTAGGCTTTACTAGTTTGAGAATAACCTAAAAAGATACATTCGTACAATTTTGGGTCGAACTTAGTAAGGTAATCTTTGGTGTTGAGAATGAAGCACTTGCTTCCTACCACCTTAAAGTATTCTAATGAGTGTTTCTTACCTTTAAGAGTCTCGTAGGGGGTCTTACCTAGAAAAGGTCGAATAAGAATTCGGTTGAGAATATAGGTCGATGTGTTAATGGCATTGCACCAAAAATTTGAGGCAAGGATTGTTCGTTTAGCATGGTCCTACTCATCTCTTGGATAGTCCTATTCTTCCTTTCAACTACCCCATTTGATTGTCGAGTGCGAGGAGCCGAGAAGTTATAGGTAATACCATTAGCTCCACAAAAGGCACCAAAATGCACTTCATTATCAAATTTCCTACCATGATCCGTCCTAATAGAGAAAATTGTACATCCTAATTGATTTTGGATCTTCCGACTAAAGATTTTGAAATGATCGAAAGCTTCATTCTTATTAGCCAAAAATCTAGTCCAAGTGAATCTAGAATAGTCATCAACTATGACTAGGGAATAAAGGTTATCTCCATAACTCCGTATGACGGAAGGTCCAAAGAGATCCATATGTAGGAGTTCTAGGCACAGTGAGGTCGATACCAAATTCTTGGCCTTGTGACTTGAGTAGACTTGCTTCCCAACTTTGCAAGCATCACAAAAGTGACTATCAAACTTAATCTTGGGCAGATGTCTTACCAACTCCTTAGAAACTAGAGATTGAATTAAACGAATATTAGCGTGACCGAATCTCCTATGCCAAAGTCCAAAGAGTAGAACTATCATCTAAAGTAGTTAGACATAAGTTGTCTTTAGACTTCCTATTGAGCTTCATGATATAAAGCCCATGCTTTCTAACACCTTTTCTAATTAGCTTTCCATCTTTTACGATTTCGTTATCATGTTCGGAAAAGATGACCTTGCACTTATTGTCACAAGTTTGAGCTATGCTTAGTAAATAAAAACCTAAGTTATCTACGTGCTCAACATTCTCAATGGTCATGGAGTCAAGAGAAACCGTACATGTGCCAATGATTTTACCACGTAGTTTACTAGCGAAAGTGACGTTACCTCCATTATATGCTTTGTAAGTAGAGAATAAACTTCGATTACCCGTCATGCGTTTAGAAAAACCATTATCCTTAATCCACTTGTCGGGCTCCAAATAAATTACCAAGCATATCTAAGTAACAACACACAAAATCAAACATTTGGTCCCCAATATCTCATGGGTCCAGAGTTGTTAGTTCCAAACATCCCTTGCATTTGGTTGGGATGCATGAATGAAGGACACATACCCCACGGAGAAAAAACATTGTTGTTGAAAATTATTCCAATTCATATGAGCATTTTGATGTCCCTCGATCTCGAGGTGGAGCAAAAGGATGTCAAGACAGCTTTCCTTCCCGGTGACCTGGATAAAGAAATCTACATGGAGCAACCTAGATGGTTTCAGGTTAGGGGGAAGGAAGACTACGTGTGTAGACTTCAGAAAAGTTTATATGGGTTGAAGCAAGCACCAAGAGGAGGTACAAGAAAATTTGAGTCGGTTATAGGGAAGCAAGGCTATCGAAAGACCTCATCACACTGTGTTTTCTTCCAAAGATTTGGTGATGATGATTTCCTCATCTTGTTCTTGTATGTTGATGATATGTTAATTATTGGCAAGTACATGGGGAGAATTGCCTTGGCCCAGTTGAAGCAAGATTCAAGCAAGTTTTTCTATAAAAGAATTGGGTAAAAAAACAGATCCTTTGCATTTAGATTTTTCATAATAGAGTTTCCAAGAAGTTACATATATCACAAGAGCAATACATTGAGAAGTTGTTGCGTAGGTTCAACATGGATAAAACTAAGGTTATTAGTTCCCCTCTAACTCTCAACTTTAAGTTTACTGAGAAGGATTTTCCTTCATCCAAGAAGAATATTTAAAAGATGGATAGAGTTTCATATGCCTCAGCGGTTGGTAGCTTGATGTATGTTATGGTGTGTACAAGGTTGGATTTAGCTTACGCGGTTGGTGTTGTCAGTCGGCATCTGTCAAATCTTGGTAAGAAGCACTGGGAAGCGGTTAAATGGGTATTTAGATATCTAAGAGGCACTTCCAAATTGGGTTCACTTTTGAAAATGAGAAACCCATGCTTGTTGGTTACACAAACTCAAATTTGGACAGAAATAAGGACAACATGAAGTCCACTTCTGGGTATTTGATGACCTTTAGAAGGGGAGTTGTTTCATGGTATTACAAAAGTGTGTGGCCTTCTCCACAACTGAGGCTGATTATGTGACAACAACAGAAGCGTGCAAAGAACTATTATGGTTGAAAAGGTTTTTTCAAGAACTTGGTTTCAAGCAACAACGTTATGTGGTTCTTTGTGACAATCAAAGCGCTATTCATCTTGCTAAAAATTGGATGTTTCATAAAAGAACAAAAGATATTGATGTCTGGTATCATTGGATTAGAGATGCTATTAAAGATGGTATGATTGAACTTAATAAAGTTCATACGGATGGTAATGCTTCTGATATGTTGACAAAAGTAATAGCAATGGAAAAGTTTAATGTATGTCGCTCGTTCGTCGGGATGGCGAACTCATACTCATAAACAGAAAAAGGGAGATTTGTTGGGTCATTTCTTATCCCATGAGGATTAAGTGTAAGCTAGTATGGCCAAGCTGGAGTAGTTCTCCAAGCTGGAGTACTTTATATGGATACTATCTAACTTTGAGATCCCAACAACTTTGAGGCCCATCTTGGGTCTATTTAGTCTATATTTCTTTATCTTATAAGAAGATATGGTGTAACAAGAGAGATATTAGAGAAACTAAAGATAAGAGAAAAGATCTCCGAAGTTGTTTATTAGCCAAAACCCAGCAGTAGTGTTTCGTCGATTTCCGGAGTTCGCACCGTCGCATCGTCACGATTTTTTGGCTTTAGCTTCCTTACATATAAAGGAAGGTTTTGACCGTTGGGATCTTGGGTGTGAGGCCTGGAAGTCTTGTTTCTTGCCCAGGCAGATTGCATCAGATTGGTGATATTTATCATTCTTGTTCTTTGTTTTTTGCCATATATTCTTGATGTTTATTTCAAGATATATGATGATTGTTGTAAATCTCTAATCTTATCTAGAGAAGACCATGTATATACTCTTGATTAATAACGAATTTATGCGGCACTAGGTGTCTCGTGGTTTTTACCCACTCTGAGGTTTTTCACGTTAAAAATTATGATGTTCTTGTTGTGTGTTTGATTATTTTACTCCCTGCTGATTAGAATTGATTTAATATTATTTGAAGACTGATTAGAGTTGCTTTAAATTTGTCCTATTTTTATTTCTTCATAAGTTTATACGAGTTTGAGTAAATATGGTCAAACTAAGGTTATATATGGTTGTGATCCATTGTACTTTACCCGTTAATTACTAAAAACTTTTATAAAAAAAATAATGTTGCTCACAGCTAGTAGTATCGTTGTCACTGTTTGCTTTTCTCATTATCGCTATTATTTTTATTAAAAACGCCCGTAACGTTTCTTTCTCATCTTAGGGATGTTTGGATGTGCGTTTCATCACAAATAATCTCCGAATCCTAGTTTTAAACTAGAGAAAAACTAGAAAAAGGTGTTTGGGTAAAAAAGGCCAAAACGGCGTTTAGATATTCAAAAATGGAGTAAAACGGCGTTTTGTAAAAGTTGGTTAGGAGGTCCAACTGCGAAAATGGAGTTTTCAAAAATGGAGTTTTCAAAAATAGAGTTTTCAAAAATGGAGTTTTCAAAACGAAAATGGAATCCCAAACACCCCTTAATAAAATAAGATCATCATTTAGTTAGAAAATTTGATGATGTCTACTTTGTATTATTATTTCCTAATTAGGCAGCCATTAGTTGCCCGATCAAAATTTGCTTGTATTTAGTTCATGCAGCTGTTTCTAGAATCAGGTTGACTCGGGTCTAAAAAAAAAGAAAAAATCAAAACTTGATCGGGTCTCGAGAATCGGGTTAACCCGGATCACCCTAAACCTGGCGGGTTTAGTTATGTTTCGAAAATATAAAACCCGGGTCAATATGACTCGTTTTTCGGCTAGAACCAGGTTAATCAGTTTACCCGACCGAGTCGATTCGGGTCTAAAAACATTGATAAAAAGTAGTTCCTACAAGAGCCATGAATATGCACTTTTTCAGTTAGTTGGTTTTGATAGAATCTTAAATACCCCAAACTAAAACCATTTAAAGTTCACCTAGCCATAAATCAAACTTTTTTTTTCATCCGCAAATACCGTTAGAATAAAGTAAAAAACATGGCCAACTATAAACCAAAAAGATGAATTGCGTACCTTTAAATTTGATGATGCCAAGTATCATGAGAGTGAACATGCTAAAGTTAGAAAGACAACATTTTGAGGGTCCAAATTCATTAAATTAAAGCTAAACATTTTTTTTTAAATAAAATAAATAAAAATATGGCATACATTCTTGTGCATGTCAATTTCATAGGTTTATCTCAATCTTTGGTTTGATTGAAAGATGCATTAATTGATGATAATATATGATATAGTTATTTATATGGTTAGACCAACCCATTGGTCCCAACCCTATCAAAGTATATCACCTAATATTATTCATTACTCTTATTTTAATTATTAGAATATGTTAAAAAATTAATTTTTAATTTATATTTAATTTTAATCTAATAGTAATTTAGAATTAATCTAAAATTTATAAAAGCATATTTTTTTTTTTGCTAAAATATAAAAAAGTGTAAGAAAAACAGATAGACTAATATATGATGAAATATTAGTTATTGTTAGTGATTAAAATGTTATTAGTGACAAAAGAAATAAAATATCACATATGATTTTTTATTACTAGTGATAACCAGCATTCGTCATATTTATAACTTTATTTCATCCGCGTTTTTTTCTAACTTATGTACTCCCTCCGTCCCAAAACTATAGTCCCTCTTTCCTTTTCGGATTTTCCCAAATTAATTGTCCACTTATAAAACTTCTAAAAATAGGTAGGAATTTTAGATAAAGATTACTAGATTACCTTTAATTGAAATCATAATTACAAACTTTAAAAAGATTTTAAATTAATTGGTTAAGGGTAAAATTGTCTTTCTGTAAAAAGTAAGAGAGAGAAAGTTGAAAATGTGGTACTTTTCTTAAACTACGTGTTTTTTGTCGGGGAACAATAATTTTGGAACGGAGGGAGTACATTTTAACAATTTTAATTTTTTCGGTTTTTTTTCATATGATCAAATCTTATATGATCAATAATCAAAATTGGTACCTTTTTAATTAAATACAAGTATCCAAAATAAGAGTGTGAAAATGTACAATCTAAGTCGGGTTTTTTTATTATTGATTGGCACACACTTTAATTTTTGATTGAGACATTTAAATGTACAATTTGTTCAAGCGACAATACAATTGTTTAATGCATAGTTTTAAGTGTCTCAATTAAATTTTAAAGTGTGCAAATTATTAGTTTTTCAGTTTGGTTTGGGTTTAATTGGTTTTGGCGAACCTGGTTCAATTATTAGTTTATTTTGTTTGTTATCAGTTCGATCAGGTTTCTATTTAGGTTTTCTCTTACCCTGTTAGGCTGTTATAGATATTTGAAAAATTATTTGCAAAAGGCCCTATCGACAAACTCACAAAAGTCCTTGTTAAAGGCCCAAAAAAGCCCAAAAAATTTAGGCAGCTATACAACAAAATCACGAATACAGGCATGATTTTTAACTAGTGAAAATAAACTTAGCGAACAGTTATCATATTTGATTAATGAATACTAGTAATAGATTTCTTACAATTACGTGGTTTTTAAAAACTTACATTTCCTTGTAGAAATTGCTAGAACCATAGAAAATAACAAAACATCATTCTAATAGACAGGGGCGAAGTTAGAAAGTTCGACTTGAAGAATAATACTTTAAATTTTTTTGCAAACTACACTATAAGATGGTTATTAAGGGGGTAAAATGATAAAAAAAACTCAAATATTTTTGAAAATTTACACTATAATCTTTACGCTAAAAGGTCACATAACCATTATGACCCCCGTCTATCTCCGCCACTGATAATAGAGCGATGTACATCGAACAAAATAACATTTAATTAGATTTTTTATACTTCAACAAAGCATCACTAAGATATTAATACTTTCTTTATTTTAATGTAGGTGTTTAATTTGACTTTTTAAAATCAAACTAATTTAATTTCACTTTAAATATATATATTTACGTGTATAAAGTTATACCAAAAAAGATACATTTAAAATTTAATTCATTCATATATTTTACATGAACTATTAGGTGTGTAAACCCGAACCATCAAGCTCTCTAGGAAAAAATTCACTATAGTCATCTTGATTAATTTCGATAGCTATGACGGATGTGATACAAGCTGTTCTGAGTTAACTACGATGAACAAGTATCACCTTGTTGGAAATATCAAATATGTGTCCAACAAAGGAAGGATTATAATTTTGTGTTTGAGTCACATGGAATTTGATATTGTTGAAAAACAATGGAATTATAATTTATTCTTACTCAATTAATAGTCACAAAAAATGTCAAAATTTTTGCTTATTCAATTTCTTTTATTCAAAATCTTTACTCATTTTTGTTTAGAAACTTTAGTGGATAAAAGTTTTATAATGAAATGATTTTTTTTATATTAAAGAAATGTTCTGAATTTTTGTAATGGTCGTTCTTTTGTTTGTGGATCCCTTATTTCTGAGGTGTAACGTCCCCAAGGACGGCGCCTAACACCACGGTACCTCTTTGTCGTGGAAGTTGTTTGCTTGTACCTTTTTCGGAAAGAATTGTCCATGATTTTTTTTGTTGCAGGATCGAACTTGGTGTTTAAAATTTTGGCGGTAAAGATTCGTATTTCTAGTTGGAAAATTATGGTGGGAATTTCGTGTAAGTTTTTTTTTTCTAATTTAATATGTGTAAGACATTTTGGTAGCTTTAATTTCATGTCTAGTCAAGGATGATAATATAGTATTAGGGTGTTCGTTTTCACGAGGTGGTATTTATGTTCGAGCAACAACCATGCCTCTAGACATCGTGATAAGGATATATGTTTTGAGGCCTTTGTTTGAGGCCCTGTGCAGTTACACACTCTCAAATGCGGCTCTGCTCGTACAATGTTAAACATTGAAAAAGCTCTAGCTAAAACTTTATTCATCGTCGACTATTTATAGAGACATACTCGGCGTGTATTGACAAAGCTAGCTTGAACGATGTTGTACGCCTTTGTAATTCTCGGAAAGCATGTTTGCCATTTTATACGCTATCTAACACTTTTTATTTATACATATGATAGAAGATCGGAACTAGAAAAAATATTGACAAGGGTTCATGTCACCAAAACTAACAAGACGAGAAACTTGCCTGGTGACTTCCCGAGTCTCCCTGGTTCCGTCCGAGTGGCCTTGCGTATATGTTTCCGTGGAGCACATGCATAGATTCGTTTAGCTAAAATACGAAATAAATAACGATAGGGAGATTGTAAGGGATGATGAATTCAAATGATTATCAACTCTTAGTCAAAACCATACTTCCAAAAAATGGAAACTTTGGGTAGCCAAAAGTTTAAAACTAGTTATTACAAAAGTTGTACCAAGGGCCACAGCTCACAGGACCAATTATTATTTAGACTTGGACTAGTCTTTTGGGCTTGCTAAAAGTTGCACTTATCTTAGTTATTGCCATTGATACTAGTCACGGAACTAAGGTGAGTTTCGAAACACCCATGAATTTTTGTTGCATATTGTTAAATTTGTTAAAAAAAATCCAATTTTTGTAAAACTTGTATTAAATGCACGTGATACGTAAAAATTATGTCTGTATTATTGTTTAGTTTATTGTGTGTCCTGGTTCTATCCTTGAGCACATAACTTGATGTGAAAGAACAATAATCTTTTTAAAAAAGATAATCGGTTTATCTCTATCAGCGCAATAAGGAGACCTAAAGACCGTGTTTATCATCGTCATATCGGCTTCTTTTTTTTTTTTAACGAACTTAACCTCCAACTTAGTGTAATATGACAACCAACTTCACAATCAAAATATACGCACTTAAACACATATAAACCCCACCAAAACATAGACACAAACAAAACAAAGAAAACACACTCACAACTCAATCTTGGCCAAGACCGATTCGCGTCCATCATGTGCCAGCAAGGACGGAGACACGGTCTTTTTTTGTTATACGCACGTCTAAAGTATCATGTATTGCAAAAATGTCTTATAAAGTTTCTTTTCTTAACATTTAAACTAATACAATTGTTAATCAGCATTTCACTTTTGTTTTACTATAATTAATGGAAATATAACCTTAGAGCAAGGTTGTAAATAGCGTGAAGCGTAGCATAGCGGTATTGCCAAGCTACAAGCTACACAAGCTATAGCGAAGCTATGACGTTTTCTGAAGCGTGATATATAGCGGCACAAAATTTTTATAAATTAATATTTGTATAGCGATTTTACAAAATGAGGAATAATTTAATTCAAATTTAAAACAAAACCGGCTAATAATTACTCAAAGAGTTTTCCCGATAATAAAACTACTATCCCAAGTCTACTAAATAGCCCAAAACTAGTAAACAAGCCCAATTCTTGTAAATTTTCAAAAATATTCACAAAAAAGTGCCACGCTACGCGCTATAGCGCGCTATATCGCGCTTTAAACCGCCTTTTAGCACGCTACGCCTAGAGAGGACGCCTTAGTCTGTTTCGTAACGTGGAGGCCACGCTTCACGTTATAGCACGCTATAAAGCGCGCTATAGCGCGCTATTTAGAACCATGCCTTAGAGATAGATATGGAATTAAAAGACTTGTTTTAATGATTTGTAGATTTAAGGTTAATCCGATGACATGGATTATCTTATCTGCCTAATCAACATTCAATCATGTTCACTCACCACTATCTCTCCAATCCTATCTAAAAATGACATCATCTTTTATACCAAACAAATATTGTATCTACTAGGCAATAAGACAATTTTGATCATTTGTTTAAATGTCTAAGAACACGGCATCTATATACTTTAAGTAAACGCATGGACGGAATCATGACAAAATATTATGTGCATAAAAAAATTAAATAGTAATACTATAGACATATTTTAATAAATCGAGTGAATTTTAATATGCACTTAGGAAAAACAATGATATTTAAAAAAATTAACCTTACATTAAAAAAATCTATAAAACTTCTGAACAATCATGAAAACCCCTTGATTCCGTCCCAAAGCAACCAAAAAAAGTGCCAAGGAATATATCGACTATAAGCCAATATAAATCCGATTTCTCTATCTTCAGTTGTTTAGTAAGTATATTGTTTTCTTCTTACTTTTAAGTTTTAAGGCTACTTATAACGGACGGTTGACCTTGTTGTCGTTAGCCGGCTCTAACGCACCCTGCCACCCTCGCTCCATAATGAAACTCAACTCAAACGGGCTTTTGTGTGGAAAAAATAATGGAAGACTTGATCGGGTAATCGACCGAATGGTGGTGTTTTTTAATTAATTTTTGTAAGGTAGTCACCAACTTAGCTTCTTTTTTTTAAAACGAAAAACATGATTCAATGTCCGTAATAACGTGAGCACGTTTATCACGAAAAACATATCCCATAAAAGTAATTTAGCAAATAAACACTCACACACAACACTCACAAATCATCCGATCGTCTGAGCGACCATATTTTTAGTTCTTTGACAAGAAAACGCGTTCGTTTCTTCTCTCATATGAAAGGGAACGCCTTTTGAGAGGCGACCGGCCCATTGATCAACCGACCATTACCACTACAACAATTTTGGGGTTTAGGGTCGAAATTTTCGACCCTAAATACAAAGGGTTTTCGACCCTAATATTTAGGGTCGAAATATTCGACCCTAAGTGGTCGACCCTAACTTTTGGACCCTAAAAAACTAGGGTCGAAAAACCCTTTGTAATTTAGGGTCGAAAATTTGGGGCCCACCACTTTCCAAAAAACATTTTGACCAAAAATTAGGGTCGAATCACTTTTTAATTTAGGGTCGAAATTTTCGACCCTAAATTATATCCACGTGTATTTTTTTATCTTTGTGAAATTTTTTTTTTTTTTTTTTTTAATATCCACGTGTATATATTAAAAAGATTATAAAAACGTTTTTTTTTATTTAATAATTTAGGGTCGAAAATTTCTTTAAATTTTAGGGTCGAAATTTTCGACCCTAAACATTTTATATTATTTTTTGTCCAGAAATATTTCTTGCAGGAAGGGTTTTAGGGTCGAAATTTAGGGTCGAAAATTTCGACCCTAAAACTTAGGGTCAAAAATTTCGACCCTAACTATAATTTAGGGTCGAAATTTCGACCCTACCTATATGATTAGGGTCGAAATTTCGACCCTAAATGGTTTCTGGGCAAAAAAAAAACAGCATTTTGCAGTTTTTTTCCAGATTTTTTTCCGGCATTTTTTCCGAAAAAAAATCTATATTTCAACAAATCCACAATATTACAAATCACTAAACAGTACAATACTACTAATTTACAATACGTTAAATAGCCAAAACGTTAGAATACATTTCACCAAATCCTTATTTCACAAATGTAACAAGTCTAAAATTATTACACATCACAATAAATCCATGTTTCACAATTTAACAAGTCTTAAGTTATTACACAAAATAAAAAGTCTAAAACCAACAACTCCTAATCTGAATAGTCCCCGCTGGCCTGATCATTATCACCCGAATCATCCCCCTCATCAGCATCCGAGTTAACTAGCTCATTATCGGACATGTTGTTGGCATTCTCAAGATCTCGAGCCAACTCGTCGACGGTCCGAGTATCATTTTGATGAGGATTTAGGCTGACGGTATAGTTGGGACTTTCCCGAGAGTTAGAACTCGAGGGGCCAGTGGTGTTGACAACGGGTCGATTACAGTTAGTGAAACTGTTATTTTGGGTAATTGGAGGTTGGAGTGGGTTGAGTGGAGCATTATATGGAAATCCGGGAGGGGGAGGAATACCACGGAACTGGGGCATAACAGGGACCTGAGACATACCAGGGAACTGAGGCATACCAGGGATCTGAGACATGCCAGGCATAGAAGCGAATTGGGGTGGCGGTATAAAAGGGTTAGGAGGTCCGGTATACCCTCGACCCACATGTGAAGTATAATGAGAAATCAAATGACTTAGGCGGGCGTTGTTTACCTCAGCATTTTGTTGCGCCATACTAGCATACATATGGGCCAAATTAGCCCGTTGCTGCGCCTCCTCGGTTTGCTTCCTCAGCAGCTCTTTTTCTTGCTCATGAATCCTAAGTACCTCCGAGAGTTGTTCTCGAGTCACTCCCTCACTATAAGAACTACTCCCGCATCCATATGAGGTACCACCACCCGGCAACTTCCTGCCCCTGCCGACGATATTTTGAGTGTTGCGGCTCGGATTTACTAGATCAATTATTTCTTGATCACTTTTGTACTGCTCAGCACCGCAAGAAATCGCTTCTTTTATGCACATCATTCTCGACTGTGAAAAAGAAAGAGAAAAAAAGAAGTTAAAAACAAATAAAAATATGTTATTAAAGCATGTATAAATTAAATTACTTACATATCTGTCTGCATTTTCCTCGGACATAGTGCCATTCTTGTTTGTGCGTGCCCTCTTCCAAGTTTGTATAAGGTCCTCGTCGGTCCCATGCTTGACTTTCTGTACAATATCAAATAAATTAATAACAAGATCTTTACCAAAAAAAATTAATAACAAAATATAAATAAACAATATAAAACTTTTAAATGATCACAAAAACTATAACGATTCTTACATATTCGTTCCTTCCTTGAGCGAATGATTTTTTCCCTTGATGTGTAGAAACTTTGTTTTTCGAGCGGTTAACTGCATTAATTTCACTTCTCCTCACTTGTTTCGGGTCGGACCAATACCGGCACAAATCACGCCACTCCCTTGCTGATCTGTTGGCCCATGTAGAACTCGATGGGGGCGGTACAAGCGCCGCTTCCTCGGCCGAATCATGGATAGAATAATAGTCATGCTTTAACAAGTTCCTATTTTTGCGCCAAAGTAGCCTCAACTTACAGTTAATTCCTGTTGTTATCCTTTCTCCCACCACATATGTTACCCCGCCATAAGTCACAGTATCATGACTATCCAACCAACCCGTCAGGTTGAAATAGGTCTACATGTAAACATATGCATTTAAATAAACAAACAATTTTCAACCAAAACAGTTAATAAGACTAGATGTAACGCAAACAATTAATACCTCAGGTGTAGGAAAGATATGGGCTTTGAGGTGCAATGGTATCTGTTCCCACTCGCAAGTAAGTGGAAGTGGTCGGACTGTTTCCCCCATCAGAGAGGTCAACATCGCAGCATTATTGCCTAACGGATGGAAGCTATTAAGATCATAAACATCAAATGAAACTGGCAAAGGTCCTCCATGCGCCCTATGCTTCCTCCTTAGGCTCGTATTAACCGTAACCATATGTGGTATCGGTTCACCTGCAAAGATTAGTTATTGAAGTTATTGATTCGTGAAAATTCAAACACACTTAATTAACAATAAGAGTTGACATAAAATAAAAATAAATCACAATTTCTTACTTTCGCAATTGCCGGGTACGGACTTTGTAGGTCGTCTAGGTGGAGTACCATCACCATCCCCACCGTGTGATCTACCACCTACACACGCCATCTGTAATATAACAAGTACATGAACACACAATTTCGTGGACCGGTTAATGCTAATACACAAATTCATAAAAATTTACACATTTAAACATATAAGAACAATTTCATTAAAAAAAATTACACATCTAAAGATTAAATCATTGTTTCATTCAAATTACAACTTAAGATCAATTATCACAATCTGAATCATCGCTAGATAAAACTTCTTCAACAACATTATTAGGGTTCACTTCATCATCATCAGACATTTGAACATCATCATCATCAAGGGCATGTGCAACGTCATCATCTTCATTATTGATTAGATCATCATCGTCTTCATTAACCTGTGTGGCGGACACTTCTGCCGATTCGTCATTCAAACTCAAATTTGTATCCTCCAAACAAGTCAAACCAACATTCAGCGTAAAATTTGATGAACTGCTACCATGTATAACATCTTGATCGGACTCTTCAACATCGCCATGATAAACATGTTCGACCACCTTCCAACCCTTTGGTTTTCTAGCAAGGTCTTCAAGGTAAAATACTTGTGATACTTGTGTCGCAAGAATGTATTGGTTATTTTTGTGAAATTCCTTATTAGTCAAAATATGATGTATGCCCTGCTCAATGTAAGAACGTCTATTGCGTTTCGTACAATTTGGGGGGTTAATGGTGTCAAACCATTTACATCGAAACAACACAACCTTGCGGTTCCCGATATAAGTGAGCTCCAGAATTTCTTCGAGTTGACCATAATACATCTCTCCATCAAGCCCGGCTGTTGAAACACCGCTGCATTGAGTGGTGTGAAGTTTATCGCGTTCATGTATCACAAACCTCACACCGTTAACTACGCAAGCGGGGTATGTACATGCACTAGTATGTCCACATGCCAAAGAGAATAACTCTTCATTACAGTCGCCTGTCGTTTTTTTTTCACGAATCTACGAAAGAGATACAAACATATTTAGATATATGAGCAATAACTCTAAGGTAATATATCTAATGTATTTACCTTGTGACTAAACCAGGTGGGAAACCTCGTTTCCACGTTATCAGGCGATTCTCTGCAAAAGTTCATGATATTAGGATAAGTCATTCCGAAAGAAGATTTTTTAAAATATAGATAAGGAAGAGACATACTCTTTGTAAGCCAAGATGTCTGATTCGATTTCAGGACTGTTGTTAAGTATATACCATACAACTGCCCCGTAACATCTAAACTCATATGAATATCTTTGACTCTACCCATCAGTTTGCATGCGGACCGGAACACCTGGAATTTATCTTTTTGTTCAGGCAAACCGTCGTCATTCCTGTCAAGACGGTTAAATCTCGTCTCGACATCCTCAGCAAGATAACGCGAACAAAAAGTTAATGCTTCTTCTGCAACATAACCCTCCGCGATAGAACCTTCGGGCTTTGCTTTATTTCGGACATAATTCTTTAGCTTATTCATGTATCTTTCAAATGGATACATCCACCTGCAGCGAATGAGGGCACCTAGAATAGCCTCATCGGGTAGATGTACAACCAAATGAGGCATTATGTCAAAAAAAGCAGGAGGAAAGATTTGCTCTAAATTAATCATCACACTGATCAATTGGTTTTTAGCTTTTACCATGTCCTCCTCCGTCAAAATTCTAGAACAAAGCTGCTTAAAAAACAAGCAAAGCTGGATTATAGGATCTGCAATGTTTTTGGGCAAGTATTGTTGTACTCCGTAAGGAAGTAACCGTTGCATCATTATATGACAGTCATGAGATTTCATGCCCGTTATGTTGTCATAATTAGCAGTGACTTTTTGCTTAAAGTTGGATCCAAACCCATCAGGTAGTCTAACTCCTTTGATGAATTTACAAAAAAGTTCCCTGTTAGCTTTGGTGAAAGAGTACTTTGGATGAGGCTTCTCAAACTTCCCGTTTCCTTTTGGAACTAACCACAACTCGGGTCGAACTCCCAATTTTTCCAAGTCTTGCCTTGCCTTTGCCGTGTCTTTGGATTTATCGTTTTGTAACAAGATATTCAGTATTGCCTCAAGCACGTTCTTTTCGATGTGCATGACATCCAAATTGTGTTTTAGTAGAAGAAAGGGCCAATACTCAAGCTCCCAAAAGATAGAACGCTTAGTCCAATTCAATTCAACATTTCTATCAGGAGGTGGGTTGCTTTTCTTAATTTTTGGATGCTTCCCCGGCTTACGACTCAAGAGGCTATTAATTTGTAACTGGATATCCATTTCGGTAAACTTTCTCGGTTTAGGCTTCCGTTCGGCTTTACCATGGAATTGCCTAGTTTTATTCCTTAGATAATGATTTGTTCTTAACCATCTTCTATGACCAACATAAACGATTTTGTTCTTGATAGCCATCGATGGAGTGTCCTTGTTACAAGTGGGGCATGCGTAGTAGCCTTGCCCAACCCACCCAGAAAGACTACCCCGAGCTGGAAAATCATTGATGGTCCATAAAAGCGCCGCTTTCATATCGAAATAAGTACCCGTAGCAGCGTCTTTCGTCCTGACTCCTTTCCATAAATCTTTGAGTTCTTTAATCAAAGGCGCCAGGAAAACATCAATATCTTTTGCAGGTGATTTAGGGCCGGGAATTAACATCGTCAACATTAAAGAAGTTTCTTTCATACACATCCACGGTGGTGTGTTGTATGCTGTCAATATGACCGGCCACATGCTGTAATTTTGACTCATAATGCCATAAGGATTAAAACCATCTGCAGCCAACCCTAATCGAACGTTTCTAGGGTCACTAGAGAAATCAGGTACCATCAAGTCAAAATGTTTCCATGCTTTACCGTCACAGGGGTGATTCAACTTGCCATCCTTAGACTGTCCAGTAGCATGCCAAGTCATCCACTTTGCTATGTGTTTTGTGTTGAACATGCGTTGAAGTCTAGGTTTTAACGGAAAGTAACGCACCACCTTGTTCGCAACCAACTTCCCCTTTGTTTTCTTGGGGTCTTTATATCTACTCTCTCCGCAGACTGGACAATCATCCCTCTTTTTGTTATCCTCTGATCCCCAATATAAAAAGCAATCGTTTATACAAGCATGAATCGATTCGTATCCTAACCCGATCTTCCTGTATGTCTTCTTGATTTCATAGTATGACGATGGGAAATTGAAACCTTGACTACGGGTACAAAACTTCTGGAGACAAGCTAGAATCTGGTTAAACCCGACATCACTAATTTTATTTAAAACCTTGATGTGTGCAATCTCTGTTGTAAATTCCAATGTAGTCAAATTGGTAAGCGTGTGCAACTTTTGGGTGGACCTACTAAGTAACTCTTCAAACTCGTTATTAGGACCCGTTGTTTGATCAGGTGGAGTTTGAGTCGGAGGAGTTTGAGTCGGAGGAGTTTGAGTCGGTGTAGTTTCGACATTAGTTACAGAAATATCTTCTAAGAACGTATTCATGTCAAGGTGTTCAGGTGAATGTGATACTGGTGTAGGAAGCGGAAGAATCGGTTCACCGTGATATTTCCAAGTGGTATAATGTTCGTCCCACCCGTGTTGGGATAAGTGTACCTCAAGAGTGTGGAGGTCAACCAATCTCTCACAGTTACAACAACGTTTACATGGGCAACGGATCATTTGTGTGATGGGGTGCACAAATGTCTTACAATGCTCGAGGAAGGTGAAAAGACCATATAAAAATTCATCGGAATTACGATTGGATATAGTTGTCCAACTCTTATCAATTATCATAACTGCGTTGCAAATAAACATTATTCAAATAAATGATTTAATTAAACACATTAAAAACAAACAATCAGGAATGTTTTTTCACCTACTAGTGCACTATGGAAGGCAATCCTAACCCACTCTTTGAATGTTTCGTCTCATATATGAATGCGTATAACTGATTTACTATTCGAGAATATTTCGGCAGCATTTCCCCTCTACTCCCCAAATATGTGTTTTTAAAGACATATTCGTAGGAGTAAAGGAGAAACGCTGTCGAAATCATCTCAAATAATAAACCAGTTATACGCATTCATATCCTAAATGAGACAAAACATTCAAAAAGCAGTCCCAAAAATGGGGACTTTCCGAAATTAATTTCTAATAAATTAATTTCGGACGGGTTTTCTAAGGTTGATTAATTTTGGACGGGGCTTTTCCAAAATTAATCGACTAGAATCCTAAAACAATCCTAAAATTATTTACTACAAAAGACTAACAATATATAATATAATAAACATATGCATAATATTAATTACACACCTCGGTCACGGCTGAAATAAACAAAGATGGAAAGATAGAAAAAAAGGTCCGGATGAGGAACTTGTCCCGACTGTCCCGGTGCTAACCAAACACAAACATAAAATAAAAAAAATCTAAATTAGTTGGTTTCCGAGATTTTATCTAATTTGAAACAAACACTAAAACAATTTCAAAAAAAAAACATTACCTTTTATACGACTGTGACTCGGGAATTCGGTTCTCGGCTGTGACTTGGGTCTTGGCTACGATAAACATATAAAAAAATTAAACTCGTGCCTATATATATATAAGTCCAAATTCCTTAATAAATATTAAGCCATATATAAGCCGTAATCCATTAAGCCTAAAAGAATTAAGCCGAAATCAACTAAACCTAAATATAATCCGAAATCAACTAAGCCTAAATCAACTAAACCTAAATAATCCGAAATCAACTAAGCCTAAATATAATCCGAAATCAACTAAGACTAAATATAACCCGAAATCAATTAAGCCAAAATAAGCCGAAAACAAGTAAAAAATTAGCTCATACGTTTTTAATATAAGAAAAATAAACACCTACCTTTAGTATAAAGTGGCTACTGTTGTTGCTTCCGTGGTGGTGCTGCTGCCGCCGGCGGTGGTGGTTGCTATTGCTGCCGTCGGTGGTGGTGGTGGTTGCTAGCAAAAAAATTAACAATATCAATCACATTAACAATCACATTTAGCAAAAAATTAAACAAAATTAATATATTAAACAAAAAATCAATACCTTTATAATAATATAATAATAATAATTAAACAAAATTGTGGTGGTGGTGGGACTGACTGGGGTGACGGGGTGGAGTGTGGTGGTGGTGATGACTGGGGTGACGGGGTGGTGGTGCGAAGGATGGACGGGGTGGAGTGTGGTGGTGGTGATGACTGGGGTGACGGGGTGGTGGTGCGAAGGATGGACGGGGTGGAGTGGGTCGGATGGATGGTGACGCTTGTGGTGGGACGGAGTGTGGGTCGGATGGATGGTGACGGAGTGTGGGTCGGATGGATGGTGACGGGGTGGAGTGTGGTGCGAAGGATGGATGGTGACGAAGGTGGTGGGACGGAGTGGGTCGGACTGTGGTGGTGGAGTGGGTCGGAGGTGGTGATGATGAAGATTGAAGGTGCTCCCGTTTTTTTTTTTTAGTATAGAAGATGAAGATAGAATGAAGTGTTTTGGGTAAGTTGTGGATAGAATTTAGGGTCGAAAATTAGGGTCGAAAATTTCGACCCTAATTTTTAGGGTCGAAATTTTCGACCCTAATTTTCGACCCTAAATATAAACCGCGAATTTTTTAATTTTGGTGTAAAATTTTAAAATTTTCGTGAAATTTTTCGAAAATAAAAAGTTTTAGTGCCAAATGTAGGGTCGAAATTTCGACCCTAAATTTCGAAACTATAATAGTTTTAAATTTAAAATGTTTTAAAAAAATCAATAAATAGAGTTTTTAAATTACTAAATTATTAATATAAAATATTAACAAATTATTTTATTTATATAAAAAATTAATAAGTATCACTAATATATTTTATTTATGTAAATTTATTTTATAAATTACAATAATTACGTTTTAAAATAGTAAATTTCGAAACGAGAATAATTTTAATTTTAAAATGTTTTAAAACATTAGTAAATAGAGTTTATAATTACTAAATTTTTTATATAAATATTAACAAGTTATTTTGTTTATATAAAAAATTAATAAGTATCACCAATATATTTTATTTATGTAAATTTATTTTATAAATTACAATAATTACGTTTTAAAATAGTAAATTTCGAAACGAGAATAATTTTAATTTTAAAATGTTTTAAAACATTAGTAAATAGAGTTTATAATTACTAAATTATTTATATAAATATTAACAAGTTATTTTGTTTATATAAAAAATTAATAAGTATCACCAATATATTTTATTTATGTAAATTTATTTTATAAATTACAATAATTACGTTTTAAAATAGTAAATTTCGAAACGAGAATAATTTTAATTTTAAAATGTTTTAAAACATTAGTAAATAGAGTTTATAATTACTAAATTATTTATATAAATATTAACAAGTTATTTTGTTTATATAAAAAATTAATAAGTATCACCAATATATTTTATTTATGTAAATTTATTTTATAAATTACAATAATTACGTTTTAAAATAGTAAATTTCGAAACGAGAATAATTTTAATTTTAAAATGTTTTAAAACATTAGTAAATAGAGTTTATAATTACTAAATTATTTATATAAATATTAACAAGTTATTTTGTTTATATAAAAAATTAATAAGTATCACCAATATATTTTATTTATGTAAATTTATTTTATAAATTATAATAATTACGTTTTAAAATAGTAAATTTCGAAACGAGAATAATTTTTATTTTAAAATGTTTTAAAACATTAGTAAATAGAGTTTATAATTACTAAATTATTTATATAAATATTAACAAGTTATTTTGTTTATATAAAAAATTAATAAGTATCACCAATATATTTTATTTATGTAAATTTATTTTATAAATTACAATAATTACGTTTTAAAATAGTAAATTTCGAAACGAGAATAATTTTAATTTTAAAATGTTTTAAAACATTAGTAAATAGAGTTTATAATTACTAAATTATTTATATAAATATTAACAAGTTATTTTGTTTATATAAAAAATTAATAAGTATCACCAATATATTTTATTTATGAGCCAATAGGGTATTGTATTGCATGATATGAGCCAATAGGGGATCGTATTACATGATATGAGCCAATAGGGTATCGTATTGCATGATATGAGCCAATAGGGTATCGTATTGCATGATATGAGCCAATAGGGGATCGTATTACATGATATGAGCCAATAGGGGATCGTATTACATGATATGAGCCAATAGGGTATCGTATTGCATGATATGAGCCAATAGGGGATCGTATTACATGATATGAGCCAATAGGGTATCGTATTGCATGATATGAGCCAATAGGGTATCGTATTGCATGATATGAGCCAATAGGGGATCGTATTACATGATATGAGCCAATAGGGGATCGTATTACATGATATGAGCCAATAGGGTATCGTATTGCATGATATGAGCCAATAGGGTATCGTATTGCATGATATGAGCCAATAGGGTATCGTATTGCATGATATGAGCCAATAGGGGATCGTATTACATGATATGAGCCAATAGGGTATCGTATTGCATGATATGAGCCAATAGGGTATCGTATTGCATGATATGAGCCAATAGGGGATCGTATTACATGATATGAGCCAATAGGGGATCGTATTACATGATATGAGCCAATAGGGTATCGTATTGCATGATATGAGCCAATAGGGGATCGTATTACATGATATGAGCCAATAGGGTATCGTATTGCATGATATGAGCCAATAGGGTATCGTATTGCATGATATGAGCCAATAGGGGATCGTATTACATGATATGAGCCAATAGGGTATCGTATTACATGATATGAGTCCTTATCATCACAACCACCAGCATTGGAGGGATAACATTGGAGGGAAAACATTGGAGGGAAAACATTGGAGGGAAAACATTGGAGGGAAAACATTGGAGGGAAAATGTTAACAATTTCCCTCACTTTTTTAGCATAAAAAGAGAACCACACACACTCCTTATCATCACAACCACCAGCAGATCACACACACTTATCATCATAAATAAATTGTTATTATGTATATGTTGAAGCATGAAGCTTTTCCGTGCAGGTGTGGACATGGAGATGTAGTTCTTCGAGAATCGTGGACAACTGAAAACTTTGGTAGACTGTACTATGCTTGTCCACGTTCACGGGTTCAACCTCCAGTTTCATATGGATGCAAATTTTTTTTGTGGAAAGACGAACGCGTCCAACTACTAATCAATTCTCTTGGAGGTTCAATGAGCTTTTCTCCTCCAAGCTCTTCTTCAAGACCTTCAACGAGCTTTTCGACTCCAAGCTCTTCTCCCAGACCTTCAACGATTCCAGTTTCTTCTCCAAGCTCTTCAGCGTGTGCAAACTGTGTGCGCTTGAATGGAATGATAATGGTACTTGAGCGTATGATATAGTTGTACCGCAACTCCGATAGGCACACATTGGATTCAGCTGCACTACTTCACGACCTTTACGATGACATGGGGAACCTTAGTTTGAACTAGTTTGTGATGTGTTTTTTTCCGTGTTTACGAGTCTAATATCGTTGTAATATCAATGTTTAATTAAGCGCGTGTTTAAGTGTCCGTGACGAATAAAATTATGTTTAGGAGTGTTTGGTTCTGTGATTAATTAGTATTCTGGCTTGAATCATTGTGAGAATTTAGTTTGTTTGAGTCACAAAGTTTAGTTTAAGTCTGTTGTGTTAGGTTTTGCAGTCAAAAGCATTTTACTTCAATCAAATTTTGCTCAAACTCATAAATAAAGGAGCCTTTTTTATTCATACAAACATACAAGTACATTTCAAACACAAAAACCATAAAAGATGCAGAAGCATCATTATACACAACAACATGTGTTAGTATGGTTCTTATTCTATATGAACAACAATTATTAATTAGATTAAAAGAGACACAGTCTTAACGAATTCCTTCATCAAACTTTGCTCAAACTCATAAATAAAGGCTCCTTCTAAGCATTTACGAATGCTTATTTATTGATCCTTCATTTTCTTAACGAATTCCTCCTTCTCAGTCATTCTTGCTGCTGTATCTTTAATTAAACCTTCCAACCGACTTGAGGTTTTCTTATCCTTCTTTTGAGTATCTTTCAATACTTTAGCGCATTTCTTTAAGATATATATATCTCCAGCACGTTCTAATTCCTGGATAAACTGTTGTCTTTCTTGAACAGCTTCATCTAAAACCTCATGTAAACGTTCCAGTTTCAGACCAAAACGTTTGTCCGCTTCGGCAGATTGTTCAAAATATGCTACCATTCGATCAGTCCAATTATCTGAACCAGCAACTTCTTTTAATTCTTCTAACCTTCCTAACCAGGCCATTATTGTTGTTTTTTTTAGTATTGGAAAACTGAGGTGAGTGATAATTGGAGGCAAACTACAAACCATTAAATAGCAAAACAACTACCCAAAATGGGTGGCACACATACATCTATTATCATCTTCCTGTTCACAATGGGTACATAATGAAAGCACTAAAACTAGTACCATCAATAGTGGGACTAATGAAAGCACTAAAACAATGGGTACAGTCATTTGTAGTCTAGTTGGTTTTTCATAGTGGTAACCAGCTTGATCTTTCTGGATTGGTGCTGTAATTGATAAACTTGTTATGTTCTTGTAATTGCTAAGTTATTTGCACAGCTTTAGTTCTGCTTAGACTTAATTATTTTTAGCTATTACTGCATTATCTAAATATATATATATATTTTAATATTTTAAAAGCATTAACACTTAAAAAAATTTTTTTTTTAAATATATTTAATAATTTAGGGTCGAAATTTCGACCCTAAATATAAACCGCGAATTTTTTAAATTTTTCGTGAAAAATTTTCGTGTGAAATTTTAAATTTTTCGTGAAAATTTTTTAAAATTTTAAATTTAGGGTCGAAAATTCGACCCTAAAGTTTTAAATATTAAAAATAAATTTTTTTTTAAATTATTTTTAGTTATTATAAATATAATATATAATACATAAATTAAAATTATTTTAAATTTTATATTTAGGGTCGAAATTTCGACCCTAAATTAATAAAATTAAAATTTAATTCTTTTAAAATAGTTTTTAATTATTAAAAATAATTTATATAACAAATAAATTAAAATTATTTAAAACTTTTAATTTAGGGTCGAAATTTCGATCCTAAATTTTTTGGGTCCCACCTGCTTTTTGACCAGCCTTTTTGGGCTCTTTTGGGTTGAAAATGTGTGGGCCCCCACCTCAATTTAGGGTCGAAAATTTCGACCCTAATTTTCGTCCGACCCTAAACAATGATTTTGTTGTAGTGTACGACTTAATGCTATCTGAAAAATCAATTTTGAAGAACATCTAGTTATGCCACACAATAGTGTTTTAGCTATCCGCAAACAAAATGTTCTACACCACTCTTTTCTTTACAATAGGTATAGTAACACTCAATACCGTATTTCACGAGTTATGAGTTTCAATACCATCTAAAACAGTGTATCGATATTATAAAAAATTGTTATGGTTCCAAATATGTTCTTCAGCCTAATAGGTACACGACTTGCTACAATTTGTTGTCACTCAAAACCGACCAATTTGAATCAAAACAATGACTTATTTATCACCAGCTAGCAATCATTTTCTCAATTAGCAACTAGCTGAAATTGAAATATGTTATCTTGTAAACCCTTGGTCCATCTGTTTAACAAAATCGACACTTTTCCGTCGTATATGCCAAGTGCTGACCGCAAATTCTCCAAAGCGGAAAATATGCACAATACCGGTCGTGCCACGCTTCGCGACTGCCATCACTTAAACCAAGCATGGTCCAAAAGTCCAAAGTGCGAAATCGACCATACGTTTACTTGGAACCGAGCTATCGATGTGCAATCCGAATGAAATGACATACCAAAATATCATCTTCTTTGCATTTAATACCTACCCATCTTTATGGTCCAGGCAATGGAATTGATCCCACATATATCATCATCCTTTTCTAATGAATCTAGCTACAAAAAAGCAACAATGTTTTTTTGGTTAGTATCTTATGAAAAACAAGTTGGACATAAAGTAAGACAGTTGGATCATAATAAAGCTGTGCAAAAATCATGGTATATATATATTCAGTGTTCTAAAATTCGAGTTGACCTGACTAATTGAACCGATTGAACTGTGAACAGATCAGGTGACCCAACCCTGGTTTTAAACGAAAATCCGGTTGAATCGGCGATTAAACCATAACTCGATAGCTCGACATAGTCAATTAAAAAACCGATTTTTAAAACATTATTATATATTTGATCCACCATTTCAAACTTCATTCTCTAATCTCTAACCATCTTGACCATTATTAATATTATTCGTTTCATAGAAAAAAAATGTTTATAAGGACAATTTAACAAAAGAAACATACATATCTCATGATAAAAAACAATTAAAAAAAAACCGTCAATCTTGCTAATGGTACAACAACAACAAACCCAATCCCGCCGAGATGAGGTATGAGGGAGGTGAGATGTAGACAGATCCTATCTCTACCTCCGAGATAAACCCGAAAATAAAAAGACCGCTTCCAGTGAATCTCCGGCCATCAATCTTGCTAATGGTGAATATTCGAGAATAAAAAGACTACTTTAAAAAGACATATAAATTCACATTTGTTACTTTCTATCACTTATCGACCTTTAGTGTGAAACTTGTTCGAATAAATTTTAATTAAAATATTCTAATAAAAAGAATAAAACAGAAACAAGTAAATTCAATAATTCGATTCTAGCTTTTTTTAACCACATAAAAGTCCAAGGAATATACCTTCGAGAAACAAAAACGAGCAGCTTTTGTTCGACATATACTCTCCATGAAATACGAATCCTTGGAACCCGTATAGCTACAACCGTTGAGAAAGTCATGTACGCTCCTCATCCTATGTGTTCTCGTCAATTCACACATTTTACCCTCAACGGACGCGAATGTACCTGCAAGTAAATGAATAATCCATCAATTATAATACTTCCAAAATGTAAAAAAAAAACAAAAAAACAAAAAAACAAGTAATGCCCATAACAGAACAAACCATACCATATCAACATTTCCAACACGGACACAACACGTATACATACGTGTCGATTATCCAACAGTAACAGAAGATAACGATTAACCGTCGCACGCATTTTAACACAATCTCGTCACCGAAGCCAGAAAGTTATCGTCGAAAGAACAAACTCCACTCATTTCAGCACGACACATAATGAATGAACATTCGACGTGTATGCATAATCGAAAAAATAGATGCAGCAAGCAAAAATTGGACCGAAATTTTAAGATTTTTTTCGCTTTCATTTCATTGCAACGGATAGTAGAAAACATGATCCGAAAATCTTAAAATTATTTACAGTCCAATCATACATTCATCACCATCATCATTTCGATATTTTACCGAATTATATTAGCACCCATTTTTCGCCTCTATATTTTTACTAGTACTACTGTTTTATGTATCTTCTCCATAGTCATTGCCGCGATATCAGAAACCGTTACTGCCAATGGTTCCCATTGTGAACAAGGTATATCCGATTATTTGTATTTCGATATCCGTAGTAGGGCATCTTTGCGACACTTTTGTTGTAGCTTAAGGGCGCGGTAAATGGCCCACTTAGGGGCGGCTTAGCCGATGTATACACACATTTATTTAATACACCGTCACTAGTCATTTTTTTAGGAGAGAATGACGGTGACGGTGATTTTGGTGAAATTGAACCGGATCCGGATCCAGCAGATCCGGATCCTGAAGCAGTTGAACTAGACACTGATTGTAACGGTAACGGTAATTGTAAGGGTAATTTTGAGGGTGATTTTTGCTTTGGAAGGGATAAAAAAGCTCGGATTTTGAGCGAAGATGAATTTAGACAAGGCGTTCGATCATATTCCTCAATGAGATTCATGAGATCTTCGTCTGATGTTATCGTCACTAGTGCGTCTAAGTCTTCCGTTGGTAATTGACATCGTAAAGTTACTGGTTTACCGCATAATTCTTCAAGTTTCGTCATCAATTCTGTAAAAAAACAGCTAAATCATTAGACTATATTCCAAAACACATACAAACACCAAATTTAACTGAATTAACAAAAACAACATAATCAGTGACTGACAGGAAAAAGGTCACAATACATAAAGTGACATTTAGTGACTAATATTTAGTGACAATAATAAGTGTCACTAAATCCTATACTAAATTTATGCCTCTAAAATAACATCGTTAGTTCATTTTGTGACTAAGTTTACTGACACCATGGAAAACATTAGTGGCACTTTTTAGTGACACAATTCCACAATTAGTCACACCCGTAAACCATCTTTACACATTTTTTTAAAGACAGTTTCGCCGTACTTTTGACCGACTAATCCACGAGATTTGATCTCACCGGTTCACGCTCACACAGACATAAACATAAACCGAGCAAATTCCACCTATTTACACCCAAAAACCGCGAAAAACACACATAAATACCAAATTAGTGGCTCACCAGAAAACTCGAGAGATCTAACAACAGCAAGAACACGCGTATGACCACCATGATACCTCAGCTTCCCATCAGGATACCTCGGCAAAATCCTTCCTCCATAGCTACATAAAAACTTGATCATAGGAGGCTTAGGTGCATTCAGTGTAGGTCCTACCATTGTATTTATTTATTGCTTTAGATTGAAGATTTGTTTTGGTTTTCTTCAAATGTGAAGATGGTGAGAAAGGGTTTCTATTTATAGAAGGGAAGAAATGGGGTGTGGGTTGGGTGGGCCCGGGTCAGTTAAGATCTTGGTAACGGATGTGGGACAGGGTTTTGTAGGGTTAAGGTTGTGAAAAAAAACATAGATTAACTTTGGTTTTGTCTTTTTTTCGTGAATCATGGGATGTTGGATGAATGGATGAAATGTGGTAACCGAAAAGATAACTTTATATTTTACGCTTTTTGTGAAACACTTTGTTTGTATTCGTATCACGACGATCACGGTATCGGTATCGTATCGTTTTTGTATTGAATTTTTTTTAATTTAAATTAATGATATTGGTATTGTATCAGATGGGATTCGGATATTAGTATTGGTATCGGTATCGGTATCGATACCTGAAAATCAGGTTTTTCCTGTTTCTTTTGGAAATTTTTTGATTTTGTACTGATCCCGTACCAAATTAGTGGTACCGATTTTTTTTCCACCTTATTTCGTAGTACCGGTACCGTATCGAACGAGATTCGGGTACCAGGAATCGGTACGATTCCGGTTCAGTTTCGAGATTCGGAACAAAATGCTCATCCCTAATTCTTAGTAACTGTTTTGAAATAACCAATATTTTAGAAACTGATTTTTTTTGTTTGGTTGAGTTATTAAGTCACGGTTTAACTAATTTATTTTTTTATTTATAATAAGTATTCAATTATCTTATTAGTTCATGATTCAAGCAATAAGGTCAACTCGAACTTCAAACATTGTCAACTAGCAGTTAGCATTCTTAAAAGACGAGTGTTTTTACGAATGCTCGGCAACAAGTGTTTTGAACAAACTAGCAAGTAGCATTTGTACATTTTTAAGACACTTCAAAATCGAGTAACTAGTCTTTTCACAAAATAATTTATGACTAACACTGAGGTCCTGTTTAGTTCGTCGTAAAAAAAACAAAATAATAAATAATAACATAATAAATAATAATATAATAATAAATAATAATATTATTAAGTAACAAAATAATGTTAATAATAATAAATAATAAATTAATAAATAATATAATAAATATTATTATTAATAAAATTGTTATTAATATAAAAATGATTTTTAATAGTTATTATTATACTAATAAAATAATTATTATCATATTAATAAAATATTAATATTAAAATATTAAAAAACACTAATATAAAAATATTAACAAAATAATTATTAGAATTTATATATTTATAAGTAAAAAATTTATTATGTATATTATTATAATAATTAATAAAAATTCTGATAAATAAAAAAAATATTTTTATATTACTAGTATATTAATATAATAACTATTAAATAATAAATTAATATAAAACGTAAATTATTTTTTAGTTTTTTCTTATTTTTATAAATTAAATGTTATTCAAAAATATAAAATAAAAATAAATAATATTTTTATAATAACAGTTAATTTAGAAAAATAAGAAAAAATTGTATTTTAATTAAAAAATATTTTGTTTTTATATTTTATTATATTTTCAAGGGAATTGTAATTAGAGAAAGGAATTGTATTTTATATTTTAAATTTTTAATAACATTTAATTATAAAAATAAGAAAAAAATTTAAAAAAGATAATTTAAAAATAGAAATATTTTAATATTACTAGTATATTAATATTAATAAATACTAATAAATAATAATAATAACAAATAAAAAATATAATAAAATAAAAATAATAATTATTTATTATTAATAATATTATTTAATATTATAATAATAATTTTATTATTATTTATTGTTATTATTATTTAAAATTTGAATTATTTATTATTATTATTATATTTTTATATTTTTATTAATATTTCATTTTATATATTATTTTATTACTTTTTTTATTATAATTATAATTTTTTAAGTTTTTTTTTTAAAAATTGAATTACATTACGTTGGTAACCAACCAAACACAATAATGGAATATATCAATTACAATTCTAATACATTACAATTACAACACATTACATTTCTTTCAATTACAATTTATTCAAATTACAATTCCTTTCTCCAATTACAATTCCTTTAAAAACATATTTTGACCAAACAGGGCCTGAACGTTTTATTGACACAAACAATTATTGCTTTCTTCTAGCTACTATACTGCTAGTCTATTACTGCTTTCTATTACTTCTTACCATTACTTGCTACTGATATGTGGCCAAACATATTCCTAAATTCAAATCTATTTTAATTTACTTCTTACCAGCATTTTTTTCTCATCGTTTTTTTAAAGATTTTTTTTTTCGAATGGCAATTTATTAATAAAGACCCCAACAAAGAACTAAGGGCTTAACAAAGCATTACAAGGATTACAATACCAATCTATCCAAGTAATCGATGCTTTTCTACACCTATTTGAAATCCATGTAGAGGTAAAAAGCTTGATGTTTGAGGACCATTCTTTGATTAGGACGTTTTAAATTAAACGTTGACTCGTTACGAAATCGCCAAAGGATCCAAAAAGTTGATTGGACAACGACATCAGAAAGCATAACATTTGTTGTAGAAAAGTTGGTTTGATTTGCAAGATTAAGGACATCATCTAGATTGTGGATTTGAACGTTTTGTACTTTTCACCATTTGAACACCTCGTACCAGGTAGCCTTTGCAACGGAGCATTTCATAAACACATGTTCTTCCGTTTCGAGATCTTCATCACACACCGGGCATCTTATCGAGTGTAAGTCGATACCTCTGCGATTAAGATTTACTCTTGTAGGGATTCTCAATCTTTCGATTCTCCATGATGCAATATTAACTTTTGAAGGAACAAGTTTATTCCATCTTTTCGGAGTAGAGTTCAAAAGTAATTGAGGAGTTGGTAATGTAACTTCACATGCCTTTTATCATGAAGCATCTAGAAGGGTCTGCCACACACTCCCATTTGTCTTGGCCTGTTGAGACGGACAAGTTCGAAAGCAGGCTTTGGAGATCTTGGAGCTCAATCAATTCAGCAGAGAACCTTTATTGCCTTCGCTAATGCCAATGAAAGAGAAGACCAGCAGGCGAAATTGAATCAATGGCTTGATTATTAGTATGCTCATATGTAAGTGCAGAATCAACATCGCTAAGGGTTGGGGCTCTAACGCATACTCGACATAAACGTGGATAACAATCCTTGAGAATTGAGTTGCCTACCCAAACATCTAACCAGAAGCGTGTGTCTTCACCATTTCCAAGCTACTTTTTAAACATCGAAGGGAGATCAATTCCTAACTCATTAATTCATTCTTCAACTTAGCGATTTTAAACCAAGGGCGTGCTTTAGTTTTAATAGAAGAAGATTCTTGTAAACCTCCATGAGCACCAGGTATTGAGCGAACAACTTTACACCAAAGATGATCATCTTGAGAAAGAAATCTCCACCACCATTTAGCAAGCATGCTAAGGTTGCTTACCCTCAACTACCAATTCCTAGACACCCTTGACACAAAAGAGCAGTTATTTTTTACCAAGAAATCCAAGTGATTTTGTTGTTATCCAAAGAGCCACCCGAAAGAACATTCTTCGAATACTTTCAAGCTTGTTGTATTTGTATTTTTGTTTAAAAGGAAAAATGAAAAGGTCTAAACTTATTGTATTTGTGTTTACTCAAATTTTTGTAACGCTTTAATAAATTTATGTATAGTAATAAAAGATTTATAATTAACATGAAAAACGTTTACGAATTAATACTATACATGATGACTTGCCGGATTTAAAAACTTTTTTAAGAAAAGTAACAATACTAGATGATTTAAAAGGAAGTTTACAAAAAGACATGATGTGAGGATGGTCATGGTTATGAATAAAAAGTTAAAGATTTGAGTCTCGACTTTAGGTTAGGAGAGTTGCAAGAATCGTTTTTATGATGTGGACAATGATTAGTGTCAAAGGACATTGATAACGCCCAACTCCAACATGTTTTTAGGAGCGTTATCCGTACTATTATACATGTATATTGGTTACTTTTATAATGCTTTTCTGCATATTTGTGCCAAAATGTGTTTGCAAGTCTATATGTAACCAATTGTAGGAATGAAGCATAAAGCAATACAAAAGTAGAGATTTGTAACACCCCACTTGGATAAGTGGACCGTTACGTGTATTTATGGCGTGTCATCAAAGTATAAGGTAAAAGTCCTAAAACATTAACTGACCATAAAGGAAATACCGGAATCAAACATCGGTAATCCAAACATAAGCTCAAAACATGAAAAGTAAAATACTGAAGGAAAGGACTAAACAATGTCCAAATAAGCAGAATAATGTAAGAAGTGCATAAGGTAAGAAGTCCGGATAGCTTCCATTCAATGCACGTGCTCTCAGAATCCTAAGAGCGTCCTGGTGTACCTGCCGTTAGAACATGAAAGAACTACGGCTGAGCATAACGCTCAGTGAACGGATATGGTTGCCTGTAGTCCAATCCATACTTGTCAAAGTTTATGAAATGTCCTGATATGACAAAGGTGAGCAACTATGGATCGGTTCACAAAACATCATTCGACTGAAAAGCATGAAAAATGGACATGAAAGATGGTGAACGTTTATGGCTGGTTCACTAAGTAATATTTGACTGAAAACATGAATCTGGCGTGAGTAAGGGTAAACGCCTATGGGTCGGTTTACCAATACAAAATCTGAACGGGCAAGGGTGAACACCTATGGGTCGGTTCACCAAAACAAAATTCGCAGAAAAGCACTTGCGACTAAATATGGCCGGTCCTGTACCAACCTTTTACTTAGTAAAAAACATTAAGATAACCGACTGATAACTGAAGAAAACTGACTGATAAATGCATGAGAAACATGAAAGATAACAACGCCAAAATCTAGGAAGTTCCTTGTGACTACCCACTAGTCACAGGTCAAGTTTTAGAGCCTACAGGTCGAACCTATAGCTCTGATACCATAATTGTAACACCCCACTTGGATAAGTGGACCGTTACGTGTATTTATGGCGTGTCATCAAAGCATAAGGTAAATGTCCTAAAACATTAACTGACCATAAAGGAAATACCAGAATCAAACATCGGTAATCCAAACATAAGCTCAAAACATGAAAAGTAAAATACTGAAGGAAAGGACTAAACAATGTCCAAATAAGCAGAATAATGTAAGAAGTGCATAAAGTAAGAAGTCCGGATAGCTTCCATTCAATGCACGTGCTCTCAGAATCCTATGAGCGTCCTGGTGTACCTGCCGTTAGAACATGAAAGAACTACGGCTGAGCATAACGCTCAGTGAACGGATATAAAGCATGATAAGGAATTACTGAAATGACACATATGATAAAATAATGGAGCTGTAAGACTGATAAGTAAAGTTGCAGTAGAAATCTGTGTATAATCTGTAAAGTCTGATTTATAAAATAAATAAGATGAACTGTTATCTTTTAGATCTGAAAACATGCATTTACTATATTTTAATTGCCAGAGCTTATATAGGTCATGTGCTGTAACAACGGTGCATGAATAACTGGAGGGGTGACCTCGTCATGTTGTAGAGGGGTGACCTCTAAATAACTGTAGAGGGGTGACCTCTAATTACTGTGCTGGGTGGAGGGATCAGCTCCAACGTGAAGGATGTAGAGCACACATCACATTCACCCTGATAACTTGCAAACTGATAAGCCTAGGATGCATCCATACGCCCCACTAAACATACTTATAAAAATGGCCAAACTGAACATGAGTGTGACGATGCAGGATATCACTCTCCTGCATGTGAGTCACGACACCGGTGCCTCTAGTGCCATGGTTACGGTACCTCCGTAACTAGTACATAAACTGGTCATGCTTGTATATAATGCTCAGACAATTTGTTTAGTTATTAACATGATTACTGATGAGCTTAAACATATACTGGGGAAAAACATTTGGCTGGAGACGGGGAATCCTAATCATGCATAAAAAGGAAGTCCTTACTGAAAGGACGGAAAATCCGTACCTCGTGTCCAGTAATGAAATGATAATGAAAGCTGAAGGATCTACTCCGACTTCACGATTACTACATAAATAAGGGACGTAGATGAGTTGTCTGATTACTGTATTTCATTACTAGTCGCATTATCAATAAATATGTAGCAACTAAATATCATTGAGTAATCTATCCTTTTTGATAAAAAAAATTGTGTAAAGTAATTAACTTACTCCTATTATAAATTTTACATGGTTACGTATTTGGGAACATTGGTAATCTTGCATGATGTCAAAGTTAGGCTTACATGTATATATACTATGAGTAAAAGTTTATAACTAACTAAAACCTTAGACATCTTCTTCATGTTCATATCAGTTTATAGTTCATACGCCATGGTTAATGTTTTAACTTAACGAATCATCACATTTTACGAATAACATTAACATATCGATCTCAGTTTTACGAATCATGACATTATGTTATACGATCAAAAAACCGTGGTCGTAATCACCATCTTATGGTTTTATACTTATAAGACTCCGGTTCGAAACATACCTTCATGATAGACAAGAGGGATCGAAACCGAAACGCAAACGCTTGATTTGATGAGACACGGTGGAACAAGAACACCACAAACTATTATGCATCAACAAAATTAAACGTTTCACCCGAATACGTCTCGGTCTAACCAACATGAGAAGCGAGATTCAATGAGAAACAAACCGAGCATAACCTCAAACGTTTACTATCGGCTATATGTACCGAGCACGATACCAATACCACTAACCATGTGCAACCACAACGGTGTCCAATCACGGACAACAAATCCAAATCAAACTCAATACGGACAACAAACCGCAACGCGACATGAATTCAAACTTCTAGCGGATATGAAACGATTGGAAAGAACCAAGGAGGAAACTCTAATAATGGAAAATAATTCAAAACTCTAGCAATTCCCGTCGTGACTACTAGATCGCGATATGACCCCGAACAAAAGTTCAACCCGATACACATATTCTAATTTTGAATGATTGATGTAGACCAAGAATTATGCATGGTTACAAAGAAGATCCATTATGAACACGACATATCATGGACTTATAAACTTGTGTTTCATGTGGAATCAGTTGGCTTATAAATGGTGCTTTCCTTCAACCTCTTGTTTTCTGTAGTCGGCGGCACACCCCACACACATTAGGGTTTTGATTGTTTTTTTTATAAATGTGTAAATCCGGCCCCTTTATTTTTTTTATTATTTTTTTTAACGTAGTTGCATATATTATTCTCGCGTCCTATTTCTGTTAAAAAAATAGTTTATTAAATTAAACCGCGTATTTAATCTTCTGATTTAAAATACGGGTTTTACAATTCTTCTCCTCTGAAAAGAATAATTCGTCCCCGAATTAAGAACACGATTATACTGGCTTTTACAATTCTCCCTCTCTAAAAAGAAAATTCGTCCCCGAATTAAAGGTAATTAGCTGTTGAAGTTATGAGAACTGAAAGGACACATAAGCTGAAAAGACATGTAAGCTGAAGGATAATTCGTCTTCTAATTAAGACATAATGCTGCTGATAGGTATAACATGACATGACTGAAGTGATCATGTAACGTGACATGGCTGAAGAGGACATTGAACGTAACTTGACTGAAAGAACTTAACTGGATTTATTGGAGGGAAAATGATGAGAGGTCCGGATGGACTCCTCCGTTTCGAGTAGCTTCCCGCTTGAAACGATTCCTTTAAGGGTCTAAACATAATGAAAATCTTGGTTCTTATGACCCTGTCCCGACGATGCTGAATAGTTTATGGTTCCATATTTAAGATGGATTTTCTGAATCTGACAGAATGAAAAACCATAGCATGCAGTATACATGAAACAGTACGTACAAGTATTCTGCAAAGGTAACATTTATATCTCTGAGCAAGCTATTAAAAACATAAAGGGACGAACTACGTGAACAATTATGAACGTGCTACGTGAGCAATTGTGAACGTGGTTCGTGATCATAAGAGGAACGTTGTGCATGAAATATATCATGAATATGATACGTGAAACATAATGTGGGCGTGATACTAGAACATATCATGAACGTATTGCTGACTGAGGAATGAATGCCAACCGATACGGCCTGAGATGTGAAACGCCTGCTGGTTATGGAATAGTTGTGCTAAACTTGAGTATGATTTCTCAAGCTATCTGTAACCGTATTCGGTAATAAACTGAGAAACATGTATCGTGAAATGGCATACGAACTTGATCATGAATAATGTTATGAACACAAACGTGAGCTTAAATCACGTGATAGCATAAAAGATGAACTGAAAAAGCATCATACTGCGAGTGAGACGTAAACGTGAAAGTGAAAATAAACGTGAACGTAAACATACACTGGATCGTTAACATGAATTCTGTCTGATATGATGGTCGATGGAATACCTTGAAATCAT
Organism: Glebionis coronaria; assembly: GCA_025667525.1. Taxonomy (NCBI): domain Eukaryota; kingdom Viridiplantae; phylum Streptophyta; class Magnoliopsida; order Asterales; family Asteraceae; genus Glebionis; species Glebionis coronaria. Next base: position 541,901 of record JANFOE010000060.1, read on the forward strand.
ACGATTTACTGCAGGTCCGCTACTGCGTAATCCTTTCGGATGAAAGAAAACGCGTAGGCTGATTACATGGTCGACAATGACTTATATAATATCATACTTTTTCTAAGTCTGTGGTAAACTGGCAACAATATCCATGGAGTCTTGTCTCCTTTCGGTCCAGAATTTCTACTGGTAGTAATAACTCGATAGCATTACAGCGTTCTATCTTAAACCTGCTAGCATGGCAGGCATTAGATACGAACATAGCTGCCTCAACGTGTAATACTGTTTCTATCAAAGTCCTGCCTAGAATTTTGGTACATTCTGGTGGAAATCTGGTTAAGTAGTCATGGAAAAAAAATTAGTGAGGACTGTCAGCAATTTCTGCGGTAGTAGTCAATTGAGTTCTAGAAAATTTTGTACTTCGTTGACAGTCGTCGGTCGGGACCATCAGGTGATGGCCTTCACCTTCGCAGCATTGTTTGAAATTCTTTCTGCTAAGGTAGAATGGCTCAGAAATGCCACTTTGTTCAATTGGAATTCATATCTAGAAAGCTGTATATAAAATTTTCTCCTATCGAAGATTCTGTACAATTGTGAGAAAATGATTCTCGTGTTCTTCTCTAGTATTTAGCAGATCAGAATATGATCAATGAATATACTGACGATTTTGTCTGCGAAAAAAAATTATTCCTAAATTTCATACTATAGCTGGGGCATTAGGGAGCCCAAACGTATAAGTCAAAATTTTATAGAGACTGTGACGTATTCAACAGAAATCTGAAAAACATCATGTTCTTCTCTCACCACTGATGGTAGCATGATCGGAAATTGTTCTAGAAAATGTTTAAGACCTCGTAGCAGATCAGATAAACATGTTATTTATGGAATGAACATTGATTAAGAATGATGATCTTGTAAAAAATAAAAAATAAAAAAAAATAAGCGGTCGATGCATGATCTCATGATACCGACCTCCTCCCTGATAGACAGAAACGGTGCACTTCCTGGTGGTGCGCCAGGGCGAATAAAGCCTCATTCTGGTAATTCTAGCAACAACTACTGCAACTCTTTTAACTTAGTTGCAGTCCAGCAACAAGGGGTTTTGAAAACAGGTTCTGTTCTTGAGACAAACTCGATATAGAATTTTGTTTCGTGGTTAAAAAGGAATTTCTGAAAAACTTTCTGAGATTATGTCTGGGAATCTGGAGTAATTTGCTGGTCATGAGTTTAAGGAATTTCGGAAGTGAATTTATAACCGGTGGCTAGGCAGTCTTCGTAGCTATGGACTGCTAAGTCACGCGCTTGTAAGGCAGAAACAATTTGTACTGATTTTCTGACAGAAAGTATAATGAATATATTTGGGATTTAGTAAGACGAATCTCGTCGTTAACTGAAAATAAGGCTTTAATAAATATGGTGATACTGTTGAGTCCTTTCTGGCTGAGAGGTAGGGGACTACCTGATTTAAGATAAAGCTGACATAGGAATACGTGAAGTGAACATGGAGACTTTTCACTGAATGTGTTCGTCTGTAACCTCACAGAATGAATACTGTTTGTTTAATCTGAATAACATTCTAGTGGTGGTGACTGAATTTTAAATGATCTGATTTATGCATGGCATAATAGAATGGGCATACCCCTTTCTGAAAGGTACCTTGAATTACTGAGGGTCTCGCTCTGAACATACTGGAGTTAGGAGTTCTGACTCGTACTATGAGAAGATATTCATATGACGTGTATCATGACTGGTGTCCTAGTGTCTTCTGAAAAGATACTTGAGAACTGTGTCTTGACTTTTGTCTAGACATGTATTTTAATGGATGAACCTGGACAAGGCGGAAAAGTTTTGGTAACTGCTAGGATTGGCGGACCGGTTAGACTACTGACCTCTTGTATTTCTGGTCACGTCTGTGCCAGAGTTCCGATGGTTACTGGCTGATTAATTATAAGTACCATGGTTGTCACTACTGCTTTGTCTGTTACATTATGACAGTCATTATCATGACCGTGATTCATGTAACTATTCTGCTGAGTGGCCGGCTGGGTTCCGGTTCCCACTCTTCTGAATGAACGATTAGTTGAATGAACTGTGACATCTAGCTGAGAAAGTAAAAGCCTGGAATCGAATGGTAGTGTCAGATGGTAGAAGTTTATTCTCGTCATAAATTTCAAATTATAGTTTTCGTCCTTGTTCTACATAGTCTTCATAGTATAAACAACATCAGCATCTTGAGAAATCTCCAAAGTATCAACAGCATCAGCATTTGTGAGGTCTTCAAAGTGTTAGCGGCATCAGCATCTAGAAAAATCTTCAACTCACGAGCAGCATCAGCATCTGGTAGAATATCGACAAGTGGAAACACCTGAGATGATTAAAGATCGATTAGAAGTATCCATAGAGTAGGGTACCTGGAGTACACCTGGACTACTGTACATGAAGTACAAAATGAATACTACACATGGAGCATATCTGAGACACTGTACGTGGAGTACACGTGAAATACTGTACATGGAGTATGACTGAGACACTGTACATGGGGTACATATGGAATACTGTACATGGAGCTGGTGGAAATATTATGGGATGATCGATACTGGTGTCGCTTGTCTGACATTATCAAGGAATAAATTGATTTAAACGGTAGTAAGCTGAACTGAAAAGGTTAACATGATAGGCTGATAATTCCTGTGTCGATTTACTGCTGGTTTATAGAGTTTCAAGAATATGATTAAATGGAATTTCAACAATGGTCAGCATGAAGACATGACTGATGAAGATCAAACATGATTATTATGAAAACAGGATTTTATTGTAATCATTCTGTATCTTAGCATGAAACATTATCACGCTGCTGAAAACATAATCCTTGCAAGGGAACATGAAATTGAACCCGCCTGAAGGCGACATCAACTTGAGATTGTGAAAATTGGATTGTTACAAAGAACATAAGCGTATGATCAACTGAGGTTTAACAACAACTGGTGTGGATGGCTATAGTTCAATCCACATAATTCAAAGAAGAAAACATGTGACTAAGTATGGCCGATTCTGGTTCGATCCATACTTGTCAAACTTTCATGAGGACTGTCACATATAGCAAATTTACAATCTAGAAGTAAATATGGTTGCCTGTAGTCCAATCCATACTTGTCAAAGTTTATGAAATGTCCTGATATGACAAAGGTGAGCAACTATGGATCGGTTCACAAAACATCATTCGACTGAAAAGCATGAAAAATGGACCTGAAAGATGGTGAACGTTTATGGCTGGTTCACTAAGTAATATTTGACTGAAAACATGAATATGGCGTGAGTAAGGGTAAACGCCTATGGGTCGGTTTACCAATACAAAATATGAACGGGCAAGGGTGAACACCTATGGGTCGGTTCACCAAAACAAAATTCGCAGAAAAGCACTTGCGACTAAATATGGCCGGTCCTGTACCAACCTTTTACTTAGTCAAAAACTTTAAGAAAACCGACTAATAACTGAAGAAAACTGACTGATAAATGCATGAGAAACATGAAAGATAACAACGCCAAAATCTAGGAAGTTCCTGGTGACTACCCACTAGTCACAGGTCAAGTTTTAGAGCCTACAGGTCGAACCTATAGCTCTGATACCATAATTGTAACACCCCACTTGGATAAGTGGACCGTTACGTGTATTTATGGCGTGTCATCAAAGCATAAGGTAAATGTCCTAAAACATTAACTGACCATAAAGGAAATACCAGAATCAAACATTGGTAATCCAAACATAAGCTCAAAACATGAAAAGTAAAATACTGAAGGAAAGGACTAAACAATGTCCAAATAAGCAGAATAATGTAAGAAGTGCATAAAGTAAGAAGTCCGGATAGCTTCCATTCAATGCACGTGCTCTCAGAATCCTATGAGCGTCCTGGTGTACCTGCCGTTAGAACATGAAAGAACTACGGCTGAGCATAACGCTCAGTGAACGGATATAAAGCATGATAAGGAATTACTAAAATGAAACATATGATAAAATAATGGAGCTGTAAGACTGATAAGTAAAGTTGCAGCGGAAATCTGTGTATAATCTGTAAAGTCTGATTTATAAAATAAATAAGATGAACTGTTATCTGTTAGATCTGAAAACATGCATTTACTATATTTTAATTGTCAGAGCTTATATAGGTCATGTGCTGTAACAACGGTGCATGAATAACTGGAGGGGTGACCTCGTCATGTTGTAGAGGGGTGACCTCTAAGTAACTGTAGAGGGGTGACCTCTAATTACTGTGCTGGGTGGAGGGATCAGCTCCAATGTGAAGGATGTAGAGCACACACCACATTCACCCTGATAACTTGCAAACTGATAAGCCTAGGATGCATCCATACGCCCCACTAAACATACTTATAAAAATGGCCAAACTGAACATGAGTGTGACGATGCAGGATATCACTCTCCTGCATGTGAGTCACGACACCGGTGCCTCTAGTGCCATGGTTACGGTACCTCCGTAACTAGTACATAAACTGGTCATGCTTGTATATAATGCTCAGACAATTTATTTAGTTATTAACATGATTACTGATGAGCTTAAACATATACTGGGGAAAAACATTTGGCTAAAGACGGGGAATCCTAATCATGCATAAAAAGGAAGTCCTTACTGAAAGGACGGAAAATCCGTACCTCGTGTCCAGTAATGAAATGATAATGAAAGCTGAAGGATCTACTCCGACTTCACGATTACTACATAAATAAGGGACGTCGATGAGTTGTCTGATTACTGTATTTCATTACTAGTCGCATTATCAATAAATATGTAGCAACTAAATATCATTGAGTAATCTATCCTTTTTGATAAAAAAAATTGTGTAAAGTAATTAACTTACTCCTATTATAAATTTTACATGGTTACGTATTTGGGAACATTGGTAATCTTGCATGATGTCAAAGTTAGGCTTACATATATATATATACTATGAGTAAAAGTTTATAACTAACTAAAACCTTAGACATCTTCTTCATGTTCATATCAGTTTATAGTTCATACGCCATGGTTAATGTTTTAACTTAACGAATCATCACATTTTACGAATAACATTAACATATCGATCTCAGTTTTACGAATCATGACATTATGTTATACGATCAAAAAACTGTACTGTGGTCGTAATCACCATCTTATGGTTTTATACTTATAAGACTCCGGTTCGAAACATACCTTCATGATAGACAAGAGGGATCGAAACCGAAACGCAAACGCTTGATTTGATGAGACACGGTGGAACAAGAACACCACAAACTATAATGCATCAACAAATTTAACGTTTCACCCGAAGACGTCTCGGTCGAACCAACATGAGCAGCGAGATTCAATGAGAAACAAACCGAGCATAACCTCAAACGTTTACTATCGGCTATATGTACCGAGCATGATACCAATACCACTAACCATGTGCAACCACAACGGTGTCCAATCACGGACAACAAATCCAAATCAAACTCGATACGGACAACAAACCGCAACGCGACATGAATTCAAACTTCTAGCGGATATGAAACGATTGGAAAGAACCAAGGAGGAAACTCTAATAATGGAAAATAATTCAAAACTCTAGCAATTCCCTTCGTGACTACTAGATCGCGATATGACCCCGAACAAAAGTTCAACCCGATACACATATTCTAATTTTGAATGATTGATGTAGACCAAGAATTATGCATGGTTACAAAGAAGATCCATTATGAACACGACATATCATGGACTTATAAACTTGTGTTTCATTTGGAATCAGTTGGCTTATAAATGGTGCTTTCCTTCAACCTCTTGTTTTCTGTAGTCGGCGGCACACCCCACACACATTAGGGTTTTGGTTGTTTTTTTTATAAATGTGTAAATCCGGCCCCTCTATTTTTTTTAACGTAGTTGCATATATTATTCTCGCGTGCTATTTCTGTTTAAAAAAATAGTTTATTAAATTAAACCGCTTATTTAATCTTCTGATTTAAAATACGGGTTTTACAAGATTAGTACAAGTACAAAGAATGCTAGTCAAGTTCAAGACCCGTGTACGAGTTACAAGCCTTTGAAGATCAATTTCACGTACAAGAACAAGTGTTTTCAAGAAATATGTAGAAACTAGAAGGGGTTGAATAGTTTCTAGTTCATTTTTAATACATTTCGGCTTAATCCACTGTGCGCGGTTCTTTATTGTACCCGCGGTTCTTTATCAATAAAGAACCGCCGGTCCATTTAGGGAATCGCCGACGGTGGATGAAACCATTTATTGAATGTTAAACTTGAACAATCCTTGGTATCAAATTCTCGATCAAGCTTGACTAGATATGAGATGTGTTTGATTGAAAGATAAATACTACAAGTAAAAAAACACACAAACACATCAAATCAAGAGTACATCAAGGAATAGTCTAAATACTAAGCACACACGTACTAAGCATAAGCTTTTCCGCAACTAAGATGTTTAGACTAAGTGATGTACACTTGACCATAATCTAAACAAGAAGCACACACGTACTAAGCCTTAACTTTTCCGCAACTTAGATGTTTAGATTATGAGATGCACACAATACACAACAACATATAAATGCATCAATAAGAGTAAAGAGATAAATGTAAAGGAAAGTACCGACACGACGATTTATAGTGGTTCGGTCACGAAGCTCCTCTTCGCCCTACTCCGCTCCTCGAGTACACCTTACTCGAGATTTACTTCACTAGTCAACAAAACTCCTTTCAAGGCAAAGAAAACAATACACTTCGCTTACACATTTCCGACACTAAGCTAGATGTCGAGTCCTAATCCTAGGTAGGACCAATCTACACAATGTCGCCTACTTCACCATTTTCCGACACAAAGCTAGATGTCGAGTCTTAATATTAGGTAGGACCAATCTACACCCATCTACACCAATCTTCACACTAGTTATGTTTTATGGCACAACATAACAAACCTTGTGTTTTATGGCCTAAACACATAAACCATTTAGATCTAAGTACACACCACTTAGATCTAAGACTCTAACACTATATTCAAGCATATACATAACTTGGTTCCTAACACCTAATCCAAGGATACCCATCACTTGGATATACTAGCCTTACAACACATCCAAGTATACCCACAACTTGGATATTCTACATATACATAGTAGGAAGACTATAATCATGACTTGATCTAGAAGGAGAGATCTTCATCATGTTATGACTAACACTTAACAAGGATGGAGGTGTTCTTCTCATTGCACTTGAGGAGGAGGAGGCAAGTGAGGAATGGGATTTTTGAGGTGAATTGTATGTATTTTTCCACACCTTTGAGGGGAAGTAAACACTTTCTATTTATAGGGAAGTCTTGCCTTGGAGAGGTCTCTTTGATCCATTGGATAAAAGGATGCACCCAAATTCAAAATTTGAATTTTGAATTTATTATTTTCCCTCCATCTTCTAGAAGCAAATTCAAAATTTGAATTTTGAATTTATTAGTTTCCCTCCATCTTCTAGAAGCAAATTCAAAATTTGAATTTTGAATTTTTTAGTTTCCCTCCATGTTATAGAATCTTCCAAAAGTCTTGATTGAGCCTAAATCGGATTGTCTGCCCGTGGTTCTTTAATTACTCTCGCGGTTCGATATCTTTATGGATCTGCGGGTACTATAAAGAACCGCGTCCTTTTTGTCTTTCATGACGAATGCAATCTTCAAGGTGTCGAGAGAAGTATACATAAGTATGCTTGAGTGATTACGAGTACCTTACACATTTTACATAATGTATTGAGAGTTATACGTTTGTCATCACCAAAACATAAAGGGATCATCTCGATTAAACATCGTAATGTTTGCACTAACAATCTCCCCCTTTTTGATGATGACAAACAAGTAAACCGTAACGCATAGTAAAATGTGGAACTTACTCGTTTACACGTCCTTCTCCCCCTTTTGTCGAATCAAAAAGGTAGTCAACGTCTTTGAAGAAAAGAAGAATCAACATCGAGAGAGCACGCACCCAAAGTGGTAGTCATCGATTGCACGTCTTTTGAGGAAGAGAAGAATTGACATCATGAGAGCTTGCATCTGAGAGGTAGTTTTCATTTGTAGAAAAGAAGAATCGACTTTGAAAGAGCTTGCATCCAAAAAGCTAGTCGTCCCTTGCAGTCGTCGGTTGAGAGGCGAGAATCCAAACCGTGGACCCATCATCTTAAGATATTGAGCTTGCGTCATCCTAGTGAAGTCTTCAATCAACATAGGTTAACCAACTCCATGCATAATAAAATGCTTATCTTCGAGATTCCAAAATTCATTACTTGCAAGAAGTCCGATGAATGCAATTTAAGTGAGTCAACGATCGCAAATGTAATGACTAGAAATCTTGCAAATGCTCCCCTTGATATGAGCTCCCCCTTGTTTGAGGCACCAATGAAGCAAGGATAGTGACAAGCTACAAAGAAGGGTTAGAAAAGTCCTACAAAACAAAGTTATGAGCTCCCCCATGTTTAATCTATTTGTGCCTCGTTCGCATATTTATTCACTCAAGTTTATTCCCAAACCCCGTGTTTAGAACCCGAAGTCATTTGAACCGTCCGGTTTGATTGATTTGGTACAATAATTTGTTTACGTTTTCATTTTTATATTCTATTGTTTGTTTGTTTATTTTATTTATCTTTTTGTTTTTATATTTAGTTTTAAATAAAATTTTCGAATTATTTCGATTTTCCATAAACTCGCGTCTTAGAGGTAAATGACTCGTTAATAAATTCAACGAACTTAAACGTAAGTTCAAGAAGAGTACTCGTGAAACCAATAAAACCATATTTGATATCGAGTCACCCGAACCGTTCACCGAGGAACGTGTTGTCATAATCTACATATTTGAGTCGAAGTTCAAAAATCCATCCGATACCAAAGGAACTTCATCTTATGAAACCCAATATGATTCCTCAACCAGTATTATCATTGATCCCGATGATCAACCGATGTGGTCGAACACTAGGTTTGTTGCTCCAACACCTAGTTCCTCTATTGTTCAAATCCCTATTTTGAAAAATTTCACTATCACGAGTACCCACATGAAAATGATTCGGGAGAACCAATTTTGATGGACAACCCCTATCCGATCCTCACCGACACGTTCTCGATTTTCTTGAGATTAGTATCCTTTTCCAATATGGTGAAAATTAAGAGGAAGCAATTAACTTGAGGATATTTCCTTTCTCATTAACCGTAGAAGCTAAGACTTGGTTGAATGAATTAGATGAAGGAATCACCTCGTGGAATGAATTAAGAGAAGCTTTTATAAGCCGATTCTTTTCACCCGCAAAGTTTAAACGTCTTCTAAACGACATTCATGACTTTCGCCAACTCGATGACGAGACTTTCGTTGAAGCTTGGCTCCGAATGAAAGAAATGTTTCGCGCTTGTTACGGACATGATCTAACCAAGAGAACTATAATTGAAACATTCTATCGTGGTTTAGACAATCCAACTCAAAAATCTCTTGACGCCGGAGGAATCTTCCTCTACAATACTCCTAACGAAGCTTTCCAAATCCTCGAGGACAAGGTCCTTCTCAAGTTCGATTATTCGAAAGATTCTTATGTCGAACCAAACCCGAAAACCGTTGTTTCCACCGGTGGAAATAACCTCATCTTCGATCACACCGTGTTGATGGAGAAATTCGAAGCTCTCGCTCGACTGATTCCCAATTCCTAATCATAAGGAATGAAATAAAAGAGATGCGAGAAGATCGTAGAGACGATCACGATTCACAACCTACCATGAAGGATGACACGCCGATGTGTGAACCTCATGAAGCGAATTATGTCGAAGAATATCACGAAGGATATCATGAACAAAATTCGAGGAATTCGTATTCCTATCTTACCCTAAACCCGAACCGTCCCCTTCCTCAATCTCGACCGCGAGATGTGATGCCATGTTCATCACAATATCACCAAAAACCCGAAACCTCAACGGAGGAGATGATGAGGGAATTTATGACTTGGCAAAAGGAAGAAAACGAATGTGTTAAGAACGATTTGGCTGACTTGGACTTTCAAATCAATCTACAGTTCCGGAACCACACAGCCATAATCGATTGCTTGAAGAAACAAACCGATGATTTAGAAAAGTTAATCCAACGTACCAAGTCCTTTCCTCAAATAACCAAAACCAAATCAAGATACAATCTACCCTCTATCTGAAATGAGATGATAAGGGTGATGTTGCATTCATCGAGGAAGAAGAAGAAGAACCTATTCCAACCATGCCAAAACCAAAACCCATAATTTCTAACTCAACTTTTACCAAGGATTGCACCGTGCATATCCCATACAAAAAGGAGAAGACGTTTGAACATGATGTATTATCAAGTCATGACGTAGAGTTGAAATCAATGAATGGCGTTGGAAGTAGAAGAATGATAAAGACGGACGACAATGATGTGCCAAAGAAGCCGTTCAAAGTTTGGAATATGAATGACGAATTGCTTCCTTTCAATGTTGACAACTATCAAAATCAATGCCACCCAAACGAAGTTCCCCACTTGTATCGTATCATCAAAGAAGCCTAACACCAAGGGGTGGAGTCTAGCTAACGACTCAATAATAAATTAAGCGCTTCTCATGAGGCAACCCGTGCTTTAATTGTTTGCGTGTTTAGAATAAATATGTACACCCCAAAAATATTTTTCAAACTTGGAAAATCTTAAGTGTGAGGGGCTGTACATGCTTGTAGTGTTTTATAAATATCTATGTGTGCTTGTTTGTTTGTTTTGTTTTGTTTGAATAAAAGCAGCAATAGGTAATGGAGGAGGATGCATACATGGAGAAGATGAAAGTATCAAGAAATCGATTGATCTCACAAGCCTATCTTCGAAATGGTGTAGCATTGCATCACATGAATATCAATTGCAATTTCTTAGCCCGAGGAGTTTCGTTTCTCTTTAAACTGTTTAATTATTTCCTCACTTTTCATGCTTTTAAGTTTATTTTTCACATTGAGTCTAATACAAAACTTAAGTGTGAGAGGAAATAAATGAGAAACGAATCAAAATTTTCAATATCTTGGGGCTAATTTAAAGAAAAATATTAAGGAAAAAAATGTGTACTTGTTTGCCCTTAGGATTTAGTTTTTGTTTTTTTTTTAATTTTTATAAATAAATATATATTTTAATAACTAGATCATCCACATGGAAAAAAATAAAAATAAAAAAATGTAGTGAGATCATACTTGTGTGATATAAATGTATATGCATGACAAAGAGACAACCTTAGGAATATAACCTAAATAGCATTTTCCATTTTCTTCGTAGCTAGTTTTAGCTAACCATCTAAATTAACCCTTTTTGTTAGCACTCCCGTCTAGTGCTAGATACCCTTAAAACACCCATTGAGCCATTCTTTTCGTTTTTGTAAAATCCACGAAAAAGAAAAAAATATATTTAACCTTAAACCTTAGCTTAACCCTTGTCGATATCCAAATGGTGGGTTGCTACTTGCTTGATATGGTGGATCGTGTTTGATGAATTATAATTATGCCACACTTTGCATGTGTGTGTGCCATTCTAACAAATATGAAGTAGGCTGCTTTGTGTTTGTATTTTTTGTGGTGTGTGCTTAAGCGAAGTGTGAGAGGAGCATGTGATGTATGAAAAAAAAATATGAAAAAAGGATGATGAGAAAAGAGAAAAAGAAAAAATAAATAAGTCATCGAAAAAAAGTGAAAAAAAATATGATGACAAATATAGCCAATAAGCTATAATAAATTATGAAGATGAAGGAAGACGAAGTATGTTAGATATCGATTAGACAATGTGCTAAGACGTGATATATAGATGTGTTGATATATGTAGAATAAAGCTCGTAGCTATAATCATTTTTGGGCTTGTGAGTTGTTCGGTAACTAGTAACATGGGACTTAAACTTTTAACTTGTACATTCATGATACACATCTCTCATAAAATTACCATGTCTTGTACATACCTTACCATTAAACCTTAGCCTTGAAACCCGAATAAAAGTCCTCTTTAGATATGTACACTTGGCGCTCACGCTATTTGATTTAGTCTTATTTATACTTTGTCTTTTTCTAAATCATTTATTGCACCACGTGGGAAATATTTTCTTTTACTTGCTTGAGGACAAGCAAACTCTTAAGTGTGAGGGAGTTTGCACCTTTAGTGATTTCTTATAAAAACCAAAAATATTTTCAATTTTTCATAAAATTTTCAATTTTTCATAAAATTATTAATTTTTCATAAAATTTTAAAACTTTTATTTTCTTTTAGAACCTAGGTAATTAGTTTCTAAGTTTGTTTTATTTTTATTTGCTTGAGGGCAAGCAAAGTTTTTCTTTTTCTTGCTCGAGGACGAGCAAAACTTAAGTATGAGGGGATTTGATAACGCCCAAATCTAACATATTTTTGGGAACGTTATCCGCACTATTGTACATGTATATTGGTTATTTCTATAATGCTTTTGTGCATATTTGTTCCAAAATGTGTTTGCAAGTCCATGTGTAGCCCATTGCAGGAGTGAAGCATAAAGCAATGCAAAAGTAGAGATTAGTACGAGTACGAAGAATCCTAGTCAAGTTCAAGACCCGTGTACGAGTTACAAGCCTTTGAAGATCAATTCCAGGTACAAGAACAAGTGTTTTCAAGAAATGTACAAGTCACTCAGCATGAAAGTTTCCACCATCATTCTAAAAGTTGCAACCGGCAATTCCTTCCACCAACAATGAGTTTTTCGACCAACGAATTCCAAGTTGCCACCCTAACTTTTCATGTGGGCAGATTTTCTATTAGAAGCTACATACATTCTTTTTCGCATCTTAGGAATACACATGAAACTTCTATTGGAGATTGTAGAACTACTTTGCCATCAAGCATACAACTTTGGCTCAAAGTATTTTTCTTTGTCTCCAAGCCAAGCATTGAAGTTCATGCTTTCAATTCCACCATAAATAAGACCCATGGGGTCATTGTAACATACCACTTCATAACAAATCATTACTAACTTCATTATTCACCAAAAGAACTCTCCCAACCTTGGTGAAGACCCTAATTCCCGGATTTAATATTGGTGTGCCAAAAAGTGACATTTTTGAAGCTCCAATCATCAAAATAACTTTGCCAAACTCTAAGGGATCATTACCCTTATCATTCGTAGTGTTTCTTGATACCTAAATCACCACCAATCTTCACCAAACCTGTCCAAAATCCGCCTCGAATCTCAAATACGAATTTCCAAATACATAACCCGAAAGACCTCAAACTCCTACCATTGGTTCGAAACTTGTAGTCAATTGGAGGCCTAATGATTGCTCTAATTCCTTTCATTTACTTATTGTAATCATACTTTGGGTAAACTTTCGTTATTTTTATGATGTTGAACTCTATGTCATATGTTGAATGTTTGTTCTTTATTAATATGATCATGGAGTAGTTTTCTTATACTTGTTTGGAATAATGTAAACATGGATATGGAGTGTTTATTATTTTGTAATGTTGAATTATGATTTTGTTAATGAGTTTGTTTGAATTGAAATGAGTCTTGATAACTTGTTGGTAAAACATAATCGGGTCTAAAGGTCGAAAGGATTCTTGTTATGTTTTGTTCCAAATGTTAATGCGCATATATGTTTTGGTGTATCGTGATTGGCAACCATGAGTAAACAAGTTTAATGGATTTGTAAATGTTTAATCTAGAGTGTAGGTCGAAAGGGTTTTAATGAACAAGTTGGCTAGAATCATACTTCTCACAAATGACCTTAACTACCGGTTTGTAATATTGATCATAGGTCGAAAGGGTTCTTCTTTCTAAATCGTGTCAAGTGCAATTCCGTGATATTACCCATTGACTTGGAATTGTATACTTATAATTTGTGTGCTATTTCTTAACTATCTACTCGATAATCCATCACTCTATTGAAATGAATACTAGTTCCAAACAAGTATCTTTAATATTATTGTTTTCATCTTATTAGCTTAATCATCTTAGGTGTTACTTCTTTCATACTTGCTTAATTGTTACTCATATGGTAATTTTGAGAGTGACAACCATTTTTACCACTAATGTTACATTGTTACTAATATTGTTTACAACCGGAAACACCCAAATCCCAGTGAACGACCTCGGCTTACCACAACAAGCTAGCTACAAACGAAAGGGTCATACTTGCCTGTGTGTTCTTAGCTTATTCAATAATCCTTGTATAAATTTAAAACTTGTGCACATCATAAGAAAGCACATCAGACATCCAAAATAAAAGTATTATCGTTAATTCACACTTAGTTTTGTGAATAAAACCTAAGCACGAAATTGACTAAAATACTGACAAGTAAGCTAACGAGTTGGTGCTTCTTAAAAGTTAGTTAAACCTGCCTAGAAAAATCATACATTAACAATTATTTAGCTTAATAATGATAATATATAAGAACTTCATCTGACCACATATAGTTTTGTTAAGAGTCTTAATCACAACATTTTTTAAAAAGTGGTCCTAAACATGAACGCCCAATTCTGCCAAGATGAATAATTTGTCATTCAGAGATGAACAAGATAAAACATTACCCCTTTAATACATTAAGGGGAATGTATAAATGGGGAATAAACAATAATAAAAGTAATGTGAGAGAAATAGTAACCAAAAACCTCTCTTCCGTCCATTTGTCAACCCCTTTCATCTAGACCCTCGAATTTAAACCTCTCTCAACCATAGATTGCTTGACTTCAGATCTCACCCGTATATTGTGTGGAAAAATACCCCTTTAATACATTAACTTTTGCTTCTCTTCTAAGCCGTGGATCCATAGAACAAGATCTTCACCGTCTGTTGATTGGAAAATTCATACCGAGGTATGGTTGTTTTATAAACCCATTTTGTAGCCGTTGATTTGTGTCCCACAATCTATACATGTCTGCATCTCAACCTTTGGATTTTGGTTTGCTGTGAATCGTTGATTCACACATGGAACATCTCCCCCGCTGAATTCTACTTACTCCTTTAGTGTTACCCACCCCTCCTCACACACACATACAATTACTGGATCTATCTATGTCTCTGTCTAAAGTAGATCGGTCTTCAGCCGACGAAACTTGGATCAAATCACGTTGGTCGGGATCAATTGTTTATGAATATAACTCATTTTAGATCAGAGTCCTTTGATTCAGATCTATCACCTATGTCGTTGCCCCTACCTCTTCGTTGGTAATGTCTCTTATCTCAAGGTTTAGTCCATAATTTATTATTATAAAGGTTTAATGTTTTTTTTTGTTTTGATTATATATTTTAGATTATTAGAGGTGTTGTTTGACTATGGGTTTATTCATTTGTAACAGGAATTAATGAAAGACTATGACCTAGAATATGGCTGCCAATGGAGAAACAATGGAAAAAAGGAATCGTGTTTACAATATGTGGGTACGGCTTTCTAAATTGCTTAAACTTTTGATTTTTAATGTCAGTCAAGATTTAAGGTTATGCTTTGATCATGTTTGTGTTTTTTTGAATTTGTTATTTTCAAATAAGACGACTTATGTTCATTTGGTATGGTTCATCGGAGGGTTTGACGACGTCTTTATGGGATGTTTCGACGTCCACTTTTTTGTGCTCCTTTATTCCTCTATATATCATTTCATATAGTTTGTTGTTGTTTTTTACTTCTGTTTTCTTAGGAAACTAAAATTTGCAGGAATGACTTTATGGTATATGGATACAGGAGAACGATGGCGTCGAATGGAATGGCGTGCAGTGCATCTGCATCCGATAAAGGGTGACCATTGGGACATAATAGAAAGCATGAGCAAATTCAACGTCACGGCGCCTTCAGAATCGTAGGTATATTTATTTGCACACTTCATTTATTTGTTATTTTTTTAATTAAACTGGACTTTAGACTTAAAATCAAAGAGGCGGGTAGGGGAGGGTTCGATGCTCGTCTACTCCTGTTATGGGTGGATTTTTCCCTCGGTTGGTGATCGAAAGTAATGAAAAAAAGTGGGATTTGGAGAAAATATTCTCCTTAAGTAGTGACTCTAATGATTCTGCCCTAGCATATTGGCCGAACGGGTACAGAAAATGGCTTATATACGTTCGGCATGGTGATCTTTCTTGAAAATGGGAGATCTTTTTTATTGGTTTTAAGTTTTGTCGCATGTTAGTGAAAAAATGAAGCTTTACTAAATTATTGGATCTTTCATATAACAGTGTCTTTTAATGTTATGTGAATTTTTAATTTTCACATCCGTTTAGGTATTTGGTTGTTTCAGATTATATATATGTGGTTATTATTGATTTAGAAATGAGACTAAGATACATTTCATGTGTATTGACTTGCAGGTTCGTAAAAGGGTTGGTGCTCAAAAGTCAAAATATCCCGATGCAAAAATAATAAGCCTTAATCTTGGTGATACCACTCAGCCCCTCCCAGAAGTTATTAGTTCTGCCATGGCAAATGTATGCCCATTCTTTCCCATATATATCGGCCATATGTTTTGCATCAGTTTTATATTACAGTATGATAAGGTATCCAGAACATGGTGCACCTTAACCTTTATTTAATGTACATAACTGCCTATGCTACACCATAGCTTTTATGTTTTTACTCTTTTCATTGTTCAGTGTGTATGTAATGAGTGGAGGATATATTTGTCAAATTTGCTTTCTAATTGTATTCTGTCGTGTTGCATTACCAGGTCATCTAGCAGGAGGATTCTTTTCATTTGCGGTTCCACAAACGTTTTCCAGTGATCTGTTTTCTTCCTGGTTCGTTTCACCAGTATTTGCAAACTGAAAACATTTTACAGCTTCATTGTTCATGGCAGCTTCAATCTATTTCAGCTTATTTTCAGAATGCAACCAAAAAGGAAGCAATGTTGATCCATAGGGTACTAGCGACTTGATGTTAGTGATAGGTGTGTAAACACCCATCTTTTCTACCACTTAATTACAATAATAACCGGACCAAAACGTGTATTTTATGTCTTTTATGTCGGAATTATGCGTGGTTTGTGTTTTTGTTGTGATTTAGGACGAAAAGGAGAAAAGCGGAGAAAACACAGGAATTCACGGGCATTTACGGACTTTTATTGAAGAAAAGGATGAAAGACGAAGTCAAGAAGTCAAAAGTGGATAAAGAACGGAAGTCCAAGACCAATTCTGAAGATTTATCGAAGAAAAAGTCAAAAGACGAAAGTTTACTTAAAGCCGAGGAACTCAAGTCTTATTTATCGAAGAATTAAAAGACGAGTCCAAAGAAATCCCGAGCCAAAAGTCATCACATTCCAAGATTAACAAAAAGATTAAGAAGGAAGGACTTGATGGTGCAATTAACAAGAAAGGAAGGAGAAAGGAAGCTTCCCCTAACCACTCCCTAATCACCTATATAAACCCTCATTTTCATTCATTTACTCTTGTTGGCTAGATTGACAAACTAGTTCTTCCACCTTTATTTTGTGCACTTTTATTTACTTGTCACTTTTAATTACATGTTTTGCACCTTAATTACCTTTTAATTCCAAGTAAGTTTTTAATTTGTGTTCTTTAAATTCTTGTCTTTACCTTTCTTTATCATTTGATCAAGTTCTTTTTATCAATCTCGTTCTACCTTTCTCCATTTTTGTTACGGTTTACATTTCGGATTAAGCAAGTTTTGCTTAATCCATTTGCTTATTTTGATTAAAGCTTCGTCCTTTTTATCTCCTCATACGAAATAAGCCACGAGATTGACAACCTTGTGTGCTTATTTGGTATTTTGTTTAAGTGTTTTAAAAGTTTTCTTTAAAGTTCCGATTTTTAAGCTTGAATTCCATTTATATTTCGTCATTTAAAATTTTAAAAGCTTTTAACTTTTTAGCTTATTGTCATGTTTTGATTCCATTTCATTCAAGTTCTTGGTCACGGCTTATTAGAAGTAGCTTATTTAGAATTGTGCTTATTACGAATTTGGTACTCCATCGGAAAGCTAGGGTTTTCCACATTGCGACGGTTGCAACTCCACATTCCGATAGTGACAGTGTTGGGACAAAAGGGTTTTGCAATCCGATCCGGGATTGCGATAGGTGGAACTTTTCCTCATTCCGATCTGGGGATTGCGATCGCATATTGCGATCGCTCTTTCCGACGGCTCTTGAGGCTTGCTTAGACGAAGTGCTGCCCAATTTTCCCTAGCCACATTTCGATCTGGCCCTCATTCCGATAGGTACATTCCGACAGGTTACATCTTGGTATTCCGATAGCATACATTTCGATCTGGACTGCATTACGATCTGAGGGTGTTGGGCTATTCCGATCTGAAAAGGTGACATATTCCGATCTGGGTTTCTTCAACATTTCGATAGGTGGTGTGTTCATTCCGATGGTAGGTTGATCGGAATATATTCCGATCTGGGTTAACTTTTATGTTTTGTCTTGTTTAATTTTTAGTTTAAGTCTTTAATACTTGTCTAATTTTAATTTCCGTCACGCTTTTACTTTTAGACATTTAATTATTTTACTTTCCCGTCAAGTTTTTAAATATCGCACATTTATTTTAGCTAGACTTAGATTTAAATTACTTGCCCTTTACTTTAACGACATTTACTTTTAAGTCTTGCACATTTAATTTAAAAACAACCAAATTTATTTGTTTCCACCAAAATAAAACTGAGTCACATAGAAAACCTAGATCAATTCGATTAGACCACATCAACGAACTTAATCACAATCTTTTTAACCTGAGTAAAATCGAGTTATCAAATGGCGCCGCTGCCGGCTCTTTTCGTCAAGATCAATAGTTTTCTGTGAGAGACACGTTGCTTTTCGGGATCCGTTCACTTGTGAGCGTTACTTTTCTTGCATAAAAAATTCCAAAAACTCATAAAAATTAAAAATTAATAAAAAACCATAAAAATTAAAAATTTCAAAAATCCAAAAAGATTTTATCTTTCTTGTGTATATATATTGTCTTTGTTTTTGGTTTTGTTTTCTTTTGCATTTTCAGGTGTATGCGTACTAGATCTTCTAATTATCAAGAGCCCGAGCCTCAAGAAGATTTAGATATGGCAGGTGTTAACAACAATAATCAACTACCGCACCTCAATAATAATAATAATAACAACAATGCTCCTCCACAGCCCGATCTTCGGACCATGGAGGAACTTTGTCAACCAACAATGTTTGGACGAGGAGGACCGATTGCGCCGATGCAAATCAACGCTCCTGAGTTTTCGTTGAAGCACCACATGATTCAGCAAGTACAAACAAACCCATTTAGAGGATTGCCTGATGATGATGCCAACAAACACCTCGACAAGTTCATTACTATCACTCAGAGCATGAAGTTGGCTGGTGCCACTATGGATGAGCTTCGCCTACAACTCTTTCCACACACTTTATTACATCATGCCGAGAAATGGTTTGATCGTCTCCCGAAGAATTCTATTCACACTTGGGATGATATGACTCAACGCTTTTTGTCGCGCTACTTTCCACCATCCATGGTCACGAGCCTTCGCAATCAGATCAGCGGTTTCATGCAAGATCCCGATGAATCTCTTTTTGATGCATGGGAGAGATATAATGTCTTGATCGACCGTTGTCCAAACCACAACATGCTTCCGGTCACCTTGATCGATACTTTCTACAACGGTTTGACTTTTCGAGATCGTGATACGATTAATGCAGCCGCCGGTGGCACATTCATGAAAAGGAGACCCGAGGAGTGTAGAGAGTTAATAGAGAACATGACTACTCATCATAAGAACTGGGATTCTTCTGCTTCTTCTAGAAACAACACGAGAGTCAATGTTTCCTCTACCTCAGCAAACCCTGAGATGACCGAACTCACCCGCATGATGGCTGAAATGAGCAAAAGTATTACGCTTCTCGCTTCAAACCAACAACAACATCAAGTTAAAGCAGTCGCTAATCCTTGTGAAACATGTGGCGGTCCTCACTCATACACCGATTGTCCTTCGACACAAGGAAATCCGGAAAATGTGTATGCAGCTTACGGTAATTATTCACCGGAAAATTACCAAGCTAGACAACAAGGGGATAGAAACCTGCTGAGCTACCGTTCCAACAACTACCTTTCACCCGGTTTTTCTCCTCAAAACCAAAACCCCGCCAACAACTACACTAGAAGCAACCAAATCCCACCAAGAGCTTCTAATCCTTATCACCCACCCGCCCAACAAAACCCACCCAGTAATCCGGATGTTGAGGCCATCATGAGAACCCAAGGTGAGCAAATCAAGAATCTGCAGAGCCAAATTATCAATCTTAAAGGAGATATCACAAAGCAAGGAAATGAGATAAGATCCGAGCTTCGAAATGATATTCAATCCTCCTTCAGCAATCAAACCAACGATTTAAAGAATATGCTTGCTAGTTTCTTGCCCCCTGCTCAACCTTCTTCTTCAAGTTCTCTACCTTCAAACACCGTCCCTAACCCGCGAGCCAATGTGAGTGCTATTACTACTCGTAGTGGAGTCACCATCGTAGGACCACCAATCCCACCCCCATCATCTACACCTCCTCCACCACCATGTATCCCTACTCCTCCTACACCTAGTATTAGTGCACCATTACCGTCTCCGCCTCGACGTGATGAAGTTCCAACGAATAATCCTTCAACATCTCAACCTTTACCCACTACACCTGCACCCTCACCACCCAAACCTAATATCCCTTATCCTTCTCGCTTGGGCAAGAACAAAATGCTAAACAAGGAGGACGCTCAAGTGACTATCTATACCAAGATGATTTCTCAAATGAACTTCAACATTAGCTTTCTTGAAGCACTTGTCCACATGCCCAAATTTGTTAAAGCATTTAAGGAATTGCTTAACAAGAAGGAGAAGCTGATTGAACTCGCCAACACACGCTTAAATGAAAACTGCTCTGCAGTTATTCTTAAAGAACTTCCGGAAAAACTTGGAGATCCCGGTCGTTTTGTGTTGCCTTGTGTGTTCAACAAAACTGAAGAATTTACTGCCCTTGCTGATCTCGGGGCTAGTATTAATTTGATGCCTTTGAGTGTTTGGAAAACACTATCATTGCCCGACCTCACGCCAACAAAGATGACTCTTGAACTTGCAAATCGCACTCTCGCTTACCCTGTTGGTATAGCCGAAGACGTGTTCATTAAAGTTGGCACATTTACTTTCCCGGTCGATTTTGTCGTAGTTGATTATGAAATGGACCCTCGTATTCCTTTAATACTTGGTCGGCCATTCTTGCGAACCGGACGAGCTTTAGTGGATGTTGCCGAAGGTGAGTTAATCTTACGAGTCGGGGATGATGCCAAAGTTTTCAAAATGGGGAAGCTTACTAGTTTAACTTTTGGAGGCCGAGAATCAGTGAATATGATAAATGTGCTCGATGACTTTACCGTCTACGAAAATCCTCTATTCGACTCTTGCATCGATAATCCACTTTTTCATGATGATGTGGATGATTCTCTCCCTACTTTGGACGCTTCTCCCATTTATGATTCGTCACCGGTCTTTGACGCTTATGATGATGATGATTTTAGCTCAGATTCGGATGATTTTGATTGTACTTCTGAGTATCCCGAGCTGCCTACATATGATGATTTTGATGAGGCTGATACTCTCTCGAGCGATTCTTCACATGATGAAGATCCTCCGCCATCACTCGATCCTACTTTGGATGATTATTCATTTGAGGAAGATTTCTCTGAATTTCTTAACACATACTTCCCTCATGAGAGTGATGCTCCTTCTTATGACTTTGAAGATTATCGTCTTGATCCTACTTTGGATTTGAAGAGCATTTTGTCAAAGGAGAAGAAACCGGTCGACACCGAAATCCGTTGCACGTATGATTTGACACCTCTTTGTCCCACTTCTGAGGACGAGGTTGTGCTTCTTTGCGGATCTTCTTCACACTCGGCTGAGCCTGAGTGCTATTTTCCCCTGAAGGAAAAGGTGTTCGACCCCGGTATTGAAGTCTTTAAGCCATCTCAGTATCCACCTGATGAAATAAAAGGAAAAATCTTTGGAACCATTGAAGACATGCTTACACCTCTTCCTACTTGCTTCCACCGTGCTCCATCACTGCTTAAGGGAACCTTGCCATTTCCCTTTTGGCTTGCCTTGTTCGCCTTAAGCTCTTGCTTATTAATGGATGAAAACTATGTCTTTGATCCTGGTGGATTTGTTTCATGCTACTTCCGTTGATGATCAAGGTCGAGTCAGGCTCACGACTCGGTTAACAAAAACCAAGCGCTTCTTGGGAGGCAACCCATGCATCTATCTTTTCGCTTTCTTTATCATAAGTGTAGGGGGGACCCCTTTGGATTGCTATTTCCTCTCCTCACTTCTTAATCAGGGATTCGAGCTTCAATGATCCACTCTTAATGATTCTTGACGACCCGTGATTCCGTGTTCTACTTCTTCCCGGTTCTATCCTAAACTCTTTTCGATTCACTATTTTATATTTTCTCAATATTAAAATAGGAATCTCTTTAGTGGTCTTTTCCTTAGCAAGATTTAAACAACGTGCACAATGTCCTAAGTGTAGGGGAGTTCACTCCCACATGCTTAAACATTGAGGACAATGTTTATCTTAAGTGTAGGGGGGACTTCTATCGAAGTTAAGTGGCCTTTTCCTTGTATCTGCCCTCATTTTAACCGGAAAATCAATTTTTCGACATTTTTCAAAAATTTTTTTGATCTATTTTGGCCTATTAGTTTTTTTTCCTTTATATAGTTATTTTCTTGCCTTATTAGAATAAATCTTCAATAAGTGGTTTTAATTTTCAAAACGTTGTGAATCTTTTGACTCAATCCGAGTTTACTCTAGCTAGTATCCTTAACGTGTTTAAGTCAAGTTTTGCTAGGCTTTTATATAGGGAGCTATAAAACGCGAAAGTCTTAACTCTCACGGGTTAAGAACAAGAACTTTTCGCAAGTTCCTATAATTGATCCTAGAGAGTCGTTTATCAAGGGAACTTTAAAATGCGATTTCTAAACTTGAAAAAGTCCAAGAATTTGCAAGATCCTATAGGCGACTCGAAAACCCAAAACTTTGATTTAATAGGCTAAGTATCCACGAGTCTCATTACTTGAGATTTTAAACTGTGGAGAACGAGAGATGATAGAGCCAATTATAAGTTCGGTACTCTTTCGTGAATTTATGTGAGTTAATTATAAGCCTATTCTCCCATCGCTTGCTAATAAATTTATCTGCTAATAAATAAGGTTGTACGATTTGAAAAGTTACTTAGCTTCTAAGCCCCAGATCGTTTAAAAGTTGCTCGGTAATGACGAGAGTTCATAGCCAAGGCATAACTTATGAAGCGGGGCGCGAAGATTGGCAAGTCCGAAAAGGCCCTAACAAGGCATGAGGGCTATGTTTTGTTGCTAAAGATCCAAAGTGATGTGAAGAATCATTTATCGAAAATCAATATGAAGGATCGAGACACACGACGTAAAGCAAAACTCCCAAAAAGTCATGGAGAAGTGTATCCGAAAAGACCCTAACAAGGTATGAGGATAAATAGATCCAAGTCAATAAAGGAGGCGGATCGTTGTATATCAAAATCCAAAATAAAGATTGGAGAAAAATGAAGAAGTCGTGGTCCATATATGAAGAATCTCTCAAAAATTCCAAGTGAAGAAATTCCAATGATGAAGAGGAGACCATTATTTCATGAACGTCTCTCAAGATTTGAAGTATGAAGTCGCTGCCAAATATCGGCCCGAGAAAGGTCTCAAATCGCGAACCAAGTTATGCCAAGATATGAACTTTCTGATATCCCGAGAAGCAGTTTTAAAAGATTTGGTCCTTTAGCTAACTATTGATTAAATCGTGCACTTTATTTTCAGACTAAATAATTATCGAAATAAGTCAAACAATGCATCTTCATGATCATTCAAGACAAATAATAAAATATAAGAGATACCCATAGGAATAAGGGAGTCTAAGTGAATAATTAGCCCACATGAGTTCGTGTTAGTTTACCAACTTATAATAACAATGATCTCGTTTTTAAGCTTGGTTTGGATAAAGTGAAAACTTGAGGATGATAATCATTCACGACATTTTCAAAACCCAAGGTATGCTTTTAATTTCTCTGCTTTGCATTTTTATAATTTTCTATCTCTTTAATTAAGGCCAATGTGGATTGCTTATGATGAAAAGTGTAAACATGCTCTGTAACTAATACATTGCATGAGGACATTGCAATGGTCAAGTGTATGGGATTTGATAGGTGTGTAAACACCCATCTTTTCTACCACTTAATTACAATAATAACCGGACCAAAACGTGTATTTTATGTCTTTTATGTCGGAATTATGCGTGGTTTGTGTTTTTGTTGTGATTTAGGACGAAAAGGAGAAAAGCGGAGAAAACACAGGAATTCACGGGCATTTACGGACTTTTATTGAAGAAAAGGATGAAAGACGAAGTCAAGAAGTCAAAAGTGGATAAAGAACGGAAGTCCAAGACCAATTCTGAAGATTTATCGAAGAAAAAGTCAAAAGACGAAAGTTTACTTAAAGCCGAGGAACTCAAGTCTTATTTATCGAAGAATTAAAAGACGAGTCCAAAGAAATCCCGAGCCAAAAGTCATCACATTCCAAGATTAACAAAAAGATTAAGAAGGAAGGACTTGATGGTGCAATTAACAAGAAAGGAAGGAGAAAGGAAGCTTCCCCTAACCACTCCCTAATCACCTATATAAACCCTCATTTTCATTCATTTACTCTTGTTGGCTAGATTGACAAACTAGTTCTTCCACCTTTATTTTGTGCACTTTTATTTACTTGTCACTTTTAATTACATGTTTTGCACCTTAATTACCTTTTAATTCCAAGTAAGTTTTTAATTTGTGTTCTTTAAATTCTTGTCTTTACCTTTCTTTATCATTTGATCAAGTTCTTTTTATCAATCTCGTTCTACCTTTCTCCATTTTTGTTACGGTTTACATTTCGGATTAAGCAAGTTTTGCTTAATCCATTTGCTTATTTTGATTAAAGCTTCGTCCTTTTTATCTCCTCATACGAAATAAGCCACGAGATTGACAACCTTGTGTGCTTATTTGGTATTTTGTTTAAGTGTTTTAAAAGTTTTCTTTAAAGTTCCGATTTTTAAGCTTGAATTCCATTTATATTTCGTCATTTAAAATTTTAAAAGCTTTTAACTTTTTAGCTTATTGTCATGTTTTGATTCCATTTCATTCAAGTTCTTGGTCACGGCTTATTAGAAGTAGCTTATTTAGAATTGTGCTTATTACGAATTTGGTACTCCATCGGAAAGCTAGGGTTTTCCACATTGCGACGGTTGCAACTCCACATTCCGATAGTGACAGTGTTGGGACAAAAGGGTTTTGCAATCCGATCCGGGATTGCGATAGGTGGAACTTTTCCTCATTCCGATCTGGGGATTGCGATCGCATATTGCGATCGCTCTTTCCGACGGCTCTTGAGGCTTGCTTAGACGAAGTGCTGCCCAATTTTCCCTAGCCACATTTCGATCTGGCCCTCATTCCGATAGGTACATTCCGACAGGTTACATCTTGGTATTCCGATAGCATACATTTCGATCTGGACTGCATTACGATCTGAGGGTGTTGGGCTATTCCGATCTGAAAAGGTGACATATTCCGATCTGGGTTTCTTCAACATTTCGATAGGTGGTGTGTTCATTCCGATGGTAGGTTGATCGGAATATATTCCGATCTGGGTTAACTTTTATGTTTTGTCTTGTTTAATTTTTAGTTTAAGTCTTTAATACTTGTCTAATTTTAATTTCCGTCACGCTTTTACTTTTAGACATTTAATTATTTTACTTTCCCGTCAAGTTTTTAAATATCGCACATTTATTTTAGCTAGACTTAGATTTAAATTACTTGCCCTTTACTTTAACGACATTTACTTTTAAGTCTTGCACATTTAATTTAAAAACAACCAAATTTATTTGTTTCCACCAAAATAAAACTGAGTCACATAGAAAACCTAGATCAATTCGATTAGACCACATCAACGAACTTAATCACAATCTTTTTAACCTGAGTAAAATCGAGTTATCAGTTAGCAAGCCTTATATCAAGTTCGAATGTCAACTTTGCTAACTGGTTATTACACTTCCAACCTGAAGAATGTTGGAGAAGCAGTTGGTCTTATTTGACAAGAAACATAAATGAAAACACGAAAAAAGAAGACGAAAAACTTTTTACGGTATTTTATGAGATCCTATAGATACACATCCATTTTACAGTTTTTATGCAGCAAGATGCTATATTTATTGCACACATATGTTGGTGTCGCAGGTTGAATGAGAGAAGCTTCCCACGATTGCATATACTTCATGTGCTCGCAACTAGACCCGACAAGTGAATCAATAGCTTAAAAGAACCGTATGCGTATCGTCGAATCTGTCGACAAAATTTCAGGTGGTTGGCTATTCTATAAACCCTTTTACATTATTTGTGGCTCTCGGTTAACGTTTAATATTGGCATTTCTTTTGCACAGGTTAGCGGTGGAGCTGTGGCACATATAACACTAAATTTGTTAAATTAATGTTAAATCAGTCTAGATAACAAGTTATGGCATTGCCAGGTTGTAGCTCCCGTCTCTACGGATATGCTTCCGCATATTGGACGGTTTTGGGAATAGCTTGATTCGGGCAAAGGCTTATCAAGGTACGTGGTTCTAAAGTTTCATATTTAGTAGAATTGTTGGAACATCGTCAACTTTCTGCACTTGCAAGTGACGTCAAAACATGTGCAATGAAAACCCGTTTAACCACAAAATATATTACGCGCACTCAAATGTCTAACGTTGTTACTATCCGTATTTTGTAGAACCTAAAGTTCAACTTTTGGGTTAAAACTTATTAATGGTCGCTCCTTTTTTTCTATCAACGATGCCACGCTTTTTACCAACTGTTGAAACAGTATCCTGTTGCATGCTCGACGAATTTGAAGAGAGTCGTACCAGTCCATGGGTTTTGCAAGGCTTTGCAAACGACGATGCAACAACACCTTCGTTCGGTGACCCACAGGAGTGTTTATTTCATCAATAAGGAACCATTCTGGTATGCAAATTTGTGGCAAGTTTTTCCATATGTCATTTTTTTATCCTTTTAATGCTTGTATGTTTATCTTTTTGATAGGTGGTTCTTCTGTTGCGAACGACGTTAAGGAAAGAAGTACCAGTACTAAAGGAAAAAAAATAGGGAATGCACCCTTTTCGGATACTGACTACACAGAACAACGACAAAATTTTAGGGATTGTCAGCCCAATGTAGGTAAGAATCTTCTTTCTTTTATTTTACCCAAACATGAAATATTTGTTTAGATTCTACACGTAAGTACCCTTTTTTTAGTTGTATTCTGCTAAAATAGGAATTTGCCTTTTTTTAGTTATATTAACCCAAACATGAAATATGTGTTGACATTCTAAAGAAGTTCGTCAACCATACAGGTTATGAGTTACATCCATACGTTGACTCTTTATTGGTTAGCCTTGACATATTATAATGATTTTTTTGTCATTACGTTTAGCCTTATTCTGTAATTAAAATGAAAGAGTTGAACTTGGCCATGGATGTTATGTTACTAGATTCTTTTGTTTACCATTTACCGTTTTGCTAATACGGGTTACTGATACCGAGTTTCCTGATGCAGGTTGATCGGGCTTCTTATATGTTTATCATGTCAGGTCTGTTGGTGTGAGGTTGCGGGTTTGCTGGTGTGGACGCGGGTTCGCTGGTGTAGGATTGTTTTTGTCGGGTTACTGGTGCGGGTTTGCTGATGTCGTTGGGTTAATGGTGCTGATATAGGGGTTACTGGTATTTTTTTTCTTTTTTTATAAAAGATGCTTAACTTCTCTTATTGCACCATAATGTTGCACAATACTGGAGAGTAACTTCACATGACAAAGTTTTTCTGAATGTTCAAGTGACCATATTTTCATATTAAGGCGCACAAAAACTTTTGAGGTATTCAAGATGGCGGCAAATAAATGTTGTTTTATTTCGTACAAATGAAGTAAGTTGTCTCATGCACCACTGTCATTAGATAAAAAAATGTTATGTTGGCCTATTGCAGTTTGACCCATATGGAATAAAACATAGCTCAAATCATAGGTAAATGGGTCAAAAGTGCGACCATCACCAACCCATATAGAAAAAGTTGAGAATATATATATACCGCTGCAATACTCCAAGATTGTGCACAAAGTATTTTGATCTATCTCAAAGATGTCCCATACCTGAACAATGTGATGGTGTATATCCTGATATGATCATTTCTTTTAATTTTGGACAAAAAGTGAACGGTTACGTGGTGTGATTTGAAGCTGTTTTGACACATTATTATCTCCACCCATTTTGCCACCTTTAATTATCAGTATAATTTTATACAATTATCTGTAACAGTGTGAGTGCATCTACCAGCACTTATTGAACCATCATTTATCTGTATCAGGCATTTGATTTGGTGGAGTATAGATACGTTGCATGCAAGCTTCATGGTTTAAACGCCCAATGGAGTGAGGATAAGAAGCAACATTACATACGTCACGCTATACGAGAATACAATATTCATAAGACCTTGATCACGGGTATTCAAGCCTAACTTTGGAAAACAGTATCACCAAAGATAGAGAAACAAAGATAAGATGTGACCATTGTATACTTTTTAGTTTGTATACCTTTTGCATCAAATGAGTAGACCAGTAAACTTCTTTAGGCAAAGAACCCCTTATAAAACACACCTACTGTATTCGTCGATTTCAAACACCCGCAACGAAGCACGGGCATAAAACCTCGTATACCATAAACAAGCAAACATAATAGAAAAGGATAGGGAATTTTACTCAATTACATTTAACAAAATTAGATGCCAACAAAATATAACTTTGTAATTCATTATCAATCCGGTAAATTAGACAAAGAGTTATCATCAATTTGTAAAATTTTGTTAAAGTTACTTTTTTATATGACAATTAGACTTAGATTGCAAAAATCGGATTGTGGCTTGACTAAATTGCACGTTTAATCTCTATTACTTAAAAAGTGCATTCATCGTTTTTTAGAAAACTTAGAAGTGCACTTTTGGTCACTGACTAAAATATAATGACTAAAATGCTTTTGTATGGACGAACTTAAACTTACAAATATACTCTTGATCACTGGCTAAAATATATAACTAAACTAATCTTATATAGACGAACTTGATATAAAGAGAATAGTTTAGTGATTTAACTTTAGCCATCGATCAAGTGTGCACTTATAAGATTCCTCACAAAAGTCGCTACTTGATTAAATGATACTTGTACGGGTAAAATCGCTAGCAAATAGCAAATCTATCATATGAGTGCTATCATATTATCACGCGTCTTCAATGATTTAATGACTTATGACTAATATGATTTAGCATCTACGTGCACGAAAATAATTCCTTACTCTTTAAGGTGTTAAGAACGCGTGTCTTATAAAAAAGGATAACCCGAATGGGTACGCGAATAAGGTTTCATTTGTTCATGTCTTTTGGTTAGAACAAAAATGTTTTGACTTATATGTAATGTAAGTGACTTGTGTCCTGAGGTCTTTTTCAACGGCTAGTAACTTTTAAATATGAGACATGAACGTTAAATGTCAAGGCCGGTAACTATCATGCTAAAGATGTATGAGGTGTCTAGTGTAATTTTTCCGAGACAAGAACAATCTGAAATGATCACAATAACTTCTTGAAAAGAGAAAGTTTTACTTTGCTTGAATTCAATCTCACTAGTTAAATATCCAAAACCGCGGTCAATCAATAAAAGTAAACAGTTTCTTTTTTCGATTTTTTTTACAAGCCATAAACGGGTTTTTTTGGGGGTTTTCTTAAAAATATTTATCAAAGTAGTCTCTTACACAATTCTTTTTATCAAATTAGACCAAATTTCAACGATTTACCAAAATGAACCATGATGCATACATCGATGCATACAGGCGCACAATGTTTATGCATACAGCGCACTTCAAATGCATCAAAGCGTATGACTTTTAAAAATACGCTCTATTTAATATATATGTTATGAGTATTGAATGCATATATCTATGCATAAAGTGTATGTATGCATAAAGTGTGTGAACAAGCATGGAGTAAGGCGCATTGCTATAGATATGCATAAAGGTTCATAAGCCTTGTGCATAATGCATAAAATTTGGCAAGTATACATGCAATGCATCATATGTTTTAAGCATCATGGCGCATAACTTTTACAATGCATCAAGATGCAAATGACAGGCGCATATAATTAGTGCACCATGCGCATAAAAATTATGCACCAGACGCATACAAATTGTGCACTTAGGCGCACATGATGATTTGGTATGCATGAATTACATTAGGTGCAAACATAGTTGCATCACGGCGCATGTTTCATCTTTACAATACACTAAGCGCAAAAATTTAGTCGCACATCTTACTATTATGCGCTTGAATTTATAACCATAGAATCATTATATCTAACGATTATTTTGAAATGGTCTATTTTTGTAAAAGTCTTATGCGCCGACTATTTTGAAAATAGAGTGTGTAAAAAGTCCATTTAAATCATTCTCTCTTTTTTTTACATGCCAATGTATGACATCCCATAGTACACTAATTTCATCTACTCCTCTTAAAAAACTTATGTATATATTTAGGTAGATAGAATATAAAATGAAAATATATAGTTGGTGGGAAATAATGCTATTTAGGGAGAAAGATAGAAAGAATCATATGGTCCATGTTTAGCTTGTTCAGTATAGGTGACGTATAGATAACAACCAATTTCTCGTGGTATAGTTTTTTCGTTTTCTACACCATATATTTTTATTTATTTCGGCTTATATATAAGCACATAAGTATCAAAATATGGAAAAAAATAAGAGTAATAAAATGTAAACCGAAATTAAATAAACACACTAAAAGAATATCAGTTTATTTATTTATTGTATTAATAAATTGACTAAATAGATCATTATCTTTTTTATTAATTAAAAAAGTGAGTCATTATATTTTTATTCGTTGTGTTTTATTAGGTTTGTGAGTGTGAGTGAGTTATTTAGTGTGTTATATTTTACATAAAATAAATATTTTAACGAACAATGAGTTTTTGGTAAAGTGAACAGAAACAACATTTTGAACCGCAAAAATCGTGAAAAAAACATACCACAAAACCACAATAAAATCCGGTGATTCTGTTTTAAGAAAAGAAAAAACCGCAAAAATGCACCGTTTCACACAATGCTTATTTAATATCAAAAAGCGGCACAATGTTTATTTTTTGTGTTATAAGGCTTGTAGGGCATGTTATTAATAATATTTTTATTATGTGCTTATTATTTATACATTGTTACAGCCGAAAAAAAAACATTTTAAATTAAAAACCATAAAATCTGCATTAATTATACAATGTATAAGTGATTGTATGGTCCGGTTAAAACCAGCAAAAGGTCGCAAAATTGAAACTGCAATGTAATGCGGTACGATTTTTATTTTTATCTAACGAGTTTGAATCCTTGTTCCTTTTAGCCAAGAGTAATGCTAGAAAATTATAATTCATCTGCCATTTTTTCCAGTTTTCAAATGTGTTATTTGAATTATGATCATGTCATTTTCGCCAATTCGTTATCCTTTATTAGCTCCACATCTTTGTTCTACATTCGTAAGCAAATTTGTATTAGGAAACTTTTAGATCTTTTTGTAGCTTTTTCGCATGTTTTTATTAACACTTTTTTTTTTTTTTTTTTTTTTTTTGAACAATATACTTGTGGTTCATCAGATAATATTGTTCGATAACAAATGTGAAACTTTGAAATAAATATACTAGCTTCTTTTATGGTTGTTAAGACTTTGATTCTAATATTAAGATTTTATGATTTTACGATATTGTAAAGTAAAAATAATTAGGATCTAACATAAATATAGTAAAGATAATGTTGTTCGATAACAAATGTGAAACTTTGAAATAAATATAGTAGCTTCTTTTATGGTTGTTAAGACCTTGATTCTAATATTAAGATTTTATAATTTTATGATATTGTAAAGTAAAAATAATTAGGATCTAACATAAAATTTTTGTATGTATAAGATTTTATAGAATTCCGATCGTGGCCATATAATATTAGGAGCTACTATGATTTAATTTTACTTTTCTCGAACCAACAACTAAAAAGTTACAAATTAATAGATTGTGTTTCATATAATCTAAAAAACAACGTGTTAATCTTTTTATATGTTTCATAATCATAACTTAAGACAACATTTTTATGACATGTGCATATAATTTTATATTTACGATTTATAATAATTTATAAATTTATATAATATTGCAAAGAGTATTAAAAAATTGTATTATAATAAAACCTTACCATTCTGATTTAAATTTATGATTTATTTTTATGAATACGAAAACGATCCAAAGTAAAATCTCAAATTGAAAACCATGATTTTTGGAATTAAAATAAATATTAGTTGGGCTATAAATTCATTCAAAAAGTGTCATTTTTATTTAATTATCAGAAACAGAAATAAGAGATGAGGAGGGTCCCTATTGGTGATGTAGTGTGGGTCTCATTATAGATGAGCATATCCTATTATCCTCACCCTTTTTATCTTGCTTTTTTCATAAGTTTCTTTCTTTCTTTTTATAATTTTGTTGTTTTTATGCAATTTGCAACCTCTTTTTGAAACCTGATCATTAGACATTTTAAGCACATTTCTTATCTTCTAACAAAGACTATTGTCGTGACCATGTAGTGATTGTGGCTTAAAGTGTTTAAGCTATGTAGATCATACATGTATAATGTGACTAAAAAACGTCGTTTTAGATGTCTGATTCAAGCATACTTTACAGGTAATTTGTTATCGTATTTTGGGATGTAGGGTTTTAAGTTAACTTTTAAAGCGTGCAACACGGTTATGGTTTATAACATGAAAATATATAGGGCATTGCGTTTTGGCTATGTTTTAGTGGCCTTATTATTAGTTAATTTTTTCATTACTGTTCTCTCGTTAGTTTTGGAGTGTGTCAACCAATTCAAATAACATGTTGGTTCTCTTATTCTAAGCTTTTTGTGCCCACCAACCACTATCAACCTTACCGTAAAATCGCTTTCGCTTTTACGTGTTTTATTTCACACCATATAGTCTACAGCTTTAAGTAAATATTTAAATTAAACGAACCAACATGTCTTATGAGCTATTCGGCATTGGCTCCATAAAAGCTCGTATCGAGACAAGCTTTTACAAGCTCGAGTCCAAGCTTAAGGCTTCTTTAATAAACGAGATCGAGCATGAGTTTCATATACAAAGTCGTTAGGCTTGTGTGTCTAAACAAGCTTCAAAATTCGCATAATTTTAAATGTTAAAACGACGTCGAGTTCAAGCTTACTCTCTAAATGCACTGATCATTAACAATTTTTTTTTATGTTAAAAGGAAAGAAGATATAAAAAGCTAATCATAGACACGTTGTAGAGCCAAGCTCGAGTTTGTATTTGAACTTCAAGACAAGTCGAGTTTGAGAACTCGAGCTTATTAAAACATTAATGAATCGAACTCTAACTCGACTCGACTAGTTTCAATACGTGTGACAATTTTGACTTGACATGAAATTCGATCTGAAATCGACACAAATTTAACAAGTTTAAGTTGAACCGTATACATTTGATTCACCCATCTAACCCATTTATTAAATACGTCGGGTTTATGTTGGAAATAATTTGATCGGGTTAACCCGTCAACTCGTTTATGATTTTAGACTTGATATGCATATCAATTTGAGTGTGTAAATAAATAAGAGTAGTGTGCAACCACTCTATTTTATTATACATGCTAATTGGGTCAAATGAATCAACCTACAAGCTAGGGCTGACCAACAGGTTCGGACCGGACCGGACTGACCAAGATCGGACCGGACCGGACCGAGGACCGAAATGGTCAAAAACCCGCACCGAGACCGGACTGAAATGGCCCGGTCCGGGTCGGTCCTGTCCGGTTCGGTCTTCGGTCCAGTCTAATCCTATTAAGCATAATCAACATGTTTTTTGTAAGATTGGACCGGACCGGACCGGACCAACCGGACCGAGGACCGAAATTAGCAAAAACCCCGGGCCGGGGACCGGACCAAAATTGTCCGGTCTGATCCAGGTCGGTCCGGTCCGGTCCGGTTTTCTGATCCGACGGTCTAAATGCTCACCTCTACTACAAGCTCATTTAATTACCCCTTTAATACATTAAGGGGAATGTATAAATCATGAATAAACAATAATATAAGTGATGTGAGGAAAACAGTAACAAAAACATTATCTCCCGTCCATTTGTCTTCACCCTTCATCCTCACCCTCTATTATAACTCTCTCCCAGCCATCCATTCATCAGATTCACATCTTCACCGTATATTGTGTGGAAAATAAAGTCATGGGTATGAGTTGGTTTCATGAACACTCATTGTAACCGTTAGATGTATTGCTTCCTGTTCGTTGATATGTTGAATGGTTCACACTCTTTGTAACCGTTCGATCTATTTCTCCTGTTCGTTGATATGTTGAATGGTTCACATATTATCTCACAACCCTATCTCACTCACTCTTTGTCTCTCTCTCTCTAAAAAGATCTCATCGCAGATCTAATCTGATGGGCATCTCTCTCTCTAAAAAGATCTAATTAGCAGATAGACATATTGAAGTGGGTTGAAACCCATGATTTCTTGGGTTTGATGAAAACCCTATATTATCGGGTTTGATGGAACCCCTAATTTTTTATGGGGTTTGGCACTTGAATGGTATTCTTTGTTTCTGGGTTTGTGAGTTTTCTGTTTTTAATTTAGCTCGAGGCTACTTTTATTGATTGATCTTTGCGGCTTATCAAACTTGAAAAAAATGTATGTGTTCTCCTGTTTGGTTAAATGATTTTCAGGGGCTGTAAGAGAGGGCGATACATTTTAAGATTGGTTTATCAGATGATATATTGTTCATATGAATTCGTGAATCTCTTTTTTTAACTTTAGAATAATATATGGTTGTTCTTGGGGCTTTTTATTGTTTGCCACTATTGGTATAACCTGTCGCTTAGCATGGCGGGTCTTTGGAACTGCATCCGCGACGAGTTGACCATTTGTTTGTGTTGCTGCTACGAACTGATTCCAGCTTTGCGACTTTTTTAATGTTCATAAGCCTGATAAGTTGATAAAGTCATAAACACGCAATGTTATTGGCCTGGTAAACTCATAAAGTGATAAATACGAGTGTTGTATTTTAGGCTCATTTGGTACGGTTTCGTTGTCATTGTACAAGGCGTACAACGATACTCACGCGTGTTTGACGTTAATAGTATCGATTGTATCTGATTACCTCACGTGATTATTTTGTTGTTGGACTGTACAATTGTTCAGGCTGTGATGACCTTGAACGGCCCGGGTTGAACCCGAGATTACACGTATTTTGGCGGGGTAACATCTCAAGGTTGCAGCCATAGCGTGTGTATCCGGTTTTTCCTGAAGGCTTTCTTGTCTGAGCCTACCATGGTTATTCCTCGAAATGGAAGTAAATTACTTTTTGTACGTCCATTGGTTCTCGCTGATGGCATACGCCCATTGGTTCTAGCTGATTATTTGACACCATTGGTATAACCCGTCGCTTGGCATAATAGGTCTTTGGAACTGCAGCCGCGACGGGTTGACCATTTGTTTGTGTTGCTGCTACGAACTGATTCCAGCATTAGCCTCTAAAAATATCCAGTCTCTTTTCAAATAGATATTGGCGGTGACTATTGTAACCGCTTTTTGTAGAAACGGTGTTTGGCTGCTCTTAAAACAGTTGCCAAACACCCTAAGTGATGCTTTATTTTTTGATTGACTTAATTTGATTTTCGTGTATAGGAGCAGCGTGTCAAATATTCTAGCTGTTATCGACTTTGGTGATGCAGGTTGATGCCACGTGTTCTTACATGTTGCTTATATCGACCATGCTGGTGCGAGGTTGCGGGTTTATTAGTGTGGGTGTGGGTCCGGGTTCGCTGGTGCAGGATTCCTGCTTATGGTTTCGATGCGCTTTGCGCCTTTGCTAATGACTGTTTCCGTGATACTTGGCGATGAAGATGCTTTTACATATGTGTGTTTATAATTGGTCATGGTCAGTGAATTCGACCCGTATCTTGGCGGGACAGCACCAACGTGGTTTTTGCAGCCATGACGGGTCGGATCCTATTTTGTCCAACTTCGCACTCACAAATCTGAGCCATTATACGTTTATGTCAGTTCAACATAAAATAAAGAGAATGCCATACACTTTCAAGAGGTAATAAGCTTCTTTGATTTGGATACTTGATGCGCTAAAAACCCGGTGTAAGTGAAAGCGTTTTGTATTTGGGTTGTCATGACAGTGCTTGAGCATTATATGGTCTGAGTCAATGAGAACGAGAAAATGACTACCAAGAACTGGACATCTTCATCCGGGTAATGAAGTAACGTGGAAATCAACGGCTCCAAAGTTAAGTATAATCTTCGCGTATTAATAACATACCGTTTTCTTTTTCTTATTTGTAACAATATATTGTACGCTCTGCTTTTATGGTGTTATGTAACTCATATCTATATTTTTGAAATATTGATACTTGATGTTAGAAAATTTCGCTTTTGATTATTTGTTTATCTTCAGTTTCAAGGTGGAAAAAAGAATGAAAAACCATAACGTAAGTTTTGTGATATGTATTGTTTTTTTTATTTGTCTATGACGGAGTAGTGTTTAATTTTATTTGATTCATTGTTTGCTTTTGAAATTAGGGTTTTTTGATGGCGGTGATAATGGTTTCGGTGTTTGGTCACTGTTAAGGAGCAATGAGTATGTTTTATCTATGTTATTTGATTGTATTTTTTTAAGTTTTGTTTAAGAGCACAATTTTGTGTTAGGGTTTTTTTATGGTTTCTGATTTCTCTTGCTGCAAGGAGGAAGAGTGTCTTCTTAGTGCGCTTTCATCGTGCTACAACAGTGACAAGTGTGTGAGGCGAAAAGGTAAAATAAGATCAGGAACGAGTCTTATTTTGGCCAGACGTCGGTTATCTTTTTAAGATATTTCTTATATAATTTCTTAAATTCAGTTTTTTTAATTGTTTGATAGTTTTACTTTGCTGATGTTGTTTTAATGATGTTATTTGCAGGCTTGCAGCTTTTATGAAGGGGTTATGTTGAGATCGCGAACTTTCCATAAGCTCAAGGTGATATGCTCATTAGTTTTAAATAGGGTGTGTTTAGATTAGGATGTAGCAACCACAAGATCTCTTTGAATCAGGTTATAAGCGTCTTACACATTGGATTTTGAGCTCACTTAACTTATCGTTTTTATTAAATAAGAAAATGACGCCATGTTTTATAACAGAAAAGAAACCCATTTTTTCATTCTCAGAATCATACTCAATTTCAAATCATATCAATTCATGCATTCTTTCTTTGTTCCAACCTTTTCTGACCTAGAAGATTTGTGCTTTACATGATTATTGTATCACTTATGTACAATTTATTGTACCTTGAAAGGGTTCTTTGATCGTGAACGTCTCTGAATTGTTACCGGGGAATGTCACTGTATAAATGCTTTATGCGCTTTTATCCCTTCTGTGTGTTAAGCACGTACGACTAGAAATACACGGTATGATCTTTTTCTTATTTTCAAGACGTACTTAATCACGAACATGGATTTTCAATTGTCATGAAATTCTTGAACGAAATAATAAATACGCAGCTGCATGTGATGACATAGTTGAATCACACATCCTATATATGGATGTTTCATATTCTTATTTGAAGGTTAGGCTTAAGCTACCATAAGTGATTCATTTCTAAAGCGACACTAATTAGTTGGTATAATAATGACTCAAACTTTGGTTGGGGTCTTTTAAATAAGGTGTCAAACTGAGCATAATCATATTCAATGAAACTATGCAACCGTTTATATATAGAGTCTTTTCTTTATCGTAAGTTGGAAGTCGAATTGATGTTTTTAGAGATTTTTCAAGCTGATTCTTAGCTACTTTTTTACATACAATATTTGCCTTTTTTCAGTTTCAGATGTTCCTCACATTATTCTTGATTCTTTATAAGTAGCGTGTTAAATTAGTCTGAAATCATCCAACACACTGAGCATAATTACATACTTGGTCTTTTTAGCTTTAGTATAACTAATCCTTTTACTTATGTGTTGCCATTACGTATATAAATTGTTGCAACAATATATTTTGCCCACGTAATGAAGATACCACCACCAGAATTAATGATGTTATAAGTTTTGGGTAGGTTTGATTATATCTAACTATTTTGTTTTTAACCTATTTACTAACCTAGATTTTATGCTTAATCCGCACATGTTTTACTGAAAAACAAGACCAACCACCCTATTTTGACAACGATAGAGCAAGCCAAAACAGTCATGTTTCGACAATATCCAAACACCCTTTTTTACTAGGAAAATAGGAAACCAAACAGCCCTATTTTGAATGCAAAACAACATCCAGCCACCCTTTAGCAGCGATACAACAGGCCAAAACAGTCATGAGCATACATACTGCGTATGTGAAGGCAATTCGTGTTGCTCAGCATTATATATATATATATTCAAAATCAATACTTTCTTGTCTCTTCATTTAACTAGAGTCATCACAAAACTTTAGGTAAGAAACCTTAAAGTGTAGGCTGATTATTTTACTTAAAGTATTCATTATGACTTATGAGAGTATACTTAACAGAATTAAATAAAAATGCTCATTTCAATAATTTCTTGCTGAATAAGATGATGCAAATGATGTATGAGGTGATCTACAAGGCTTTAGTAGAAAAAGGGATTGAAAATGTATACGAGCCTCAAGATTACTTTATGTTTTTCTGTCTTAGCAATCGAGAGGCATCTCATGGCGTGGAACCAACTTCATCTGAAAAAGGATCAAATGGCGCAAATACCCCTCAGGCACATCCTTTATTGAAACCTCTTACATAATTGTTTTATATATCACTTATTACATGAATCTTATACTGTAACCAACTCATGTTTTGTTATGACAGTCACTTACTAAGAAAAGTCGTCGTGATATATGTCCACTCAAAAGGAATGATAGTGGATGATGAGTTTGTGATAATGGGATCTGCTAACATCAACCAAAGGTCATTAGAAGGCTCTATGTGATCATCACATCTGCCGATTCAGATAATGAACTTGAGTATGATGTTGAAAGGTATTGTATGAATTAATGACTTTTAAAGTGGTTATTGAACATATTGTATCTGATAATTCTCTAGCTCAGAGGATTCATAGTTATATCAGTAACTAACTGAAGTTTTATTTTCCTTAACTATATGCACCATGGAGACCATCACCCTTGGTGATAAAAGAATAGGGATAAAGACTAGCGTTCTTGAGGAAAAAGCTACGGCTTACAATATGCTGTGCTGTTATGCAGATGAGTTGAAGGAGGGTTTCTTCCCATGGATTGACCAGGTTTGCCTCCATTAATAATTTGATACATATTAACTAATAATATTTTATCTTACAGGATTGCTAATATGTCTATTCATCAGGTTGAAGATACACAACCTGTTGGACTCATGATCATAACTTTAATCATTTGAAAGACAGTCAATTATAGGTTTAGGCAAACAATACCTGCAAATAGATCCCTCACAACTCAACTATCGATGGAAACCAAGGAAAAAAAGGAGATTAAGCAACTAAACAACAGCATATAGTGCCCACTTTTGTAACTACCTAGCTAATATGTGGCCTGCACAAACCATCCAGCTAAAGCAAACATTTGTGCTTCCTTTTGAATAAAGTTGCTATATGTAACTAAGTAGTATGTAAGCAAACATTTGTGCTTCCTTTTGAACAAAATTGCTATATGTAACTAAGTAGTATGTAAACATACTCTGTAAACTAACAAAGCAGTGACTACGCTTCTAAACCAACCGACAATGCAACAAGTAGATTTTTTGTTAACTCAACTAAACCAACACAAAATAAAGACCTCCGCGGCGAAGCGCGGGCACCATACCTCGTTTATATAATATGTTAACTTTATGTATAAAATTAGTTAAATGGCTTAACTTAAAATCTATTTAATTACTCAATTTAGGTAAACGATTTGAACTAAATATAGTTGACGTGATTATTTAAATAAGCTAAATTTAATTAAATTTTTTTATCCTGTTAACCTAAACCTGATTGTATATAGAAAGATATTTTATTATTAGAGCACAAGGAGTGATCACTTGGTGTGATGGGTTTTTCGGATGCCACGTCATCCAAACTCACACACTCACTCACATGAAAAAAAGTGGGAAGTCATCACTCCAAGTGATGGGTGAATATGGGTCCCACAATACACACAATACTCATTTCTTCTTCCACAATACACACACAATACACACAAACAAAAAAAAAAAAAAAAAAAAAAAAAAACTGAAACATGACTCACGCCAAGTGGGTTGACCCACGCCTATGACTCACGCCGTGGGTTTTTGGTTTCCCCGAAATCATCACTTGGCCAACGCCGTGGGTTTGGCACCCCACAGCACCACCAGTCCTTGTACTCTTAGTTTCAAACATGGTTATAAATAGCGTAAGGTGTGGCGTAGCGGCATGTCCAAGCTACACGCTTTAGCGGCTAAAGCGAAGCTTTAGCGTTTCTATAGCGTGGCTTATAGCGGCACAACATATATAATATTTATTTGTTTTATAATATTTCAATATTGTATTTATACTAAGTTCATTA
This sequence comes from Glebionis coronaria, assembly GCA_025667525.1. Classification (NCBI taxonomy): domain Eukaryota; kingdom Viridiplantae; phylum Streptophyta; class Magnoliopsida; order Asterales; family Asteraceae; genus Glebionis; species Glebionis coronaria. Next base: position 582,621 of record JANFOE010000060.1, read on the forward strand.
TAAGTGTTGTACATAATAATTAAAGCTAGAAAACTCTAGTTACATGTGACAATATTTATTTTTTGGAGTTAAATTCAAAAAATCATCGAACCTCATGTCATAGCGTGCCTTAACCTATTGCATAGTGTGGAGGTCAAGCCTCAAACTTTAGCGCGCCTTAAGGCGAGTTATAACGAGCTATTTAAAACTATGGTTTCAAACAAAAGAATTTTTTTTCTTGTTTTTTTTTTCTTTGAACAATTTTTCTTCTGAGTTCATGGAAGGGAAAAATAGTGAGTGACACGTGGTAGGTGAGACCCACAAGAATAGGACACATGTCTAGTAGGATCTGACTCATATTCACACGTCTTCATTCTTCTTCTTCGAATATTGGAGGCTGTGCTTCTTTTTGGTCCACACGTGTCATCTTCTTCGATCTGTGTGCAACTTCATCTGCACCATATCTTTCACCTACCAATTTGGTAGCCCATTTGACATGCAAATACATGAATACACATGGGTGATCATTTGGACCACTGACTCGGACCAGATCGACTGGGATCGAATCGGATAATTTCGTTCCGTTGTTCGATCCAAGGTTTTGAATCTTTTTGGTTTTCGGTCCAGTTGATCTGGTTTGATTTTACCAAAGAAATCTTTTGATTATGCTTAATAAGACCAAACCAGATCAAAGATAAAAAAATCGGACAAACCTAAAACGAATCATTTAGATCCGGTCTCGATCCAAAGTTATAGATCATTTCGATTTTCATTCCGATTATAATCAGTCCGTTTTAATCTGGATCCCAATACTCAACCCTGTACACACATGAAGACATATGATACCGAACTGAAGTAAAAGCCCAGGAAAAGTTAAATATAAGCTTAGCCAGAAAAACTAAAACCAAACTGAAACTATATAAACCGAATCAACATAACCGTAAAATAATTCTTTATTATGGTTACAAGTTTTTAAACTTTTTCATATTTTTATATACTTATTTATATAGCCAACATAATAGATGCTCTTAGAGCCCTCGGTACGGTTGGCTGGCGGGTGGCTGGCCATCACGGCGCGACGCCACGGCGGCGCCAACCACACCGTGGCTCGCGTCGTGGGTTTTGGGCTGGTACCTACCAGCCGACGCCATGGTGACGGCGCGAGGCCACGGCGGCGTCAACCACACCGTGGCTCGCGTCGTCGGATTTTTTAATTTTTTTTTTTTTTTTTTTTTTTTTTTTTTGAAATTTTAAAAAAATAGCCGTTTTTTGACCGTTGGGGAACGGGTTTTTTTTTTTTTTGCCCGTTTTTTTGACCGTTTGAGGTTAAAAAAAAACCCCCTTTTTCATGTTTTTTTCCTATAAATTCTACCCCAAATTACCCACAACTCACACCTTCTTCTACATCTAATTTTTCTATCCACCATGAGTCAAAATCCTAACCCAAACCAATACCCGAATCAATGGTTAAACAATTACTTTTCCGATCCTCAAAATCAAATTCCCTCAACTCAACTACCGAATTCGTCTTCTTCGTCTAACCCGAATACTCCCTCATCCGCAACATCTAGCACTTCACGAACATTCGCCAACTATAATCAACTCCCAAATCCATTCACTACCTTCCCACAATCACAACAAAACCCATTTCTTAATTGTACACCCGAGCAATTTAATATGTGGTTCCAACAATCCCAACAATCACAAATCTTCCAACAATCACAACAATTCCAAACCTTTCCTCAACACTCTTCACAAGAACCCGAAGAACCCGAACAAAACAATGCACCCGAAGAACCCGAAGAACAAGTCGATGCACAAGCGAAGAAATGTTCGAGGAAGAAAAGTGTTGCTAAAAAAAACCCAAAGAACAAAGGCGTGGCCGCGGCTACACAACCACCTCCGAAGTCGGACCGTTCTTTTTGGAGCCAACGTGAGGAAGAAGTTTTGGCCGAGTGTTGGATTGAAGTATCCGAAGACCCGAAGGTCGGGACCGATCAACCACACGATACGTTTTGGTACCAAGTTATGGATTTGTATAACGATCGGCTTAAGGATGAGGGTTTTAAAAATCGAAACAAAAATATGTTGACCGGGAAGTGGACGAATTTGAACCGCGAGGTTCATAGGTTTAATTCGTTTTATGAAAGCGCCAAACTTTTAAGTGGCGAAAATCAAGACGATTTGATGACTCGTGTGATGAGTTTGTATCGAGATGAAAACGGGAACAAGGAGTTTCCACACAAAAGTGCTTGGCTTGTTTTAAAAGACAAGTATAAATGGAAAAATCCCGATTCAACTCGAACACGCCGGGCACGAGGGAAGATAGCCGATCAAGATCCGGATCTTTTCAATGACGATGACATCCCTCGTCCATCTGGTGCTCTAAGAAAGGCCAAGGTTCAACGCTCGACAAACTCATCCGCCACTTCGGGGTCTCAAAAAGAACAATTGGTGGATATGCTACAACAACAAATGTTATCCGATCGTGAAACTAAAAAGGAGCGATTGGACCGAGAGGTGGCGGCTAGACTAGAAGTGGTTGCACTTCAAAAAAGGAACGAGGATTTGCAAATCCTTCGATTCGACACTACCGGATTAAGTCCACAAGACGCGGCGAGGATCGAGAAGCTCAAAGACGAGGCGCGTGCCAAATATTTTAATTTTTAAGTTTATTTTCGTATTTGTGTTTTTTTTCGGTAATTTTTTTTTTTCGTGTTTTTTTTTTCTATTAGTAATTGTATTTTTTTTTTATTAATGAAAATTTAAGTTTATGTTAATAAATTGTTGAAAAAAAAAAAATAAAAAAAAGTTGGGTGACGACGACACGAGAATTCTCGTGTTAACCAGGGAGGGGGGTTGAGCCATCGTGGGGTGTTTTGGTGTCGTGGGAGTAAAAAGTGACGTGGCATCACTTTTTGCCCACGACACGAGCACGACGGCTCAACTGTACCGCGTGCTCTTAGCGTTATTCGACGCTGATACAGTAAATAAAGAGTTATCTTAGCTTTTAATTGAGTGTTATGAATAATATTAACGTGAATGTCTTATAAAGCTTATGACCCAATTAGATATTAGGGTTTTACATCAATAGTATCTTACTCCCTTTGTCCTATATTAGTAGGTCACTGGAAAAAAAAACACGCAGTTTAAAAAAATCAATTTTTCAGTTTTTTCTCTCTTACCTTTTACACAGTGACAATTTTACCCTTAACCAAATAATTTATAACTTCTTTATTGTTTGTAATAATACCCTCAAGTGAGAGTGATATAATACACTTAATCTACATTTCTTATTTATTTTTGGACAAAACTATTAATTTGAGACGTTAAAAAATAATAAATTTAACTGTTAATATGGGACGGAGTAAGCAACACATTGTATCTTTCCTAATTAATGATCAATACAATATTTTTTTCACAATCTTATTTATTTTTATTTTTTGCTTTTATTCACAACATTCATTTATTAGTTTACTTAAAAATGTTTTTTCTTATCACTATGCTTATTTTTTCTTGAAAAGAATTATTTTAGATATCTTATTTTTTTCATAAGAGGACTCATTTTTAACATCCATCTCATTTCTATCTAATAGATGATATTAAATATATTTTATTTTTTATCTATTTTTTATAAGTTAAATATCTTTTAAACCGTTAAGTATTAAACGAAAATAATTATACCATTGCGATGAGCGTTTAATTATCTTTCTACCAATATGCAATATGATTTACTTTCGAAGAAAAAAAAATTCGTGTTTTTTCTTATTGTTAAAATTTACGTGAAATATCATATATGATAATACTGTTTTATCATATGTGATAACAGTGTTAAATCATATACGATATCGGTTTCTATTATATATGATAGGCTATATCATATATGATACTGGTGATACATCATATATGATATTAGTATCATATATGATAATTTTCGAAAACGTGAAAAAAATGAAGAATTTTTTTTATAGAAAGTGTATCATATAACATATTTGTAGAAAAATAATTAAATGCTCTTCGTAACGGTATATTTTTTTCGTATAACGAATAACGGTTTAAGAGATATTAATGTTTGAAAAAAAAATGAAAATATATTTTGTGTTTAATCTTATCCATTGGATTAAAATAAGATAAATAGTGAGGATGAGTCCATAATATCTAAACAAAAGTATGATATTCAAATGAACTTAAATCTTTTTCTTTATCACATTTTGAAAAATTATACACTCGTATGAGTTTTGCAAAACAAAGTTCAAACGCACATAAGTTGCATGTATGGATGAGCTTTTTAACCCGAATCTCGAAATTAAATTAAAGCTCTATTGATTTTTGATATTCGAATATTGTGCTTAGATTAACAAGAAGTGAAAGAAAAAATTAAGGCAATGTTTGGTGTGTAAATTTATCAGAGCTTATCATGGTATGAGCTTACTGTTTTTAAAAAAATAAGTTACTATTAAAAATAAGTTTCGTTTGGCTCAGAGAGTTTGAAAGAGATTGTTAAAAAAATAAGCTTCTAAATGACATGTTAGTTAAAGTAGCATGTAAAAATAAACTCAAGCTACATGCTCTAACATTCAGCTCCAACAACCCGCTCCAACAATTCACTCTAGCTCTTAAGAATGCCAAACATACCCTAATAAAAAAAATGATACTAATCAGTTATTTTTACTTATGAATATAGGATTTATAAGGTCTTTGGGTGTTGATAATTGTTTTTATTACGTGGATAAAGGTAATTTGAGATTTTGATATAACGCACTTTTGATTTTACAAAAATTTTGTCTTTTTCAACTAATTATAAAAGGTATTGCCCTATACTTTAAGAGGTGAGGGTACGGTGGTGTCATAGCCCACTAGCCTAAAAATTATATGGCTCATTACACCGGTGTGTGGTGTCAAGCGATTCAAATCCTCTCAAGTTAAAGTTAACTTGATTGATTAAGTTGGCCAATAAGAATTTTATTTAATGTTTAAAAGTTTTTTTTCGTGAAATACAGAGGACTCACATGCATTTATCTTTATCGTGATTTGAAAACGTAACCAATCAAATTGCCTTCAACTTGAGAGGATCTTTTCCAGTTCCAAGGGAGTGGCGTCGTATTCCCCGGCCCACACATTCTGTCATTTTCAAATTATTATGTTTTAATTTTATTAATAAATTGTGGTATATGTGAACCCATTATACCACCTTTTACCCCTACGACGCCATTTTTGTAACAGCTCACTGCTAATCTATAAAATGTGATGCCATAACATTCTCGTGCCATAGAGGGCCGGATTTAAGCATGTGCGGCAGGGGCAACCGCACAGGGCCTCCGATTTCAAAAATTTAGTACTAATGTATTGTCATTTTTAGAGGATTTAACCTTTTTTGAAAGATGATTTAGGATATAAAAATATAAGATCTGTATAACATAAAAAAAACAAAGAAGTTTCATCATGTGTTTTAATAGCAGAAATGGAATACAGAAGTATAGGTGAAGAAGATAACTAAGGAGTGGGCTCTACTTTTTCAATTTCAGTACTATTTTTAAGCTATATAAGTTCAGTTCCAGCCTTCTTTCTTTTAAAATTGTTCAATTTCAACCAGTTTACTCTTCCAACTTTGAAAATAAAACTTTTCTCAAGTAAATGTCCTAAAAAATTATGTTTTTGCTTTGATTTATTTTACCACATGCAATGCTTTAAAGTTTATATGTTGTAAAATGTTTAGAATACTCAATGGTCACATGTAAAAAAAAGGGCTTATTTATATAAAAAAAACATGGCTAGAAATATGTTTAATCGATATAAAAACAATGCATTATAGAATTAACTAGACGAGTACCCGCGCATAGCGGCGGTAATTCGTAGCAGAAGATAATTAACGATATACGATATTCTAGTAAGTGTTTAACGCCATGTTCAACATAGAACATGAAAAGATCAAAATGTAACTGCAAACAATCGTAACATGTGATAAATTCTTAACGTTCTTTAACTAATGAAACAATAGTTAAAACTTGGAGTACTTGATAATACACAGTACATCTAAAATTGTAGAAAACAAGTTATCAAACATTTTTAGCCTCTTGTTTATCCTTGAGATAACCAGTAGTGTTTCAGCTCGTACATAGCTGCATATTTAACCCCAAAATATCAGTAAATGTTTCATATAACAATTCTAATCACTGCAAACTTACCCCTCCAAATGACAGCACTCAGCCAATCCTGAGTCAAAATTTCGGCAGAGCAAGTTGTACGAGTTCTACAATATTAAAAAAAAACACATTGTAAATATTCTCACCGGTAGCACATCTTTGTTTGGAACCAAGATAAAATGATGCAACACCTGAACAGATACTATCCTTGGATAAGCAGGATTCTTTTCAGCAGCTTGTAGAAACTTCATGACCCCATACGCTGTTTCGTTACTAACTCCAATGAATCTGATCTACACAAAGTTTTGTTTGTTATTGTTCTGTGATGTTTGAGTCTGTACATAGATTAATATTAGTATAACTTAGTATGATTACCAACCTTACCGGCATCAACGGCTTTTCCTAAAGCATCAAGTTGTTCGTCAAAACTGACAGAACTATATTGTCTGGCAGGATCATAATCAGTTTCCCCAAACATTGGGACATAGCTGCATCAAATTCAGGAAATGTTTAGAGGCATGAATATTAGGTACCTGTTAAAGTGTTAAATTTAGGGGACAATATACAAACCGATCAGGCCAGTGCAGTTGATAAAGATCAATATAATCCGTCTGTGCTCGCAGCAAACTGCATCAGTTCTCCAATACACAAAATCATCCATCAATACGCTACAATTATGTTAGTAAAAAACTAAAAAGAGCAGTTCATATTAGATTGTATACTGATAAGAGCTCACCTACTGTCGATAGCCCCCTGTATGTTCCAACTATCCAAACTTGTAGGGCCGCCTCGAATCCAAGTCATTTGCCCAGAAGGGCCACTAACCTGCAAAACAAATTTGTAATTAACCATATATGATGTTTCATTATATGACACAGTCACTTAGCGAGTGTTTGGCATTACTTTCACGTTCAGGTAATCATCAGTTGTTTGGTGCTTGGTTATCACGAAACTGCTTCTAATTATCATACTATCTGGGGGTCTAATCATCAGTTAATGTGTATTTATCTATAAAAGACCTAATAAGATGATCTACCAAGCACCAAAACAACTGATTATCTTCAAATTTTCCGTATCACGTAACCACTTGTAAACGCCAAACGCCCTTTATCAAAGATAAGACTCTAAGAGCAATATGTATACATAGATAGATCATACACGTTGCATATGACATTCCAACAATAACCAATCAGAACAAATAGAAAGCACAAACCTTGGTGGCAAATATAACACGATCACGAGGTATTTTTCGCTCTTTAACCCATCGGCCAAAGTATTCTTCGCTCCGCCCATGAGTTTCTGCACGCTGTGGCACCGGATACCTGAAAAATGGAAGTTCTTTAAACATATCTGTAACTCATACAAAATCAAATATAACTTTCCCCCATGATTCCAAAATTAAAAACCACATAACAATATAGTAATTCAAGATAATTCAATAACAATCATTGCAAAAGTAATAAATAAAAAAACAGAAAATTACATACATTTCAGCAGAATCAAAGAAGTTAATTCCAGAATGAAATGCTTTACCCAAAAGATTGAAAGATTGAGATAAAGAATTCTGTTCACCAAAAGTCATGGTACCTGATAATAATGAAATCAATAAAAACACACATAATAATAAATGGGCTCAGATTATTTGTTCCCCTAGAACTGGCCATATTCTATCCACGTTTTGATGCACATACAGGTGTATTCACATCAAAACCTACATTTCCAAGTAAAAATATGCTTTGAGACTTAGAAGTGGACATCGATCAAATGTCCCAATAAGTAGTAACACCAAACTATGACAAAAAGAATCAGATTACGATACCTCCACTATCTGCTATGACATCATGGAAGGATCTACTATAAAGCCCCTTGTATATATCATAATTATTAAAATGACATCAAACAAACTAAACTATAAAATTCAAGCATCAGTTAAACATATCAGTAGTAAACTAAACATAGACACATACGGAGTAATAAGCATACAGAAACCTAACTTTTTGTAAAAGCAAATCAAAACAAAAGAAAATCAAACTAAAACTTTTTTATCCAGTACGTCTGAACACCGGCATCATTAACTTACAATACATAGATTCAACTTCATCAACAGTAAAAAAACCATAAATTACTGTATCCACTTTATAAGAATTGACACATACAGTACAATCTAAAAATGGAATCAAAGTACACAAACACATGACTAAATAATAAGTAAATAGTGTTTCAATAAGCTTATTTTACGGCAAATTAGCTTATTGAGAATTATAAAAACAGATGAGCTACATCACAAGTAGCTAGAGCTTATTTCCTTGAACTTATAGCATTAAAAAGGATAGATATAGTAGCATCACTAATGCTAAATGGCCATAGATAAAAAAAAATAACTCCCTCATTCCATTTATGTACCATAGATAAAAAAAATAACTCCCTCATTCCATTTAAGTAAACTAATGATAAGCCAAGACATTTTTTTCCAATTTGACTATTAAAACATTAAGTCGCTCACCTGAACTATGGTGGAAGGTACTCGTTGACGTTGCGGTGCTGCAGTCGTAGCCGCCACTATTGATATACGGGACAGAATGAAATCTTTCCTTGTTGCAATCATCTCAAAAAATCACCCCACATTAGGCTGCCCACTTCAATCTTTATTGCCTACTGAAAATCACTGTTTCACTAATATCATCAATCAATATCCCAACAAACGACTTTAGGCAGCCAACATCACCTGCCCACCAACGACGTCACCCACCACATACGGCGGCAACGAAGTGGTCGGGGCAATGAAGGCTTCAGATCTGAACAATTAAAGAAACCCATCACAAAGAGGGCAAAACGATTAGCACTGAAGCAATCATCAGGAACCCATGAACGGCGGCAACGAAGAAAACAACCACCTAATAAATAGATCACCCACAAAGCAACATCAAATCTCTAATTAATCATATCACCCGCGGCAATGAAGAAGCTGACGACAGAAATGGGTGTGTTGCTTGAATCACATGAGAAGGGATGGCAGATTTTGTGGCGGCTGTGACTTTTAGAGAGAGAGAGAGAGAGATGGAGGCTAGGTATTTTATTTTAGGGTTTAGAGGAGAAATGTAAAAACAGTTATTTTAGAAATGGGTTTTGGCCTGTGGGTCTTATGTATTTTGGGTATTTTCAACCATTCTATGTTTCAACATTTCCAAAAATAGTAATTTTTAACCATTTTGGTTTTTGCTTTATAATGTAGTAGAGATAGTTGTTGAGTTTAGGAATACCACATTTTTCAGAAGACCCGGTTAAAATATTGGCACAGGGCCTCTAAATTCTACGAGACGGCCCTGATGCCATAGGTCTATGACATCACTTTTGACTACGACTCCACAACATTGTACTCACTACTCTAAACATGGATCCGCTAGCTCCTGCTTTAACCTTCACGACTACGTAAATAAAAAAATTAAACTTAAATAGCTTTGTTTAATTTCGGTCAAGAAAACTTAATTTCACGCATTTACGCGAACTATTTTTTTAAATTAATGCGAACGTAGCAATTTTTTTTTATACACTTTTATAAAAGTTGATAGAGAATGTTAGTTTAACGGATTCGATTCGAGTTCTTCTTAAACCCACACCTCACGCAATGCAGGTAATTCACTTTGTCGTCGGTAAAAGCGCACTTCATGTCGTGTGTTTCTGAAGACGCTTATCGAAAAATTGCTTCAAGCCACAAAATGCGGTGGCGGATACTCACGCAATGCGGTGGCAGGTACCCTGTGATTATATTTTATGGTTAGTAAATGTTATATGGTTAACTTTTTTTAACAATAACTTTTTACAAATGAATGATAATATACATTATAATAACTTTAAGCAATAACAATTCTTGTGAAGGATTTCAATTTTAAGACTTTCAAATCCTGACACAACACATCAAATCGAAACACTAATCACAATAAAACCGTTAATTTTTTCTTCTGTTGTAATCACGAAAACCATCAGATTTACAACCAAAACTACCAAATCACATCAAACCTTTTATTTTTGCGACTGATGGTGGCAACGGTGACGGTAGTGGCGGTAGAGGCGGAAGTGGTAGAGGTTGTGGGCATGTGGTTATGGAGAAGGTTTTATAGAAGTTTTTTTTGTATTATTTTGAAGATATTGAGAGAAAAGAGAAAGGGATATGAATGTGTATGAGACTGTCTTATGATAGTTTTTATATTATTTGAAAAGCGGTTACTTATTTTGCATATTAAAAGTGCACATTAATATAAGGACGGTTACTTTTCATTTAAAAAATGTTACATACGTTTTGCTATAGCAATAATTCATGTTGACTAAATAATGAATATACATTTTGAACAATATTGACCCAATTGTTATACTTCTTTTTTTTAGAAATGTTTTAGGTTGAATTTTTTAAAACTTCCAGTTTATAGAAAGGGTGTAAATACTTTATAAAGTAGTATAGATGATTTAAATGTTTGGTTATTTTCAGCGAACCAATTGAAATCATAAAAAGATCTTAAGACATCTTTTTCTTCACGTCAAAGACATGTTTAAACTTGAATGAATCGACGTCGAAAAACCGGCCAAACCGCGCTAATCATCTTAGTGACATGTTACACTGTCGATGCAAAGTGATGTCGAAACCTAATTTATTGGTAGCTTGAGCTAACTAAAATGTTTAAGGTCACTACTTTATCTTTTTATGTTTGTAAGATATGAGGCAACAATCCAACAAGGAAATCAAATATTTCTGATTTTAAGTTTGGTTTACATGTTCCAACAAAACCTAACATTTTCCTTAATGAAATCAACCAAACCAATCATACATTTTGGGTATAACTTGGGAAAGTTGATTGGCAATGTCACTTAACAAACACAAAATAAATCATTTGTTTAAGAAATTTCAATGTGGGAAAATAAAAGTTACGATAACAAAACGAAAAACTAAAATCCGATTTTCTTTTTTAGTATTATAAGTTAAAAGTTAACGATTTTTAAGTTTTACAGTGTTATATATTAGAATTCAATGTGTGAGTGGAAGGCAATTTGAAAATCGAGTAGGTACATTTAAAAAACACTTTAATTTAAAGAAAAAGTATAATAAAATCTCGCATTTTTAATCGAGCTATGAGAGATGCGGCCACCCTGAACGTATAATGTATGTTCGCCTCTAGTTCCTTCCTATTCATAACACACATTTGTCCTAACAAAAGTATAAATGTTTCTAACACCCGAGTTTTAAAGTAACCTGATTGAGCCATCAAGTTATAATTCGCCAAATTTTTCGTTCAAAATCAACGTCCAATTACATGACTCATTCACAATTCAACTTAGGGCCTGTTTGTTTAGTCTTTTTATTAAGTTCTGTAAAATTAAAGTGTCTATAAAAATATATGTTGTCTGTTTGTAGACGGATATATGACTGTTTGTTTTGTGTGCTGAATATAGAGTCTGAACCAGAGAAGTTTACTATTTTGTCCTTTTAAATTAGTTAAGTGAGGGAGTTAGAGGGTAAATATGTAAAATAAAGATAATAAGTAATGATTTAATACAGAAAGCACCCTTCTGCTGCCTTTTTCCATAAAGTCGTTAATTTATTTTAAGCACAAAACAAACAAACTACTTATGACTTAATCCATATTCCTATTTTTTGATTAAGACTCTATAAGTCATTATCAAACACTACCTTAGTAAATGTTTCAAACAATGGTATTCATTTGTAACATATAAAAGCTATAATGTTTCCATTTTACATGTCTTACCTTTAAATACTTTTAATGTTACATATTTATCTATATTATTTATTAAGCATTTGTCACTTATTTTTAAAAAGTAAATTACTGGAAATTGATTTTAAATAAATATTTAATAACAAAAAATTTTATCTTAAATCAAATAGCATTTTTCATAAGTTATTAAAAATTTATTCAATACTCCCCATTATAATTACAGGGTCAACTCGGTTGAGCAATCGAGTTACCGGTTCGTTCACAAGATTAATTTGATTGAGTCATCCAATTACCGGTTCACTTCAAACCCATCAAGTTTAGCCGTATTTAAAAAATATAAAACCCACTTTAATTTGACCAGTTTTTTTAACCAGAACTGGCTTAACTATTTGGGTCTGACCGATTTAAAAAAATCGTGTTTAATTTTAAAATTTTAAACTTTTATTATTTTTCTTTCAAAATTCTTATACTTTTTTATTACTATAACTATGTGCGTTATACACAACTAAGTTTTAGTTTCTTTACAAATCTTTTCTTTTCTCCTCAAAATAAATCTTGAGAACATAGTGTTAGGTGTGTTTGGTTGAGTGTATGTATTGGGTTTATATGATATTATATAAGTCATTTGTGGCCTATAAATAATAAGCTTATAAGCTTTATTTAGGTGTTGATTTAGCTTCTATAGTTAATAAGCTAAAATGACAAAAAATATATATAAAAGAAATGTAGTTATTAAATTAGGGTATAAAATTCTTTTTATATATTTTTATGTATTTTTATATATTATTGTTATTTTTTTTAATATATATATATATATATATATATATATATATATATATATATATATATATATATATATATATATATATATATATATATATATATATATATATATATATATATATATATATATATATATATATATATATATATATATATATATATATATATATATATATATATATATATAGAGAGTTGGGGTAAAATAAAATATTTTTTATAATAAAATAAATGAGGTGGAACCACATGCTGCCATGTGTCCCCCCCTTTTCCAAAAAAAAAATGGTGTACATTTGTAATTTTAGAAACTTCAGGGGCAGATTTAGAATATTTATTTTTCACACACATATCAATATCTGGATCGATACTTTTATATCCTCTCTAATCTCTGGACTAACAACAATCTTCTCCATCGCAAACCGCCACCTTCCCCACCTTGTCCACCATCTTCCCCACCTTCCAAGTCGTGAACCACCACCTAATCCACCTTATTCATTTAAGATTAAGTTGTTTGATTTCATAACCCTAATTATACATCATATTTGCTTGTGTTCATTTCAAAACGAAAGATCTCTGTAGATTCTTCATTTAAAAATGAAGGTAAGTCAATTTTGTTTTTAATTATATTTTTATTATAATTCGAAACTGTCAGTAGGATTTGGATTTTTTGTTATTGTTATTGATATAGACATGATATGTTAGGAGTTTAGTTCAGATTCATATTGTTTCCTTTTGGATATGAAATTGTCAGTATATATGAAACCTGCATACCAGGTGTTTGATAAAATGTCTATATGATTTTCTATAACTGTGATGCGTTAGTTCTAACTGTGATGCTTTAATTCACAATGTGATGCAGTAAGATATACAGTAATGTAGTAGATTGTAATTGTAATGCGGTAGAAACATATATGTACGCAGTAGGATATAAAGTAATGTAGTAGAACGTAACAGTAATGCAGTAAAAGTTATTTGTAAAAGTGATAAAGTATCCCTGTGATTTGATAGAACTTGCATTGTGATGTGGTAGGATATTTTCTATTGTTCATATGAATGAGTTACGATTTATTAGTGTTTTTCATTTTTAATGTACTGTAGTAGAATATACGGTAATGCTGTAGAATATACGGTAATGTTGTAGAATATACGGTAATGTTGTAAAACACTAATTTTGTAGAATATACGGTAATGTTGTAAAACACTAATGTTGTATAATATACGGTAATGTTGTAGAATATACGGTATGTTGTAGAATATACGGTAATGTTGTAGAATATACGGTAATGTTGTAGAATATACGGTAATGTTGTAAAACACTAATGTTGTAAAACACTAATGTTGTAGACTATACGCTAATGTTGTAGAATATACGGTAATGTTGTAGAATATACGGTAATGTTGTAGAATATACGGTAATGTTGTAGAACCTAATAAGAGATCGATTACGCGCATCATTGCTGAATTTATTTTCTTGGAAGGAATTAGCTAACTAGCCTAGCTGACAAGGCATTACGGTAATGTTGTAGAATATACGGTAATGTTGTAAAACACTAATGTTGTAAAACACTAATGTTGTAGAATATACGGTAATGTTGTAGAATATACGATAATGTTGTAGAATATACGGTAATGTTGTAGAATATACGGTAATGTTGTAGAATATACGGTAATGTTGTAGAATATACGGTAATGTTGTAAAACACTAATGTTGTAAAACACTAATGTTGTAGAATATACGGTAATGTTGTAGAATATACGGTAATGTTGTAGAATATACGGTAATGTTGTAAAACACTAATGTTGTAAAACACTAATGTTGTAGAATATACGGTAATGTTGTAGAATATACGGTAATGTTGTAAAACACTAATGTTGTAGAATATACGGTAATGTTGTAGAATATACGGTAATGTTGTAGAATATACGGTAATGTTGTAGAATATACGGTAATGTTGTAAAACACTAATGTTGTAAAACACTAATGTTGTAGAATATACGGTAATGTTGTAGAATATACGGTAATGTTGTAAAACACTAATGGGTAAGTGTGTGGTTATGATTTATGCATACAATGTGTTTCATATAATGTCTCAATAAGACATCATAATTGTGATGCACTACTTTAACATTCTAATGTACTAGGAATGAGACCGTAATGCAGTAAGTTACTTACGCGTTTGATGTGGTAGAAATTATAGTGTAATGAAGTTGGTTACTTTCATTGTTCATAGGTAGAAAATGTGTTAAAAATGCACTATAATGCTCTAGAATGCAATAGGATATCAAACATATATAAGGTTTTGTGCAAGTGTGTGTTTATGATTAATGTATAAAATGTGTTTGATATAATGTCTCAATGAGAATTATAAAGTTCTCTTTGATATAGAAGTGATTTGGTAAAATCATAACTGTGATGGAGCAGGATTAACACTATGATTGAGTAGAATTTATATTATGATGAAGTAAAACTAATACTATGCATGTGATTTGGTAAATTAGAACTGTAATGAAGTAGAATTATTTTTATTCTACTGCATTACAGTTAAGTTTTAATGCATTATAATGCAGTAGGTCACTTGTATTGTTCTTTCTACTACATTACTGTTTAATTTTAATGCACTGTAATGCAGTACGATACTTTCATTTTATAACAGATAGTAACTGTTGAAGGACTAACCAAGAGAAGGGGTTGTTCGACATATGGAGATAAATGAGGCCACAATTCCAGTTCTACGAGTTGAATAAATTATTGTTTGTATCGAAGAAAGCAAAGACACAAGATATGTCGAAGAAGGCTAGTTTAAGAAAATCTGTACATCGAAAATGAATAGTTTTTCAATTTTTTTGTCATTTTTTTACAAATAAAATTATGATTTTATGTTACAACTTCAATGTAAACATGAGTACGTTATAGTTATTGATTTGAATGTGTTTTATTGCATCACAACGTTAAATCTATTGCATTTCAGGATTTTGTCTCATTACAGTTATGTTCTAATGCATTTTTGTTATTTTATATCCTACAACAGTTATTTTGTTAGTGTATCATTCCTTTTTTATAATAAAATAACTGTAACAAGTAAATGTAATGTAGTAGAATATAAAATAACAGCAATGCAGTAGCATATAGCTATAATGCATTAAATAAGCAAATTTTATTTTACTGCATTATAGGATCATATCCTACTACATTAGTGTTTATTTTTACTCATTCAATTTATATTATACTGCATCTCAGTTATATGTAAATTATAAGACTACAATGCGGTAAAATATAATTGTAATGTCTTAGAATATAACTATCATGTAGTAGAATGAAATATGGTAATGCAATAAAATAAACGATAATAATGTAGTAGAATATAAAATATGATTACAAACAAACAATGTCATCATTAAAATATACACTACATCGTATTAGACATTCAATATTCCAAAGTATTACATATAATAAAATTTAAACATTATTTTAAATGATGCACAAGTATCTTCCAAGAATCATGTTGCGCGCCCAATGCATCCTTGTACCATTTCATCTTTCAATTAGAGTATATCATTTGGTATTAGAGGAAGCTATATACTGTTTTGCAGCTTGTTAAATGCATCTTCTTTTGTCCCCTGGGTTTTTTTCCTGTGCCTTTTTACCTGTAGAATAGTTCAAGAATTATATATATAAGTATCAATATATATTATGTGATGCATTAGAATTTAAAACTAGCATGCATTTCAAATAAAGTTGTAATGTAGTAGAAATAAAGCTGCAATGTAGTAAATCATGCATATGAACAACACGAGTAACCTACTGTATTAAATGCATTAGAATTTAAACCTTAATGTAGTAGAAATAAAGTTTTAATGCAGTAAATCATGCATATGAAAAATGTAAGTAACCTACTCCATTACAATGCATTAAAATTAAACTGTAATGCAGTAGATAGAACATTGTAAGTAACCTATTGCATTACAATGCATTAAATTTAAACTATAATGCAGTAGAAATAAGACTGTAATGCAGTAAATCATGCATATGAACAACCCATGTAACATACTGCATTACGATGCATTAAAACTTAAACCTTAATGTAGTAGAAATAAAGTTTTTAATGCAGTAAATCATGCATATGAACAATGGAAGTAACATACTGCATTACAATGTATTAAAATTAAGCTGTAATGCAGTAGAAAGAACAATGCAAGTAACCTACTGCATTACAGTGCATTAAAATTTAAGCTGTAATGCAGTAGAAAGAAAAATGCAAGTATCGTACTACATTATAGTGCATTAAAATTAAACAGTAATGTAGTAGAAAGAACAATGCAAGTGACCTACTGCATTATAGTGCATTAAACATTAACTGTAATGCAGTAGAATAAAAATAATTGTACTCCATTACAGTTCTAATTTACCAAATCACATGCATAGTATTAGTTTTCGTAATATTAATTCTACTCAATTATAGTGTTAATCCTACTACATCACAGTTATGATTTTACCAAATCACTTCTATATCAAAGAGAACTTTATAATTCTCATTGAGACATTATATCAAACACATTTTATACATCAATCATAAACACACACTTTCACAAAACCTTATATATGTTTGATATCCTATTGCATTCTAGAGCATTATAGTGCATTTTTAACACATTTTCTACCTATGAACAATGAAAGTAACCAACTTCATTACACTATAATTTCTACCACATCAAACCCGTAAGTAACTTACTGCATTACGGTCTCATTCCTAGTACATTAGAATGTTAAATTAGTGCATCACAATTATGATGTCTTATTGAGACATTATATCAAACACATTGTATGCATAAATCATACCCACACACTTACCCATTAGTGTTTTACAACATTACCGTATATTCTACAACATTACCGTATATTCTACAACATTACCGTATATTCTACAACATTACCGTATATTCTACAACATTAGTGTTTTACAACATTACCGTATATTCTACAACATTACCGTATATTCTACAACATTACCGTATATTCTACAACATTAGTGTTTTACAACATTAGTGTTTTACAACATTACCGTATATTCTACAACATTACCGTATATTCTACAACATTAGTGTTTTACAACATTAGTGTTTTACAACATTAGTGTTTTACAACATTACCGTATATTCTACAACATTACCGTATATTCTATAACATTACCGTATATTCTACAACATTACCGTATATTTTACAACATTACCGTATATTCTACAACATTAGTGTTTTACAACATTAGTGTTTTACAACATTACCGTATATTCTACAACATTACCGTAATGCCTGGTCAGCTAGGCTAGTTAGCTAATTCCTTCCAAGAAAATAGATTCAGCAATGATGCGCGTAATCGATCTCTTATTAGGTTCTACAACATTACCGTATATTCTACAACATTACCGTATATTCTACAACATTACCGTATATTCTACAACATTAGCGTATAGTCTACAACATTAGTGTTTTACAACATTACCGTATATTCTACAACATTACCGTATATTCTACAACATACCGTATATTCTACAACATTACCGTATATTCTACAACATTAGTGTTTTACAACATTAGTGTTTTACAACATTACCGTATATTCTACAACATTACCATATATTATACAACATTAGTGTTTTACAACATTAGTGTTTTACAACATTACCGTATATTCTACAACATTACCGTATATTCTACAACATTACCGTATATTCTACAACATTAGTGTTTTACAACATTAGTGTTTTACAACATTAGTGTTTTACAACATTACCGTATATTCTACAATATTACCGTATATTCTACAACATTACCGTATATTCTACAACATTAGTGTTTTACAACATTAGTGTTTTACAACATTACCGTATATTCTACAACATTACCGTATATTCTACAACATTACCGTAATAAAAAACACTAATAAATCGTAACTCATTCATATGACCAATAGCAAATATCCTACCACATCACAGTGCAATTTCTAGCCAATCACAGGCATACTTTATCACTTTTACAAATAACTTTTACTGCATTACTGTTACGTTCTACTACATTACTTTATATCGTATTGCGTCACATATATGTTTCTACCGCATTGCAGTTACGATCTACTACATTACTACATATCTTACTGCATCACATTGTGAATTAAAACATCACAGTTAGAACTAACGCATCACAGTTATAGAAAATCATATAGACATTTTATCAAACACCTGGTATGAAGGTTTCATATATACTCTTTCAGCTATTTTTTCTCTCAAAATTCATTACGAAAGTAGTAAAAACGAAGATCAATATACCGTATTCATCAACGATAAATAAATAGAACATAAAAAAGCTTACTTTTAAAGTAACGAAGATCAATATACCATTGATGAGATGATGTAAACGTACGAACCATCTCGATGCGTTGTTGAATTTGTTTGATTCGAGAGGATTCAGTAGGTTTGATTTGGTGGATTTAGTGTACTGTGTGTTTTTTGGTAGGTGTGAAGTGTGTGTTTTTGATCGGCCTAATTGTTACGTTTTAATTTTCACTATTTTCAACAATTACCCTTAAAGTTTGAGAGTTTACAAAAAAGACACCATTTTTTTTATCAAATTAGGTGATTTTGATCTAAGGGTTGAGATTTCACCTCATTTATTTTATTATAAGTTTTGTTTTAGAATAACTCCACTCTATATATATATATATATATATATATATATATATATATATATATATATATATATATATATATATATATATATATGGGGTTGTTTGGTTAAGCTTATGTGATAGGCTTATTAGCTTATATGTGTTAAATAAGCCGTAATAAGTGTTTAGTTAAGTTTATAGGACTTGGCTTATAAGCTTATATAAGAGGGTTTTGGTAAGGCAAAACTTTATGGCTTATATAAAGGGGTGTAGGCTTATATAAAAATAATATATTAAAAGATTTTTATAACCTCATTTAATTAATTACGCCCATTTTATTTTTATATACTTTTTAGTCATTTTATCTTATTAGTTATATAAGTTAAACCAACCATTTAACAAAAGCTTATTAACACATGATATATAAGCTATAAGTGGCTTATATTACATAAGCCTAAGCCTAATTAATAAGCTTAACCAAATATTCACTAAAAGCCACAAATAGTTAGCTTACCAAAATCCCTTTATATAAGCTTATAAGCCTGCTTATATAAACTTAACCAAACACTTAATTTCGACTTATAAGCTTATACATAAGTTAATAAGCAACCTTCGTATTTTAGTCAATGTATTAATTACATGGATAATTTGACAATCTACTAACTCGAATCTGCATTTAATACACATTATAGATAGCACAATATGACAAGGGTTTTTCTATCTTATGCCCTTATCGTAAGGGCACATGATAAAAACATATAAAATACATAAAAAATATACCGGGTCTAATAGAAAAGTACACAGGAATTCACAAAGTATGAATGTGTATTTTTCTGTGAGACCCGATGTACTTTTTACCTTTTTATCATGTGCCTTTAAGACACAAGATAGAAAAACCCAGATGTAATTGAATATGACAATACGGTAGCAAGCAGACGATAGAGCTCACATGTAAGGCTACATGGTAAATCACAACAAATGTAGATAGCATTACATTATTGATGTTCTTGTTATTGAATTTTGGATAGGAAATTGTTTCATATCCACTTAAATTATGTGTACACCATTTTATACTCCATCAAACTATACATAATACATAGTACAATACATACAACACACATTATTGACTTGCATGGTAAAAAAAAATACACCAAGTTACTAACCACTCTTTATTGTTCTTTCAAGATATCATAACTCATAAGAGGTGTTTTAACCCGGGTTGATCTGACCAATTGAATAGTGATCTGATCAGGTGACTGGACACCGGTTTTGGACAAAAACCCGATTATACAGCTGGTTAAATTGTGACTCGATAGCTTGACCGAGCTGATAAAAAGACTAGTTTTTAAAACATTAATTCAAAAGTATTGATGTGTTTTGTATAGTATATTACATGAGTGACAAAAATACAAAAATTTGAGATAAGAGATGACCATGTCATTCCCACAAGGTTTGGGTGTGGGCTAAAGGATGACACGCATAGAAATACATGCATCTAATTGGATATTCTTCCATAAATATGGGGATGGTATTTCTACATAACCCATGCCTAGTTGTATACTTGTATTTGTATTTGTAGGTCCAACATTGTTATTATACTTTGCAAAATGTCAAAAACATTTTTTTTTACTTAAATAGGTTCAATGAACATATTTTAATCTCAGGCTTTTGCCGATTTTTTGGCGTAATAGTTAATTTAAAGTTAACTACATTTTTTTGTTTTTATAGTTTCTTGAGTATAACAATTTTGGTTCTAGCGTTTTAAAAGTAACAAATCTAGTCCAAAACTTATTGATCTGTAACACTTTTGGTTTCAATGTTAACATATTCGGTCTTTATAGTTTATCAAGTATAACGGTTTTGGTTTCACATTGAGACCAAAAAGTGTTACACGTCGCCGGGTTCTGAACTAGATTCGTTACGTTTTAAACTTTTGAATCAAAACCGTTGTAACCGATAAACCATATGGACCAAAAATGTAACTAACTCTTTAAAAAAAAAAACTTTGAATTTTGTTACAGTTTTATCAAATGCTCATGTTCCTTAAAAGTTATGTTTGTAGTATTATTTAGCAGTGTTGAAAAAATCGTCCTATGCGTGTGATGAATCCGCCCAGGTGCTAGGCTCTTATTAACCACCTTGATTTTCACTAATCGTCCTTATTAACCGTTTAGGTCAAAAATCGGTCAACATATATTGATTTATAAGATAAAAACCGATCAACATACTGATTTATCAAATAAAATCAGCCGAATCGAGCATAAACTGATCAATTATGATTAGAATCGGCTAAACGACTAACTCGGTTATGGATTGAATTCGATCAAATAAAAAAAATAATTCGATTAAATCAGACAACGCTCGACTAAATAGGTCAAACTGAGCATATAGCATATAATTTTATATATAAAAAATCTAATTCGATTAATTGTTAGGCGATTTTTGCAACTTTATTGTTGTTTAAATAATTGTAAGTGCTTTCGTCATTTTATATTCGGTTGTGCATAAAACTGAGAAATGTCGAAACTCAGAACAAAAACGGATTTAGTTATGGATATATTAAGCCGTGAATTTATGGTTTGGAATGTTTATGGGCTGTTTATTTGTAGAAAACTTTTCATATTTTTCTGTTTCTAATTTTCTAGAAGAGGAAAGAGTTTTCTTTTCTAGAAAAGAGTTGACTAAACGAATAATTGACTAAAATTTGAAAAACTAAGAAAAACGTAAAATTTTTACGAGTAAGTAAAAAACTGACGAAGACGTAAATAACTAAGGAAACTTAAATTTACGTGTTTGTCAGTAATTTTACGTTTTCGTCATTATTTTTACGCTTTCGTCAGTAATTTTACGTTTTGGTCAGTTTTTTACGCTTTTGTCAGTATATTTACGTTTTCTTCAATATTTTTACGTTTTCATCCGTATTTTTACGCTTTCGTCAGAATTTTTACGTTTTTATCAGTAAATTTACGGTTTCCTCAGCAAATTTACGTTTTAGTCAGTAAACTTACATTTTCATCAGTAATTTTACTTTTGCGTCATTATTTTAACGTTTTCTTCAATAATTTTAAGTTTTCGTCAGTAAAATCCGTTACGAAAACGTAAAATTCCTGACAAGATCATAAAATTACTGACGAAAACTTAAAATTTCTAAAGAAAACATAAATTTACTGTAAAAACGTAAGTTACTGACGACAACGTAAGTATACTGACGAAAACCGAAAAATAATGACAAAAACGTAAGTTTACTGACGAAAACATAAGTTTACTGACATAAACGTAAGTTTACTGGCGAAAACGTTAGTTTACTGGCGAAAGCGTAAGTTTACTTGCGAAAACGTAAGTTTATTGACGAAAACGTAAGTTTACTGGCGAAAACATTAGTTTACTGACGAAAACGAAAGTTTACAGACGAAAACGTAAGTTTACAGACGAAAACGTAAGTTTACTGACGAAAACATAAGTTTACAGACGAAAACGTAAGTTTACAGACGAAAACGTAAGTTTACAGACGAAAACGTAAAATTACTGACAAAAACATATATTTTGTGACGAAAACGTAAAATTATTGACTGTTTACTGACGAAAACGTTAACTTACTGACGAAAACGTAAAACTAATGACGAAAACGTAAAATTACTGACGAAAACTAAGTTTACTGACGAAAACGTAAAAATACTGACAAAAATGTAAATTTAGTGAAGAAAACGTAAAAATACTGAAGAAAAACGATATTAATGACGAAAACGCGAAAAAACTGACAAAACTTACTTTTTTCATAAAAACGTAAAAAAGTGACAAAAACGTAAAATATAGTTAGAAAAAGATATGAGAATATATTTTAGTATTATTTGGGAAAAGAAATAAAAAAAAGTGTAAAATGGTCTTTTCTAATTTTTTTTATATAAAAGTGGAGAATGAAAATTTCTCATTTTTTGAAAATTATTGTAAAGAGTGCAACTAAACAAGTTTTTTATTTTTTTCTATTTTCAAATAGAAAATTATTCTAAAAAAGTGAGGTATTTTTCTTCAACTAAACACATCTTTAATTTTTACTAAAAATGTCAAGTTGTAAAACGATAATACGCTTCCATAAATTTGAAAATTTAAAGTATGTTTCACCTTGTTGGGCTAACTTAGCCCAATTTATCAAACTAAAAGCTTTCGTCTCAAAATTATGTCATCATTTTAGATGTATAAAAATAAATTTCCGATCTATTGATGAATAATTTACTAGTCTTATTTTTCGTAAACTTTATGTTTTTTTTTTCTTTTTTACGGTTATATTGAGACGGAGAGAGTAGTTGCCAACGACCTATGTCTTGTAGGTGACATATTTTAAGTAAAAAACTGAACCATCGCTGTGAGTTGTGAATAGCTCTGGTCTTTTATGCATTTGTTTTAACAAATTCGATATTTAGAGCAAAACGTGTCACAACTAACCTTTCCTTTTTCATTTGTGTCACCTCAGCGTCACATCATTTTAACTAACCAAAACAAAAAACCAACTAAACACCCCTTCACTCACAACTAGTCTCTCTCCTCTTCATTTTTCATACAAACCAAACAGGTGGAAACATGTGGAGCCCGATTTTCTTCCTTTTTCCTCTCGTTGAAGACTGGCGAAGGGGGAGCGGCGAGGGGGGCCGGTGTCACGGCGTGCACCGGCGAGGGCGCCACGTCGGACCGACGAGCACCCTCCGCCGTGACACCTTTTGCTCTTACGAAACAAACAAACGGAAACTTCAAGTGGCAGCCACAAAAAACGATGTTCCCCCATTCCAGTTATTTCGGACCGTCCTATGTTGGTGTCCATCTTCTTCATTCTTGCTCATAGACTAAAATATCAATAGTCCAGTAGCAACAATCATTAGAAACTAAAACCGACCCGAACTCTAAAAAAATCAAACCGAAGACAACATCACCACAAACAAGTTTTGATGATGAAGTTTTTGATTCGATTAGTCATCTCACGGCAAATTGGAATTATAAAGACCTCATTATTCTTACTTTCTACCCATGTGGGATAAGTGAACAGAATTATGAAATCATTGTTCGTTGAAATCTGCCATCACTCTAGCTTATAAATTTCTACTTTTAATCCATCTATCTTAACGCTGCATTCAAGTCCGTGTGGGAGTGTCCTCCACGAGTATTTCTAGGGCCGTGTGGCGGAATTAGGTATCGCTGTTGGTATTGATGTCTTTTTTTGAAAAATTTCTGACTCGATATTACAAGTAATTAATCTAAGCATCTACCTTTCTTTATAGCCGCGCCTACAAGCCGACTAATTCATAGCACCTACCCTTTTGGATAGCCCAAAGTTTTTTCCTTTAGCATTGTTGGTTTGTAAATCTGCCATCACTCTCTATCGAAAAATATTGCGCATTCGTTTTTGTTTATATCCAGAAAACATATCACATTTTACATGAAA
The DNA here is from genome assembly GCA_025667525.1 of Glebionis coronaria. Lineage (NCBI taxonomy): Eukaryota > Viridiplantae > Streptophyta > Magnoliopsida > Asterales > Asteraceae > Glebionis > Glebionis coronaria. Next base: position 607,336 of record JANFOE010000060.1, read on the forward strand.
GCTAGGTGGTCGTGTGTGGATTCTTTAACGAAAAGCCGGAATTTGGATCAATGCACGGCCATGTATTCCTCCAAACTAGAAAACTCTATCATGTTTCGACAAGAGACAAAACACGATACTTCTGTTTTTTGTCGTTCGTTATGTCATGATAACATGCTATGCTCGTTGAGACGTTATGGTAAGGCTTCAATCATCACACATTGTCTAAGTCGAGTCAATTTTGGTGAGACAAAGTTAAATCGAAAGAAATCGCAATCGTTAGAAGTTAAAACTGAACTCTAACGTCGAAAAACAATATCTCACGTTTGGGTATCACTAAACATAGTAAATCGCAATCGTAGAAGCTGAAACTGAACCGTTAAAAAACACAACCAAAGACAATTTCACAAACAAGTTTTGATGAAACAACCTTCAAAATGTCATTACTCAACAAGTGGTAAATTACATTTATAAAGACCTCGTTATTCTTATTTTGTACCAATGTGGGATAAGTAGACACAATTATGAAACCATATTATACAATTCATCAATTCAGCATACATATTGCCTCTTCCTATATATTCAAACAGACAAAAGTTTAATGTAATGCATTATTTAATATACTTTCAATAATCAATCTTAGTCATCTGGTTCAACGATATCCACAGTGCCGTATTGTTTTCAGAAAAAAAATGAGAGAGTAGCACGACTTGGCCTATAAGTAGGATAAAAATGGATACGAAATATACACGATAAACATCCTAGTTTATTCCCATCATAATAAAAGAATTTGTTTTCACAAATTTGATATTTATTACACGATAAACAAACGGAAACTTCACTTGCTATTTGTAAAACGACAATTTATATACATCCATAAATTAAATTTGTACAGAATTTTCAGCTTGTTGGGCTAAATTAGCCCAATTCATACATGTTTTCCTATCAAAATTATATCGTCAATTTAGATGTATTAAAATAAAAAGTAAAGTGCAAAAATCATCCCTGTGGTTTGTCAAAAGTTTGAATTACATCCCTCGTTAATACTTCGCGCAACATACATCATTGTGGTTGTAAAATAATACACCAAACATCCCTGAGGACGGATGGTGCAAATATTTTTCCGTTAAGGGTTAAAAGTGTTTGTTATCTTAGGGGTATTTTAGTCCTTTTACAACCTAGGGATGATTTTTGCACAAAACTTTTCACAAAAAAAAATTTCCAAAAAAAATTTCAAAAAGTTTCAATTTTTTTTTAAATTTAAAAAAAAAAAAAAATTTTCAAAAGTTTTTTTTAAAAAAAGTTTTTTAAAAAAAGATTTTTCTAAAAAAAGTTTTTTTTTCGAAAAACATTTTAAAAAATAACTTTTATATAAAAAACTTTTGAAAATTTTTTTTTTCGAAGATTAAAAAAAAATTTGAATTTTTTTGAAAAAAAAGTTTTTTAGAAAAGCTTTTTTTTTAAAAAAGTTTTTTTTTTCGAAAAACATTTAAAAAAAAACTTTTGAAAAAAAACTTTTTTCGAAAATTTTAAAAAAAAAATTGAATTTTTTTGAAAAAAAAAATTTCAAATTTTTTTTGAAACTTATTTTAAAAAAGAAAACATTTAAAAAATAAAACATTTTTCGAAACATTAAAAAAAACATTTTTCAAAACTTTTTAAAAAAAAATTGATTTTTTTTTGAAAAAAACTTTTTCCAAATATATTTTTGAAACTTAAAAAAAAACATTAAAAAAAACATTTTTCGAAAAAAGAAAACATTTTTCGAAACTTTTTTAAAAAAAATTTGAAATTTTTTTGAAATTTTTTTTGGAATTTTTTTTTTTTGAAAAGTTAGGTGCAAAAATCATCCCTAGGTTGTAAAAGGACTAAAATACCCCTAAGATAACAAACACTTTTAACCCTTAACGGAAAAATATTTGCACCATCCGTCCTCAAGGATGTATGATGTACTATTTTACAACCACAATGATATATGTTGCGCGAAGTATTAACGAGAGATGTAATTCAAACTTTTGACAAACCACAAGGATGATTTTTGCACTTTACTCTAAAATAAATGTCCAATCTTTATTTAAACCAATCATAAAAGAGTTGTAATAAAATGATAAGAAAAATATATGTTACATAGTATTTGATTGGTTCAATAATGTAGTGGTCTATTTTTCTTAAACTTTATTTTATTTTTTGTTTTTTTATAGTCATTTTATTTTGAGACGAAGAAAGTAGCCGTGAACGACCTATGTCTTGTAGGTGAATATTCTAAGTGGAAAGCTGAATCATAGTTGTGAGTTGTGAATGGCTATGTTCTTGTAAGTGTCGACCCAGGACGAGAGTAGAGCTGAACGTTTTGGACCATGCTTCATGTTTAAAGCGGATTTCATTTTGTGGAAGGGCCGAAGACTTCACGAAGGTAGTAGCAATTACGCTGCAATCAAGCCAATTTTTTATCAAGCAACTTGAGCTCGAGTTTGGTTCATTGAAGTCAAGCTTTTATCAAGCTTAAGACCAAAAAATAGCTTGAAACATATACCAAGCTCAAGCTCAAGTTTTTAATAGCTTGACTCGAGCTCTTATCAAGTTTTTTTAATAAAATGTGGTTTTATGATGAGTTCATATAAAAAACTTATGATTAATTTGAGTATTAACTTAATTATAAGGGTAATATATTCTAAAAGAATTTTAACTTTGATTAAATTTATAATTTAGCTAATCGTATTTTAAATAAATTATTATTTTTATAAATTTATTACATTTACTTGGTACTTGGTGAAATATAATATTTATAAATATTTTTTACTCTTTTTAGTATGAAGTTTTCGTAATTGTATTAGCAATCACATCAATCAGTGGCCTTTGGGACCTTGATCGTATTGGATCGTAAAACGCATTTTGAGACTAAGTCTGTACGATTATGTTATTTTTTAGTTTTATTAATCCTAAAATGAATCGAATTTGGTTTGAGTTATAATTTTTGTTTGTTTTACTCTATACATATGTTTTATTGATAAAAAATTTTATAAAAAATTAATTTTGTATATATTTAAGCTTTTCAAGCAACCTCAAGTTTTAATCAAGTTTTATCAAGCCAAGCTTAAGCCTGTATTGTTAAAGTTTGACAAACTATCAAACCAAACTCAATTCTATAATTGTTTTATCAAGCTAAGTTCAAACTAGGGCTGGCAATTATCGACACGACACGATTAACGACACGAACCCAACACGAAGTTAAACAGGTTTGGGTTAAGGATAAATAGGTGTGGGTCAAAAACAGGTCAACCCGTATAACCCGTTTAATTAATGGGTCGTGTTTAGGTCGGGTAAATATTAAACAGGTCGACACGTGAACCCGTGTAAGTATATACAAGCATCTAAAAATAAAATATAAAATTGAAATGAATGACGATTATAACTCATACGTCACTGAAAATGTTTCATAATTATTTTTATGTTATGTTTATTATTTTTTACATTCTTATATCATTTTTTCACATAATTTAGTTTAATCGACGAGCCACCAACTTTATTAACCGTTTGACCTATTTACTTAAACGGGTTAAGTGGGTCACAAACGGGTTACACGTATTATGCAGGTCCGGGTTAGGGTTGAGTTCAGTGACACGATTATTAAATGGGTTGTGTTTGGGTAAAGGTTATAATAACACGCCAACCTGCGAACCCGAAAAGGTCAACACGAACACGACTCGATTGACACCCCTAGTTCAAACCATATAAAGTTTGAGCTCGGCTAAACTCGATTGCATCCCTAGTAACAACCATATGCATGTGAGCAAGCCATGGATGTAGTTGCAAGTTCTGCTAATTTAGATTCTTTAACCTAAGTAAAATTATTATTTAGTTAGGCTAGGGAGAGTGGTGCTAAAAAAACCCACCGCTACGTCAGTTCTACCTCAGCTTTCTATTTCCTCTCACTAACCCACTCAAAACTCACCTTTCAAGGTTCTTAAGGAAAAAAAAACCCACCACCAACTCACCTCCACCTCATCTTTCCACTATCATTTTTACCTTATTTATTCATAAACTAAAACTTTTATTTCATAAAATAAAATACGATACACGGATAAAATAAAAAACGTAAAATACTAAAAATAAAAACATACAAAGTAAAAAAAAACTACCACTCCAAATTGTAACGCTCTTTGATTTCCGCCCGGCGTTGCAAACGGTATGCCAATTGTGGCCCAGCCAAGTGATCATAGGGTGACATATAGAATTCTATGTCTCTTTCCTTCCTGTCGATGGCCGCAATTTCCAATTGTTTGGCATGATTTTCCAACTCAAGACGACGACACTCCAACTCTTTATCCTTCAATTCCAAAAACTTAAGGCGCTCGTCTTTGCCCGCATTGTGAAACTCGGACACCATCAACCTAGCAAACTCTGCTTCTTGGGACTCAACCGATGAACGCGACGACTGACCTTTTTTCTTCCTCGCAGCAACAGCTTTGGCTTTATCCCTGCCTACTGGTCGTTGTCGTTGAACACCACTGGTTTGACTGTCGTCAACACTTTGAAAAGAAGCTACATCCCCTGACTCCGATGTCTTCGATCTCTTGCTGCCTTGGCTTTCTTCCTCCTGATTAAATTCCCACAGTTCCATCTCACCCCCCATAAATTTCTGACTACCTTTCAAAATTTCACAACAATGACGATACCTGAAATTCGAGTTGTGTTCAATTTGATAGTCCTCACATGCTCTATTAATGTAAGTCTCATCGTCGGCTCCACTCACAACCCCCATTCGTATCATATTGTTATACACTCCAACAAACTTACACACTTGAGCCCGGATCAGCTTTCATTTCCCGTTCACGCTGTCATAGGTTCTTTTACCGTATACCCCTGTGTTGGTCTCCAAGTATCGCAAAACCTCGGTCCAAAAACCTTTAGAATTCCTACCATTTCCCTTCGCGCTATTTTCAGAAACGGATACCCATCCTTTACACAATTCGATTTCTTCAACGTGTGTCCATGCAATTAGCCGAGATGCGTCTGGAGCCTTTGGAGCTTGCCGTCCTCTTGACGCCCTCGACGAAGTTGGAGTTGGGATGGAAACTTCAACTGTATCATCTAGAGGCCCCTGATATGACCCCGAGAAAGATGGCCTATATCCTTCCTCACTATGAAAGGAAGGTACAGGAGAGGTGGGTATGGGAGAGTTGGGTATGGGAGAGGTGGGTATGTTGGCATGGTGTTGTGATGACGAACCACCAACATAGTTAGTAAAATTGTATGGGTTTTGTGAACAAAAATCTTGAAAGCCGGGAGTTTGTGAGAATTGGGTAAAATTATAAGGGTTTGGGTAAGGTAAATTCGGGTATGAGTCGGGAACCGTTGGTTGTATCGGTGTCGGCATAGGGTTACGGTAAGGTTGGTTTGGATATGCTTGATGATATGGGTTTGGTTGTCGATATGGTGACGGGTTGTTAAGATCAAAGGTTTCAGTAGCGGTAGGTGGAGAGGCGGTCGAATTTCTACGTGGGTGGCGTTTGCCGGATTGGGTGTTTTGTTGGCCGGACATGGTTGTATTTTTAGGAAGAAGATGATTTTTTGTTAGTAAAGAAAGAAAAAGATGAAGATGAAAAAAAAAGTAGTGAAAGTGGGGATTAAATAGAATAAATTCGAGTAGAAAATTAAAGTTTTGAGGTATTGTGAATGGTGAAGAAGTCACCAGTAGCGACTTTTTTTTGCTTGGAAATTGTAACCCACACGTAGGTTTTTAAGGTGGGAAAGTGGGGTTCTTGGTAACCCACGCGTGGGTTTTTGCCACCTGTAACCCACGGGTGGGTTTTTATCACCACTCCCCCGGCCTTAGAGTGTGCTTATAAAATCTATGTGAAAGACGAAAATAACTAGTAGTTTTTTTGAAGATAAAAATTACTGTTTTTAGTTTTTAATATGTCAAGTATATTAAAACTGACCTGTAAACAAAACACAATCGTTAGAAAATAATAGCTCACGTTTGGGTACCGGAATATCACGAAAAATAGAACACAATCGTTAGAAGTTAAAACTGACCTGTAAAGAAAACGGCCAACTCTAAAAACAATATCTCACGTTTAGGTATCGGAACATCACTAAACATTATAAACCACAATCGTAGCTGATACTGAACCATTAAAAAAGCCATATCAAATAGAATTTCACAAACAAGTTTTGATGAAATCATCTTCGACATGCTTTTGCTCATCAAGTGGAACATAGACTTATAAAGACCTCGTTACTTTTACTTTTTGCCGATGTGGGATAAGTAGACACAATTACGAAATCATATTATACAATTCATCAATTCAGTAATTGTTATACATATTGCCTCTTTCTATATATTCAAACAGACAAAAGTTTCTTCATCAAAAAAAAAAAAAAAAAAAAAGAAACAGACAAAAGTTTAATGTAATGCATTATTTAACATACATCCAAGAGTCAATTTTAGTTATTTGTTTTTTTCATTTAACAAAAAAAAATATTATATTCATTTTCTTTCTTTTTGAAATTTTATATATCTCACAAATCGTTAATCATTACGCAAAACAAAACATACCACCGCGACGAAAATTTTATCATATTTCTATAGTAGGCACATATATAAGAGATCATGTCATAATATTCATCGACTTATCAATAGGTTTTTGTAACTTGTAAGAGCATCTCAATGGAAAAGGTCTACTCTATCAAAGGTTGTTTTCATGTGCTTTACTGCTTTTTATAATATCAAAGACTTATTAACGAAGGTTTTTAGTTTTTTAAAAAACTTAATATACACATATGTTTGATATTAATAACATTAAAAGCATCAATATAGAAAATGCTATAAGTTGTTGAGATGTTTATGACTTAGTGATTCAATAGAGGGTAAAAAAAAACATACCAACTACTTACATATAAGTAAATACAAATTTTTCTTAAAAACGACGTGTTATTGGTTAGTGCGCCGATTCGTGTAGTGACATTCAAACGAACAGTATGTTTTATTCGAACCCTCACCTAGTTATAATTAAGCTTCTTATCCAATTTGTTTGAGAGAAATAACTTTTGGAAAGTCTTAATCCTTCCAAAAAACATTTGTGAAACTTTAGTGGTCAACTAGCTAGTTAATTTCATCGAGCTAAGCCGGTCAATTTCACTGAAATACGGAGTAGTATGATAATGATCAATCATCAACCCGTCTGTTTTTATGAAAAAAGAAAATGAGGTGGCTTATTAATAGGATAAAAATGGATACGAAATATAATATTAATAAATTTTGACTTTTCGAGGGTGTTTAGATTGCTTTTTTTTTTATAGATTTAGATTGCTTATTTTAGAAAGTCTGTTATGCAGTGTTTATTTTGTTTGAGAAAAAAAAACTATTTTAACAAAAGCATACGCAAAATTGATTCTAAGTAAATAATAGGATGTGAAAAGTATCGAATTGGGTTCAAGATGAAACACCGGTTACGGGTAATGGAACATCACGAAACATGGGAAATCACTTCACCACTGACCCACCGGTAACAACAATCATAGATGTCGAAACCTAATCGTAAAAAAACCCAACCAAAGACAGTCCCAGTCAGTGTGGTAAATATCGGTCATGGCGGCCGATATATCAGTGATATATCGCTTAGCGGTGGTCCACCGCCACGCCATGGAGCATATCGGCCAACTTGGCGTTTTGGTCAAATATCGGTCAAAATCGGTCAATATCGGTCAATATCAGTAAAAAATCGGTTGACTTTTGATATTTTGATTGTTTTTTATTGTGCTTTTATTTTTTAATGTAAATTTTACAAGATATATAACTAAAACTAATGAAAAATTATAAAAATATATAAGAATTTCAGATTTATATTAAATAAATTAAAAATATATATAAAATAATGATAAAAATATATAAAATAATGATAAAAATAATGATAAAATATATAAAATAATGATAATTTATAGTACCCGCCGAGAAACTGATATATCGCCGCCAAGACGATATATCGCTTGGCGGTGGTCGACCGCCGAGACCCCGCCGAGCGATATTTACAACCTTGGTCCCAGTCCTCACCGCAAGGCGCAAACACCAGCAGAAATCAGAAATTTACAAAATAATTTATTCTTTTAATGAGATCAACACTCGTGATTATTAAATTAAAAACGATAATAGAGTCGTGTTAATTTTTTTAATCAAGAAATATTCATAAAAATAAGAACGGTTCATTGTGTAGACCAATCAGCATTAATACATGAAATATCTCATTATTCTTTAGTATATCTTTTCTTATTCTTTTTCCATTACTTTGTTTAAATCAAACGCACCCTAACACTATGTAAATAATTTTATATATATACGGTTTATTTGTAGTTCAATAAATTACTACTAATATAATAAAACAAGTTACTATAAGATTCTATAACCTAAGTAAAATTACTTTTCAGTTAGAGTGGTACTCAGAAATCTATGTGAAAGACACAAATATATTATTATTCGAAGATAAATACGGCATATAATTTGGAGGTTTGCTACATCTACAAACAACCCACAAATAAATATCTATAAATCAGAAGTGTTATGTATTAATTGGTGATTTATTAAATCATTTCTTTCTCTTCTTTTTATTAATCTAATCAAAATACCATATTATTTTTGTGGATATTTGTTTATGAATTGTTTATGGATGTAATAAAATTATTTAATTTGTTACATGTTAGAGTATATTTTTCTTTTTAAAAGGCAAGTTAATGAGCTAATGTAGATGGCCATCTTATTGGGTTAGTGTTGCTATTGGGCATAGACTTAATTTACTAATGATCTAAGGCTATCGCATACCAGGTCCAAGAGAGTATGTCTACATAGAAAGGCTCAAAGTTTTTAGGCCCACATAGCATTTGACTTGTAGTTAAATGTTACCGTTTTTAATACTTAGTTATAATGCTCGTATGCGCACGTGCTTTATTCAAAAAATTTCAGTTATATTGTTATTGATTATAAAACAAACCACCATTAATCTTTTAAAAACCGGTAAAGAAGTCATGTTTAAAGCATCAAATGAATTCAAGCCACACCATATTACGCGACGACTCTGATGGCTGAGCGGATTAGATGGGCCGAAAGTCATTCAAAATGTATTGAGATACATATGATTTCACGGCAAGAACGTTGTCTGATATCTATTGATAGAGAGGGTGAGAAACATCGACATAAAGAGATGTGCGTATGTATTCAGATCGGTGTTGGTTGAGAGAAGGTGAGATTATATGTGTGTTGTTGTGTTGATTCTTTAAGAAGAATGAAGCAATATACAAGTAACCCAAAAACTATCACGCATTTTTTGGGCCAAATGACTTTTATGTAACTCTGTGTGTTGATTGTTTTTTCGCTTTGCTATTTGCATACTCTTAATTGTAAAAATATTATACCCGTTTTTTAGGTTTTCTTGTTTTGATTTTTGACACTTATATTGTTACCTAAATTTTTTTCTTCTCAATTAAAAAAAAGTAAATTTCTATCCTTTCTTTATAAATTTAATAAATATTCAATATTTTTAATTAAAAATTTAAAAATTCAAAAAGAATAAATCAAAATATTATTTCTTACTAAAGAAAGAATCTCATGAAAAAAAAATCCATATTTTGATTTTACTTTACAAAAAAAAAAGATTTAGATTTCATGAATTATCAAGGTTCGAGTCTTGAGAGAAAATGAATCTGAATTTTCTCCTCGTGCGAAATCGTGAGATTTAAAAGGTTTTTTCGCGGATTTTTCTAGTGATTCGGATATTGAAGCCTGTGAGTTTAGATGGTTTAACTCAAAAATCAAATTTTAAGTATAATCTACTACCTATATAAAGGAGGGTTTTGAAAAACTTAATCTAAGCTGAAAAATCTAAAAAAATTACACCTGTAAAATCAATAATAATCAACGGCTCACAAGAATCCTCTCTATCACAACATTTAATGAAATGAAAAAACTACCCAAGTTTCATGGTGATTTGAACCCCAATTCAATTACCGATTGAAGCAATAACACAAACAATACTCATTCAACTTTGTTTCCATCATCAAATATCATAGATCAAAATAAACCTAGCAATTTAGACCAAATAAGTGTTCCATTACCAATCATTCACAAAACCACGAAAAAGGACTAATAAAGGTATGATTATTTTAGAGAAAAAACCTATTGATGTATGATTTAGTGTTTGATTTTTGTTTATTTTTATTGATTTTTGTCATGATCTTTATTCAATAGTCTGGATTTTTTATCAAAAAATTTTATACTTGAATGATCTATTTGAACGATTATTTACATGCGAGCTTTTAAGGAATTTTCACTCACGATAATTTTTTAATGTTCTTGGAGTGATGGAAACGATGCTTGGAGGTTTGGTTAGTTATGGTATGCGTTTTGAAGTAATCACTGGACATAATACAGATATACAGGTAAATCTACACTTTAAATTTATACTATTGTTTTCTAGAATGCTATTTATGTTTCTTTTTAGTCTATAAATGAATGTTTTGTATTATAGATGTACTTGAGAATCAATTGGTTGTTGTAGGTGAGACATGTTTTGAAAAGGCTCTCGGGTAACATTTCTACCACAATATACTTGGGTAATATTTACACCAAGCAGGTGTCATAGTCATTTACTTTCAATATAAAATAAAGTAACAACCACTAATGGTTTTGTGAATGGTTTGAAGTATCATTTGATTGTTGTAATGGTCACTTCAGTAATCTTTAGTCCTACCGAACTACTTTGGCGTAACTGAATACACTATTCTTGAACTACATACTATTATTGACAGTGAAAAAGGTTAGTGTTGATAGTTCCTGTATTAGATATAATATTATGGTAGTCTTTGTTCTAGAATAGGGATATTTTTCAGAATTGTTTAGATTGCCATATTATGTGCAAGTATTTATTGTAAGTAAAGTTACATGACAGGGAAACATAGTGACAGATTGTTTGTATTTCATCAAATGTTATGAGTGCTTTTCTCAATGAGTGATATTACTTATGTTCGTTTACAGAATACTTTTGGTCAACTAAGAAACCGTAAATTAGGTGGTTCTGGTGGATTAAAAAGTGGCTGAACAAGGGGAAGTCATCACGTTTTATGATGTCGTTGGTGTTGATGACTCAAAGGAGGAACTCGAGGAAATTGTAGTAAGTTCATGTCCTATAGTTAACTGGCATAAAAAACTTATGTAACTTTCCGAGGCTTCCTTCTAATTAGCATTTTTTTCTATGTATAAATCAACTCGGTCCTCTAGGAATCCAGATCGATATGCACGCCTTGGTGCTCGCCCTACAATAGGTGTGCTTCAGGTGAATTCCAGTTACTTATAAATTCAAAAGCAAAGATTTATTATATCACAGCTATAGGTATTTTGGTATAATGCCCTTCAATGATGATTAAATGTTTAAAATGACTTTTGGGTATCTTATAGGTTGGTCTTCCTGGAACACGTAACATACCTCCTCTCCCTTTAGCACTTGGCTTTGGTGACGGTGAAGACAAGATGTTGAGAGATATTATCTGGGCAAGTTGGTAACAAAAAGGCTCTTAAGGAGGTATGCAACCTACAAGACAGAGTATTTCCATCATATAGACGTTTTTTGTTTATTTGGTCAAGCTGGTAACAAGAAATATCTTGAATGCAAAACCTCCTATTTATAAACATGAGTTTTTTAAGCCTTACCTAAATTTACCCATTATGACTCATCAAAACACTTCCATTTGCCACTTTTACATTTTGGGTCTCTTTATCATATTATTTGAGTTTTCTTTCCTTCCAGGCATTTGCATATGATGAAGTATTTCCTATGTTCTTTATTTTAATTATAGATGCTTATGTTCATACCTTATACAAAGCTAAAGAAGACCAAGGTCTTCATTTGGATGCTCATAGCTTCTTTGACAAAGGCTAACCAGTAGCTTCTTACAAAGCTAAAGAAGACCAAGGTCTTCATTTGGCGGTTTCACACATATCATTGATGTTTGACAAATGATAACCCAACGATACAAAGTAGAATTCATTACAAGAAAATTACAGGTATAATACTTGGTGATAGAATTCCGTATATTGCCATTGGGACAAAGAAATTTGTGAACTGAATCTTATTTTTATAATGAATGAAATATAGCTATTTTAGATATTACAATGAATTTTTGTGACTAATTATCCCTTTTTAGTTCTTTTATGTAGAAATTGAGCAAAATAAGTTTGAAGACTTAACCATTTTGTACCGTAAGTATCGGTAACTTTTCCCCAGGTTTTAAAGTAAACAGGGATGTGGCAAAATTGGGAAGTTGAGCATATTAGATAACGGGTCAAAATAAGTATTTTGATTCTAACGGAAGCAATTTTGGTCCAGAACTCAATTATAGTATTCTTTTCGAAATATTTGTAATGACAATTTCTCCTTTATTTTTTTGTTTTTAATATTTAATCACGTCACGTTATTATTTCTTCTATTCTAATATGAAATTTTGTATCTTTAAAAACAATCTTAGAGCTAGCCGCCCATCGGGCGGGCCTTGAAGCTAGTTCGTTATAAAAATAAAGTAATCTTTTTTTAATGCATCTTTTATTTATAATAATATTTATAAATAAATAATACTATAAAACCACCTTTCACAACAAGTGGATGGATCATGTATCTTGTTAAGGTTCACGTCACGGGGTTCATGTATCTCAGTAATCGTGGATTCTCCACTCGAATATTGTTCCAAAAGGTGACCAGTTTTAAATTTGTAATAATACACTCAAAACTTTTGGGAACACAAATAAATTTATACTATTAAGGTGGTTAAAATCCAACCAAAACTATCAAATAGCCCTTAGAAAAATAAGAAATTGTGACGCGTCAGTGAAATTGTGACGCGTCAGTTTACGAGTCAGTTTATAAAAATGTGTGATTAGCGGGAATAGCATCAGTCATTGTTCACTACATAAAAAATAGCTTTAATAGTTCTCGTGTCCAGGGGCGGATTTCTTAAGGGACTGGGGAGGGCTCTGGCCCTCCCAAAGTTTGTGACGAGTAGTGTAAAAATTTTACTTTCCATCTCAAAATTATTGTCCACCTTATTATTTTAGTATATAAAAAATGACTCGGCCCTCTCAAAATAAATGTTCCAGGTCCGCCATTGCTCGTGTCCATTGTAAATGGCCTTAGCGATATACACAAAGTGACATCAATATTCATTCATTTCGTTCCAATTTACTTATCTACTATTAATTTTTTTATTCAACTTTAATCATAAATTATTATTTTTGTGCTACATAAAGTATAATGAAAATTATATCACCGAAAATATATTTAAAACTCAATTCATACATATATTTTACGATGAATATAACACACAAAATAATGTATAGTTAAAGTTGAATAAAAAAATTAATAATAGACAATTAAGTTGAAATTGAGAAAGTAATACATTATTCAAACTTATAAAAAAATTGAATATGAACGGTACCACTTCGTCACTTTCAGGGGTGATAAAAAAACGTATTTAGTTTGTTCGTTTTTATTATTTTGTGTAGCTTTTTTTTCTATCAAAACATACACTTTTTAGATTTTGATTTTTTTTATACTTTTTAGTAATTTTTGAAAATAAACAAAATATTTTACAAACTTAATACTTTAAACATATAAAATATTAAATATTTTTAAATATATATATAACATAGCGATATTATTATTTAATTTATTATTTATGTCTAATTCTCATACGTGCATTAAAACTAGGGTTTTGCTAACAAATATCCATGGGTGGTTTTTATACATTCCATAATTACAAAATTTACAAATTTGAACTACTTATTTCTATAAATGTATGATTATAATATATATAATAAAGGTAAGTAACTTTTAATATGGTATATATTAATTAGTAAGTATATTAAACATGATATATTTGAGATTCATAATTGTTGATATTTTAATTATGAAATGTATAAAAACCTGTGAGTGGTTGTTAGCAAAACCCTTAAAACTAATACTGTAACAAAATTTTGCAAAATAATTTAATCTTAAAACGAGATCAACACTCTCGACGAAACATGCAAATATTATATTTCTGGAATGATTCATCATGCAATTCTTTCAAAAGAATATATGCCAAATTATTTTATACAATATTTTTTTCTCCAATTTCCCATACACATAGGGATAAAATAAAAAACTCTACGTCACATTTCTCCCCATTTTCAACTCATTTTTGTCTTTTTCCGCTCTCTCTCTTTTAGAGTCCGTTTGATTTGAGGTCGGGTTTTACTTTAGGTGTAGGTTTATAAAATAGAGGGTTTAAGTTTAGATTTAAATTTGGGTTTTGAATATAATATTAGTTATTATATAAATAAATATATGTATTAAAATATTATTATAAATTTGAAAAAAAAAATATTTAATAATAAAGAAAGAAAAGAGATAGAGAGAAATGTAAGATATGGCCCACATAAACTAATACCATGTCAGTAATGTTAGGGGTAACTAGGGATGGCAATTCGGGTCGGGTTCTGGTTGTCAGGTTGACGGGTCAAAAAATCCCAACCCAAACCTAACCCATTTAAATAATCGGGTCAGTTATATCAACCCTAACCCGTTTACACATAACCCGAACCTAACCCATTTAACCCATATATATATATTTGGGTTGGCGTTAAATATGTTACATAGGTTGAATAGGTTAAACGGGGTTCGGGTCGACCCTTTTAAAAAGTTTTTTATATATAAGTAGACACATCACACGTGTTAAACATGTTAAATAGGTTTAGGTTCGATATGATTAAACTAGTTAACACGTATGGTAAAACATTTTTAATATAAGGAAAAAAAATCTTAAACGAGTTGTCGGGTCGACCTGCTTAATTTATTTCCAATCCAAACCTAACCTGTTTAATAAACGGGTCAGATAGGTCGACTCAAACCTGACCCAAGATATAATATACTCAGTCTGAACCTGTTAATTTCCGTGTCGGTTTCAGGTCGGGTTTCATGTCGGGTCAAAAATTGCCACCCCTAGGGGTAACTTCTGGATTTCAAAATAGCTACTATTTGGGTTTTGATTGGACCTTTTTATTGCCAACTTTACAACCAAACATATATATTTAAATCAAAACCCGGATAGTAAAACTTATCCCTCTTAACCAAACGGACCCTTAAAACATCTTTTCCTCTCTTCACTTAACAAACATTCGAATAGCATGAAGCTTACCATGTTTTTTTTAACAGCAAAAGAAACAATAGTATAAAAAAATGCTTGCTAAAAGAAATTATAAAGGAGATTTTAGTCAGTTATATCAATTACACCTTTATTTTTTAAACAAAAATACGATAAAGACGAATATTATATAAAATGTCATCTTTTCACATTAATGCAGGATTAAAAATGATATTATTTCGATACTTTCATAAAATCTAACACGAAGTAGCGACGATAACATATAACCGTTTTTTCTTCTCCTTTGAACCTTGCATCGACTCGATCCACGAAATTCAATCTTCACAGGAAAGAATCAGAGTAGAAGAAATATCACACCAAATACGGATGGCTCTCCAAATATAAGAAGCGAGGTCACAGGTGAAGAAGAAGTAAGTTGACGTTACTGGCAACATGTTACAAATCAGGCAAGATATGGAATCGATATCCAAACCGCGTCTCGACAAATTAAGCCGATTAAGAAGACGATCTAGACGTAATCTCCACGTGAACACGTTTACTTTACGAGGTAAGCTTTTATTCCAGATAGTTGGGACATCCATAGAAGGTAGAATATGATCATCAGTATGGCGTCGAATATCTCCTACTGAATAAACACCATCTTTACCAATTTGCCAGCATCAGGAGTTGTTATGATCAAACTTCACATTTTATAAACTATGAGGCTGCCCACAAAGATCAGTCAAGGGTATCGGTCGGTCGACGGTCGAACTCGGTCGATAACATGATGACCGAATCAAGTCAATCGTTGATGCGAAGTCAATCCCCACTCGATTTATTCGAAAAAAAACTTTTTATTATTTTACTTTTCCACCTTTTTATATTCGAAAAAAAATTAAAAATTAAAAATGTGGATCCTATAGCGTCATGTCATACCATTTTTTCTTCTTAATTACTTAAATTCGTAAATTAAAAACGTAAACGTAAACATGTTTTATTCAAAAATTAAAACATTTATTCCATATGTACAACATTAAAATATTGTAATTCAAATACAATACGAAAGAAAATACACTATTAGATAGATAAAAGAGTTAAGTGTTTTTTTGGTCCTCATGGTTTGGTCCATTCTTCACTTTTAGTCCAATTTTTTAAATAGTTTCGTTCTTGACCAAAAAGCTATAAACGTTAGTCACTTTTGGTCCATTTTTAACAATTCTGTCAAATTGTTCAATCACGTGATTAACACGTGAGGGCATTATTGTCTTCCTATTAATATTTAAGGGTATTAATGTCAATTACTATTTCCCGCTTATTAATCGTATCACTTCATCCCAAAAGTCAAAAACCGATCATTTTCATATCAAAAAAACACACACCCATGTTCCAGTCATTTGCTTGCTTAAAAATTTATCAACCCTAAAATGCTTGTTAGTGAATGGTCCTTGAGACCTCCTGAGATTCCGTTTGATCCCTATTCCACATACAGTAAGTAAATCATTAATTTCTGTTTAATTAAAATTAGGGTTTTTTTTTATATTTGGGGGTTTTAAGAACATGTATGATTGATGATCAATTTACATTAATTAACCTTTGATATTATTGTAACAGGTCAATTACCCACTGTTTTTTCATTGGAGATACACCATGGTGGTGTGCTTAGTAAAAAACCTAATCGGGTTTACCAAAATGGGAAGGTTAGTTGGTTTGATAAAATAGATTCTGATGGCTTTTATGTAGTTGAAGTTTTGAGTATGTTAGCTTGCTTAGGCTATAAAAATCAGAAAATGAAGTTTTGGTATAGAATCCCAAACAAGGACTTAGATAGAGGTCTTGTTCCTTTAAGGAATGATAGTGATGTCTTGAAGTTTAATAAGTATGTTGATAGGTTTAAACTGATGAGGTTGTATGTCCTACACCCAATTGATGAACCTCAACCAGTTGATCTAGAACAAAATGTAGGAGATGACTTTGACCCATTTTTGTGTGACTTAGAGCTTTTGTGGAGAAGTGCCACTTCACCAACTATTCAGCTGTTTGATAAGAATATGGATGAATTAAGACAGTTAAACAAAGATGTTTATGATTGGCTGAAGAAGATCCCAGCTCATCATTGGGCAAGATCTCATTTCTCTGGTATGTAACTTATTTAAAGCCTAGTATTTATATTTTCAGTTAAAAGGATTCAGGCAGACCTTAAGTAATTCATACTTCCTCATTAATGTTTTCAGGAAGACCTAAATGTGATGTTTTATTGAAAAACATGTGTGAGGTTATCAACAGACAGCTATTGGATGGGAGAGATAAGCCCATCATCACTTGTTTAGAGTTCATTAGACAATATCTCATGAAGAGGATTGTCAAAGTGCAGGAAGTGATCAACAAGAGCAATCGGCCTCTTACACCAAATGCCACAATCATTTTTTATCACATTAAAAAAGAAGTTGCTCAATGTAATGTAGACTGGAATGGGGGAGATTTATATAAAGTAGCTGGTCCTCATGGCTATACATTTGTATGTAACATGAATCTAAGAGTTTGTGCCTGTAGGAAGTGGGAGCTCACGGGGATCCCTTGCAAGCATGCAGTAGCAAGCATTTGGAACATGGCAGCAAATGGATTGAAGCCTGGCTTACCAGAGACATGGGTAAGTGAATGTTATTGGCTAACTACTTGGGAACAAATGTATAGTTTTAAGATTAATCCATGCAATGGCCCTAACATGTGGAAGAAATCACCAAGCCCAATTACTTTAACACCACCAGATTATCACACTCCTGTTGGTAGACCAACAAAGAAAAGAAAGAAAAGTGCAGCTGAGTTGTATGATGGTTTGGTTAAAAAGGGTAGGTTATCTAGAGCAGGTAAGTCTGTAACTTGTTGTAAGTGTGGTGAATTGGGTCACAACTCAAGAACTTGCAAAGGTCAAAGAGGTCCAGCTTCCCAAGGTTCTGCAAGTGCTTCTGTTATGACACCTCAACCAACTCAAGGTTCTGCAAGTGCTTCTGTTAGGACACCTCAACCAACTCAAGGTTCTACAAGTGCTGCTGTTAGGACACCTCAACCAACTCATGTGCCATCACAAAGTTCTGCAAGTGCTGCTGTTAGGACACCTCAACCAACTCATGTGCCATCACAAGGTTCTGCAAATGCAGCTGCTAGTAGACCCCAACCAAATCCTGTGCCATCACAAGGTTCTGTAAGATACACCAAAGGAACTGCATCAAGGTTTTCCCCATTAAAGAAGAAGTGACTTGTTATTTGCTTTTTAAGTCATTTGGCATCTAAGACTTTGTTATTTGCTTTCTAGACTATGTTCTGTTCTATCTTTTGGCAT
The DNA here is from genome assembly GCA_025667525.1 of Glebionis coronaria. Lineage (NCBI taxonomy): Eukaryota > Viridiplantae > Streptophyta > Magnoliopsida > Asterales > Asteraceae > Glebionis > Glebionis coronaria. The sequence continues at coordinate 625,814 of JANFOE010000060.1, forward strand.
GTAAGACTTTGTTATTTTCTTTCTAGACTATGTTATGTTATCTCTTTTGGCATGTAATACTTTGCTAAGACTATGTTTTGTTAAACCAGTTGCTATGCCAAAGTTGGGTTTCTTATTTGTTTACATCTTTGAGTATTTGTATCCAATAGCAATAACATTCAACTACCAACATTCAAAGTCTGCCATTTTGTTAAAGTCTGCCATTTCATTAACAACATTCAACACAACCAACAACATTCAACTACCAAAATTGCAGTAAAGACTGCCATTTCATTAAGTTCATTACAGGTACATTCAACACAACCAACAACATTCAAGACTTTCCTTACAACATCTTTATTTCATTTCATTAACTTCACTGACATAGATAGAAAACAAAGAAAAAAGCCCAGCTAAGCAATAACAACATCTTCATTTTTCTTGTTTTAGCAACACTTTGAGCAAGATCCACTTGAAGTTGATTATTTGAAGTCATTAGTTGAGGAATTATCACCACTGAGCATTGGCACATCTCTTCATCATACCAATCAATAAACCCATGATTTGCACCCTACCAATTATATAATTAGGTCAAAAATCAAGTTAGATAGAAAATTAGGGGAAATCAACTTACCCTTTTAGAACAACAATAGAAGCGTCTTCCTGGGTTCTCTGGTGTCCATGAAGTACGAACCACTCCAATTGAGTTACACTTGCTACATCTCACCATGGTTATGGTTTTAGGGTTCTTAGATAAGTGTGTGTTTTTTTATGTTAGATGTGTTTAGAAGAATGAATGTGTGAAATAAATAGATAAGAGAAGAGTAAATTAATAAGAGAGAAAGACAATATTACCCCCATGTGAAAGTCACGTGTAACAGCCAATGTTCTAATTTGACAGAATTGTTAAAAATGGACCAAAAGTGACTAACATTTATAGCTTTTTGGTCAAGAACAAAAGTATTTGAAAAATTGGACCAAAAGTGAAGAATGGACCAAACCATGAAGACCAAAGAAGCACTTAACTCTAGATAAAATACAAATGAGGAATACGATTAGTCTGTTCCCAGATCCGAGTTCGATAACTTCTCATAAAAAAACTCCGGTCGAAATAGCTTTTGATAAGCTTTTTCAACCCTAACTTTCTCCTCCCACTCCCTTTATACTCTAACTTATTCTTTCAATGTTTCTCTAAAACCTGTTCATTTAAGTATAGTTAATGTAGTTATATGTAAGTAAATAATCCATTTGTATTGTTTACAGTTAGATAAGATGGATTAGAATAAACATCTTGCATACAACCTGATGAGTCTACATTTTTCTAAAGTATGATTTTAAGCAATAAATATAAAAAGTATTTATAAATTATGATAGTTGTACTATATTTTTATAAAAAATATTATACATAAGGAATATAGTTAGAAACTATAGAGAGAATTGCAAAACTCGTTTTTATGATTTGGCTAAATTGCATGTTTAATCCGTCAAATTTTAAAATTGCAAAAATTATTCATGTAATAAACTTTGGGTTGTACTTTTGTTTCTTTTACGAATTGAAATTACTGAAATACCTTTGTTAATAAAAAAAAGCTAGAGAATAAAAACGAAGATATTTAGTCATTTTAGATCGTAAAAGGATTAAACGCGCAATTTGGCCAAACTACACGAACAATTTTTGCTATTTTAAAACTTAATGGAGCAAATTTGTAATTTGACCAAACCACAAAAATGATTTTTGCAATTCACTCAAAAATATATCTGCATTTAATATTTTTTATTTTTTTGTAAAAAAATCGATTTAATTAAAACTAAACTTAAAAAAATTTCACACATTATGATTTATCGTTAGTTATTCCATTTTTTCACTTCTGATCTCACGACAAGGTTCACACGTACGTCTTGTTTTTGTCATGGATCACCGGTTTGTATTACTATTTGTGTTTTTAATTGTAAAAAGTTAATATAATCGTTTTTTTTATCATGTACCTTGGTTGGTGCATGTCACGCCTTGTTAGTGTTACCTTTTGTCTTTTGCTACCCACTTTTGACACCTTTAAGAGATGAGGGTGTGGTGACGAGGGGTGCTTCGTCGCGCTGAGGTGGTCATTCGTCGTGTTTTGTCGAGGTGGGTCGCCACACCCATCCTTTATTCGCCGAGGAGATTTCGCAAATGCGAAATGTTGACGACGAGGCCTGTGGTCAAGTATATCTGTTGGTTTATGATTTCTAGTCGTTTGGTTTAAATGTTCTTTTTATTATTATTCTTAATCTTTATATATACTCTCCTACATTTAACAATTTTAATAATTATATTCATTTTTTAAAATCAAAAAAATACTACTAGAATGACTTGTTCGGCTCCACACACTTATGATCAAATCAAAATATTACTATTAATTAAGGAAGACAACATTCGCCAGAAAGCGATTATGAATTTAGCCCTCAAGTTTGAAAGTGCATCCTCTTTAAAATTTGAACTGTAGGAGGCATGTGAAAATTGCAAGGATATTCCAAAAGAGTGGCGTGATCAGATAATCGAATTTTTGAAAAAGAATCGAACAAAGACGATGAAATACATGATGCTTTGGTTGAAGAAGACGTTAAAATCGAAAAACAGAAGGATTCTAAAAAAGAATGGATTAGAGAATTTTAATTTCGGTATTCTAATTCTAATTTAAATAATATTATTTTAATTTTAGTAATGTTATTTTTTTTTCTAGAATATCATTTAAAGAAACTATTTTATAAAAGATTCTTTTCCCTTTTTGCAATAGGATAAAATAAAAAAATTCCACGTCACACTTCTTCCCCAATTCCACTAATTTTGTCCTTTTCCTCTCCCCCTACTTAACAAACATATCTTCCTCATTTCCCTCATTTCATTTCTCCACTTCAAATCCATTTTTTCACATTTTTTCACACACACACTTCAAAAACACACACATTAACTAACTAACCGTTTTCTGTTAGTGTGTGTAACAAACTAACCAACACACACACACAGTCACTCACAATGGCTGACAAATTATCATCATCAACCGTCGTTCTCCGCCGCGAAGTGACGTCATCTTCCGCCGCTGATGACGTCGTTGTCAAACCTTCCGTAGCCGTTACTGCTCCTACGAAAGGTAGTTAATGACGTCATTTTTTGTTAAGTTCAGTTTTTTTATAGCGCGTGTTAGTCACGTGCTTATTGATTAGGTTTCATTTCAGTGACGTCATCTTCTGTTAGTTTAGCTGTGATCTTCAATATTTTGATGATAATGAGTAGTCACGTGTTAGTCACGTGCTTGTTTTAGCTGTTACAGTTTAGGATTTAGTTTTTGATAACGCGTGCTAGTCACGTGCTTATTTGAACTGTTATTGATTTACTGTGACTTTAGTGATGTCATGTTTTGTTAGTTTAGCTGTGACCTTCAGTTTGTTGATGATGACTAGTCACGTTTTTGTTTTAAGCTGTTATTTGTGCGTATAATGCGTATTTTGTTAGTGTTAGTAGTGATCTTCATTTTGTTGATGATTTAAGTTGTTAGGGTTTGTCACGTGATAATCATGTGCTTATGAATTAAAACAGATATGCAGATGCTCGTAATCAACAGATTGATGTGAAAATTTGCGCTTAGATTTGTAGCGCAATTTGATTTTACTATTTTAGTGATGTTCAATTTGTTGATGATGAGTTGTAGTTACGTGTGTTAGTCACGTGCTTGTTTTAACTGCTATTTGTGCTTATTATGCGTATTTTGTTTGTGTTAGTAGTGATTTTCGATTTGTTGTTGATGATTTAAGTTGTTAGGTTATAGTTAGTGCTATCTGTGCTTAAATCTCTAGTGCGTTTTGATATGTGATAGTAGATTGTTAGGTTTTAGTTTGTGATTGCACATGTTAGTCACGTGCTTGTTTAGCCGTAAGTACTGATTTAGTTTGATTTTATTACTCCTCTCTTGTTAAATTGTCATTGTAGAGCAATTGTTATATGATTACAGTTGTTAGGTTTAGTTTTTGATAAATTTTTGTGTTTATAAGGTTTATTTTGTTAGTGTTAGCTGTGATCTTCGATTTGTTGATGATTTAAGTTGTTGGGTTATAGTTTGGGCTATCACGCGATAAGCGATCATGTGCTTATGAAGTCAAACAGATATGCAGGCTCTCGTGATTAGTTGACTGATTAATGTGAAAATTTGTAGTGCAATTTGAAACGTGATCGACTGATAGTAGATGTTAGGTTTTAGTTTGTGATAGCAGGTGTTAGTCACGTGACTAGTAAACCGTTAATTGTGTAAATATTCGATTTAGGTTGATTTTCTTACTCGTGTTTGTTGCGATCTTCAATTTGTTGATACCGAGTAACAGCTGCTACAACTTATGCTAAATGTAGTTACTGAATCTGACTGTTTGTTTTAGTGACATCATGCTCTCTTAAGTTTTAGCCGTTATACGCACTGTGTAGAGCAATTTGTTAGGTTGGAGTTTGTGATAGCACGTGTTAGTCACGTGCTTATTTTAACAGTTATCGTTACTTGTCTTTTGTGAGTGCTCGCTGTGATCTTCAGTTTGTTGATGAATGATGATAAGTAGTTGTTAGGTTTTACTTTTACCGTTTTAGTATATGCTAACGTGTGTTAATAACGTGCTTGTAGATATCATACATAAATGATGATGCTATTAAAGGATTCATGTGTTAATTAGATGCATACCAGAAGTGCTAAACCGCGTTTACTGATTAATGTGAAAATTTATGCTGAAGTGTATTAATCAGATGAGTTAACTTGATTTTGTTACTTGTGTTGCTAGTGTGAGTTGTTAGGTCTTAGTTAAGCTAATACGTGATAATCATGTGCTTACTGATTCATAGCTTCATACAGAGATGCGCATTGACGCTATTAACCAATCAATGTGAAAGTTTATGCTGAAGCTTGTTAATCAGATGCTTATAAATACATAGGTTTCAAGTTATGCCAAAACTTGTTAGTCACATGCTTATCGAGTTATAGATTCATATAGAGATGCACTTTCAAGTTATCAACTGATCAATGCGAAAGTGAACGCTAAAAGTGTTAATCAGATGGTTATCGATTCACAGGTTTCAGTTTATAAATCACGTGCTTATAGATAGTTAATCACATGCTTATAGAGTTATGGATTCATACAAGGATGCTCAATTATGTTATAAACTGATCAATGTGAAAAATTCTGCGGAAGTGTGTCAAAACGTGTTAATCATGCGCTTATAGATTATTAAATAGATGTTCATGCTATTTAATGATTATTGTGAAAGTTTGATTGCTGCTTTTTGTTAACTTAGGTCATGTTGTTTGATTTGTTGATGACGAGTAGGTAAAAGTGATAACAGTTTGAGTTGTGAATATGATCGTAGCTGTTAAGTTTTGATTGATGCTAAAACTTTTGATCATGCAATTATAGATTCATTCATAGATGTTCATGCTACCGCCACTGCTAATGTGAACTTAATTGGATAATGTAAAATTTGATTTGACTACTCGCGTTTGTTAAATTTTAGTCATGTTTGTTGAGAATTTATCGTGATTTGTTGATGTGAAGTAGGTGAAACTGAAAAATGATAAAGCTAGTCACATGATTAACGATTCATACATAGATGGTCATGGTTTCTTTGTTGCATAGGTACTTACCGAATTTAACTGAACATTGTTAATTTTAGTCACGATCTTCGAAATTTGATGTGATACAATGGCGAATGTAGGTGAAAGTGGTAACAGTTTGACATGTTATTGTAGTTGTTAGATTTTAATTTACGCTTGTACATTCATAAATGGATGTTCATGATAACTTTGGTTACAGATTGGCTGATTGTGATTGATTTAAAATTGACATAGCAGAACCAAACAAAAAAGAAGAAGCTGACTGTGCATACTAATTTATGGGGATACTATCCTTATCCTACAGGAAACAGGGGTCCTATTAGCCCTACCCAATTTGTTGACCACATGGCATCCACAAAATATGGCCTAGATTGAATTTGAGTGTCCTTGTGTGTATTTCTAAGGATGTGAAATAGGGAATGCTTTATATGATCTTTTGCTATCAACATCATGCCAGCAAACCAATAATTCAATCATAGATAAATTATAACATCACCTATGGTTTTTATTTGTAATAAATTACCTTAGTTTGTCATACAGTTTAGTAATGACAATGTAGTTACAATGTGATTAGTAGAATGGAATTTGACGTTTTGAATAAGTGTTGATACACATGTAATTTAAATTCGATGATGGAGTTACCGAGTTAGTTTAAGCATGCCCTTTTAGTGTGACACAATCAATGATTAATTTGGTCTTAAGTGCCATGGATTGACTGAAACTTTTTCCTTCAGGTGGGCCCACGAATATGGTTAAGGCACAGACTCGCCACCCGATGGATCCTCTTGCTGCTGCTGAAATCTCCATAGCTGTGGCAACTGTTAGGGCTGCGGGAGCGACTCCTGAGGTTAATGATTGCCTCACATTTAGAACTACTGTTAATCATACGGAATTTTTTTTACGTAACTTAACAAAGAATCTGAACGCATTCTTTTAGGTAAGAGACAGTATGCGGTTTATAGAGGTAGTCCTTGTGGAACCAGACAAAAATGTGGTTGCATTGGCAGATGCATATTTTTTCCCACCTTTTCAACCGTCATTGTTGCCAAGGACAAAGGGAGGACCCATAATCCCGACAAAACTTCCACCTCGACAAGCTAGACTTATTGTTTACAACAAGAAATCAAATGAAACAAGTATATGGATCGTTGAGTTATCAGAAGTTCATGCTCTTACTCGAGGTGGCCATCATAGAGGGAAAGTTATTTCATCTAAAGTAGTGCCTGATGTGCAACCTCCTATGGTATGCAGCCTTTTTCTAGTCATTATTTTTACCTTAACGTCAGTTCATTGAACCATAAGCGCATCATACTCAACTAAGCACATAATTTTGCTATGACCATATCATTATTTGTTATAATTCTCTTGATCATTAGTTTACTGTCTGAATTTCTGTTCTGTTCCTGTTTTTTCAATACTAGGATGCTGTGGAGTATGCTGAATGTGAAGCCATTGTAAAGGAGTACCCTCCTTTCCGAGAGGCTATGAAGAGGAGGGGTATTGATGATTTGGATCTCGTAATGGTAGATCCATGGTAAGCTCTTTTATAATTCTGTAGCTTATTCAGTTTGCTGGTGTTATAGGAAGTTGATGTGTACAATGATCTTTTTATTATACACCAGGTGTGTTGGTTACCATAGTGAGGCTGATGCTCCTAATCGGAGACTTGCTAAACCGCTCATATTCTGTCGCACAGAAAGTGACTGTCCCATGGAGAATGGTTATGCTCGTCCGGTTGAAGGAATCGATGTGTTAGTTGACATGCAAAATATGGTGGTTATCGAGTTCAAAGACCGCAAACTTGTTCCTCTACCACCAGCAGACCCATTGAGAAATTATACAGCTGGTGAAACAAGGGGAGGCGTTGATCGAAGTGATGTCAAACCACTAAATATTGTTCAACCTGATGGTCCTAGTTTTCGTGTTAATGGTCATTTTGTTCAGTGGCAGAAGGTCTGTGAAGTTATCACTGTTCTCTTTTCTATCTACAAGTTTTGAATTTACACGACAGGTAGGATTAAAATTTTCTTTTTGTTAATTTGTTCCAGTGGAATTTCCGTATTGGCTTCACACCTAGGGAGGGTCTGGTCATATATTCTGTTGCATATGTTGATGGAAACAGAGGTCGGAGGCCCGTAGCCCACAGATTAAGCTTCGTAGAAATGGTGGTTCCTTATGGTGACCCCAATGACCCTCATTACAGGAAGAACGCATTTGATGCAGGGGAAGATGGACTTGGTAAAAATGCTCATTCACTAAAAAAAGTAAGTCTCTCAGTCGCAGAATATATCTAATGTAAACACGTAATCAAAACAGATACTTTTGTTTACAACATGTTTATATTCATGTTCAGGGCTGTGACTGCTTGGGTTACATCAAATATTTTGACGCACACTTAACCAATTTTACCGGGGGTGTTGAAACAATTGAAGACTGTATTTGCTTGCATGAAGAGGATCATGGAATTTTGTGGAAGCATCAGGACTGGAGAACTGGTTTAGCTGAAGTTCGACGGTCCAGAAGGCTAGTGGTGTCTTTTATCTGTACTGTGGCTAATTATGAGTATGGGTTTTACTGGTATTTTTATCAGGCAAGTCACAGACCATGATAATATTTTTGGTTATAAATAGAAAGATCTTAGTGATTAAACGATAAGATATTTCTTACAGGATGGAAAAATAGAAGCTGAGGTGAAGTTAACTGGAATATTAAGCTTAGGAGCTCTTCAACCTGGCGAAGTTAGAAAATACGGGACTATGATTGCTCCTGGACTCTATGCTCCTGTCCATCAACACTTCTTTGTTGCTCGTATGGATATGTCTGTTGACTGTAAGCCTGGTGAATCCCACAATCAGGTTTGGCATTCTCAATCTCTATAACATACTCGAGAATTTGCAATTGTATAAATCGAATGCTTGTAACAAAATAGTATTAGTATGATATTAAATCGAAAAACAAGTGAGGGTTGTATGCATTATAATTAGACTTTGGTCAACTCTCAACCGTTTGATATACCACACAACCCAAATCGAACCAATTCTGAATAAATGGGTCAAAATTTGCATCTCTTTATAAACAAGTATTTGTGATTTGTCTAGTTGTCTAGGCTTTAGCACTTTTCATACTTTAACATTTCTTTTTTTTGTACTACTTTATTTTGCTTCGTCTGATGTTTGATATTTATCATTGTACGGCTGTACCTTAATGAATACTACATTTTAGCATACAAGAGCATGTTTTCTTACACGTAGTTTGCTTTAACTTACAGGTAGTTGAGTTGGATGTTAAAGTTGAAGAACCTGGAGATGCAAATGTGCACAACAACGCCTTTTATGCTGAAGAGACACTGTTAAAATCGGAACTTGAAGCAATTCGTGATTGTAATTCTGCTTGTGCCCGACACTGGATTGTAAGCTCTTGCATACTTTCAAACTTTCCATTATTCTTTGTCAGTCAAGTTTTTCCGTCTCTCCGTCTCACTCACACACAGTTATCGGGTGATGTGTGTTTTGAAAGTAATTAAATGATCTCAAATAGTCAAATAACCAGAATCAGATGGTATTGTACTAATCAGATAATACAATTGGAGAATGCTGAATGCTAATTATGATGTAATTTTCAGATCAGGAATACTAGAACTGTAAACCGAACTGGCCAGTTGACAGGCTACAAACTAGTACCTGGATCAAATTGTTTACCGCTAGGTGGGGCAGAGGCCAAGTTTTTGAGAAGAGCTGCTTTTTTGATGCACAATCTGTGGGTCACGGCGTATGATCCTGAAGAAATGTTTCCTGGAGGAGAGTTCCCTAATCAGAATCCACGTGTTGGGGAGGGTTTAGCTACCTGGGTTAAGAAGAATCGCTCTCTAGAAGAAACTGACCTTGTTCTCTGGTATTAGTTGCTTCTCATTTTAAACTCGAATTATGGCTTGTTTGGTTGATGCATTGTTATGGGTAACCCATTTACTTATGAATCGGTTAATTGAGGTTATGTTTTCTTCTCTAACGGGTTAAGTATGTAGAATTTTGGAATTCTGTTTAAAAAAGAAATCTGTTGAATGGGTCAACGGTCACCCAAAGTGTGAAAAAAGCTTACATTTCAAGGCTAAAAGTGCTTTCGGTTAATATGACCCGATGCGTACAAAAAATGACCCGGTTTGACATGAACTCTTTTTAACCTGTTGCTGGACCTATTCTTTTAATTCCAAAATTTTAAAATTGTTCAGATAATATGAGTTGGACTAAACGCGACCTCAAATGAGCTGTTGTGACCTGAATCTTTTTTGACCCTTTACCCACCATATCCTGTCATTTTTACTCACGCTGCCACTGAATGCTCACAGGTATGTCTTTGGAGTGACACACGTTCCTCGACTAGAAGATTGGCCTGTTATGCCAGTAGAACACATTGGATTCCGCCTCATGGTATTAATCTTTCTGTCACTCGTTAGTTTATAATTTCACAATTCACCTGATTGATGTTGGTACATTGATTTGCAGCCACATGGATTCTTTAACTCCTCACCAGCGGTGGATGTCCCCCCAAGCTCAATGACCGATTCGGAACTGAAAGAAAATGGTTTGGTAGATAAGTCTTGCCATACTGGTCTCGTTGCTAAAATGTGAAAGGATTTATTACCACGTAAGTGTACTCCACTAGAAAGCTATTTTATCTGTGTTTTGAGATGTTATACTCTTTAGGGTCCGTTTACACCCTATCGGATTAGTTTCATATGAAAGACGTGATGGTTATGATGGTTGTAGCAATCACCATCTGTTTTGCTTGTAAATATCTAATAAGATCAATGGAATTTTAGATAACTCTCTTTCCTTTCTTATCTTGTGTCGATACTCAAGTCTTTGTGGCTACTCTTTTCCCCTGCAAACCATTTTAGCCCACCCGTTAGCTTGTTATGCATAAATGTCTATGAGGAGGAACCATGCCATAAATATGTCCAGTCGAGCATGACGCATGATAGATATTACGATGACATATAGCTTTGACAACCATCGATTTAGCAGCCCTTTCTAGAGGTCTCAAAACTCTTGCTTGCACAAGATCATCACTATTTCCTTCATGCGCAGCGAGATAACACAAAAGTACCAACAACTCATATTGTGTCGTCTCATTTCCTCTCAATAGTCTTATCAGTGGCACGACACCATTATATTCAACAAGTCTCTTGAATGCTTGTTAGTTGTTACAAAAGATATATCTCAGGGCATGTGAATTCCCTTAAACGATTGTTGATTCGTTCCCAAATTTGGATTTTGTCATTTGGGTCGCTAAGTTGTTTGACCAACGAGCCAAGAATTGATCTCAAGAGTGGTTCTACTACGGCTTTTGTAGCAGGTAAATTTCTGTCTTGAAAGCTGCACGTCTGAGTCATGATTTACTTAGTCGGCCGATGTAAGTATGTAATGTCTATACTCCATAACCTTCATCAAACTATTGGTTTGCATTTTGCCACTTTTAGTTGCAATAAGCTTAGCTAAAATATCTTCTAAACTATGCTTATCGCTACCAGCAACTATTTTTAACGATAGGAATGTCATAAGTGTTCTAATCACATCTCTTTACCAAACGCTAATACTCACGAAACCTGATCATGTTTCACCATTCCAGCACTCGACTTTGTATTTCTTAAGTTTCCACGGTAAAATTTTCTTCGGTCTTCGTCAATAAACCCTTTTACGTAACGTTCAAGTTTAAGTCACTTGAAACTCTTGTAAACTGAATACTTTTATAAATAAATGTAACTAAATGACGTAAAATCCAATCACTGTGTATTGCTCCACGAAAACGATGTATCAACAAATAAGAGACAAACTTTTGTTCCTTTCAGATTCCTCAAAAAAATATCATAATTCAACCAATCATGGTTCGAAAGCTCATAAACAATCATTTTCCATGGGCATTATCTACAATAGTTACGTACTGGTTATTCTATTGTGGGATGGCAATTCGGGTTCACTTGTTTGGGTTAACGGGTTCGAGTTGGTCGGTCAAATCGTATACATCAATCATCAGCGTTATATTAACTTTTCGTCTCTACAACCAACTTCATCACCAACTTCGTGTAATATGACAAACAACCAACTTCATCACGCAAATATACCTCAATTAAACACGTATATACCTCACAAAAACATAAATCACACCCCTCGTTTATTGTCCAGATGATCAAGTTCTTCTATTTTATACCCTAGCACGCATCGTCTGAGGTAATGTAGTAAAAAGACGTTTCAAGGCGCCTTGATGATCTATTACTGAGGGGTGTTCTACTTCTAATTGTTGAAGTGTTATGTATTATTGATATGCATATATAATGACACGTAGAACATACTAGAAACATAGAAACTTAACGGACTTAAAGCTCACAATCGAGCTTGGGTCATTACTGTCTAATACTAATGAAAGAAGAGTAATTGGGTCTTTGTAAATGTAGCTGACTAATTATTTTTTATGGATTCCAACAAACGGAAAATAAACATTTTACTTATAACCTACGAGTATAGCTAAAAAACGTTTTTTCAAATGTCTCAAGTCGACTGAGGTGACTCGTATTATATTTTTACATGTGTCTACCGGATACAATTTATATAACAAGAATTGTACTCTCTCCGTCTTAAAATAAATGTTCACATTTAACTTTTAAAGTATTTATTTTACAACTTTGACGATAAATATTTTTGTTTGTGTTATATATATTGATAAAAGTGATATCAATAAAAAATGGGAGATGATTTGCACACTCATTTTATTGATTGTGACACTCAAAAGTATTGTGTATAAACACTTATACCTTTGTAGCATAAACATGGTTTAATGTAATGTATAATGCGAATCACCCTGATCGCCTCAATCGCTTTGAATTTTTTTTTAAAAAGCCATACTTTTTGAAGAAGGTACTTTACCTACACTAATAACCATGGTTATAAATAGCGTGAGGCGTGGCGTAGCGGCATATCCAAGCTACAAGCTTTAGCGTCTAAAGCGAAGCTTTAGCGTTTATAAAGCGTGGCTTATGGCGGCAAAACCTATAAAAATATCTTTACGTTTATTATATTTCAATGTTATATTTATATTGAGTTAATAATAAGTGTTGTACATAATAATTAAAGTTATAAAACTCTTCTTACATGTAATAATATTCATTTTTTGGAGTTGAATTCAAAAAATTACCGCACCTCATGTCGTAGCGTGCCTTGACCTATAGCGTTGCGTAGAGGCCGCGCCTCAAGCTTTAGCGCGCCTTAAGGCGAGCTATAGCGGGCTATTTAGAACCATGCTAATAACCAAGATCGGATGTATGTAGAGACTAGAGAGTGTGGGGTTGCGCCGTTGCGGTGTCTCTCATATCTAACTCGATAAAACGATATTTTAGTGTAACTTTTTTATGATTGCGAGTGTTTTTTCGAATTGCCGCTTACTCGAAACTCAAAATGCCTCTTACTTGCACACCGGTTCCAACATTTGACATTTTAAAACCTTATATATCTTTTATTTTTAAGTAAAATACTCGATTTTTGTTTCGATTCTTGTTTTTTTACTTTGCTATCAGCAATTCTTTTTTTACCTTATAATTAAGTTTTCTGATTCCGCCAATGTCTATAACACGAATCTTACGACTCTCGCACTCCTCATGGTCTAAAGAGTTAAAAGTGGGTCAATAAGATAAGATACACCCCACTAGAAATTACTGTACTACGTACTACAGTAACATTTAGTGAGTTAAAAAAGATGTTGACGGCCTTCACATACTTATCAGAGTGTCATGTATTGTCTCCAATAATTGATGCATCAACCAAGTCACATTATTTATTCCAAACTCACTTTACGTGTCGAATCGTCATTCCTTCCTTAATACTGCTCCAATCCCAATATGACATTTCTTTATTAAAGGAATCCTAAGATTAGGTGAGTTTATTGTTTTTATTCTTGTCTGTCACTTCATCTCCTAATCTTCATCATTATTGTACCTTCTTTTAAGATAAACAATAGGTTATATTATAAAATATGCTTTTTACTTGGTACTATCAAAATATTTTAGTCATTATTTATATCAAGTTAGTTGTTGTTTGTACCATGGTAAATTATTACTTCCCCGTCTCAAAATTATATTCCCTTATACCATTTTAGCATGTTCCAAAATTATAGTCCTCTTTTTAAAATAGATGTAGGTAATGTAACAAGTTTACCATATTGCATCTAATGGTATTAGAAATTACAAACTATATATGAAGTTTTAATTAATTGTATAAGGGTAAAAGTGTCTTTTTGCAAAAAAAGTAAGAGAGAGAATACAGTGATAGTGATATTTTTTAAAATAATATGTTTTTTGTCGAGTGACTATTAATTTGGGACGAAGGGAGTACTTTATTTGTTTTATATTATAGTTTAAAAAAACACGTAATTTAATAAAAAAAATATATTTTCATTTTTTATTTTTTTTACAATGACAATTTTACATTTAATAAATTAATTTATAATTTTTTGTATTTAATAACCACTTGATGTCATATCCTCAAATAAAGGTAAAATTTATCTCATATGCATTAATGATATAAAATATGTGTTTGTAATAATACATTTAAGTGAAATTAATATAAAACTTAATTTACATTTCTTATCTATTTTTGAAAGTGAATATCAATTTGAGACGTCCAAAAATAATAAACTAAATTATAATTACAATTTCAAGATGAAGGAAGTAGCTTGAATGAAACTACTGTTTGAAAGTTTTAAACTCTTTAAAAAAAAAAATTAAAGTCCAATTTATTATTTTCGAAATCTCAAATTAATAGTTTAGGTCTAAAAATAGATAAATAACGTGGATTAAATATCATCCTCATTTGAATGTATTATTATAAAAAATAAATAAGTTGTAATTAATTAATTAAGGGTAAAATTGTTATTGTATATAAAAAAACTAATTAAAATAATATTATTTATTAAATTACGTGTTTTTTTTTTCAATAATTATAATTATAAGACAAAAAAGAGCAATATTATTTCATTAGTGTAACCTAAACTTTTGAATATTCATAACCATTTCACATGTACTATGTTTTATAATCAAACTATTATGATGAAAAAAAATACATTAAAAAAATTGACAATTAGATACAATTTAAGGTAATTATAAAATGTCGTGATCACCTTCTATATTTTGTCGGCAAAATTTAACTCGAGTTAAAATGAAAAACGAGTTTTTAATTAAAAAAGTTAGAAAATAGATTAATTAATTATAGTTACAATGACCCTAATGAAAACAGAATCTAATTGGATAAAATAATTAATCTTAAAACTCGAATCTTCGTACGATTATGTCATCACTTTTTTTAAACAAGAAAAAATATAGAGTCACGAGCAAAGTAGTTAATTGGATAATGCAACAAGCAATTATACGTGCGTATAATGATTTATGTATGGTGCATCGAACAGTTGTATTCTAGTTTTTACATATCGTATATTGAAGTGTTTTAACTAAAATTTTGAGTGTGTTAATTAATTCAAATATAAAATAGTTTTATAAGCTCAATATATATAACTCAAGTTATAAGACATCCATGACACACAAAGAGCTATAGTGCCATGTGGGGTTGCCGACCGGCATCATATACTAGTAGGGACGGAGCTAGGAGGGTTCCCGCGGGTGCCCGTGACCCTTATGGATTTTTCTGTGTAGTGTTAATTTGTGAAGAAAACATCGATTTTTTCTAAATGCATCTTAAATGCACCTAGTCAATCAGAACGTGTTTCTATCATTTGTTTCAATTCAGTTTTTACATATGTTATGTTACGGTTAAAAAAATTTGTGCACCCGGTCATCTTTCATCCTCGCTTCGTCCCGATATACTCGTGTCGAAAGCCTATCGTGCCTTACACCGTATACTCTAATAATATTCGAGTCTCAAAATATATATCTAATATGTTTATGTCAATGAGGTATCAACTATCATCACGAAATGAAATAGTGAATAATAATTTTGAGACAGATTTAGTACATAAAGCTTCAAATTTGCATTTTACTAGCATATTTGAAACAAAGCTAGTTTTACAATATATCGATCCGTGTTTACAATTTGTCGGACAGAATGGACATTCTGGTTTAGCCACACGGGAGGTGCGGTATTTTGCTTATTGTTAGCATTAAACAAGGCCTTGTTGAACGGGGCATAGTTTGGAGACAGACTCACTTAAAAGTCAAGTATTTCACATGTCTAAGGGTGCTGTTCGTGAAAAGGTCAAAATCAGATCAATAAAAAACTTGAATGAACTAAGTCTAAGTTACAACTCGTTTATTATACGAGCTCGAACCCGAAGTTTACGTATTGGATCTAAGAATATTGTAGCAAGTAAAAAGTCTTTTGATCCAATTTTATGGACATAAATAATGTAAAAAAAGTTATCCATACATTTAATATTGTAAAAATAAGAAAAGAATGTGACATAGGATTCTTGTGTTTTGTCAATTACTGCTTCATTTAATTTCATACTTTTGGCAGACGAACTTCCCCTAAATTCTACCCGTGTCTTACGTGGGGGTTTCTCTTCCATGCTTTACCAAATTTCATAAAGGGCTAAGTACAAAAAGAGACTAAAGTACATCTTATGGTCCCCTACCCAGACTTTTTTTTTCAAAATTCCAAAAAAAGACTTGTACTTTTGATCAACTGATCAACCCACTTAATATTTTGCCACGTGTCCAACTGATCAACTTTTTTTATTCACAAATATAACTTAAATTACAAATATACCCTCATCTTTATCTTTTTATTCCCACCCTTACCACTCCACCACCACCACCACTACCAACCTACCACTTCATAATCTCAACCACCACTGTTGTTCTCCTCAGCCACCACTGTTGCAGCCGTCGCCACCACCATCATCCCCCACTCCTGCCTTCACCGTAACAACACCATCACCAACTTCACACCAGATCCACCTCAAACACCATCTTCATCTCCCCATATCACCACCTCGACGCCATCATTAAAATCATCTCCACCATTGTTCTCCAGCCACCTACGCCGCCAATCGCCATCACCACGTCACCACTACCACACACCACCACATTAACAACCATCTATTGTCGTGAACCACCAAATCCGTCACCAACCAACCATCTTCGGATCTAAAATTAACCATGGTTTTCCAGCCACAGCCACCACACCGAAACACCACCACAATCATAGATCTGTGAGAACCTCGTCACCACAGTGGTGTTTACAACAAAAATACGAACTTTAAATGAGTGAAGGCCATCATAAGCCACTAGAGATAATTTAAATATACAGACAAAACATGAAGATATAATACTCGTACGAGGCCTATTTTTGTAAACAAACCAGAAACATTTGGATCAGACCACAAGCCCTAAAACATGCAAAGATTTATGTTTTTTGAATCATGAACACCATAGTGCATTTGTACAAAAAATAGAAACTTAATTTGAGATACGTACTGTACATTTTTGTTTGTATTGTGCTACTTTTGGAAGTGTTTATCCACTGTGTTTAAATTATTTGAAATGAAATGAGTGGTTTGAAATAAATAGTGGTAGTGGTGATGAAATAGTAGGTTGGTAATGGTGGTGGTGATAAAATGGTAGGTTGGTAGTGGTGGTGGTGATGGAGTGGTAAGGGTGGGAATAAAAAGATAAAGATGAGGGTATATTTGTAATTTAAGTTATATTTGTGAATAAAAAAAGTTGATCAGTTGGACACGTGGCAAAATATTAAGTTGGTTGATCAGTTGATCAAAAGTACAAGTCTTTTTTTGGAATTTTGAAAAAAAAAGTCTGGGTAGGGGACCATAAGGTGTACTTTAGTCTCTTTTTGTACTTAGCCCTTTCATAAATACAAAAAGTCAAAAACCCTACTCTACAAAAGAAAAAAAAAATACGTTTAAAAGTCAAATGTAACATAAACATTCTCATAATTATATTTCTCTAAGATAAAAAAAAAATAAAAAATATTAGACCCACTTACTCACTAAAAAAACACATAAGAGGCCTGTGAATCATGACGCCGTGGGGTGTCAAACCCATGGCACGAATCGCGTTATCACTCCCCAAATCCAAAAAACCCACGGCGTGGGGCTGTTGCGTGACCTAACTCACGGGGCGTGAGTTTGTTTCTGAATTTTTTTTTTTTTTGTGTATTAGGGAAGAAGAAAAGGGTATTGTGTGTATTGTGGGACCCAGTTTCACCCATCACTTGGAGTGATGACTCCCCACTTTTTTTTCATGTGAGTGAGTGGGTGAGTTTCGATGACGTGGCACCCGAAAAACCCATCACTCCAAGTGATGGTTCCCAGGCCTCTAACACATAGTAGTAGATCACATAACACATAGGGTGTCATGGCACCAAAATCTCTTCATTTAAGCATCATTAGATGCAGAGGCGAAGCCAAGATTTTTAGTTAAAACAAAAATCATATTAATAGGGGAGACTTAATATAAAAAACAGATAAAAATGACTTGTAATACATGTAAATAATAAGTGAAATATGTTGATTAAAAGAGACTTAGCACCCACTAGTCCCCCTATCAGCTCCACCCTTAATTAGGTGTCACGTCACTTGACACTCTCACTTAAAAACCCACGTTATCATAACAAACTCCTCCTTCTCATTTGGGCCCTACCACTACACACTTTATTTTAAAACCAAGGTTGTTAAGATCCCGATCTTGATCTTAGGATCTTACGATTTTACGATTCTGCAAAGCAAAAACGATCCGGATCTTACGTAGGATCTTTGCATGCGTAAGATCTTATGGGATCCCGATCTTGATCATAGGATCTTAGGATCTACTACGATCCGATCTTACTTTTTCTCGAGCGACAAATTAAAAAACTACAAATTTATAGGTTATATTTTATATAATCTAAAAAACAACATGTAAATCTTCTTATAAATTTCATAATTATAATTTAGAACCACATTTTTATGAAATATGCGTATAATTTTGTGTTTACGATATATATTAATTTGTAAATTTGTAAAATATTGCAAAGACTACTAAGAAAATCACATTATAGTAGGATCTTACGATCCCGATCCTACTTTACGATCTCGATCTTACAAACACGGAAACGATCCTAGGTAAGATCCCGATCTTGAAAACCTTGTTTAAAACTATCTCTTATACAACTAATGAGGAGTTAGCCATGTCTTTTTTTTTTTTTTTTTTTTAACGTCGTCTAAGTGACGAGAAATCAAGTGAAGAGCAAGAGGAGTACACTTGATGTGGTGGCTAGAGATGGCGAGATGCCACCTAAAAAAGCGTGGCTTTTTCGTCATGATACCCAACGCTCTAACACCAAATAAAGGTGCAATATAAAACTCATAGAGGCAGAGGCTGACCCAAAACACAAAGTCATCAGGTGCACAAATTCTTTTTACGTAACACACATATTTAGCATCGGGTTCATTTTGAATAAATCGAGATTTTTACAAAAAATTTACATTACATGACAAACTGTCATCGGATTCCCGTGAACCCCTAGGTCCACCCTGCATAAAGGTGCTATAGGTGCCAAGGAGGCCCTATAACGTGTGTATAATGTATGATACTAGGCTCATTTATGTTGTCTAAGCGTTACATTTATTTATATAAGAAAAATATCGGGAGGTGGTTTTGTAGTGTACTTTGGTTATTTGTTGGTTATATTGTTGTTAAAAAATAAAAAGAAGAAAACTAAATAATATGAACCATAAATTTTTGTTTAAAATGAGCTAGCAAGAAACTAGAACCTACCTACGTAATTATAAAATAACTAGTAAAGGACTCTCGATCCAATCTATCCAAGCGAGACTATGTTTGGATCTCGAATTACACATCATAAAATAATTAGAAACTATACTTTCGAAACCACCATACGTGCCACCAAGTAACAAAAAAAAATGTCTTCTAACTAATCAATAATCACCTTTCAAAACTTGAGTGAACTGAACCACATAAGCCAATCATTATATGAAGAGAACATCACGACCGGAAGACCACACTATCGGAAAATCCTATCATAAATCTCTCTAGCAAACGTATATGCGAAGAACAACAGATGATTTGCATGCTCCATATATTCACCTCGCAAATTGGACAACATATGGACCGGATATTTATACCACACAAGGAAACTAGATACTATTATTAACCGTGTTTGCGAATGGCTTATAGACATATAAACCCAAACTAGCAAGGGCAGAGGAGCTAGTAGGGGATTAGTGGTGTTGAGTCATCTTCAATCAACCTATTTTGCTTAGTATTTATGTGTATCACAAGACATTTTTCTATTATTTTCTATATCAAGCCTCCTTCAACATTATAAATTTTTGCTTTAATTATGGTTAGTCTCTTTTAACTAAAAATCATGGCTCCGCCCGAAAGTAAAAGAATGAGATTTTTACACGTTCATGTTCATGTTCATGTTCATGTTACTTATACAACTTAGCAAAATATAAATCTTGGAAAATTAAACTGAAATAAGTAAGGACAAAGGTTTGAACTACATGTAGAAGGGTATAATTATGGATTTGTCACAATCAAACAAGCTTTTAATTTGTGCATTGTCACTCTTTGCTTTAAGGACAAAGACATGAGGAATAAAGAAACATTTTTATACAAAAAAGAAAATGATAAAATGTATTCACTTTTTTTCTTTTCTTTTTTTATGCTTTGCTTTTGCATCTTTTTGGGTACTCAATATAACAATTATTTATTTTCACTACACGCACTTATTAAGGACAAAAGATTAGGTTAAGCTTTTATGTGTGCATGTATTTGTACGATATATTTGTTTTTGCGTGTTTCTTACAAATTAGAGATAAGTTGTTAGTGTTCAATGAAACTGCTCATATTCCATTTATATAGTGTTTTCATTGTTTCTTAATATATAACTTATAGCACGAGGTTTATTCGGAAGTAGTCTCCTTATTCGAGGGTTTTTATAAAGATAGTGGCATGATTTGTCTACACTTTATCTCTCTTATACACTGTTTTTGCGGGATTGAGAATGGTTTGTTGTTGTTGTTAACGTATAACTTATAAAAAAAAAGTAAAAAACTTTAATTTCCGGTGTCTTTTGACATTAATCATTATTCACTACTCACAAAAAATAACTCCCATAACTTTCATAGCTCAAGGAAGCATCAGTTCGGAGCCGAGACTCGAACTTTGAGATATCTTATCTACAAAATCTATTTAAAAAAAACTAAATATTTCACAAACCGTTAATCGTTACGCAAAATGAAACATACTAGAATATATATAACTCAAGTTAAAGGAGCCAAAACCTTTGGTTTCGGTGTATAACTATAACTTATATTGCACAAGATCAAGATGTATTTATAGAAAGAACAAAAATAGAAATCTGAGAACAAAGAGACTGGCATGAACAAAGAAACATGGTTTTGAACAAAAAGTAGCATGAAAAAGTTATAGATGAAACAAAATTCAGAAATTTAGCAGTGCAAAGAAGTGACAAAAAAAATCTCAATAAAAACCATTATTAACACAAGTAAAACATAATTAAGCTACAAGTTCATTAATGTTAGAACTATCGTTCTAACAAATTTTTTTTTACACTTTCTGTATTTTGACAAATACATTAATTAGGTTACAAAAACAAAACTACACATATCATAATTACAAATCTTGTTAACCCAATAAGCACTAACTAAAATTAGTTTAAGCTCTTTCAACACGGTGTAGGAATACACTTTCCAAATCCGGAGTTTTGAAATAATCTCTAACATCATTGCATTTTTTCAAGGAAGCGGCTTTTCGCTTCCTTGGAGCACCAGGACATTGCAACACCGGAATCCTGGATTCCGGTGTTGTAGGAGTTGTACAGAACTCCTTGTCTTCATTATCTTTTTCTTCTTCTTTTTCTTCTTCATTGTGTTTTGTGATTCTTTTTTTGGTGTATATTGGTTTCAAAGGTGTCAGGAATTGGATTCCGGATATGACCCATTTTTTTGTTGTTGATTCTAGTTCCATTGTTTCTTCTAAAATTCCCATGAAACCCTAAATGAGTTTTTGTTGGATTTTCAAAAGTGGGAATGGTATAGGAATAAAAATTGAGGGTTGATGAGCTAGCTTTATAACAAGTAAATGATTGAGTTGATGAGAGTAAATAAAACAATGCAAGGTGATGTCTACGTGATTGAATTTATAAATAAGTCCTATTGGTGTGCTAGTGCCTTTCAATGTTTTAGCTTGACATATTGTCCCTCTTACATTCTCTTATGTGACAAATAAAACCCTAAAGTTTTCTTTTGTAGTTTCACAAGAAATACATCTCTAATTATATATATGAGTTTTGAAAATGATTTTGAGAAGTAAAAATAATCTACTTGAATGTTGGTTCTTGGCAATGGCGAACTTGAAATATTTATTTTAGAGGGTCGAGTTATTTTATATATATCAAACTAAAAAAACGAATAATAACGTTGAAATTGAATAATTTTTACATTATTCGTCATAAATTTTGGGCTCCCCAGTCTTTTAAAAAATCCGACCTATTTAAATAAGCAGGTCAGTTTTATCAAACATAACCTGAACCTAACCCATTAAACCCGTATATATATATATATATATATATATATATACATATATATATATATATATATATATATATATATATATATATATATATATATATATATATATATATATATATATATATATATATATATATATATATATATATATATATATATATATATATATATATATATATATATATATATATATATATATATATATATATATATATATATATATATATATATATATATATATATATATATATATATATATATATATATATACTTGAATTGACGAGTTTAATAGGTTGATAAGGTTAAACGGGGTTTGGTTGACCCGTTTAACACATTTTATATATAGAATTTAACACATTACATGGGTTAAACAAGTTAAATAGATTTGTTGGTCGAGTCATTTAACTCATTTAACCCATATAATATAATATAAATAATTTTAAATGTACGAAAATAAATTAAACGGGTTAACGAGTCGACCCGCTTATTTTCTTCTCAACCCAAACCTAACCTGCTTAATAAACGGGTCAGATAAGTTAACCCAAATCTGACCTTAATCTTAATTAGCTCAACCCAAACCTGTTAATTTTATATCGATTTTCGTGTCGGATCAAAAATTACCACCCTACTTATAAACTACCTTTTGTGTAGAGTGTAGGAGTATTGATTCATGAAACCATTAGAAAAGTTAGGAACCAAATGTGAAAAACTAAGAAGCTAAAGGTGAACTATGTGCAATAAATTCCAAAGGGTATTGAATTGAGAATAAAAAGGTACCCGAGGAATTCGTGACCTAAGCAAAGACGTTGATTTTTTTTTTTTTAAAGTTTATTTATAGTAGCTTTTTAGGGTACCTCATTATAATATTGAGAGGATAATAAAGGGGCATGCAGCACGCAGGAATCAGGGAAACACACACTCGAATTGACTTATGTTTTTGGCGCCAAAAAAATAAAAACTTTTATCCTACTTTAATATATGTCCTATTTTCACATTTGTTTTAAGTTGTGGTATTGATTTATATCATGTTTATATGAGTTAATCTTGCCGTTGATTATTGGTTAACTGGTCTTGTTGGTTTCTTTGTTGCTAATCAATCATATCTATGTTCAAAAATTATATATTTTTATTGAAAGACATATTTAAATAGAAATGACAATGGAGCCGCCGAGTATGCGGGAAATGGTTGATATTATCTCTATTTTCAAAGTTTAATATCTATCTTCATCTCCGTCCTCATTCCTATCAGGGTTTACAAGCTACATACCATCTCCATTCTCAGCGATGAACGGGGATTCCTAATGAGAAATTGGGGATTTTTTTTCCATTACGTAATTAACATGTAAAATATGTTTCAAATGACGCAACTATTACAAATAACACAATACGGTAATATCAAACAAAATCAATTACACTAACATTCATACGGTCATGCTTAATATTAACAGTAACAAACACTAAAATACAAGAGTTCATCTTGAAAAGTTAGTTTCAAATGAGATATTGATAATTGATTGATAGTATTTCAAATATCTAATAGATATATAAATATATATGTAGAATAAAAATATTCGAGGGCGGGTTTGAGAACTCAATGGTATTACAATCCTCGCCTTCATACCTGCTTTTTATTGTCAGCGAATCCTCACCCCCGTTCCCATACCTGGTCAACTCGGAATCCTCGATCAAATCGAAGTCAGATATCGAATTTTTCGCCGAGTTTTAGAGTTTTTTTCCATCTCTATATTTAAAGGTTTACTATAAACAAAAACATAACCCTAACATAAAGTTATAACTTTTGATATCATGGATTCTAACCCATTATATTTCAAGTTATAACTTTTGATATCATGGATTCTAACCCATTATTTTTCTGAGTGTGGTTCATAATATAACTCTTCATTATTGCATAAACCTATGACACATTAGTGTTTTGTTTGATAATGATCCAAGTTTCTATACATAAACTAGTATAAAAGAACCAATAAAATCTACACTTTATAAAACTTAAAGATATAAAAACATGCACACGCTAAAGAATAGTCCTTTTAATTTTTTCTATGTTTTCAAAAGAGGCCAAAAAGAACTATCCCATAAAGAAAATAAGTCAAATCATCAAAAGGAAACAATAAAAGACGAGAACTAAAGAAAAGGAAAAGAAGTCGAAAATGATGAACTTTTTTTTTGTTTTTTCTTTTACATACTTTAGATAGAGAAAAGTTCTATAAGGAACATGCATCAAAAAAAGAACAAAGGAAACAATCTCCATCATCCAATATTAATCTTTTTAAATTTAATTAAAAAACACATTTTCATCATATTTCTTAAAAATTAAATATCTCTCAAACCGTTAATCGTTATGAAAAAATAATTATACCGTCACGACGGGAATTAAATTATCTTTCCATAGATATGCACTTCTATATACTTTCGGCGAACTTTTTTTAAAAAATTTCGTAAAAAAATCAC
Source organism: Glebionis coronaria (assembly GCA_025667525.1). Lineage (NCBI taxonomy): Eukaryota > Viridiplantae > Streptophyta > Magnoliopsida > Asterales > Asteraceae > Glebionis > Glebionis coronaria. The sequence continues at coordinate 650,458 of JANFOE010000060.1, forward strand.
ATGTAATTCTCGAAAACTCATGTTTGATTAATTATTTTAAAAATCACATTTGAATTTGTAACGTCACATGCGATTTGTGAAATCACGTGTATTTTTTTGACGAGAATTTCAACATTGTAAAATCGTTAAAAGTATATGAAAATAACCGTCTATTAAATGAAAAAAATATTTTCGTTATTATTTAACCACACGTGATTTATGTGAATTACATTAAAATGTTTGAATCACATGTAATTTTGTTAATATATTAAAATGTTTGTTGCCATTAATATAAAATATGTTCATTTTACGGGGTGGAGTCCCCTTTACCCAAAAAAAATATATGTAAAACAAATTGGCTTCTGAATTACATGTGATTCGGTGATAATTACATGTGATTTTGCTTGCATTACATATGATTCAAGCATACCGAAACCGTAACTTTTTCTAACAAACCCACATTAGATGAATCACATGTGATTTTTTTAATCACGTATTATGTTTTCATTTATGTAAAATATATAAAACAAATTGGCTTCTAAATTTCATGTGATTTTGTTTGAATCACATGTAATTCTACTTGAATTGCATGTGATTCGGGGATAATTACATATGATTTTTCTTGCATTACATGTGATTCAAGCATTCCGAAACCTTAACTTTTTCTAACAAACTCATTTTAGATGAATCACATGTGATTTTTTTAATCACATGTAATCTTGTTAATATATTAAATTGTCTGCTTGAATTACATGTAATTCGATGATAATTACATGTGATTTTGCTTGCATTGGATCACATGTAATTCGATGATAATTACATGTGCATTTGTTTGCATTACATGTGATTCAAACATTTCAAAACTTTAACTTCTTCTAACAAACCCACTTTAGATGAATCACATGTGCTTTTGTTTGAATCACATGTAACTTACCACGAATTACATGTAATGCAAGCAAATTCACATGTAATTATCATACATGGATCACAAGATAGCATACATGGATCACAAGACCACTTTAGATAGCATACATGGATCACAAGACCACTTCGGAAGGATGGATGATGTGAGGAATGGAGAGAAAATGTTATTTACCACGAACCACATGTGATTTACCACGAATTACATGTGATTTATCACGAATCGCATGTGATTTACTTGGTTTCTAGATTATTGGTATTAAAGTTGAAAATAAAAATCTATGAAAACATGTAACTTAAAAAAAAGACTAACGCGTCAAATGGGACGAAAGTTAGATGTAAAGTTATGTGAGTCTACATGAATCACATGTGATTTAAAGCAAAATTGCATGTACTTATTTATAAAATCACATGTGATTTAAAGCAAAATTACATGTAATTTTGTATAAAATCACATGTAATTTGAGCAAAATTACATGTAATTATTTATAAAATCACATGTGATTTGAGCAAAATTACATGTAATTCACACAAAATTACATGTAATTTTCATTCAACACTAACTAACCAATTTATTACAAAAATCACATGTAATTCACACATGTAATTCACACATAATTACATGTGATTTGCATTTAACACTAATAAACTATTTTATTACAAAAATTACATGTAATTCACACATAATTACATGTAACTCACACAAAAGTTAACGATTTACAGTGTTAAAAATTCTCGCCAAAAAAATTACACGTAATTTTCGAAAATTACATGTAATTTTTCGAGAATCACATGTAATTTTTTATGCGTAAATTTTAAAAAAAAAGTTTGCCGAAAGTGTATAGAAGTGCCTATCTATAGAAAGATAACTTAAATCCCGTCGCGATGGTATAATTAGTTTTTCGTAACGATTAACGGTTTGAGAGATATTTAATTTTTAAGAAATAGGATGAAAATTGGTTTTTAAATTAAATTTAAAAAGATTAAATCTAGACCATTAGATGGAACTTGAATGAATGGTTGAGATTGTTTCCTTCCTTCTTTTTTTGATGCATATTTTATAAGGATCTCACCTCACTTTAGATAAAGTTTTTTTGAGTTACTAATATATATGTAAAAAACTTTTTTATGATTCACATAATGAAAAAGTTTTATTCATTCCTATTTTTATTACATACGAAGATTAAAAAACACGGTATAATTATTTTTGCTAAAATGTTGAAAGGTTGTAAAAAACAAACTAAAAAACTAAAATTGTAAATATAACGAAAAATTGTTATCACTAGTAATAAAAACAAAAAAATATCATTAATAATAAACCAATAAAAAATCGCTAGTGATCTTTTATAAACATAGTTAATGTGTTATATTTTATTGTTTTATCACTAATAATATTTTATTTCTTTCATAAATGAAATATCACTAATGATAAATAAATACTTTAGGATATTTACAACTTTAGTCTTTCTGACGTTTTTTTATAACTTTTGGACATTTTAAAAAAATAGGTCTTTCTATATTTTTTAAAATTTAAAGTTAATCTTCACTATTAGATGATACCAAATAAAAGATATAAAAAGGAAAATGCAAAATAACTTATCTCTTCACCTAATACATTTTTCTTGTTATTCAACAATTCATTTCATTTTTAAATCTAAAAATCTTCTAATTAAGTTTAAAAAAACAAAAAAACAAGAAAAAAAAAACAACGAGTTGGCTTCATTTTTCATTTAGCAAGTCGACTGAAATTGAAAAGCTTGAATATTTGCCTTGTTTCGTTAAAAGCCCAAATTTTGACTTAAGCCCAAATGGATCGATCAAATCACAAAGTTTAAACATGTCGAACACGAGTCATACTGTGTTCATTGTTATCTCATATTTCCGCTCATCGAACAAACCACACCGACGATAGCTGGTCCAAAATTTCCAGCACGGCATCTTGACCTATATCATTATCAACCAAGATGTGTAAATTAAGATATGACTCATGAATCAAACTGAGAAGGCTGGACTCGTTTCGGATTAAATTAACACATATACAGTAAAAAGAAAAAATCGGCCTTAAAGATTCAAACCGTTAATGGAAGAATTCAATCCAAAGACTTTGACGTACTTAATTGGTAGAGGTTAAATAGTGCAAGATTTCCAATCGTATCAAAAATGACAAAAAGGTCGTCTTATTTTGGACCCATAGGAATTCTTTTTGTGCAAACCTTTGTAGAGGCTTTAGCGTGCAGACAAGATTGGATTTTTACATCAAGTAACAACGTCACTATGGATACATTAGAAGATCTAATGAAAGACGATGAGGTTGCTAAAGGTAAACTCATACATAAAGTTAACAAGACATGAGTACTTGTATATTTCATTTGCTTCTGTCACACATTCCTCCACAACTTGCAGCACACTTCTGTATAACTGATTAAACCACTAAACCGTATGTGTACCAGATCAGCTGCAGATACAACGAACATCAGCTGCTGCTGTTTTGTTTGCTGAGAGTTGCAACTCAAACGAACATCTGGAAACGATTACACAATGACCCTTTCAATAAATTAACCCAAGTTCTGTCTATGGGTTAGACAAACAAAAGGATGATGCTGGAAAAGGGAAAAACATAACAGACATGGATCTGCTACAGAAAAAGATTGCACTTGATTCATCTCGGAAGAACATGGATTTTGTATACTGTTATGGTTCTTTTGTCTACTACGAAACCATTGCTGTAGATTGTCATCGATTTGTCTAGTGTTGTTATTAACATAGTTATCGATTTCCACATAGACCTATCTACTTCCTAGTTTGTTTTGCTGCTCGCCTAAAAATTATGCTCTTGTTTGCTAACTGGCCTTTATTAGTTCTTGTTTTGCTAATGTAGCTCCCTGATTAGTTATAGCTACTGTTTTACAAACACAGTTTGTTTAGCCCGCCGGATGCATTTGCTTGAGCAACATTTAAGCAATAAGCAAAATATCCAAAACCAATGATTATTTTTGGTTCACTCGGTTCATTTCTAACAAAAACCAAATACACCAGACTGAATCCAAAGTAGGCATTTCTGATCAATCTCAGTTGACACCAGTGTTGCAAAAACCGGTTTAGGCAGGCAATAAATCGGTGCCTATGCGCTAGTCTAGAACTACCCCCCGAATTTTCAATACTCGGTTTGGTAAAAAACTATTAACCAGATAAAAATCGGACAAACCGGGTTAAAATCGGACAATAAGCATCTAAATCAAGCTTATTTAGAAAGTTTCATTATTTCAAATGTAAAAATTTCAATCCGATTAATCCCCGCCTAACCAATAAATCACAAGGAGATACTCGGCTAGCGCTTGGCGATTTTTGCAACCTTCGTTCACACATTTCCTAACATCCAAACTTAGTCAAATTATCATGAATGAAACTAGTTTTACAGTAAACTTGAAAAATCTGTATACTAAATATCAACAAATATACTAAAATCAACACAAAGTGAACCAACTATCAAACAGTAGGAATGGTAAATAATTAAAGAGCAAGCTAGCAAGTAAAAGTAAAAAACTAATAAATAAATGTGAAATTTTAAAACATGGCTTTATTCTTATCAACAAAGATGTGTTAATTAAGAAACATACGCATTTCTATGACTCGTGGAACACACTCGGATGTTTAACTGCTTTAACATTGATTTATTCCATTATAATGAATGGAATTCAATCTTAAACCAGTCAAGCATATCGAGTGTCAGCCACAAGTCATAAAAAATATAAAATGCGTAGGTTGCTTAACTTACCCATCTTTGTTATCCATTGCTGCTGCTACTTTAGGGTTTCTTCCTTTTCATTATATTTCGGCACATTGCAACTTGTTCTTTATATAGGTGATGCACTTTAGGGTTTCATTCTATTGGGTGGGCTTTTTCATGACCTAATATTTGGCCCAATACAAAATTGCTATGTTCCCATAGAGTATTAAAAGCTTCTTTCAATAGCCCACTTTCACTTAGAGGTGCCAAAAAACACAAATAAATCAAAAACCGAACCCGAACCAAACTTTAAACAATTGAATCGAACTAATAATCAAACCGAATTTGAGAAAACCGAACCAAACTGAATAACGAATTTAGTTTTCAGGTTGAATATGAGTTTGACAATCGGAATCGAAATCGAAAACTAAATTTTTATAGATGTGTATTTAAGTATTTTTTATATATAAAATAATTTAAAATTTAATCTTAATATGAAAAACAATTTCTATACTTGAAATAATTATTATTTTTGTGAAATATCTATATAGTTTATTCTAAAAAGAAAATAGTATTTTCAATGGGTTCTTCAACGATTTTATACGTGGATTACTCAACTACTAGCTCTTTTGGGGTTAAACCTAAACCTCTTTTATGTTCAATATAACTATGATGATATATGGTTTGGTTTGTCACTAGAATTGAGATCATCTCTTAAATATTGTAATTGTTTTTTCTACGTTCATGTTGAAGTCAATAACATATCTTTTTCCGAGAAAGAAAAGAAGACCTCAGAAAATGAAACCCAATATAAGTAATTAGTCAAAGTTAACCCATTAGGTTATACTCATATAAGAACACATGAATAGAAAAAAGAGGTCACAAAAGTTATGTGATTCACATAAAAAAAAGTGTACTGTGAATTCTTATAAACATTCGAGTTTTTTTATAAATAGTTTACTCATTCGAGAACTATTTTATAGTATAGTTTATAAAAAATATCAACACATGACCTGAACTTTTTGACTTCGATCCTTACATCAACATCATGATATAGCTTTTTAAAGACCAACGTGTCTAGTACCATTAGTAAGTGCAAAATCTACTCGTGAAAAGTCACTGAAAATATTAGCCATATCTCCTAAATAAAGTATCAACCAAACACTTCAAGACACATAAATCCTTTCACCTTTAATTTATCACACATATCTACCGCCAGTAAAATGATAGCATCTAAGTATTGAATCTCATATCCAAAGTCCTTTAATAGGTATGAACCTTCTATCATCACCTTCATCTAATACATCATGATGGTCATCGTTGAATTAGATGAAATGATCAGAGAAAGCTTTTTTCGTTATATTATGAGCTGTGTGCTAGTAATGCACGCGCCTCCATGGATGAAATAATTTGTACAGACCTCCCTAGTAGAAAACCATGGTGTATGTACTTTAAAGATTTAACATCACCGAAGATAACCCGATAAGTGTGGCAGTCTATAGTTGCCTGGTGTTTGGATAACCAATCCATGCCCAAAATGTAGTCAAAATCGCACATGTCCAAAGGAAGTGCGTCAACTCTGCGGATTCTATCATCAAACTCTAGGGGAAGATATTGTACACCTGGGTGATTCGTACAAAGTCCCTAAGTGGCATGGAAATGCTTAAGGCATTATCTAATGGCAGAGGGGAAATCCTAACACGTACAACAAAAGCAGTAGATACGACTGAATGTGTCGCTCCAGTATCAAACAAAACACATGCCGCCTTACCATTCATAAAGAGATTCTCAGTGATGGTACCTGAAGTCTTGTTCGTCTGTTCCTTGGTAGTAGTGAACACATGACCAGAAGTAGGAGGTGGCTTGGAGTCAGCATGTCCAGAGGTGCCTTCTATCTTACCCTGGCGACAGAAGTTCTGCTGATGGCCTGATTGGCCATACTTGAAACAACAACCAATACCTCGGCGACAAACACCAGAATGCATGCGCGAACAAGTAGGACATAGAGGATGCATGAATCCTCCAACAGGCGTCCTTGCTAGTTGTGAGCCTGTTTTGCGATTACATGCATGAGACATGTATGAAACATAAGTATAATTACATAGAAGGTTTAGGTGATTAACAGAGGAAGCAGAACGCTTAAGCTGCGAACCTCCGCGGTCCTGATCCCTTCCGTTTCCATTTCTCCTGATATAAGCGTTGGGTGTCAGAATAGTGAAACATAAACAGTTTAATAACAAAGAAGGTAAATGAAGGGACATGCTGTTGTTGGTATTATTACGATAATTGTCATTACCGCCACACCTATATGAAGCAGAACGGTCATAGGACTGACCGTTTCCCTTGGATGACTATTGTTGAGTGGCCGGAGGCTTCGGTCCTCAGTCTTCTATCTGAAATGAAAAAACGGAACATAGGATGATAAAAATGTGAAAAATACTGAATGGAAATGAATGATTACATTTGGTGATTGAAGATACCTCTTAACTGTCCGATCATCTCCAAATTCCTCTCGTTCCTGAAGCATCTCCAGCTTACGGACTGCATCGGCCACTTGTGCCACTGTAGTGAATGTAGCACATACCAAGCTGTTGGCGACCGAAGTGCGAAGTGCCCAGCGAAACTTCTCAGCTTGCTCCTTATCAGTTCCTGCGACTGGACCCAGAAATCCTGCTAAACGGAGAAACCTTTGCATGAACTCATTGTTGTTTTCACCAGCAACCTGTCGAATGTTGTGGTAGTCCCTCTTGAGCTTCTCCTGTTCGGCATGTTGAAAGTACTGGTTAAGGAAGAGCTCCTTAAACTGGTTCCATGTCAGCTGTGCAACCTAATTATCACCACTGTTGGACTGCTTAAGTGACTTCCACCACTGCAACACATCACCTTCAAACTTATAGCAAGCCAGTCTTGCCTTGAAAACACCGTCACAACCGATCGCATCAAATATCTTCTCAATGTGAGAAATCCAAGCTTCAGCCTCGTTAGGGCTGTCAGTCTGCTCAAACAAATGGGATCGTTGTTTGTTGAATCGCTCCAACCAAGTCATGAGGGTAACAGGTGGAGGAGGTAGATGATTTTTGTTGTTGTGATTGCCAAGAGCCTAGAATTCCACATGAACTTCGTCCCTGATTTCATTGCGAAGTTGGGGAAGGGGAGCTTGCAGAGCTGCATTGACAGCTTCAACCAAATCTGTAGCATTGCGTGGGTTCACCATCTGGCAGTTTAAAAAAAAAACAAAATGCAACATGAATGATAAGTCTGAAGTGATATAAACATAAATATGCATGAACAATGTATAAGTCAACGAAACAGTTTATAATGCATGGAACAATGTAAAATGGATGATACACTTTATAAAAACTTTTATATGAGCGAGAGTGAACACCTATGGTCAGTTCACCCAAAATAAAAAACATGGCGCGGGGACGCCTATGGGTCGATCTCAAAGTTAAAAGTTCCGATAAAAGCACATGCGACGAAATAGGGCTAGTCATGTACCAACTATTACTTAGTCATAAACCTAAGACAATGATATGAATGCATGAAATAAAATGAAAATGAATGAATGCATGAAAACCAACTGTTGGTTCTAGGAAAACACTGGTGACTACCCGTAAGTCACAGGTCTCGTTTTACAGAGCTACATGTCAAAACCTTGGCTCTGATACCATAATTGTAACACTCCATTTGTTAAGATGGAATGCTACAGTAAATTATGGCGTGTCATCAAAGCATACAAGGAAATGTCTAAACATTTATGACCATAAACGGAAATACCGGAATCAAACATCGGTAGTCCATGTAACTCCCACACAAGCAAATATACGTACTGTAAAATGAAAGGACTAAAAAGTGTCCAAAAATGAAGTAAAGTATGATAAAGTATGAATAAATGCATAAAGTAATGAAGGCTGGGTAGCTTCCATCCAAATGCACATACTCCTGAGATCCTACTTGCGACCTTGGGTACCTGCTGTTAGAAACATGGAAAAGTAGACGGCTGAGCATAAAGCTCAATGCACGGATATACAATAAAGCATGGAAAGACATGGAATATGAAAGCATGTAAAGAGCATAAAGCATGAATAGCAGCGGAAATGAATAAGTCCTGGGAAAACCTAGCCGTATAACATGATTAACTGATTTTAGTTCAGAAAATATAGCTTATGTTTACTTGTAAAATTTGTATTAGTTTACTGTACCAAAATAGCCAATATAGGTCATGAGGTCAACAACGTGCATGAATACATAGAGAGGTGACCTCATCATGCAATTAGAGGGACAGCCTCTAATTATACTGGTCTGGGTAGGAGGGATCAACTCCTTGTGAAGGATGTAAGGCACACACCACATTCACTATGAAATCCTGACTGAAACTATAACTAGAATGCACCTATACGCCCCACATGATAATAATAATATAAGAATGGCCAAATAACTGAAAGGGACGCCACGAGCTATCACTCTACCGTGGTAGAGTCATAACACTAGTGCCTCTAGTGTTATGGTTATGGTACCTCCACAACTAGGTGAAACTGGTCATGCATGTATATGGATAAGGTAACTAATAACATAAGCATTTAATTCTGTAACTACTGGGAAAACAGTTGGCTGCATACGGGAAATCCTAATAAAGGAAGAGATTGTCCTTACTGAAGGACGGGAATCCATACCTTGTGTCCAGTAGAAGCTATGGAAAATGATGAAGAAACTACTCCGCCTTGACGGATAATACTACATAAGAATATGGACGTGTATGAGTTGTCTGAATTACATGTGTTTTACTGGTTCTGAGTGTTCTTAGCTTATTATACGTATTCTGTCATGTTTTAACTGTTTATGTGTTAACCGTAGTTATTCTGATGTTCTGCTGTGTATTATTCATGTATTAGTGTATTATAATACTTTCAATGTAATAATAAGTAACTTTCTAAAAAATAACAGGTTTCCTAAAATAGTAAGTTTTCAAAAATAGAAAGTTTCCAAAAATAGTAAGTTTCCATAATTAGAAATAAGCTGGATTATTAAGTCAAGTAAAGTTTAATTAGTAAATACAAGTCATGCTTTATAGCTTATTGATTAAAAAACTGGCTAATTATTTAAACTATACTTTATATGGAATTTAATTAAAAATACATGTTTTAATTAAATTAAGCTAGATAAAATACCTTAGGTTCTACATGTAATATAAATTTTAATATTTAACCTAAATCATGAAATTAATTAAACTAAAAAGTCTAGTAATTAATTTAATTAAACATATTTTCTGATTTTAGTATTTCCCGAAACCCGAGTCCATTTTTTAAAATTAACCCGAGCCCAAAACCCGTGGTCACATATAAGCCGAAGCATATAGCCAAAACACACAGCCCTACCAGTGGCTAGACCGGCTAGCCGGTTGCCACTGGTGGCTTTCGGTCCCACTGTCGAGCTACGGCTGCCACTGCCGGCTCGGTTCCCACCGGTTCACGCCGGTTCAACCCGGTTCCCACTGCTTGTTTTGTTCGGTTCCCACTGTTTTCAAAAAGAGTCCCACCGAGACCCTATTGGTCTCGGTTGACACGTATAACAAACCAAAACCACACCCCCTTGTTGCGTCCGAGCCTAAACCAACCAAGCCAAGCCCTTTGAGGGTCTCGATGATGGTGATGAAGGCAAGCCGAGAGCCCCTTGGCTCTCGGTGGTGTCTCGGTCGAACCAAAACATGAACCAAACACCCCCTTTTTCCATATTTAATTAATCGCACATGTTTTAACATCTTGTTTTCGTGATTAATTAAATAAGAACATGAATTCAATAAGAATTAAAAAGAAAAGAAAAGGTTTTTGATTTATCGAACACGTGGAAGAAAGGATTAAGTTCACGATCACGTACACACAAAATTAATAAGCAAAAATCGTCCGGTTCTTTCTTGTGGTTTGATGTAGCCGGCGGCAAGAGAGACAAAGAGGAGACAAGGAAAACTTTTCTCTAAACCTAAATTATGTTTAATGTTTTCCTGTGTTTTGTTTAACATGGATTTTAAGTTGGGTCATGGGCCAAGCCCACTTCTCCGTTTTCTCTTATCTTAGTTGCGCCATAAGGGGAGCCCATGGGGTAAACACGTAGCTTTTTCCTGAGTTATTAATTACGTGATCGTTCATGTTTAATTATCGTGAATTTTAATGTCGTGTTCGTAATACATTTATAATGTAAATACATGTTAACTATTATCGTGACACGTGACTTATATTATAAATAGAAAGTTTTTAATTTATCGTATTTTCGTGTGTTACTGTTCATGTGCACTGTTCATAGTATTTTAATACGAGTTTTACAACATCGTTGATGAAGTTAAACCTTAACTGATATTTATTAAGAATGCCCATCAATATGGTACTTCCTTCTTTTAACTTTAACCTTCTTTGAGCATTTTCTACATTAGTTATAGGAGCTAACACTTTTGAAGTAGCATCACCTTGTCCAGTTGACATATTTGGTGGAGCATTGCCATTCTCTACTATTTCTCACATTTGGTAATCTATTATCTATATGTATTGCTTTGTTTTCATCTTCTATATCTCAAACTCACCAATTTTAAGCATGGCAATTATGGATGCAGCCACCATGTGTGTAGAATCTTGATCTATATTATCTTTTTTTTAAGCTTCTTAACAAGCTCTGATACTTCTTGTTGATCTGATTTTAAAGATCGGATTCTCTTAACTTGTAAAGGTTAGTTAGCTTAGATAAATTTAAAACAACTTATAGTAAAAACTTTGTTTGAATATAATAAAGTTTATGCGGAATCTAAACTTTAATATTAAAAAGAACTTGTACGAATAAATGAAACAGTAAACACACAATTTATCAATAAGCCTCAATATTATTAATGTAAATCATATGGACACTCTTAATATATGTCAGGGTCCTGTGTGTAACAGATTTTGTAGGAAGATTACGTAAAAGAATTAACATTTTTGAAACATAAATCAATTTACTGAAACATAAAAGCCCATCCATTAAACTAATGAATTTTTTTTATTAAAAATTGAATACCAATGTTAGAATAAAAATCTAACTCCTCATTTTTTTTTTTTTTGAAGTTTAAGCCCATATAAAAGTGCGTACGTCAAAGGTTTAAGCTTACATACACTTTGCATTAGCAATTTAGATTAAAATGATAAGTACTGTATTATTAAAAGATATCGATCGTATTTATGTCAAAATGTTGTAAAGTTAGCTAGCTTCATATACTAGTGTATCTTTTGTCATACGAGTACCCATGGAGCTGAGATAGTAGTGGTTGAGAGCATGTGAAAACCAAATAAATACTACGTACATCATTTAATACCAACAATGAGAGGTGTCAAAAAAAGTCGATTCGGCGCGAACTTGAACCGAATAAGTCTATTCGGTTCGGGTCTCTCGGATCCAAAAACTTATTTGTGTTGACCCGAGTTTTAAATAAATCAGATTCGGATTTATACTTTTTAGACTTGACCCGAATTTACCCGATCCAACTTGACCCGAACTCGACCAACCTGGCTTGACTCGACTAAAACTTTTAACATTGTAAATTTACTTATATAAGTCATCTTTTAGACTTTTTACTTATACTCGAGTTGAATCAAGCCCGCATTGACCTGACCCAAATTGACCCTATCCGAATGACCCGAATTCTAAATTAGGATGAGTTCGTGTATGAATTTTTTAGCCTCTACCCGAGTTGACTCAAACCCTACCCAAACCCTACCGGATCAACCGAATCACACCCCTACCAACAACTATGTAATGCGCAATCCTGGGAACGCAAACCATTCGAAGAGACCTCAATGTCGCCAATTGCTCTAAACGAGTTGGCTACTATCTCCCTCTATATATCTTCCACACCAAATAACCCTACAATTCACACTTACATCTTGGTTTTCAAAATACAGTGTGGAGAATACAAAGCCAAAGGCGTGTAGTTCAAACTGTAATGAGAGTAAAAGCCATTTTTGAGTCCACTATCTCTAGCACGGCATCTTGACCTATATCATATCAACCATGATGTGTAAATTAAGAAACATATACAGTTTTATGACTCGTGAATCAAAGGGCTTCGGATTGAATTAAGAGACAGATACAGGGAGTCAGGGAGGGGTGAACGAAAAGAAGAAATCGGCCTTAAAAGATTCAAAACGTTAATGGAGGAACTCAATCCGAAGACTTTGACATACTTAATTGGTGGAAGTTAAATAGGCCAAGTTTCCCGATCGTATGGCAAAAGGTTCAAACTATCTACAGTTGCATCCGAATCCGCCTTTAGCGCTAGTGGTTTTGGACTCATATAGTTACACCTGAGCTCCAAACATTGTAGAGGCTTTGGGTGCACACGGATTTGTGCATAAATAAAAAGATCACTATGATTACATCTTTTTAGCAGCAAGTTAAAATTAGTGATAAGCCCATATTAACATCCAGTTGTCCGATTTACAAGCCTTAAATCTACAAATCATGGGATATAACCACAGCCATGCTTCTATTTATTTCCGCACCTTAAGGTCCAAAGTACCTAAGATCTCTCCAAGAATACATTAGAAAATCTAAAAAGATGACAAGGTTGCTAAAGGTAAACTCATACATAAACTTAACACGGCGTGAGTACTTGTGTATTGATTTGCTTATGGATTTTTTGCTGTCACGCATTCCTCAGCAACTTGCAACACACTTCTGTATACTTGATTAAACCACTGAAATGTATCTGTACCAGACCGGCTGCAGATACATAGAACATCAGCAGCTGCTGTTTAGTTTGCTGAGAGTTGCAACTCAAACGAACGTTACTGATATGTATTCGCTACTTGAAAAGATTGCACTTGATTCATCCCGTAATGACAAGGATTTTGCCTACTGCTATGGTTCTTTATGTCTACTACAAAACCATTGCTATGGATTTTGTCATAGATTTGTCTAGTGCTATGGAAACATAGTCCCATTTTCAAACTGGAGTAATTAAGTAAAATTTCATGGTAAGTTGCTAACACACATATCCCAAAGTTAATTTTCAGTCACTCGGTTCAGTTCTAACAAAAACCATATACACCAGATTAATATACTGAAGCCAAAGTAGGCATTTCGAATCAGTTTCGGTTTACAACAGTGTTGCCAAAATCAGTCTAGGCGGCCAATAAATCAGTGCCTAAGCGCTAGACCCAGACTAAGCGACCCAAGCGCCCGGATTTTCAATACACCAAACCGATTAATCGGATACAAATCGGGTTTAAATCAGCCCAAACAAACAGACAATAATCATCTAAATCAACCAAACAGGCATATAGTTTCAAAGTTTCATTATTTCACATGTAAACACTCCAGTCCAATTAATCCCCGCCTAACCAATAAATCTCTAGGCGATACCCACTAACTAACATCCATACCTAGTAGAATTATCATGAATGAAACTAGTTTTTTACCATAAACTTGGAAATATATATACCAAATATGAACAAATATTCTAAAATCAATACAACCAATTATCAAACAGAAGTAATAACTAACGAATTAACGATGATGTGAAAGTATTTTATTTGCCACAAAGCCATCTTGAACTTTATTATTCTTATCAACAAAGATGTGTTAATTAAGAAACATACGCATTTCTATGACTCATGGAACACACTCGGACACTTCAACTCTTTTAAAATTAAAGTTAAATTTAATCTTAAACCAGTCAAGCATATCGAGTGTAACCCACAAGTCATAAAAAATATAAAATGCGTAAGTTGCTTAACTTACCCATCTTTGTTATCCATTGCTTGCTACTTTACGGTTTCTTCCTTTTCATTATATTTCGGCAGACAATATAATATAGGGTAAAAGTTATAAAATACCATTTTACTTATTGATTTGTGCCGACTTTAAACACTTACTATTTAATCTCGTGACTTTACCATTCTACTTTCAAAATCGTTTTAAAGTTACCAATATGGTAACTTGTTACCGACAGCGTGGCACGGTCATTTCCACCTCATTATTTAGTTTTGTTTTAATACGTCCAGGTCTGATTTCCACTATGTATACATGGTGACTTTGGATAGTTTGACTAAAATACCCTTTGCTTTCTTCTCTCCTTCAATTTTCTGATAATCATTTTTAATTAATTTATTTATCATATATATATATAAATAAAGCCTAGATCTTTATCAGAAAAAAAACCCAGATCCAACAATAAAAGGTCAAGATCTGATATAGTGGAAACCACCACCACCACCACAACGCAACCAACGCCATGGCGAAATCGTTACCATGCAACCACCATCACGCAACGACTACACAACGACTTCAAAACCCATTAACAAACCTTTGATCAGTATTCAAAAAAATTTATCAACAATTTTGGTTCCCTTTTATAATTAACATCTTACAAATACTCGTATGCCTTAATGTTTGCGGATTCGGTTGTGCTTACAAGATAGAAAGGGAACCAACATATGAAGATGTGATTTGGTTTTGGATCAACATGTGGTTCGTTAATGTCCATATTTCAGAATCATCTTCCTCGTCTGCAATGCCACCACCATCATTTTCATCAGCGGGCTCTTTTCCATCAATATTTTTATCAATTTAGTCGGCTGTTGCGGGCCCAAGTGCTTGAGCCGATCCCTTTTCTTTCCCACAATTAAACCTGAATTCATCTGCATCAACATCTTCATCCATTAATTCTTCCACAAGGACGTCTTTCTTTTCTTCCAAATCAACCGAGACTTTTGCTCGTTCTTTCCAACACATCACCAAAACTTCAAAACGGGTTGCGCTCGTTTTTTTAGAGATGATGGGTCAATCGTTTAGTTTCCCACCTTTTGATGAATTAGCTATGCTAGTTTCATTCTCTAATGAGTTAGGTAACACTTTTATAGGAGCCAGTTCACTTTGCACATCATCGAGGGTAGTTATTTAGTATTAGAGATAATGATTTTTGGATGAGGGCATTTATTTAAGTTTAGATATATAACTACTGGGGGAGGAGAGTATTATTTATTTAGGTTTAGGATTGTGGATCCACTTAGGATATAATAACTGATTTTTGATTTTTTTAATAATAAATTTAATGACGTGTAAAAATAAACGGTAATAATGGTAATATTATTACAAAACAAACAAGTACAATGGTAAAGTCCCGAGATTAAATAGTAAGTGTTTAAATTCGACACAAATCAATAAGTAACATGATATTTTATAACTTTTACCCTATAATATATCTTGTTCTTTATATAGGTGATGCAATTTAGGGTTTCTTTCTATTGGATGATGGGCTTTTTCATGACCTAATACTTTTGCCCAATACAAATTTTCTATGTTCCCATACAGTATTAAAAGCTTCTTTCAATAGCCCATTTTCACTTAGAGGTGCCAAAAAACTCAAATAAATCAAAAACCGAACCCGAACCAAACTTTAAACAATTGAATCGAACGGAATTTGAGAAAACCGAACCAAACTGAATTACAAATTTGGCATAAAAAAGACATATCTATAATTATTTTTATTTTCGAAATATCTATATAGTTTATTTAAGAAAAAAAAAGTATTTCAACGGGCTCTTCAACGATTTTATACGTGGAGCAATTAATGGCTTAAGCCATAGCCTTCACGCGACCTCGATGGCGCCAAACACCACACCACAGCTCGCGTTATAGCCTCTGGCGCCGTACCCACTAGCCCAAAATGATAGGTATAACGCGAGCCTATGGCGCGAGACTGCACCCTGGCTCACGTTATAGCTCACGTTATAGGCATAAATTAATTTTTATTTATTTATTTTTTAAATTTAAATATAACGGCTAGTGACTGTTTTTTTCAAAAAAGTCAAAAAATTTGGCGAAATAATGCAACAACAAATACAAGCGGATCGGGAAAAATTGGATCATGAGATGAGCGAAAGACTTGCATTTCTTGATCTATAAAAAAGAAACGAGGCTTTGAAGATTCTTGGAGTGGACACTACGGGATGGGCTCAAAAGGACCTCGATGAAGTCGAAAAATTGAAGGAAGAAACCCGTAAAAAATATTTCGGCTTGTATTTTTTTTAGTTCGCAAGTTTTTTTTCGATTTTGTTTCTTTTGTCTTTATTTATTTGTAATGTTTTTATTTATTTGTAATGTTTTTTAATTAATGAAAATTTAATTTTTATAAATTAATTTGTTAAAAGAAAATATGGTGGATCTCTATAACACCAGAAATCTGGTGTTAACGATACCGCCTGAATTCTGGTGTTATAAAATTATGGTATTATGAAGTGGATTACTGACGTACCACTCATTTTTTCTATAACATCAAAATTCTGGTGTTAACCGTACCCTGAGCTCTAACTATGATGTATATGGTTTAGGTTGTCATTAGAATCGAGATCATCTCTTAAATATTGTCCTTGTTTTTTCTAAGTTCATGTTGAAGTAAATAACATCCTTTTCCGAAATAAAAAAGACCTCAGAAAATGAAACCCAAGTTAACCCATTAGGTTATACTCATTTAAGAACACAGGAATAGAAAAAAGAGGTCACAAAAGTCATGTGATTCACATAAAAAAAGTGTACCGTAAATTCTTAAAAACATTTAAAATTTTTTCAAATAATTTGCTCATTCGAGAACTATTTTATAATATAGTTTATAAAAAATATCAACAGATGACCTGGACTTTTTGACTTTGATCCTTACATCAACATCATGATATAGCTTTTTAAAGACCAACGTGTCTAGTTCCATTAATAAGTGCAAAATCTACTCGTGAGAAGTCACAAAATACTAGCAACCATATCTCCTTAATAAAGTATCAACCAAACACTTCAAGACACATAAATCCTTTCACCTTTAATTTATCACACATACATATCTACCGCCATTAAAACACCGCCAGTAAAATAATAGCATCTAAGTATTGAATCTCATTCTTAAAAGATCAAACAAATAACATGAATACCAAGATTATCACACAATCAACCACCCATTTATCATATTTATTTAAAGATCCAAGTACAAAACGGAAAAGAAAGAATTAGTCCTCAAAAGAGTGCTAATCATACGAATACAAAAGGAATATTGAGATCGTCCCAACTAGGTTGATCTGATCTCCCTCACATACAATAGATCACTCAATCACACACTATACAAGATGAAAGTATCAAACTCCCACGTCAAGCTTCATAGTCTTGATGAGAGAGAAAGAAGAGAAAGCGTCACTCAAACGGCGGTGTGTATTGTAGAAGTGATAACCTTAGCTTTGTGAGAAAGCTAGGGTGATATACTCGAGTCTCCAACGGTTCCAAAAAAGCCCACCAAACATTGAGAGCCCACCAAGAGAAAGAGAAAAGCCTGAAAGTAATACCAAGGCCAACAACATAACCTGAGATAACAAAGAGAAACATAACACAAATAATAATATGGGAAGATTGCCAAAACAACACCCTTCCTCAATCTGACACATGAGAGAGCACTATATTATCAGTCAAGCATGTTCACAAGCCTCAACTGTTTACATAGTTTCAAGTATTGGTTAATACAATGGGCTTTGGTAAAGATGTCAACAGTTTGATCAAGTGAGGCAACTTTGACAGTGTTAATCACACCATCATGAACCTTTTCTCTCACCAAGTGAACATCAACCTCAAAATGTTTGGTTCTTTCATGAAAAACAGGGTTGGCAGCAACCTGAATAGCAGAGCTACTATCACTATAAGGTTCACTGGAAATAAGTTTTTAATCCTAAGATCACTAAGTAAAATTATGATCCATATTACCTCACATGTTGCGCGAGCCATACATCTATATTCAGCCTCAACTGATGATTTAGATATTATGGGTTGCTTCTTTCTCTTCCAAGAGACAAGAGAACTTCCAAGAAAAACACAGTATCCTGATACAGATTTTCAGGTTTTAAGGCCTTTTGCCCAATCAACATCAATAAAGCAAGATATCTTTAAGGAACTATCTTTATAGAACTGAATACCAGTCCTAGGAGAGTTTTTAAGATATCTAATAACTCTTAATGCAACCTTAAGATGAGATTGAAGAGGGGCATGCATGTGTTGACTAAGACAATGAACATCATAAGATATATCAAGCCTGGTGTGAGTAAGGTAAATAAGTCTTCCAAGTAATCTTTGATACTCAAAAACATTTAAGAGTAATTTATCATTATCACTTTCATCAACAGCCAAAACACAATTTTCAAACAAAGGTGTAGCTGTTGGTTTAGCAGCAAGCAAACCAAACTCATGAATAAGCTCAAGACAATATTTCCTTTGGGTCATGCATATTCCATTAGCATTTTCAAGAACCTCACTACCTAAGAAATACTTCATTATGCCAAGGTTTTTAATCATGAACTTGGTTTTTAGAAAACTTTTAAATGATTCAATTTCCTCAATGCAATTGCCAGTAATGATAAAGTCATTAGCATAAACAATAAGAGCAATAAACATATTCCCATTCTGTTTAATGTAGAGAGAGTAATCAAACTTACTTTGGATAAAGCCATGCTCAACCAAGACATTGGTTAGCTTGGCATTCTATTGCCTTGGGGCTTGCTTAAGACCATACAATGCCTTATTAAGCTTACAGACCTTACTTTTATCTTTGCAATTAAAACCCAAAGGCAAAGTCATATAAATGTCCTCATCAAGATCACCATACAATCAAGAGGAACTATCTATGCTGCCGCCATTCTTGTCCTATTCAGAGGCGGAGCGAGACTATAAAGTCATCAGGTGCACAAATTTTTTAATATGATCATCTATATACTACATAATTTTAGGATCGGGATCATTTTGGAAAAATTAATATTTTTAGTAAATATATACATTACACGACCAAATTCCATCGGGTTTTCGTGCATCCCCGGGAACCCCTAGCTCCGCCCTTGTCCTATCGTACCTTTAACATCCTAGTGAGTTAAAGGTATATGATGTGAGATTGGGCCATGTTAGCGTTATTGTTTGCTTAAATATTTTGATTGTCACAATATATCCATTTTTTAGAAGGTAGAAGGCGTGTTTTTATTAGCGAGTATTACATAAATCCGGAATTTTTTTGATACCATAAAGTAAAAACAGACCTATTATTACAGGGCAACACAAACTAAAAAGACACAATTGATTAACTTAGACTTAATCTCAGAAAGCTAAAAGACACAAATTAAAGAGACATAAGCAACTGACTTAGACTTTATCCTAGAAAACTAGAAGACTACTAACTAATTATTTGAATCATTAATCATTCAACAAAACATAAACATTGTTTAACATGGCTTTGCTTCGTATCAACAAACCGGGTCTACCGAGTGCCATTACCTTCAAAAGTGAGTTTCAGTGAGTTGTAGTGAGTTTGTTAAAAAAACTGATGTGTCGCTGACGTGGAGGTGGGTGACTTTGGTGCCACTCCCTGTAGCCTAAATATGATATACCACTAGGCATAATACACATGTTTCCATAGCGTACCTTGTGACAATCAAAAGGAATTATCTATGCCGCCGCTATTCTTGTCTTATCTAGAAGCGGAGCCAGACTATAAAGTAATCCGGTGCACAAAGTTTTTAATATGATCATCTATATATTACATAATTTTAGGACCAGGTTCATTTTTAAAAAATAGATATTCTTAGCAAATATATACATTACACGACCAAATTCCATCGGATTTCCATGCATCCTCGGGAACCCCCTAGCTTCGCCCCTGGTCCTATCATACCTTTAACATCCTAGTGAGTTAAAGGTATATGATGTGAGATTGAGCCATGTCAGCGTTATTGTTTGCTTAAATATTTTGATTGTCACAATATATCCACTTTTTAGAAGGCAGAAGGCGTGTTTTTTTAGCGAGTATTACATAAATCTGATTTTTTTATACCATAAAGTAAAAACAGGCCTATATAAGGCAACACAAACTAAAAAGACACAACTGATTAACTTAAACTTGATCTTAGAAAGCTAAAAGACACAAATTAAATAGACATAAGTAACTAACTTAGACTTTATCCTAGAAAACTAGAAGACTACTAACTTATTATTTGAATCATTTAATCATTCAAAAAGACACAAACATTGTTTAACATGAACCCAAACTGCACGTGCTAGGGGGGGGGGGGTCAAACCATTGGTTAATGTCGGCGGACTGCTGTTTTGATCCGCGACAAGTGGACGATCAACTCTCTTGTCCACCCATTGATTGGTTGCAATGCAGTACGCGTAAGCGTAATTTCTCGAATAGACAGTGAATCCATCCAATTCCACTTCCTTGGTTTGAAAGGAGACAAACATATAGCCATCGATAACCCTACAAAACATTGTTAGTATGCTTGTTGGCACATCCATTAACAAATTATAGCGCATCCGAGTAACAAGATAAGTATTAAGCCCAATGGTAGTACAGTGGTGTAGCTCAACCTCTTCGATATTCTCTAACGAACCTCCAAGTGACACACTCCATCGAGAAAGAATCCACCCACCAAAGAAACATTCAGCTCTCTTATAAACATCATGCTCGTCAAAAGACTCATCTAGCAACCATTCACGCTTGTAAAATGGGTTATCTTTCCCATCCACATTCTTAAAAAAGATTGTGGTTTTTTTTAACTAAATTTGTATTTATGTTTTGGAATATGCAAGTGATTATATAAATGGGAGGATGATGCTATTTATAGTGGGAAAAGATTGTAAAATATCCATGTAGTAGTTTATGATTGGTAGGTTTTATGTCACACGGATTGAGAATGGGACAAATACTATATAGCATAAGAATAACTAAACATCCATGATAAATAAATGATATAACTTCAGTGTGTGACGACACTAACTTGTTTCATATATTCAAAATTTAAGTTATCCAGTATTGAAGTATCCTTAAATTTCGGATATCCGAAATTTCAATATAGATATGAACAAATTAGTTATACCCATTATTTTAGTTTAGATTTTCAATTAGATAACCAAAACTTTGGATATATGTTTATAGTTCACATATCCATAAATTCAATTTTATGTTAGACCTATTATGCTACGGTTTTTCTGGGTTTTTCGGTTTTGTTGCTCTCTCTTAGTTTTGATTTGATGGTAAATAATTTTTGTATGTGTAACATATATGTAAATTAAGTAATATTAGGGTGACACAAATTTTTTTATCGTGTGCATCAGTCATGGTTGAAATACAAAGTGAACACTTATATTCAAACAAAGTAAAATCAGAAGATAAACATTTACTTTGAAACGAGAAGATTAAAGGCTAATATAAATAACACCTCTTACTATATCATCTTTTGATTTTATCACGATTCTAGAAATAACTCTCAACCGGCCTATATTTAATCCTTTGCATGGAGTGAAGTGTACGAGCTACTGAATGAACTTCTACTATTGACAACTTAAATTTGAACTGATTGTTATTTTAAAGTTTGTTTCAATGCACACTTTCAAAAGACTATTTCTTTTTAGCATGTCAGTTGCATTGGGTTGTTGAAACTTTCTCTTGTGTGTTGGTTACAAATTTACATTGTTGTTGTAGTAGTTTTACGTATGAAATACAAACCTTAAGTTTTTATGTTATCATGTGACCCTCAGAACATGCAACTCGAATCTATTGGAATAGGCACAGAAGCACACTATCCTCTTATCATATACTTTTATAGTACATGTTTTACATATGTCATTGGCCAGTAGTATCTCTATGAAGGTAAAATTGTCACTTAATTATTAAAAAGATGTACATAAACCTTCTATGTTAGTTGGGTTTAATATGCCTTTACCAAACCTTCTATGTTAGTTGACACTTGACAATTTTACCATCAATTTGTTGCCATTTCAGACTTGTGTAGAAAAAGACTCCATCTTCAACTTTTTTACCTTTTACATGTCAAAAAAATTGTGTAAAAAAGATAACTCATAAGGATTTATATTCATGAGCTGCCTAGTTCATAAGTTCATATGGTGGTAGTTGGATATGAATTTAATGAACATAAGAGAAGTTAGTATGTGTTGTTGAATCTCTTATAAAATCAAAAGCATATGTGTTGTTAAGTACATTAATGACACAACCTACCCATAACTTACCACCTTCACTTTATAAACAACACAACATCAAACAAGACAACCAACCATCTCTTCACTTTACATACAAATCCTCTCATCTTTAATTTACCTTCCTCTCAAGAGTAGTCACCATCTACCACCGCAGAACCACCGCAGACCCATAATATGTTAGCATCAAGTGTTCATCACACAACCTCTTCTACATGCCTAAAGCAATTTTTCAAACATAAGCATGTGCGAAACCCACACTGCACATGTTTAAACGTCTTTATATTCCAACTTTTATTTTACTACATAAACCTTCAAAAGTTCAAATCACTGGTGAAATAGGTGCTCTCGAAATTGTAACAAGGTAAATTTTCTCTCATATTATTGCTTTGTTTCTCACAAATGAACTCTCTTTTGAAATGTATGTGGAGTTGATGAGTGTTCTTAACGAGTGTTTGTCGTCAGCACTTATCTGCGGGTTGCAACATGATTTTAGATTCAGTTTTATAAATTATGGGCTATTTTTTAAATTTTTAACGGAAGAATATTTACCAAAATGTATACCGATTCTATTTTTGTGCTAAATTTATATATGATGAGATTAAAGCAAAATTTGAAACAAAAAATGTTTCACATGCATACAATGAACAAGAAGTTCCTTTAGAAACAAAGCTCGTGACTTCGATAAAGAAACTCCGAAACAAAACACACACTAACGTTGGATATATTACTTGGCAGGTATTGGTGTCCGGCCTTGGTGGTGGAAGTCGCAACGTTTGGACTACCAGATGACTCATCCTGTGGTTGACCCATCCACCACTTGCTATGCAGTATGAGTAGACGTAATTCATCGAATTCACATTGTGATGCAGATGCCTCATGGGCCTGCGTGCATGCCGCACGACCCTTCATATATTTCACTAATCACATAACCAGTTTGGCGTGGCCCGACACATCGCAACCACGGTTGTAGGAAGGAACGCTTGTAGAGGACACCATCTCGGAGTTCGAAGTGTTGTGACTTTCTTTTGACGTGCCGTGCCTTAATTTCGTCCTTAGGAAGGGTTTCATCAGTTAGATAGTTTATGATCGGGGTCATCCATGTAGGCCCCTCTTCATTGACTATGGTCGCTATCTTCCCTCATGTAATGGACTTCTCCTTAAGTATTCAACCAACACCTGTTTGGATAGATGGGCAAAACTTGTAGATGCGATCTTGCTAAGAGCATCTGCCTTCTTGTTCTCGCCTCTTGGCACCTGCTTGATAGAGAACTTACCAAAACTGGCGATGAGTGACTTGACTTTCTCCAGATATTGGATCATGTTTTCCTCCTTAGCTTCGTACCCCCTAGGATGTGATTCGCAACAAGCCGTGAGTCTACGTAGGCTTCAAGGTTGCGGACTCCTATCCTAGCAGCGATTTCTAAACCCGCAATCAATGCTTCATATTATGCCTCATTATTCGTGGCTGTAAACTCAAAACGCAAAGTATAGGTGAATTCTATGCCTTCCAGATTTGTGAGTATGAGGCCAGCTCCTGACCCGTCCGTGCAAGAAGATCCATCCGTGAATAAAACCCATGGTTCCGAGGGGATCTCTTCCTTTTGCACCACCGACTCATCCTCCTCCGGCTTCTCACTTGTGAAATCTGCCAAAACTTGGCCTTTGATGGTTGTCCTTGGTCTATAAGAGATGTTGTGTTCCCCCAGCAGGACGCTCTACTTCTGTAGTCTTCCTACTGCGTCTGGCTTACAGATCACCTGTTTTATCGGTTGGTCTATGACTACCACTATTGGGTGCGCCTGGAAGTACCGGCGTAACCTTTTTGCGGCATAAACCAATGATAAGACTAATTTCTCCATTGGTGAGTAATTCAGCTCTGGCCCTTGCAGCGCTCTGCTTATGAAGTAGACCGGAGTCTGGACTGAATCCCGATCAGTCATGAGAACTACGCTTATTGCTCCATATGTAGCGGATAAGTACATGATTAGTTCCTCCTTAGGCCGCGGGGCGACCAACATGGGAAGAGCCGCGAGGTGCTGCTTGAGCTGTCCAAATGCTTCCTCTGCCTCCCTTGTCCAGCAAAAGTATCCTTTCTTTAATCACTTCTTGAGTGTTTTGAATAAAGTAAGTGACTTTTCTACTGACTTTGATAGGAACCTATTGAGGCCGGCCAGCTTTCCATTAAGTGGCTGCACCTTTTTGAGTGTCCGAGGGGATGGAAGCTGTATCACGGCGTCCGTCTTCTCCGGACAAGGCTTGATGCCATTTGGATTAATCATGTACCCAAGGAACATTCCTTCGGTTGCTCCAAACGTGCATTTTTTGGGATTCAGTTTCATGTTGATTTTTCTCAATGTGTCGAATGTCTCTTGGACATCGCGGAGGAGTTCGTCCCCCGTATGGCATTTAATAACCAAGTCGTCTACATAGACTTCAAGGTTACGACCTATTTGCGAGTCGAAGGCTTTATCAACAAGTCGTTGACATGTGGCGCCTGCGTTCTTAAGTCTGAATGGAATTTTAGTGTAACAATATACGCCCTGACTGGTATGGAACGCTGTTTTTTCCTCGTCTTCCTCCGCCATCTAGATCTCATGGTATCCTTTATATGCGTCCAAGAAACATTTAAAAGAGTACCCACATAAGGATTCCACCTTCCAATCAATCTCTGGTAACAGATAGCAATCTTGTGGGCAAGCTTTGTTTAAGTCTGTGAAGTCCACACACATGCGCCAGCTTCCATCGTGCTTCTTGACCATGATTATTTTAGAAAGCCACTCATGGTAGTAGACCTCGCGCATAATTCATGCATCTACTAGCTTTCGTACCTCGTCCAGTATTACCTGGCTGCGCTCTGGTGCTTGGCCGCGCTTCTTTTGTTTAAAAGGTGGATATCCAGGGCGGATTTGAAGCTTATGTTCTGCTATCGAACGCGGCAGCCCGTCATATGCTTCGGCTCCCATGCGAATATATAAAGGTTTGCTTTTAGGAGAGAGCACATGGCCTTTTTCCCTTTTTCGGAGAGCGTTCCCCCGATATCTACTTCTTGTTCCGGATATTCGGGTTGGATTACCACCTTCCAGTTGGGGGGTGGTGATCCGCCCTTTATAGGAACTAGCTGGATTGGTGTAGTCATGGCGTGACATTCGGATGCCGGTGTGACGGAATTGTTAATAGTGACAATTCCCCCCTCAACCGGAAACTTAAGCATGCCATGTGCCGTGGACGGGACTGCCCGTATAGCTAGGATACATGGTCTTCCAATAATACCATTGTACGCAGAATGTGAACGTATCACCATGAAGTTCATCCACGCCGTGGTGGAATGCTCTTTATCTCTAATGGTTACCAGTAGACGCAGTTGTCCTATTGGCCAGATAGTGTCTCCACTGAAGCCAATGAGCGGCGACGTGGCCGGTATTAGTTGGCTTTTGATTTCTGGTCGTAGATGTACGAAGCAATGTTCGTAGAGTACTTCTGCCGATGACACTCCATCCACATACATACGACGAACGTTATGGGTTCTAATGCTTACCTCGATCGTGAGAGGTGCATCAACCACGTTGCTCGCCGTGATAGGAGGGAACGAGATTTCCTTGCCACGTGAAAATTTTTGACTGACTTTCTGCTTCGTGCGGCGCTGCCATGATTGAATCATATATATGGTTGTAGGCTTGTCCTTTCGGGAATCCTTTTTGTCATAATTTTTGTTATCCTTCCCATCCTTCCAATCCTTAACCAGGTGTTTGAGCTTGCCTGATTTAATCAGTGACTCTATATGATTTTTGAGCTGGATGCACTCCTCCGTGCCGTGACCCTTGTCATTATGGAACTCGCAGAAGCGAGTGCCTTGACGGCGATCAACTGGAGTTGACATCGGAGGAGGTCTTGGAAAATTTGCTCCTTCTGTTAGCAAGATATCCTGATAAGTCATCTTTAGAGGGGTGAACTTGTCATCCGACCGTCCTCCTTTTTCCTGGTTTTTGTAATCCAGACTCCTCCCATTTCCAGAGTTACTTTGGCCGCCTGATTGCCTTCTAGGCTGATCGTTTGACCGGTATCCGTGGTTCCCTTTTGTAGGGTAAGCCGCAGCAACCGTGGTTTCCCCCTCTACAAAATTTCGAACCCTTTCCATGAGTTCGTCAAACTTCTACCGGCGTTTATCATTAAGGCACCTGATTAGCTCCTTGTCTGTTATGGCGTGCATGTAATCAGAAATTTTGAGAACTTCTGGACACGCTTTGGTACGCGTACACTCGTCATTGAAACGCTCTGTGAAGTCTCCGGGTGTCACACCCCACCATGGCGGAATATGGGGCGCGACGTATGGATATCATCACAACAACAGCGTGTCTATAGAGAGAACTAAATGAAACTGAAATATCATAGATGGCGACACAAATGTCGTGACAATATCTCAACAATGCAGACGTCTAGGTAAGTAGGTAACAGGCCTACCTCTTACCAAAGACATACAAATAAACAAACATCAAACATATAGGTACCACAACGTTCACTTAATCAAAACACAAAATAAAATCTAAGAGGAAAGGGATTCCTCCGAATGCAATCCTAGCAGCCTCTATACTCTAGCCACTTCTAACATCATCTTGCACAACTACCTCACCTGAAAATGACACTAAAATCTGTCAACATAAAGTTGGTGAGAACATAGGTTTAAGTTATCTAGAACATCATAAGAAACCTTGACATCCGCTGTAAATAAGTTGAAGAAAAACAATTTATAGTAATGGACCATAATGTGATAATCATGCTACATGCATCCACAACAAAACTCAAGCCAAGTACCAATCACATCTACAATTCACAAAGCACATTATAACAATCAAGAAGTATCCCGTCACACGCACAAGAACACACACCACACTATCCGGATCTTTCCCACACCACCTGTGGAAGATGAACTATATCCCCGTCGAGATATCTTGCCTCCGAAGAGACGATGCACAAGTACTCAGGACGGATCGTGCCCCACGCTCCACACACATCACAACTGGTCCCATAGACGCCCATACATCTATGTACCAAAGCCAATCACAATCCAAACAAGATTCAAATAGCAGAACACGTACCAAAGCACATATGAGAACACATAAGCACGCAAGTCACACAATAACACATTTATGTCCACACATTTTATAACATAGTACTAAATCATGTTAAAGAACATTTCAAGTGTCATCTCCATCCCATACTGGAAAAAAAAACATTTAAAAACGTAGTAAAATGGGACTATGAACTCACCTGATTGCTCCTTCACAAGTCCTTGCTCTAGCCCCAAGCTAATAATCCAAAAACACATAAATCAATACATGAACCAACCTCTAAAATGGTTCATCAACCTATGATGGACATCTAACCTCCTCTCATATAAATACCCCATTTATAACTCTAAACACCCCATTACCCTTCCCTAACAAGTCCTTAACATGGTTAAGTTTAATAGCTATCCCGTTCACAATTTTACACAAAACAGTCCCAGTTTTAGGTCTCAAAACTTTAAGTCAAACGTCCACTTAAACATACCCATGGTTTCTGTAAAAGGAATATTCATACCCTTACATATGTTGGCTAACACCTCCCACTTGCCCTAACCTTAAAGCTACTGTTAAGGCCCTGATATATATATATATATATATACTTTTGTCATTCCAGTTTCTTGATTTTAAACGTATGAAAAGTTCATTAACATTAGAGGGTCTTACCCTAAACCACAATCTTAGCCCAAGTTCAGATCCTTATTACAATATATAAACCATCTCTCATGTTCATGATAAGATCCCAATGCAACCCTAAGTATCCCAAACAACCCAAAACTTAAAAAGAAAACAGGCTGAATTTAAAACTGTTTTGACCTCCGACTGTTGTAACCTATTTTTGACCCCCTTCCCAACCTCCAATTTAGTTCTAGTTTCTTGCATTGGAAAGCCACTTCAAATACCTTTTCAGGGGTATGTGGATCGTAAGATAAGAGTTTGTAGAACTCCCAATATGATCAAAACAATTGACTCAAAAATCTGCCCAGTTTTTAAAAACGGGTTTAACAAAATCAACCACATTAATTAACCCTAATTCCTCTAATTACAAGCCCTAACCCATGTAATCATTATATTATGATTATTACAACATTAATTTACTGTTTATATATAAACCCTAACCCTTAATCCATCATAAGAATGATTAATTAAACATAAAAACAATTAATAAGAAAAGGGTTATGAAGATTTTACCTTTTATTTAATGGAAAATGAAGAAAACCTAATTTTTATGAAGAACCCTAATTCTCCTCTTCTTTTAGTCAACTATAACTCCAGGGAATAAAAGAAAATTCGTTTGGTTTAGTGTTTGGGGTTCCTTATATAGCCAAAACAATCCTTGTCCAACCCAATTACCACTTACCATAAATCTTTTCCTTTTTCCTTTTTTTTCTCTTCTAAACCGACCCAAACACCCCTAATTTCGTTTTTTTCTTTATTTTTTTTCTTTTTATTGTTAATTAATATCTTATTAATATTACCTTAATTTACCTTAATTTATTTCAGCTCCTAAAACTCCCAAAACCTCAAAACCGTAAAACTAGTCAAATTTACGCGTTTTACCGTAAAAGACGTAAAATATACACTTTTTTAAAAAAATCTCAAATTCTTAAATAAACTTTATAACTAAGTCCTAAATGACTTAAAACCATCCCGAAAAATATTCTTTTGGATAATTACCT
This sequence comes from Glebionis coronaria, assembly GCA_025667525.1. Taxonomy (NCBI): domain Eukaryota; kingdom Viridiplantae; phylum Streptophyta; class Magnoliopsida; order Asterales; family Asteraceae; genus Glebionis; species Glebionis coronaria. Next base: position 679,851 of record JANFOE010000060.1, read on the forward strand.
CACCCGAGACCTCTAAACGCTAAACCGTAAATCCAAAAAAAAAAAATACTATTACTATAATACTTATACGTATACGTAAACACCACAATATCACCATTTTCATTTCATAGTCACCACTTGTGAGCTCATGAACATGAAATAACCGTTCCTCGATTTACTTATGAGTACTCTATACTCATAAACGATAACCACACCAACCTCGTTCACACAAAATAAACACGTAAACACACAATTCAAGTAAGCACACATAAAATAACCTAAAAGTAAGACCAAGTGACAAACCCAAAACCTAGGGTTGTCACATCACTCCCTCCTAATAGAAATCTCGTCCCGAGATTTACTCCCAAACTCAAACTTATTCTCAGCAAACAAACGAGGATACATATCCTTGATAAAACCTTCACGTTCAAACGTGAACTCAGTTTACACGAAAATAATCTCAACCAACAACACATGAGCCTTAACCGTCCGCGAGGAAACTTATCAAAACTATAAATCAAAACTCATCAAAATATAACCACGTATAATAAGGTCTAAAGAACTCTCAAATTCCTTCCCAACTCATTTCTATGTTAACCCTCCAAGTGTTCATTACCGAAATATACCCAAAACACGAGTTTAAACCATGTTGTCCGAAAATTAACCTTGAACTCAACACTTTTACAATTAATTCGACCAAGCTACTGACTTCCAATTATGAAACTTTCTGAATATTTGAAAAGTATGTTCCGAGTGCATAATTTTAGGCTTTTGAATCACCCAAAAACCTTTAAAAACGAATAAGTTATGACCAAAACGATTTTTCTCAAAATCTGCCTAGGCATTAGCGACAGTTTCTGACAGTTAGCGACATATTTTGACAGTTTAACGACAGTTTCTGCCTACTCCGATTTATACCAAAAAAACGATTTTTAAACCCTAAAAAAACCCGTTATTAATTACAAAATTCAAGGTCTAATTTATTTTAATTCTAGAAAATTTAAACTCTCACCCATCATATGATTAATACATGATTTAACATATTTAAGTTAATAAGAACAAGAATTCTAACTAAAGAACAATAACTTTAGGTGATCAAAACCAAAATATTTTAGAATAAAAAGGCCATGCTATATGTTAAAAAAAAGATTATATTCCACCTTATTTCAAACACGTTTTCGACACTTCCATATTTCATCGACTACCAACAACTATATTTTTTTTTCAATTTGCAAGTTCTATATTTTTTTTTACCATGTATAACTCGAAACAAAAGACATCGTTACCCCAAAAAGAAATCTCCACCATCTCAAAATCCTTCACGCCAAAAGTACCGTACAAACAAACACGTGAAATGAGGACCCGAGAAATGCGCTACTACAGAAGTTGAACATCTCAAAGAGAAACGAGCTAGCAACCATCCCAAGAATACAACCGGTAAGTAGAAAATAATTTTACATACATAGGCATAAGCGTACATACACTCAAATCCATCCAACATATACTATACAAGCATGTATTAACTCTCTTTCATGCAATCATACTTGAAAGTCCAGTGGTGTTGTGGCACATATATAATTATGTAGGCCTCCATAATTATACATGTTCCCTTTCACTAATGTACTCCCTCCTATGTTGACACTTATAAGAAATTAATACTACACATAACACATAATCCAACAACTCACAAGCACATAACCACACAAGATAAGATCCAAAACCCCATGTATTAAAATAACATAGTCAATGCACGAAACACATAAACTCGTAGTCCAGCTGAACCAGCGTAGACAAAATTCAAAATGTATAAAGAACATGAAAACATAATTAAACGAAATCCAACAATGACTAGCGTATACGACCATGGTTCCACCCGCACTAATCAAAACTCGTAAAGAAAATAACATGTAGTTAAGTATGAACCATAGTAGTTCATAACCTAACAAATACTACAAAAATAATATTCTAACACATCAACTACTATAAAATGCACACATACTCCTATGACGCCTATATGCAGGGACCCTTAAGCTATAGACTAGGCTACACGACTAGGCAACCTAATTCTCTATAACCATTGTCTCTGATACCATTCTGTCACACCCCACCATGGCGGAATATGGGGCGCGACGTATGGATATCATCACAACAACAGCGTGTCTATAGAGAGAACTAAATGAAACTGAAATATCATAGATGGCGACACAAATGTCGTGACAATATCTCAACAATGCAGGCGTCTAGGTAAGTAGGTAACAGGCCTACCTCTTACCAAAGACATACAAATAAACAAACATCAAACATATAGGTACCACAACGTTCACTTAATCAAAACACAAAATAAAATCTAAGAGGAAAGGGATTCCTCCGAATGCAATCCTAGCAGCCTCTATACTCTAGCCACTTCTAACATCATCTTGCACAACTACCTCACCTAAAAATGACACTAAAATCTGTCAACATAAAGTTGGTGAGAACATAGGTTTAAGTTATCTAGAACATCATAAGAAACCTTGACATCCGCTGTAAATAAGTTGAAGAAAAACAATTTATAGTAATGGACCATAATGTGATAATCATGCTACATGCATCCACAACAAAACTCAAGCCAAGTACCAATCACATCTACAATTCACAAAGCACATTATAACAATCAAGAAGTATCCCGTCACACGCACAAGAACACACACCACACTATCCGGATCTTTCCCACACCACCTGTGGAAGATGAACTATATCCCCGTCGAGATATCTTGCCTCCGAAGAGACGATGCACAAGTACTCAGGACGGATCGTGCCCCACGCTCCACACACATCACAACTGGTCCCATAGACGCCCATACATCTATGTACCAAAGCCAATCACAATCCAAACAAGATTCAAATAGCAGAACACGTACCAAAGCACATATGAGAACACATAAGCACGCAAGTCACACAACAACACATTTATGTCCACACATTTTATAACATAGTACTAAATCATGTTAAAGAACATTTCAAGTGTCATCTCCATCCCATACTGGAAAAAAAAACATTTAAAAACGTAGTAAAATGGGACTATGAACTCACCTGATTGCTCCTTCACAAGTCCTTGCTCTAGCCCCAAGCTAATAATCCAAAAACACATAAATCAATACATGAACCAACCTCTAAAATGGTTCATCAACCTATGATGGACATCTAACCTCCTCTCATATAAATACCCCATTTATAACTCTAAACACCCCATTACCCTTCCCTAACAAGTCCTTAACATGGTTAAGTTTAATAGCTATCCCGTTCACAATTTTACACAAAACAGTCCCAGTTTTAGGTCTCAAAACTTTAAGTCAAACGTCCACTTAAACATACCCATGGTTTCTGTAAAAGGAATATTCATACCCTTACATATGTTGGCTAACACCTCCCACTTGCCCTAACCTTAAAGCTACTGTTAAGGCCCTGATATATATATATATATATATATATATATATACTTTTGTCATTCCAGTTTCCTGATTTTAAACGTATGAAAAGTTCATTAACATTAGAGGGTCTTACCCTAAACCACAATCTTAGCCCAAGTGCAGATCCTTATTACAATATATAAACCATCTCTCATATTCATGAGAAGATCCCAATGCAACCTTAAGTATCCCAAACAACCCAAAACTTAAAAAGAAAACAGGCTGAATTTAAAACTGTTTTGACCTCCGACTGTTGTAACCTATTTTTGACCCCCTTCCCAACCTCCAATTTAGTTCTAGTTTCTTGCATTGGAAAGCCACTTCAAATACCTTTTCAGGGGTATGTGGATCGTAAGATAAGAGTTTGTAGAACTCCCAATATGATCAAAACAATTGACTCAAAAATCTGCCCAGTTTTTAAAAACGGGTTTAACAAAATCAACCACATTAATTAACCCTAATTCCTCTAATTACAAGCCCTAACCTATGTAATCATTATATTATGATTATTACAACATTAATTTACTGTTTATATATAAACCCTAACCCTTAATCCATCATAAGAATGATTAATTAAACATAAAAACAATTAATAAGAAAAGGGTTATGAAGATTTTACCTTTTATTTAATGGAAGATGAAGAAAACCTAATTTTTATGAAGAACCCTAATTCTCCTCTTCTTTTAGTCAACTATAACTCCAGGGAATAAAAGAAAATTCGTTTGGTTTAGTGTTTGGGGTTCCTTATATAGCCAAAACAATCCTTGTCCAACCCAATTACCACTTACCATAAATCTTTTCCTTTTTCCTTTTTTTTCTCTTCTAAACCGACCCAAACACCCCTAATTTCGTTTTTTTCTTTATTTTTTTTCTTTTTATTGTTAATTAATATCTTATTAATATTACCTTAATTTACCTTAATTTATTTCAGCTCCTAAAACTCCCAAAACCTCAAAACCGTAAAACTAGTCAAATTTACGCGTTTTACCGTAAAAGACGTAAAATATACACTTTTTTAAAAAAATCTCAAATTCTTAAATAAACGTTATAACTAAGTCCTAAATGACTTAAAACCATCCCGAAAAATATTCTTTTGGATAATTACCTCACCCGAGACCTCTAAACGCTAAACCGTAAATCCAAAAAAAAATACTATTACTATAATACTTATACGTATACGTAAACACCACAATATCACCATTTTCATTTCATAGTCACCACTTGTGAGCTCATGAACATGAAATAACCGTTCCTCGATTTACTTATGAGTACTCTATACTCATAAACGATAACCACACCAACCTCGTTCACACAAAATAAACACGTAAACACACAATTCAAGTAAGCACACATAAAATAACCTAAAAGTAAGACCAAGTGACAAACCCAAAACCTAGGGTTGTCACACCGGGCCTCTGCTTGACGGTTGCCAATGAGACCGGATCCCTATTGTACTTCTTCCGCTGAGTGTAATTGTTTTTGAACGCGGTGTGTAGTTCGCCGAAGCTATCAATGCTCCGGTGAGGGAGCTTTTCAAACCAGTCGCGGGCATTGCCAATCAAGGTTGAATTAAACATCTGGCACCACATAGGCATCAACGATCGTTTAATTTAGCTTGTGTATCAAACAATTTTAGGTGATCGTCCGAATCACAAGATCTATCATAGGTTTTAACGCACGCTGGCATACGACGCTTCTTTTCCACAGAGTAGTTTCGTATCCGAAGAGTGAAGGCGTCCTCCCTGTCGTCGCACCACGGAAGGGAGAGATCTTCCTCCTCTTCATCACGATAGTAGGGATCACCGTAGCGTCCTTCATCGTCCGATGATGGTTGTGGGGAATACCTAAGTCGACGACGTCTGGGAGGATGGTCATCCGAATCAGACCCCGAAGGGTCATGAGGGGGGGGGGGTGCCCCACCTCTATGATGGGCACTTTTGTGAGAAGGAGCTTCCTTCCCACCAGAGTTTATCCTCCGCCACACACTTGTGCGGCGATTGTCCACGGGAGTTTCCAACACCGGGCATCTAGTGGAGCCGTCGGATCTATCCCCATCTTCCTGGGCTTCTTGCAATTCTTCCATGATGCGATCCCCTATGCGCTCGAACACATTCCATGGTCGAGGGTTTCCTTGAAGGAAGGCTGTTCATGAGCTCGCGTCTTCCTTCCCCTCTTCCGAGCTTGAGGGGGAGTACCGTGCGCGGAGCTTCTGAAGTTAAGTCTAGACTGGAGATTCCGTCCCAGATTTAACCTTGCCGAGATGCCTGACATGATTCTGTCAAAACTTTGCGTGAGTACGCGCTCGAGATCCTCGTCATCGAGTGAACCCCAACTTCTAATTTTATCTCGACCACTGGTGGCTTTTGCGGCTCCTTGGTAGGGGCCTTTGGTGCAGCTCCCGGATCGGGGTTATCCAAAGTGATGGTTGGCGGTAGGGTATTGACGGACGTGCCTACCCTACCGAGAGACTGAAACGTGTTTTGACTATTCGACCCTCCTGCTTGGCCCCCCTGAGGCTGGGCGGAGGTGATTACACCATCACCTGCGGACTTCCGATTCCCAGGATTTGTGCTCCTTGGGTTTCCCTGAAAGTGTCCCTTGGTCATTGGGAGAGATTGAGATTGAGAATGAGTTTAGTTTAGTGTATGGGTCTCACGGATGGCGCCAACTTGTTGATACAAAAGTTGGTTGATCCTTGCTTTACCCGAATTAGGCTTAATTTGGGTAGGCTGGGCTCTGGCTCTTGCACCAAGTGAATATCTTGTTGGGATCCTGCACACTAAAACAACACGCGTTAAGCTTAGCGTGGGCACGTGTCCCACGATTAGACTCCGGCGTGAGAGTAAGTAATCGATTAGGTTTAAGAATCGGCTGTGGGTTGAGAGTATAGAGAATGTGATACCTTTGTGGAACCCTTGGGGGTTTCTTATATAGGCGGTTAAACCCTAATGGGTTGTCACTGATCCTTTGGCCCCAAGCAAAGGATAAGCACCATAATTAGTTTGATTGTTATCTTCTAATTATGGTGAGTGTATATCCTATACTTTGAGGTAAATCCCAATCCTAATAAGATTGCGATTCTGTCTAACCCTACACCGGTCATGCTGGGCTGTGGTCCGCACACATTTATGCGACCACTGTTCATTTAAGCCCATAGGCTTAAATGACTTAACCCAACCCATCAGTGATGGGCCGGATGCGGGTAGTACCCGTGAGCTGGGTCCATGACCCAGTTGGGGACTATACGTCATCAATAAAGAAAGAGTCCCTATTTTTATCATTTGAGGTGTTCGTGAATGTGTGTTAGTTATCATTAGGTTGTTAAATCTTTGAAGGTCATAAGGTGTAGAAGTTTTATGTAATTTTTTTTTAATTTCTCTTCCACGCGGGTTTACAGATTTCCTCTTGGTATTGGTTTTTATAAGTGAATGCAAATCTCTAAGTTTTTATCGTATCATGTAACACGATAGATCCAACGAACTTAGAAATACGCAACTCGAACATACTCGCTTTTATATAGAGTGTGATTATCTGACCTTAAGCAAAAGTTTTTAAGTTGTACAAAGTCTGTCTTTATGTATAAGTTGCCAATATTTGTGTTGTGTAGCAGGGATATGTTTTATGTTTTATTTTGAGCATATGTAAAAACATTTTGAGCATGTTAGAAAACGTCAAGATATGTGTTATGCTATATCTTCTTGTACCGATTAACTTTGATGGACTCGTTTTCAAGACCAAGATAGTATAAATGTGGACCAGGCTAGCCCAACTCATGGCGAGACCATGGTGCATGGTCAAGCCCAAAGAATATTCTCAGTGCTTTTCGCTATTTACTTGCAGCACAGATCCATTAAGCTATTTTCTTAACCATCAAACTTGATATTGATAGTTCCTATTACTAATTTACTATACAAGTAACGATGGAGACTTTATAATGAAGACAAGTTATGCCAAAAATGACTATCTATAATGCCGATAATTTTGATAATCGACCGTGCATATCTTTCAAGCAAAATCTTCTTCACTCAAATCACGCATAGCTTTGCTAATGTAATTCGATAATCAAATATTTTGGAAATAAATAAATCAATATAGCAAACTAAAGCTACGTGAAAAGTTTAAGTTTTCAATCAATAACTACTTTCGTTCCTTCTTTCAAGTTCATCTTACACATAAGTATAGTTGATCACGGGTGCTATCATATCGTTTGAAGCAATCGAAGATGGTTAACTTGTAAGGTTTTGGTTGATCAAGTTTCACATTATTCTAACAAGTAATGAAGGGGTGGTAAGTGTTTCAACTAGCATAACGCAACCTCACACAAAGTTCATAGAAGTCGTTGATTAATTACTTGTATGTTTATGTCCAAGATGGATATATATTTTGATGCTTATGTGTTATTATTTTTTCTCAATTGGTTGTAGTTCTTTTCGTAAAAACTCTTTTTTATGAATCTAGGTTGCGACTTGATATTGCTAGCCGAGTAATTTGTTGGCGACTATTGATCATAATATGGAGTCATCGCAGGTGGACCTCCTTTACCAAAGCTTCTATGCTAGTTGACACTTGATATCTTTATCATCAACCTGTTTCCAATTCAGACTTGTGTAGAAAAAGACTCAATCTACAATTTTTTTACCTTTTACATGTCAAAATAGATTGTGTAGAAAAGATAACTGGTAAAAATTCATGTTCATGAGCTGCCTACTTCATAAGTTCATATCATGATGATTAGTTGATTATCAAAAAGCAAGTTTTAAAATAACTGGAATCAAGCTTAGTTAAAATTTACTTAGTATTCGAATCATAATATATATATCAGTAAGTGTGTTGAGCTCATGGCGAATATGCCAAACAAGCCGAAAAGAAGCTCAAGAATTACCAAAGCATCCCATTTTCACGAAAAAAGCTTGCGCCATAACAATAAGACATGCGAATCAAACTAACAGAAGTTTAGATGATTCAACTCCCGTGATGAGCTCATGGCGAATAGTGTTAAGATAGTATATTTGCAAGTTTTTGTTGTAAAAAATCCCACAAAATCCAATTTCTTAAAAGGTCATCCGTATGTAGCCTTATAATTGGAAATCTTACATAAAACTTATATCATGACTCACAAGACTCAAAACAAAACAACCAGAAATGCTCATCAACTGTGATCAGATCAAACAAATTATATCTTACCACCTCGGAATCTAAATTAAAAACAAACAACTATGTCTGTGGTCAAACGCAAGACGTGGTTTCGTTGTTTTTGGCAACCTTATATCATGAAATAACATAATAAGAGTGGTAACTATAGGTTGTTGATAGATACATTAACGACACACCCATAACCTGCCACCATCCCTTTATAAACAACACAACATCTTCCTCTCAAATTAAATCACACACATATCTACCACCATGGAACCACCCCAAGTAATATAATAGCATCAAGTATTGAATCTCATATCCAAGGTCCTTTAGTAGTTATGAGCCTCCGCTGATCATCTTCATCTACTATACGACGACGGTCATTGTTGAAGTAGATGAAGTGATTAGAGGAAGCTCATAACCATTAATTACGGAGTCAATCATGAAGAGCTATGTTCTTGGTAAGATGTACGTATGCCATTAACAGAATCTTGTGTTTGGCGTTGCTAGCTTGTAGTAGGGATATGTTTTCTGTTGCAATTTTTTAACAAGCTCATAATATAACTTATATTAAGAGCTTGTTCAAGAATCTTAAAAATTGAGTTTCTCATTTTCGTTTGTTTGAAACATATCACATAATTGCCTTGGGAATTTGTTAAATATTGTTGATGCATGAGCATAATTGTATACACCCACCAAGGTCACAAGTCAATGAAACATACGATAAGTTACTAAGATATCTTCATTAGCATACAAAATTTCGAGGTCACATGCAACAAAAAGACACATAAAGATTAGCAGTGCACAACTTCTTAAATAATCAGATAATGACTGTATTATGAAATTAGAGTTACCTTATTTCTTTTTATCAAAATAAATTATATACTACTAGGAGAACTAATGAGAACATGGAAAAGAGGTCGCAAAATCTTTAATGAGACCATGACAAACAGGCCAAAAAGAAGCTCCACATTTACAAAATCGTCAAATTTTCACGAAAAAACTTAGGCCATAATTTACAATAAGTTGGAGAGTCCAAACTAACATAAGTTTACACGATTTAACTCACATGACGAGCTCATGGCGAATAGTGTTAGTACAGTACGCCCCAAATATAATGACTAGTTCTCAATGCCCATATATCTCAAGAATTTACTTGTCCAAGTCCCATAAAATGCAATTTGTGAGAGCTCACCCACCATAGCTAGCCTTATAATCTGAAGAAAATGAAAATGAAAATCTCCTCATAGGCATCATTTATTATGGGCAAACCTTGCTCAGTTGCTCGGTCTGCAATATCTAGTAACCTCATAGCATTAATGGTTAGCTTTGTGCTTTCATTTTTCATATCTAAGACTTGTCCACCCATTGAATAGTTGGAATAGTGTACGCATAAACATAAATTTTTGAATGGACATTGTGTCCATGATATTCCATTTCCCTTGTTTGAAATGCCACATACATATATATTAATTTCTCGACACGACACTGTAAAATGATAGAAAACCCCGTAAATTATTATGTTTATTGATGAAACACTTATAGGACAAGGTACATGAAACTCTAATGGACCGTTTCTAATGTACCATTGCCCACAAGTACGGCTTGGACCTTTTATTTATTTCTAATACTTTCCCGTAGTCTGAGCGATGAAATCGCTAAAGCTCGAGACAGATAATAAGTAACATTAATAATAAAGATGAAGAAAAAGATAACCATTTTTGACGAAGGATCCCAACATCATGCGCAAAAAAGCCTTCATAACGCACCGAAAACATATTTATTTGTTCTCTTCTTTGACCAAGGCAGCAACTGTTTTATTTTTATCATTTCAGAATTGCACAAAGGTGTTTATTGGAGAAAGGAATATATTATGTTGTAAGGGAGAAAGAAATGGATAATATGATTAATTTAAAATACCTTTAAAAAACACAAGAAATGAAAAACAAAAGGAAGGAAATTGAGGTTTCGATTGATCTAAAGTCACATGTTGAAGTTGATACCGCAGCTACCAACCCAGAAAGCTGTCAACTTGATGATCTCATCAAAAATGTGGATCATAGGATCCTTAACAAGTATTTTTTACAACACACGGTAATGCAAAAGCTCCATTGGGTTATTTGAAAGAAGTGCTTCATGACAACTAGGATGTTAGGGATATCAAACTTGATAATAAACTTTGTTCCATCAAGATTGGGAAGATGACCGTCAATGAGTATTGCACAAGAATTAGGTCTATGGTGGATAGGCTTAAAAACATTGGGAAGAACTTGGTAATTAACACCGTCAACGACCTTGACTCTAAGTTTCCTACCCTTGTTGAGATCATTCGTCATAATGTTGCTTCTAAAAGAATCATCATTCAAAGATGACTCCAACACCAACGATTTTGCAAGTATTATGTCTTCACCAACGGTTCTCTTGACATCCAACTCATCAAACAATAAATGTAACCTCAACAAGCCTTCCAATCTCCCTCAAATCTGTAACCATTTCAATAAGAGATTGTGTAGGTTTGGCGATAGATGCTAGTACATCCATGATCACCAAAATCAATCCATGTTAAATAATAAAAACGATGGGAATATTTCCAATGACCGAGCTACTGTTACACTTTTGCAGCCAGGGGCGGAGCCATATGTAAGGTTGTGGGTGGCGTTGCCCCCAACAAAGCTCTAACTGATACTCAGAATACATGGAAAAAAATTGAAATTTGTAAACAAGTAAAACGAGTGCCCTCAATCAAATAATGAAAGTGCCCTCAATGCTCTCATGATTTTCAAGAAAACAAAGCTCTTTGATGCGAACATTATTTTTCCGGTTATATTATTGTCGGAAGTAATGGAGGTAAAAGATTAACTGGAAGAGATAATGTGAAGAATAAAGTGATTAGAACTATTTTGTGGGCCAATTGCATCACGTGACTACATGATTCATAAATTATAATATTAGAGTTAATATTTTAATATATCTAGTTTTATACAGTAAAATAGTAGTAGTATAAGTTGCATGGAATGTAGTTACTATCATACCAAATATGACACGTTCTTTTCACTCGTAACTTTTTAGCGACACCTTTCATAATGTTATATTTTTGATAAACTAGTTACAAAAACTAGGATAAGTTCAAAAAGTTACACTATGTAGGAAGTACCGAATGATATTCCGTATGTGTTAGTTATTTTTTTAATTTATATTAGGGGTGGCAATTTTAGACCTGACACGAAACCTGACCTGAAACCGACATAAAAATTAACTGGTTCGGGTTGAATATATTGAATCTTAGATTAGGTTTGGGTCGGCCTATCTGACCCATTTATTAAACAGGTTAGGTTTGGGTTTAAAAAAAAATAAGCAGGTCGACCCGACAACCCGTTTAATTTTTTTTCCTTATATTAAAAATGATTAATATTTTACCATACGTGTTACTAAGTTAAACATACCGAACATAAACACATTTAACATGTTTAACACGTCTAATGTGTCTACTTTTATATATAAAACTTGTTAAATGGATCAATATATAAACTTGTTTAACCTATTCAACCTATTTAACATATTTACCGTCAACCCAAATATATATATGGGTTAAATGGGTTAGGTTCGGGTTATATGTAAACGGGTTAGGGTTGACATAACTGACCCGATTATTTAAATGGGTTAAGTTTGGGTTGAGATTTTCTGACAGGCCAACCTGACAAACCGAACCCAACACGAATTTCCACCTCTAATTTATATAATAGTTGTATCCAAATATAGCAATTTTTTGCATTTTTTCAAACTCAAATCTTCTGACCCGACTTGCTTAACACTACACGGAGAAAAAAAATTTATAGCTCGATGCCCCCCGTGATCGAGTTTCCTGGCTTCGCCACTGTTTGCAGCCTAATACAAACATAACTTGGCTTCAGGGCCGGCCCTGGCTATGGGCAGCGTGGGCGACGGCCCAGGGCATCAAAAAAAGAAGGGGCATCAAGTTTTTGGTCTTGTGAATCGGTTTATGTAAAAAAAATGAGTCATTGAAAGTATTACTAGCTTGTTCTTTTTGTTCCCCTAGTTTAGTTACGAAAAAGTAAAAGAAAACAAAAGTCGAGTCCAGATGTTGCCGGACATGGACGCCGGATTGTGGGAGGAAGAAAGAGCGAATGTTTTGTGTTTTATTTTAGGTCACTGTGTCTATTAATTGACCTATCCAAAACAGCACCTCACTTTCTACTAAGTTTGCACTTTAGACCTTTTAGTCTATACCATTTGCATTTTCATTTATTTCGTATTTGATAATATGTATTTCTCCTATCTGTTAGTATAATGATGTTATACTTCTAATTTAAGTTGTGCCACAAAATATATCATGTGTCGTCTTTACTCTTTACTACTATAAAGTACAAGATTTGATTTATTTTTTCAGTGATCATAAATAAAATAAGCTATTTTGTTAAAAAAAATAAACAAATTAATATCATCGTAACATGTTTTCTAGTTTGACCATATATAAATTTCAAATATGATACGAATTTGTTCTAATTATTTTTACTTGCCTTTTTATGTTATAATGCATTTGAACTAACATACAAAGTAAATTAAATTTCATAGTTATTTTATAAATGTTTTAACTAATAATAGAAGTATATTTATATACCAAACATTTAGGTAAGGGCATTATTTAACAACTCGCCCAAGGCATCCGAAGTCATTGGACATCTCAGGACCGGCCCTGCTTGGCTTCCAAAGCCCCTCCTCACTACCACTCTTCTTGGCCGACCCAACACACACAACTATCATCCTACCAACCCATTCTCTGCTAAATGGCTTTGTGACAGCCCAACAACCACAACCACCAGCAACAACAATTTTATGTTCAGCCCTCCAACAACCAAGGTATCCCCCGGGCCGCACATGCTCTCCACTTGTCTCACGCCACTTCATTACCAAGTGGCCCAAGCCCGGTTTGTAAGCTTAGGGTTGATTAGGGTTTTGACTTATAAATAGTCATTGATAAAACATAATAACTCATGGGTTTTCTATCTTTCTATATGCTATCAGATACCTATTTGGTATGATCTTGAATACACGGTAATCAAGCCACCACTAGCTACCACTTCTCTACCACCCGTAAAAAATCTCTCCTCTACCGTTTGTATCCATAAACAAATGACTATCCTCTCCATTATTACTATCAAAACTGATCGACCATCATGAGTCGCCGCCTTTATTCCCTTTAAATCTCATCATCTCTATCATCAAGTCATCAACTAGGAGAGCTCAAAAAAATAAGTCTCAAGAAGTAATATGGTTATTTTTAATATTTTTTTAATGTTTATGTTTTTCTTTTTTAATGTTTTATCCAGTTCGAGCTTTTTAATTTCATCGCTCAAATTGCGAGAGGGTATCAAAACATATAGTGGCCCAATACCGGTTTTTTGCTTATAAATAGTCATTAATAAAACATACACCCACGGGTTTTTTGTCTTTCTATAGACAATGCTATTATGGTAGTTGGCAGATGCATTAACAATTTACGGGGCATTCGAGTAAAAAAAATAAGTCTCAAGCCCATTGGGACTACCGTGGTGTAGCTCAACCTCATCAATATTTTCCAACCAAGAAGTAGCACAAGTGACACTCCTTGGTTAACAAGAATCCACCCACCAGAGTATGATTTAGCTCTCTTATAAACAAAATCCTCATGAGAAGACTCATCCAACAACCATTCACTCTTGTAAATAACAAGTAATATTATGTTCAACATTACATGGATTGGTAAGTACATAAAATTATGTTGCTTAGATCGAGAATAAAAAATACGTTGCATACATCGGTGTATTTGAAAAAGTATGTTACGTATATTTAGCCTTTACCCTATTATCAATGGGCTTGGTCCGAGCGTGTGCAAAAATAGAAAGAAATCAAACATGTATTTAAAAATTATAGTCTTGATTGACAAAGAATTAAGAACCTCGTGCAAGTAGTTGAAAATATTAAATTTTAAACCACAAACGCTAGAAATGGCCTTCATTACGCATGCAATGCATTAAACGTACGTACATCAATCTGGATGCATGGCGAAAAGGGTCTATAAACACCACATCATTCCTTCCAGTAAATTTTACCATTTTACTACACTTCTTCTCTCTCAAATATCCTGCCACCACCACCATCTTCATTTTCAAATCTTACAAAAAGCCATGCAATACCAAAGTTATGATCCCTTCCATAGAGTGCCACATCTGGTGTTAAAAACATATTAGCCCGAACGAATTTGTTTCCTAATTTACTTGCGGTAATTTAATTTTGCCTCACGAGTAGATGTATAGAAAACTTCATAATCCAAGATCTAGATTTCATTGAAAATTTCATGAATAGTAGAATGCACTCGCCAACATGGATTTTCTAGCATCATACTCGTGATGATGATGGTGATGAAGAAATATTTCACATAACTAGTCCGAGGTTTATAGATTCTCGTGCTGTATCCTTTCCATTGAAAAGAAGGTGAATCAAATTCTTGTCATTCTAGATGAACCAACAACTTACACCCTGTTAGATGTATTAGCAAAATTGCTACTCTTTTTACTCATGACCAAGAACATCCATGTTGTAAAAAACCCCTACCAAGGAGGTCATGAACAAATTATCCAATTGCCAGAACATTTTTTCAAAGATCAATCTTTCCTTCCTCCCTTCCATATCCACCTAATGAAATGAATGCATTTGAACTTGTCCATGTAAAACTTAGGAACCGTCATGTACCAAGATACTTTGTGTATAGGTCGAACACCCATGCATGGGATTCAAAAGAAGCAACTTTTGACTATTCTCTTGGAGACTCAAAGGAGGGAGACCAGAGTCGGTTGATATGATAAAAGGAGTTGGTTGCGTCAAACTCCAATATTTTTTAAGAATGTGAATGGGCAAGATACCCCTTCAAGAAAGAGGTATCTTGCCCATTCACATTCTTAAAAAAGATTTTAGTTTGACATAACCCAACTCCTTTTATCATAATTAGTCGACTCTCGTCTCCCTCCTCTGACTCTCCAAGAGGATAGTCAAAAATTGCTTCTTTTGAATATGAGGCTGAGTATTCGACCTATACATAGAGTATCTTTGTACAAGACGATTCCCAAGTTTTACATGAACACGTTCAAATGCATTTATTTTATGAGGAACCACGGGTGTTAGGTGGATATGGAAGGGTGGGTAAGAATGAAAGATTGGTCGTTGAAAATATGTTCTGGCAATTGGATAATTTGCTCATGACCTCCCTCATCGGGGTTTTTTTACCACGAGGATATTCTCAGGAATGAGTGAAATAAGTGGAAAGATTGCCGATGAATATAGTAGGGTGTAAATGTCGTTGGTTCATCTGGAAATAACTAGAATTTGATTCACCATCCTTTCCAAGGGGAAGAATATTGCACGAGAATCTGTAAACCTCATATCACTTAAGTGACTTATTTTTTCATCATCATCATCATCATCATCATCACGAGTATGGTGTTGGAATACCCATGTGAGTGAGTTCATTCTAGTAGTGTTGAAATTTCTAATGAAGTCTAGATCTCGAGTTATGAAGTTTTTTAGAGATTTACTCATGAGGCAAAATTAAATTGCCTCATCAGGAAACGAATTCGTTCGGGCTAATATGTCTCCTAACACTGGATGTGGCACTCTATGGAATAGATCATGAGTTTGGTATTGCATGGCGAATTTTGGGAATTAAAAAAATGGTGGTGTGATGGTGTTGGCCGAATATTTGAGAGAGAAGAAGTGTAACATAGGTGGTGAAAGTTGCATGAAGGAATGATATGGTATTTATAGACCATTTTGGTCGTCCATCCAGATTGTGGTTAAAACTATTCTCATCATATCATATTTCATAGTACATTGTGATGATATTTAAGATTTCCAACTACCTAATTACAAAAGGAGGTTTTCAAAATTGAGTTTTATGTTACAAAGGTTTTCTTTAAGTTTTCTTTACAACAAAGTACTAGATAAATTTAATTTAATTTAATACCTAAGTTGAATTACAACGAGGAGTCCAAATCATATTATTCAAGCATCTTTAAATTCGTATGATCGTACAACCATCGGTTCATCACTTTTTTGTTTACTTGTTATTTTTTGTACCTATATATTTAGATCATATTATAAATATGTTACTAACGTTAATCACGATTTACTAAAGTAACTAAATTCTCAAGTGTTCTTAGAGAGCTTAGAACACGAATAGCAGCGTCGTCTCCACCTAAGCTAAGGTCAAATATCCGGTTTAAACACGGTGCGCCGCCACGAAAATAGAACTTGTCATTTTGGTATAGTGGTCCTTAAAGAACCAGAACCGCCACCTAAAAATCCTAGTATAATTGCTTTCTTAGAATGTTTGGTGTTCCAATGTAATACATGATAATAAAAGACACAAGAGAATACAAGTTATAATAAAATCGATTGAAACATGCAATATGTGGGCTTTGTACAACACCACCACCACCATTATATTGTCGTTATCTTCTCCATCGTACCATAAATAGTTATGGCGTATACTTTTAAGATTATGACATCTATATAATACTATCTAGCTTGTGGCAATAATGTCGCATGGTTACCACAAAAGTAATGCTTATGCTTATTCTATATTTATGCCAAACATAAGTAGCATTTTGAAATGAAAATACATTTTCTTTGATGGTACTAGGTAAATCATCATTGATGATTTCCATTTTCAAGTTCTTCACTTTTCTCCACTATTTGATCAATCTGTCTAGTTTGATATTGAACCCTTTCTCAAATCATTGTGTAGCCATTCATTAATAAGTGTGAAACCTACTCGTAATAACTTTCAAAAACTCAAGAGCTTTGTATTAAAGTCACTAAAAATACTAGCAACCCTATCTTCTATATATATAATTTATCTTCCTTTCAGAATTAATCACAGCCAGTAATATATTAGCATCAAGTATTGAATCTCATATCCAAGGTCATTTAATAGTTATGAGCCTAGTTTGATCACCTTCATATGATACATCAAGACGGTCATCCTTGAATTAGATGAAGTGACCAACAAAAACTGATAACAATAATTATCTATGGTCAGTCACCAAGTTGGTACGATGTACGTATGCCATTACACATGTGGCAACACATTAACACAAATCTTGTATTTGGCGTTGCTAGCTGTAGTAGGGATATGTTTAGTGTTATATTATGAGCTTGTTTAGAAATCATAACGAGTTTCTCAATTTGTTTTGTGTGAAATATATCACTTATTAATTGCCTTTAAAATTCGTTATTATTGTGATACATGAGCATAACTATATACACTCAACAAATTTTACATTAAACTAAGGATGGTGGGATTGGTAAGAAACCCACTCATCGCCACGTCAGCGCCACATCAGCTTTTTAACAAACTTAATACAACTCACCCAAACTCCCACACCCACAGGAGGTAATGGCACTCACCAAACTCACTACAACTCACATTTCATACCTATTTTTTTATTTAAACACACCACACTCACAAAAAACACCCACAAATAAACCTAACCCAAAAAATAAAAACTCTTGGGCCCACAAAAGTTAAAGTCACCCAGGGTGAGTTTGCCCCTGTGTTTTTTTCTTTTCGACACTTACTCGCGCGCGACTAAATTAGAGGAAATGGATACCCACGAGCGAGTATACAAACCCACGAGTGGCTTTTGATCCACTCCCACCAGCCTAAGCGTATATATGCTTTTAGAGAGTCTAGGTATACAAGCTTTCTTATTTTCAACGACTTGGTAAATGAAAATGAAGCCAACTTTGAGCTCCTTAAAAATACAACAAGACTTTATAATGAAGACAAGTATATGCCACAAACGAGTATCTATAATGCCGATAATTTTGATTTATCGGCATTATAGACCATGCAAAAGAAAAAATGCCGATAATTTTGATAATCGACCATGCATATCTTTTAAGTAAAATCTTCTTCATACAAATCAAGTCTAGCATTGATAAAAAAGTAAATCATTGCTAAGTAGAGTATTTATTACCTCAACTCCTTACTTCACAGAGGTGGAAATTTGTGTTGAGGGTGGCCGAACGTAGTTTGTATAACAACATATGTTTCATAGACCGGTTACTCTACCGATATGAGTGGTTCAACCATCCAAGACGACCTGAAACGTAAATAATATTACAATTACATTGTTATCAACTGAACAAACTCATATCGGTAGAGTAACCGATCTATGAAACGTATTTGACGACCTTGTATCATCAAATAAAATATGGGAAAATTCTTGAAATGCCCCAAAGTTGCAATCACTTCCCAAAATGTACCAATCAGATGAAAATTTCTCAAAATGCCTTATGCAACTTACGCAACTTATTCGACTTTTCCAAAAAAGGAAAATAAAATTTAAAATTTTTCCCATTTTTTGAAAAGTCGCATAAGTCGCATAAGTTGCATAAGACATTTTGAGAAATTCTCATTTAGTCGGTACAAAAAAAGAAAAAGAGTTAGATCTTGGGTCATTTCAAGAATTTTTCCATAATATAGTGACATGTTATCAACTAAACACATTTTATATTACAACCTAAATTACTGTAAGAAAAATCAATCAAGTAAAAAGTTTGAATATGTCCTAACACGAGATTAAAAGCTTATGAGGCCTAACTCCTAACTACCTCACCAGTCATTAATTCAGTGGTCTTTAAGGTAGAGCAAGCCCTATATAGTACAGAATATACCAACATCATGGCTAGGTTTTGTGGAAGCTTCTTATAAGGGTAAAGTTTTGCTAGATTAGTAGCATACGTTTACACCAACCATGTACCAAGCACACAGCTAAATATGCATAATTATATATTTTATCTCATATTTTATCTAGTAAACGAAGTTTAAAGGTAAAAAGATGAAGCATGCTCTTACATGAACGTATGTTGACATTTGATAACATCAAGAATATATGGATCTCTTTAGGTATTTTTACGTATAGCCGTATAGATGATGGCGTCTGAGAAATCTACAAGTAATTCGATAATTAAAGAGTTTTGGAAAAGAATAAATCAATATAGCAAACTAAAGCTACGTGAAAAGTTTAAGTTTTCACTCAATAACTACTTTCGTTCCTTCTTTCAGGTTCATTTTACACGTACGTAGAGTTGATCATGGGCACTATCGCTTGAAGTAATCGAAGATGGTTATATAGTAACTTGTAAGGTTTTGGTTGATCAAGTTTCATATTACTCTAACTAGCAATGACGGTGCCGTAAGTATTTCAACTGGCACAACTCAACCTCATACAAAGTTTTTAGAACCTGTTGATTAATTACTTCTATGTTTATATAGTTTAGTGCTTATGTGTATCATCACAAGTTAACCTCCGTGGCCAACGGAGGTAGAAACTCATATTTTATCCATTAACATTTGTATTTCTCCTTGTTGGACTTCTGATCATCTCCACAAAACATGAATATATCCGTTGTGCCGTTGGTGTGAGAGGAAAAGGGTGACGACAATGCATTTGTTGCCTCCTTATTCCTCTTGCTTGTGATTCTTACTTCCAATCTGTTGGAATAGGCACAAAAGCACACTATCCTCTTATCATATACTTTTATAGTACATTTTTTTACATATGTCATTGGCCAGTAGCATCTCTATGAAAGTAAAATTGTCACTTAATTATTAAAAAGATGTACATAAACCTTCTATGTTAGTTGGGTTTAATATGCCTTTACCAAACCTTTTATGTTAGTTGACACTTGAAAACTTTACCATCAATTTGTTGCCATTTCAGACTTGTGTAGAAAAAGACTCCATCTTCAATTTTTTTACCTTTTACATGTCAAAATAAATTGTGTAAAAAAGATAACTCATAAGGATTTATATTCATGAGCTGCCTAGTTCATAAGTTCATATGGTGGTAGTTGGATATGAATTCAATGAACATAAGAGGAGTTAGTATGTGTTGCTGAATCTCTTATAACAGCAAAAGCATATGTGTTGGTAAATACATTAATGACACAACCTACCCATAACTTACCACCTTCACTTTATAAACAACACAACATCAAACAAGACAACCCACCGTCTCTTCACTTTACATACAAATCCTCTCATCTTTAATTTACCTTCCTCTCAAGAGTAGTCACCATCTACCACCGTAGAACCACCGCACACCTATAATATGTTAGCATCAAGTGTTCATCACACAACCTCTTCTACATGCCTAAAGCATTTTTTCAAACATAAGCATGTGCGAAACCCACACTGCACATGCTTAAACGTCTTTATATCCAGTATTGAAGTATCCTAAATTTCGGATATCCGAAATTTCAGTATAGATATGAACAAATTAGTTATACCCATTATTTTAGTTTATATTTTCAATTAGATAACCAAAACTTTGGATATATGTTTATAGTTCACATATCCGGAAATTCAATTTTATGTTAGACCTATTATGCTACGGTTTTTCTGGTTTTTTCGGTTTTGTTGCTCTCTCCTAGTTTTGATTTGATGGTAAATAATTTTTTATGTGTAACATATAGGTAAATTAAGTAATATTAGGGTGACACAAATTTTTTTATCGTGTGCATCAGTCATGGTTGAAATACAAAGTGAACACTTATATTCAAACAAAGTAAAATCAGAAGATAAACATTTACTTTGAAACAAGAAGATTAAAGGCTAATTTAAATAACACCTATTACTATATCATCTTTTGATTTTATCATGATTATAGAAATAACTCTCAACCGGCCTATATTTAATCCTTAGCATGGAATGAAGTGTACGAGCTATTGAATGAACTTCTACTATTGACAACTTAAATTTGAATTGATTGTTATTTCAAAGTTTGTTTCAATGCACACTTTATCAAAAGACTCTTTCTTTTTAGCATGTCAGTTGCATTGGGTTGTTGGATCTTTCTCTTGTGTGTTGGTTACAAATTTACATTGTTGTTGTAGTAGTTTTACGTGTTAAATACGAACCTTAAGTTTTTATGTTATCATGTGACCCTCTGAACATGCAACTCGAACCCGACCAAACTACTTTTTAATTGCGTATAGTTGCAAGCCAGTTTTTTCCGTACCGATGGATCTGAAGAAGCCCTCAAACCTAATCAAAACCCCTGTCAACATCGAACAACAAAGAATACACATCAAATGTGTAAGATCAAGTATGGGCCGCGTATAAGGCTAGTCGCAACAAGTGAACGAATTACTAGACCAACCGAGTGTTTCACTCACCAACCACCGCGAAGACTAAGTTACTCGGTCTTTGAATTATAGGATTGCAAACAAATTAAGAAAATCACAAAACTAAAAAAATATCCAACCATTTGATATTAAAAAAATATATACTCTAATTTTAAAAATTTAAAAACTATACCACTCTAAGTATCCAACCTATTTACTTATTTTTTCACGAGGATAGACTACAATTGAAATATAAGCTAATATGGCTTGTTCAATCTCACTTAGCATCGATGTAATAAAAATTTTGGTTAAAAGACTAATTCACGAAGATAACATTCGTTAGAAAGCAATGATAGAATTAGGCACGATATTTGAAATAGAATTAATAGCTATAGATGATCTTAGGACCAGAACGAGAAATGCAATAATATTACTAAAGAGAGTCGTAATTTGATAAAAACTTTGTTGAAAAAAGAATCAAAAATATTACGAGAAGCATAATGCTTTGTTTCAAAACGCTGCTACAAGTAGAGTATCTAAGATGCTTTGATTGATGTTTGATATTTTACAAGGGTCCAAAATTGTTAGGTTTTTAATAAAGTCGTGGTTGGATGCTTGGTTGTTTGGATAGTTAAGATAAACATGAGTGAATTTGATTATAAAAATAACAACCTACTTACTTGTGTATGTATGATAAC
Organism: Glebionis coronaria; assembly: GCA_025667525.1. Classification (NCBI taxonomy): domain Eukaryota; kingdom Viridiplantae; phylum Streptophyta; class Magnoliopsida; order Asterales; family Asteraceae; genus Glebionis; species Glebionis coronaria. The sequence goes on from JANFOE010000060.1 coordinate 702,301, forward strand.
TGATCAATGTATTTCCTATAGATCCATTGGTTATGTTACATGCTTATTTTGTTTTATGTACTCAAGGCTTTAGGAACTGGCCGAAGAATGTCATTCTTGTAGCTTCAACAACAAACCAGAGAAAAGTGCCAGGAAATTTGGGACGGACAAGTCTAAAATCTTACTGCCATTCATGGTGAAGAAAAAAAAAGTGACGTGGAAGCAAATAGCGAATCGGATTTATTTGCAGGGGATCTTGAGAATATATTAGACGCAGAAGAAGGCGAGGACGAAGAAGACGGAAATTGCGAGTTAAATCATGAAAATGTAGTGGGTGTTAAGCGGCTTAAAATGAGACGATTGCCTTCCTAAGCTCAGGCAGAAGTGGAAAATGAAGCTGAAGCTGCTGAAGCGGCATAGTTATGCAGAATGCTCGGTAAATATTCCATCTTTTTAGGTTTGCTATTGTGAAATATGTCAAAAATGATTGGTGTATAAATTGGTTGCTTTTAGTAGGGGCTACTAGGTCTAATGTTGCCATCTTTAGTTGAGGAAAATACGTATGAGCTGTATGCGTAAAATGAACTGTGCGTGATTTTCAACCTGTTTGGTTACATTGCTGCAAATATGTTATCGTCTTCAATAGTTGTGGTGTATGTGCGTTTTATTGCTTTCTTACCTATTTTACAGCAGGTACCTCACTGGAAACTGGTGGGACGGTCATCATATTGTTTGTTCGGGTGGTAGTGTTTGGTCATGCACCCTGTTTTATCCATTGTGCCATTTAAACAGTAATACGTGTTGTTCACACGCGTTCTTGCTATTTTTTGAACATAAGTTACTTAAAGTCAGCAATGGGGTACAGGTAGGTCATGTGCAAACACTACATATGAACTTCCATTAAAGTACTTTGTGCCCGTCGATAAAGGTTCCATAAGTGTTTCTAAGAAGCAGAGGCGTATATTGATCGAAGGTGCGTTAGAATATACATTCCTATTCATATGTATGTAAATTCTTTGTACGTTGTTTCCATACCAGGTGCATTATGCTGCTGCTAATGTAGTTTATGTTTTTTTGCATTAGGTTCTTCAACTAAACAACTAGATACCATTTGCGGTTCCTCAGGAAAATACAATTGATACGCTCCATGTTATGCTAGGTATAGTCAAATTATATTATTGTATCCTCTTATAATATATTGGAATAGTATATTAACCTTCTTAAACAATCACGTAGAACCACCGCTAGCTTATTTATCCATGTTTTTTTACCTTATTTTGAACAAATGTTAATAAAAGTCAACAATGGGGTGTGATTAACTACGGAGAGAATGTGTATTTTATGTTTGTAATATGCATTGGCAAGATGTCAATCTGTAAGAAATTTTTAATGTTTTTTTTTGGCAAAAGATTTTTGATGATTTAGCGTTTATATCTACACGATTTTTGATGTGCGGTGTCATGTACACTTAACATTATCGTATTCGTGTATGTTAACTTTTTTTATAGTTATTGGTTGCAGGGTAAGCATAAGGACCACACAGTAAGGCATTTGGAACCGCGCACGTGATCCCTTTGGCACCCAGCCACCATTCTTTTTTTAAGTTATCCTTGATTTCTACCAAAGTTGAAAATAGAGGAGTTAATAGTAACAGATCTCATGACTGGGAAATCCAATACAGATGGGAGTTCTGTAGATGCTGGAAAGAGTGGAAACATTTCTCTCAACACCATATCAAGGTAAAAGCAAGCCTACTAAAGCAAAAAGAGCTTGCGCTTGCGGAGAGGGCGAAGAAGATCTCTTTGGTAAGCTGTGAATCTGTATATTAACCACATGTGCAGTATGCTTTGGTCTTAAACTTCTGTATTTTTTATAAGCATTTTTTACTCATCCACTTTTGTCGATGCGATATTTTAGTCTCTCTTGACATTACATTCTTTTAATGTTTGTTTGTTATGTTACAGTTAAACAAGGTGTCGGCTCAAGCACATAAAGGAGTTTCCGGATGTCTGTAAAAAAAAGAGCCATACAGCTTCATACAGTTTAGGAATACCCACTCACCTCCCCAAAGCTGCGAGTAATATCTCTACGCAGCAACTTGGTGGGACTATGCCTCAAACCACTGAACTTACTACACAAAAGTTTGAAGCTGTAAAACATGCACAAGAGTTTTCTAAAGAGATGGGCTTTAGACACCACCCAGAGTTTGCTCCCCTTATAGACATGTTCCCTGTATAGATGCCAACAGAGGTTATTATTTAACCCAAGCCTGCCAAGGTTCCTGTTCTACGCTTGGATGTATTAGGAAGAGAAGTAGATGAACATGGGGAATGTGGTGAATATAATGAAGTTAAACAACGTTAGCACCCTTAAGGTATGTTCTATTGTGCCTGCATTGGTTCTTATCAATATCCAAAATAAGTTCTTACCCTATTTTCTTTTTGCGTTAATCCTTTTTTATAGGTTAACATTAACAAGTAAAAAAAGATGCATTCTAGAATCTAAAACCTGAATTAGAAGTAGACCCAAGTAAAAATCCCCACTTTGATCCTCAAATGGGAATTGATAAAGTCAAGATTTTAAGGCCTAAAAAGAAGAAGACAAATGGTCCAAGGAAGCAGAGATCGTCAAGTTAAAGGTATTATTTCATTGTTTCCCTTCTGGTTTAGTAAAGTTCCATTGTAATTTCATGATTGTTAGGCAATCTTTTTGTAGAGCCAATTTGGAGAAGCACAAGCAAGAGAGTTAGCAAAGCAAACGCATCTTGCTTAGGTGAAGGCTGAACCTGATATTAATATAAATCTCATAGAGGCGGAAGAGAGCATCACCACTAAAGAAAAGCCAAAGGACGCTATTCCTAACGTTGAGTGGTGGTAAGCTATTCCAACTTTTACCATTATTGCATCACATCTTTGTAAGGTTTTAACATGTCGAATCAAAAATTGAATTCAAAATCAAGCATTTGTAAGAACCAAAATGCAGCTAGAGTTGAAGATTGAGCATACTGGAGAAGTTAGCATGCTATGCTTCTCCCTATCTAGAACGGGATCAATTGCAATATAATATTCTCTTTTCATTTCAGGTCCATATGTATCATTGTATCAAAATACAAACTGTTTATATGGGTGTAAAAGGGGTGTTTGGGATTACATGTATAAAGCTTATTGATGAAGATGATATCATATAAATTATCCTCATAGCACCAAGAATGTGTAGTTTTCGTAAGTTGGTGGCGGAATACTTTTCAAGAGATAGCTCGGCTTCTAAGTTGCACCATGAAGGATTAAAGGTTAGCTATTTTTAATTTTTTTGAATTGTCACTGTTTATCTTAACATAAATTTATGCAATTATAGTCTTAATTAGTTTTAGTATACAAAGTATAATATCTGTTGTATGTAGACAGATCTCAGGTTGGTTCCATTTACAAGAGCGTCTAATGAACGGTAATATGGAGCCGAGCCTATTAAAATAATTGGCTCAAATGGACTGAAACAAAACCATTTGTATATTAATCCAAAGTTTAAAAAACCGCCTAGGGTCGGTTTTAGTTTAGTCTGTTGGTTCTACCGATTTTTACTCACCTTAGACCACAACATCATAGATTTTATTCCTCCTAGGATATCAGTTATGGTCTTAGTTCTGCTCTTGCACCATCTTGTGTGATATATGTTACTTTTTCGTCTACACTTCAGCAATGTGAATTGCTTTACTGTTCCTTTAACCTACGAATTTGTCGTCCAGGGGATGATAGCGATATCACATTAATATTATCATTATGTTTAAACAAACACATATTTGGTGGAACCGTAATTTCTAGCTGAACTTGAAGAAATGTCTCTGTTTCCATTAAGTTAACCTATTATGCTCATGTGTCCGTTTAATGTATGCAAAATTAATTGATTTAGTTTAGAATTTTGGGGAAGATTAGGAAAAATGGTTAAGGGGTGTTTGGATGGCAACTTATTTATAAGATTAGCCTTTTTTTTTATTTGGGTGGCTTTTTAGTTTTTGGTTGGATATATGATACAGATTTTCGTATGCACTAGCAGACACCTATTTGCCGATTCTTTTAACCGCAATAATCTCAATATTCATATCTAGGATATACTTTTTGAGTTTTTGTCGTACACGCTTGAAATCTACAACATACTTTTTGCCATGCAGATTCTCATGCCTCCACCAGATGGAGGGAGATTGTTGCAGCATGGTGCGCTGATCACAACAATCTCTTCGGATACGGTCACGACCTGTTGTTCCGGTGGTACTTTGTTTCTTTAGCTTACTTTACTTTGATATTGTTTATAGTTTTTTATGTATTAAAGTTGGTTTTATTTTGTTGTTTTCGAGTTTTAGGCGAAGATGATGAAGATGAAGATGAGAACATCGACGTGAGACAATGAGTATGAGCAGGTATATACAAATGATAGGTTTAGCTAAAAAAAATAAAATTTATTGACATTTTGGATCAATTTGAGACACAAGCGAGGTTTGAATATAAGTACTCTTATAAGAAATCCCAGCAACTGAATACCTAAAAGTAGACAACTAAGAACATTCTGACTGATAATTATTCATTTTGCAGCATTTGTGACTGTACTGTTTGGTAGAGTTTCAAATTAGGAATTGGTTAATCCAGGTTGAGCTTGAAAAGAAAGGCTTCGCTGACCTTGAGTGAATTTTGAACATGCCATTTGTACTGACACGACATTCAAAATCAGATGGTTCACACTTTTACAGAAAGTAATCTTAAATAGCAAGTAAGGTATGTAATGTTAATTGGTAAAGAGGAAGTTTTGACATATAATATCTTCTGGTCCAGTCTATGTTTAAGCTATGGTTTTATTTGCGCATATAATAAGCTTTGTTATTGCGTATCAAGAATTGAAAAGGTCGTTAAATGGTAACATACAGATGCAAAATGTTAACCCATTGGTATTTTTTGTAAGCAATCTAATTGTTTTTTTTATGTAAGTGTCAAACTAGACCTGTATAAATGGTAAGATATTTTTCTACTTTGCGAAACCAACATTTTCCATGCTTACTACTACAATGATAAGCCAAGTGATGCTTAAGGGTCTGTGTTGTATAGAAACTAATCATGTCGGTTTTTTGCAGACCCACTTCTAATTTAGGGAAGAAAAGTAAATGCTTCAGGAACAGATTGGTGTGCCAAGGTCCTCTCAGCTTTGAATCAAGTATTAGTATTTTGAATTTTGCGATGAGTCATCACTATACTATGCAACAGGTCATTAGCACTCAATTTAACTTTATTGGAATTATAATTTGTTTCTGAATCTTCAAGCCTTCAAATACCATTGATTATTTCAACTATGTATGCTATATATTACTATGTGTTAACTTATTCTATTTGAAAAAAAAACTTCAACCAAAAAAACTTGGCCAAATTACACATACGAGTCCAAACACACGACCAAACAAAAAAGAAGCTCTAAAATAAAAAACATTTTATATAAAACACCCACCGTGAAACGCGGGTTAAAAAAACTTGTTCCTTTAATTTACAATATTTATAGTTTTATTGTATAAAATAACATCGTACAACATTAGTATTCAGTATTTTTAAACGTGTAGCATTAACCCACTTCTTATTTAACTCGAAGTTTTGAATCGACTCGGTTGAACCATCGGATCAGGGTCAACCCAGGTCGAACCGGGTCAACCTGAGTTAACCCGGTTTTTTTTTAAAAATTTCTTCATTTTTTTAATAATTACCAAAAATTATGTATAAAAACTATAAAAACTTTCATATATCGAAGATATAAATTGTTTACTAACCAATATAATATGTAAAAATAAAATTCCATCACAAATATTTAAGATTTACATATTATTTAAAAAAAAGCCCGAAAAAATTGAAACCCGATCGGGTCTCGAGAACCGGGTTGACCCGAGTCACCCCAAACCCAATGAATCTAGCCGAATTTCGAAATTGTAAAACCCGAATCAAAATGATCCATTTTTGTTTCCCGGACAAGGTCAACCGGTTGACCCGACCAGATCGACGCAGGATTAAAAACATTGATTTAACTGCCTAAGCTATTAAAATTTGAAAATACACGTTGGTTGCAATAGACCCATCCGGATTGATTTGTAAATGACGAAGAAAGTAAATTGACGATTGAAAAAGAAAAAAAAACTGATGTGGTGATCAACCCTAATTGCCTCGCTACTTCTTTATAAAGTCACTTCGACGTCAAATTTTACTGCCTTCTAGACACTGGCATGGCTTTCGGTATAGTGTAATATCCATTAGTTGTTCACCTTTTATGATAAATAAAAGGCAGGAGGCGAATGCGTTAAAAAATGCATTTAACCATACTTTTTCCTACATATATTTAAAAAATGTGAAACATATTTTACGTTTATTAAGATAAATAAATGTGTAGAAAAATAATCACATAAACAAGTGTGAAAAACTTAAAAATTTACACTTTGTTACAAATGAAAGTTCACACTTTTTAGTGTGAAAAATTATATAATTTCTCTACACTTTTAAGAGTGACCCCATTTTGTGATACTAATATATCACACTTCCAATGGTGTGAAGTTTTATGGTGTCACAAAATGGGGTTTATATTTGAAATTGTGAGGAAGTTGGAAATTTTTGTGTGGACTTTTATTTTTTCTAAATTTGTTGTGTGGACTTTTATTTTTTTTTCTAAATTTGTCCACACTTATTTATCACACCTATTTATGTAATTATATTTTTACACATTAAAATGTGTTAATAAACTCAAAATATCCACACTATTTAAAAGTGTGTTAAAAAAGTGTGATTAATTACAACTTATTTTGTAGTGATGATATCCAGAAGGTGAGTAAAATTGATTAACATGTAAACGTTTCCTCTACTTCCATGGCCTATATAATAACTCCATACCAAGGTCGAGATCTTCCCGAAACAATATATGAACTCAACAATGAAAATTATTAATTGCACAAGTATTGTTTCTATAAAGATTCATTTTCGGAACCGTAAAAAAGGGTCGGTGTCGTTAGCTGAAGCAAGCTTATAGTATAACTTATTCCATTATGAAATTAATAGTTTCTAAAGGATTCATGAAGATGAAAAATTAAACAAACACATCGTTAAAATGATGGGGCAGAAGCGTGGCATCATTTTGATAACTTATCATATTGATGCCTTCGCTTACACTAATGCTTAGCCATGACATGAAATTGTACTTGCTATCATTCATATTGTTCAAAAGTGTGATCTGTCAAGAGCTAAACCGATTAAGAAAAGCTAGGCGAGAACATCACCTACGTGCTTGGTGGCACCATGTGTAGTGAAAGAGTTATATGGGACCAAGTCAAACTCATGTCCATTTCAAAGGTGTGATAGAGAATATGACTGAATCTCTGAAAAAATTCATGAGGTTGGTTGCATATGAACATATGAAAAGTCTAGAATAATGCATGTTATAGTTTCCGACTATTACATACTACCTCCGTCCCATAGTAAGTGTCCATAATGGAATATTCCAAATCTTTGTTATTGAAGTTTGACCATAAATATTTGTATTTGTGTTATATAAACTTGATGAAAGTTATACGAATAGATTCGGTTTTAAGATGTATTTTCATTATAATTTTCATCAAGTATTATATAACACAAATAAAAATACTTATAGTCAAAGTAGGATAAAAGAGACTTAAAAAGTAAAAACTAAACACTTAATATGGGACGGAGGGAGTACATTTTAATTTTTAAGGATGCAGGTTTTTGGGCAAATCATGCAACTATACAATAAAAATATTTAATATCTAACTTTATGAACTGTTTTTTATGTTAGCTTATATACAAGTATTTCTTAAAAAAAATATATTCTAAAACGAACATTACAATTTACAACAACATTTTAAAAATGACGACTTCTAATTTTTTATTACTTAATGTAAAAATCTTTTGATAATTTATCGTGTACGATTTAAAATAGAATTACCATTTTTATGTTCTATTTTGAAGTAATACACATCAGTTGGACATTACAAACAAATACTTACCAAACAAAAAAAATTTAAACGAAGATCAGAAGTCACACCCGTCCATCGGACGGGTTTTGCCACTAGTATATATATATATATATATATATATATATATATATATATATATATATATATATATATATATATATATATACATATATATATATATATATATATATATATATATATATATATATATATATATATATATATATATATATATATATATATATATATATATATATATATATATATATATATATATATATATATATATATATATATATATATATATATATATATATATATATATATATATATATATATATATATATATATATATATATATATATATATATATATATATATATATATATATATATATATATATATATATATATATATATATATATATATATATATATATATATATATATATATATATATATATATATATATATATATATATATATATATATATATATATATATATATATATATATATATATATATATATATATATATATATATATATATATATATATATATATATATATATATATATATATATATATATATATATATATATATATATATATATATATATATATATATATATATATATATATATATATATATATATATATATATATATATATATATATATATATAGTGTAAGATTATTTTCAGAACCAAATAAATGTACAGAACTACGAGAACCACCTTTATACTCTTAACAATACATATGTATTTTCATTATTATGTTTAAATTAACATTTAATAATTATTTTATTAGTTATAAATCCGAGTATGATTAGCAATATGAAGAGTGCACATGTGTTTATATATTATCCAACGAAAAGATAGTTATAGTACATAAAAAACAAATACATGTGCATGGTCCAAGGATACATGTTCCTAGTGACCTACGATAATAAAAATTCATGTATTTCTACCTAATGAACTAACCCGATGAATATACATGTGCATTTTAAGAGTAATAAGGTGGTTCTCGCAGTTCTGTACATTTATTTGGTTCTGAAAATAACCTCACCCTATATATATATATATATATATATATATATATATATATATATATATATATATATATATCTATATAGGGTCCGGTTCCATTGAGAAGGTTTTTATTTTGAGAAATTTGAGAAATCTTCGTTTGAGCCATTGATTCGAAATTTTTTCATTGATTCACTAGTTAACATCATTTAATAGTGAATCAAAACTATAAATCATAATTTTGATTCATAAATCTTTGTAAAAATCGAGTTATGAAATGATTCAAAAAATTTGTGCAGTAAACTCAATATTTAACAAATATCGCAACATCGAGAGTTTTTTTAATGTTGATTCAATTTTTTTTTGACTCATTTTGTATTATTATCATATTAAAATGAATCAACACTTGAAAAACTTGAATCAAAGTTAACAAGCTATGGTTTTTAAAAAACCTTCTCAATTGAGAAGGTTTTTTTCCTTCTCAATCGATCCAGATTATATATATATATATATATATATATATATATATATATATATATATATATATATATATATATATAGGGATGGGTTCTAGAGAAAACCTCAAATTCGTAGAAAACCTAGAAAACAAAGTATATGATAAATTCTGCAAACACCTCAAACTTTAGGGTAAAAAAACAAAATAAAAGGAAAAGACGGTTATCAAGCCACAACATCAATCTAATTTGACAGATCTCAATCTCCATCTCCATCGCTTGGAACCACCACAGGCACCACCACCATCTCCATCGCCACCATAAGCTCCATGGTTGTCATCTCCTCCAACGCCACCATACATCACTGACATCAGCTCCATCACCACCATCATCTCCCTGACCACCATCATCTCCATCGTTGACATCATCTCCACCGTTACCAGAAAAGCTTGAAACACCAAGATCACACACCAGACCAACTGTTATACATTAAGATCGACGAACCAACAATATAGACATATGTAAGTTTGTATATATAGAACTTTTATTTGTATGGAGCATGAGATTTATAAATGTGTACAAACTGGTTGAATCTTCTGTTTTGGGTTGTCTTTGGAACAAGCTTGGGACTGGTTTGGTCATGGCTCGAAGGGCATATGGTTCGTGGTCTGCTCCCTCTGCTCTAATTTCAGCTGGTCTAGAATGGGGTGCTCGGGTATATTTAACTAGCTTTTCTTTTTTATTTGGTTTTGCTTCTATAGGGGTACTTTTATTAGCTGATATGTCCTTTTGTTATTCGATTAAACGCTATAGCTGTTGTTTAGCAAATACTTATTGACGCACATGCTGTTTCGTGTTTTAGTGATGAGATAGAATTATCCAAGCATAAATAGTTTACTAACACCCCTTCTCTTTCAAATTATACTTCCACAATCAGCCTCGTTGTAAGTTTTATGTTCAAAGTGAGACAACTTATACTAATTTGTTTTTTGTAGGCTGGAGGTGAACTTATGGACTTCATAATCGTGCTTCATGACTACAAAGCTTTTTAAACATCCTGTAGTCGGAGTTTATAATCATATTCAGACTATTGGGCATCAGTTCACAACTGTATTGGGCATTAGTTAACAATTATATCAGGACATCATAGCGAACATGTTTTACGGTACACATTAATGAGTGCACGTCTAGCAACAATGCAATGTAGTATGCATATAGTATGTGAAAACAAAGTCAATACCATACTATGAATAGCATGGAAACTATAAGATTCAAGGCATCTACAATGGTGATGCCAAACTTGCGAAAGCCATTTTAGGCGAATATTGTTTCATGTTTACCCTGGTGAAACATTAATCACTAAAAGATGGCTTGAAGGCTCCAGGTATGATATTCAAAATATGTATGCATATAGAATAAAATATCTTTCTAGTTTATGCAACTGTACTCTTAGATGTAAGGCATTTGTTCATTAAAAACACGGCAACAGTTTATTTATGAAAATTATTATATTTAAGGGATCTATTTGTTAAAATTAATGCATGTGTTTGTTAGTATTAAAGCACCTGTTTCAGTAAAGCATACGTTTGTAAACAAAAGGTAATTGCATCACATCGATAAACCAAATTCATCAATTCGTATCAGTTAGCGTTAAGGCATATGTTTGTTAAAATTATTACGGGGTTTATGCATGGCCTATTGATCTTGATGAGATAACATTAAGTTGTTGCTTACGCTTTTTTTTAATCTCTTTAGATGTGATATTGAAGTTTAATATTGTTATTTACGTCAGCTTATCAATTATTATGACGTGATCAAGCGTCCAATGGACTTTGCTACGGTGATGAGAAAGCTTGGAAAAGGATCATATTTAACATTGAAAGAATTTGAGGTTAGCGTGTTTATGTATTTCCCTTTACGTGTCTGCTAAAAACTAAGTAGTTGATTTCTAGCTTAACATTTTTATTTAAGTGACGTGCCATTGATTTGCAGCAATGCAATGCAATATAAATATATAATGCACCAGATACAATTTACTATAAACAGGTATACACTTTAGATGTTTATATTTTATACTTTTTTAAAGCCATCCTGTTCAGTTTGTTGACCTCACCATGCTAATAATTTGGGAAGGTAAGCTCTATCAAGAGCAGGCGCAACTGTGATTCAGTGGGTAAGGAAAAATGTTGATCGATCTGATATAGAACCCAAGTCAGATCAGAAAATGTTACCAAGTTTCTCGCTACCTGAAAAACAACAAAAGTTGTTAGTTTCCGTGACTGAATGTATCTAGAACCTGAGTTTGAATCTTTTTTTCTCTTAAAACTTTATCCAGTGAGAATGTTAACAGAAGAATTATCAAATAGTTCACCTGCTGAGATGTCTGTAAGGTATAACAGTCCTATAAAACAAAATAGTGGTGAAATGCATGTTGATGAGAGTTAGTCTTTAGGTAATAATAATCTAGATAATGATCAAGAACTACTACCACGTATCTTCCGGCATTAGATACATGTCTGAGAATGAGAAAGAAAACGAAGTGTTCATCAGTGAGTATGAAGGTGTCTTATTTTTAAAGGTCAATGCCTGTCCTTGGAACCACCTATTGAGCAGATATAGCAGGTTTAACTCGTATAACTCACTTATCTGAAAAATGGGTGGATTTGGGTTGTCTCTGCCAATGGGCAGAGTTTAAAGATAAATTAAACAGTATACAACATTTATTTAGATGATGTAAAAACTAAGTATGAGGGCGTCTGTTTGTTAAAACTTAGGGCGTCTGTTTGTTAAAACTTAGGGCGTCTGTTTGTAATAACTTAGGATAAGCCCACGCACAATTTGTTATTGTTCATTTTTTTCATTTTTTTTGTTAATGATAAATGATACATCTATTGTTATTTGTTTTTTTTGTAGCAACAAGGATAAGCCCATGCACACTAGAGAGACAGACTCGAGAACCAGATGTAGAATCAGAATATTGTAAGGTTTTTTTTCTTTCTAATTTATGATTTTTTTTTGTTTTTTAATTTTATTGATTGATATTATGATGATTTTATACTTTATTTAATTTATTGATAGATATCACGAAATAATCTAACATAGCGCATCGGATATCAGCATATTAGAGAATCAGTTAGGAAAATAATATTAGATAATTATATTTAATAACATCGTAGTTTGGCAAATTTGTCGCATATATTTGTTTTTTTTGTTGGAAATTTGTTGCATCTATTTGTTAATATTTTGTTGCATCTCTTTTTTTAATATGGTTTTGTCGCATCGATTTAAAATCATTTAGTTGCATCAGTTTAAAATCGTTTTAATGCATCAGTTTAAAATCATTTTAATGCATCAGTTTAAAATTGTTTTAGGAGCAGGGTGGCGGAGGAAGTTGGTTTAATAATTGGTTGTGTTTTTATAAAATTTGTGATATGAACTAGTAAATGCGTCAATTATGTAGAAGTCGTAGTAATAGTTATTATTGTATTGTTTAAGAAACTATAGGGAAATCGACCGTCAAAGTGATAGGTAAGCCGAGATTTCTTTATTTATGTAGTTTAAATATGTAGTTGGCATTATTATAGTGAATCGGTGTGTGGCATAATTGAAATACTTGATTTGCTAGATGCATATCCGTCCTGTTTATGTAGTTACATAGTTTAAAATCACATGAAGGACCCAAACTATATGAATTGTTATGATAGGATCGTGTTTTCATGGTTGTTGATATTACTACTGTCGATACCGTGTTAGTTATATATAGTTGTAGACTAGATGTAGTATTGAATTGTACTTAGAGCATAATTGCATAGGATGAAAAAAGGGTTACTTTCAGGAGCATGAGCATATGTTGAATGTGACATAGTAAATGACGTGGATTGGTAAATTTTGTTGCATCGGTTTTGCAAAATTTATTGCATCTGTTTTTGCCAAAATTTGTTGTGCCTCTTTATTATTTTTTTTGCATCTGTTTATGACATTCATTTGTATCTCTAGTACATTATTGTAAAAACTTGGCATCTGTTTGTATGATTATGGGATCGATGAACAATCATATTTGTTATAATTAAGGCATGTGTTCGCTAGAATAAAATCACGTCACTGAGTAAAGCATATGCCTATAAACGTATGGTTCATCATACCTAAATAAGGCCATAGCATTGATCAACCAAGATCATTATCAATTAACGTTAAGGCACCCGTTTAAGTTAAGGAAAATCGTGTTTGCTTGTGTGTTTGTTTGTTTATTTAAGGCGTATGTGTTCGTTTGCATTTGTTTTAGTAAATATGTTGCATATGTTTAGTGTGGTTTGGTAAATTTTGTTGCATATGTTTTGCTAAAATTTGTTGCATCTCTTTATTAGTTTTTTGTTGCATCTGTTTTTGCCAAAATTGTTGCATCTCTTATTAATTTTTTGTTGCATCTGTTTAAAAATTTTTTATAGTTCATTTTATAAGAAAGTAAAAAGGATAGGATGTCACTTATATTAGGTGGAGATTAAGAGGGTCGAGCCAAAACGAGTTGACGATGGTTTCTGATATGACAACATGTAATGTCGTGGTGGTGATTTCTGATATGACAATCTGTTGTTGACGATTATTCAGATATTGGCTGAAAGGCAGTCCCACATAGAAGAAATTCTTCTAGTCTGGCAACGTTTGTTAGTTCTTTGGGGTCTCACAAATTAATTGCTTGCTGCTAAGATACCAGATCTGGTACGTTTTACCATGTAAATGCTACATTGCTATGCTTCATGAATTTTACTATTTTTGAACATAATAATACAATATAGAAGAACACATTTCGTTTGGGCAAATGATAATGAAAATGGTATTAAATTTTTTATATTTCCTGCTCGTTCACGCTGTTAGGATCATTTTGTCACCTCGTGATGGTCTGCAAGGATAAATGGGAATTCTGAATGAGAATAGAGCGGATTTTACCTTATTACGTCCCATGCTTAAAAATTTAGGTTCACTTTTTAGTATAGTAAGCAATTGGCCTATTTGGATCTCTTATTATAGAACATGTATCTCACTTTCTAGTTTGCGGCTGCTGTTGGAACAAAGTATTTTGAGCACGTTCTTCCTCACATAATCTAAAATTAATATCATCCAAAAGGAACTGTGTCGGGTTTTGCAAGTATTGTCACTGTTTTTTGTAGGTTTGATTAGAGGTTTGGCGTTTGTTAGTAAGATATCTCGTGCGTTTATTAATCCATAGTAATTTGCTGGAGGTTCGTTGTGGTTAACTACGTGTCTTAATGGTTCGGTTGTTTTGTTCATATCATGTCTTGCAGCTCTATATCTGATACTCGAGTACAGGTTTCTGAGCAGAGCCATGAGGTCGATACCACTGATGAGATGAACCCTGATCTGGTGGATGAGCAAGTTACGACTGGAAATGAAAACTAGCCATCAGAAACCGATAGTTTTAAGTCCCAAGTTAAAGCGATCAGCAATCATCCTGTTACAACTAGCTTAGGCCTTTTTTATGTTGTGTTAATTAGTCTGTTCGTACTATACTTGTTAAATTTGTGTTAAAAGAGTTTGTTAGTATTGGTTAGTGAATATTTTCTTTGGTCTTATATTTTTTTTGTAATTAATTGTACGTGTATATTTTTTTATTCTAGTTATTGTAACGACTAGCTTGGAAGAAAAATGTCAGCTTTACGTTTTGTAGTCAAAACTATGTTGATTAGTTTTAAAAACAGAAAAATATGGACCTTTAAAGAACGTAGCGGTCAAAATCAATCAAAAAACATTAACAGCTAAAGCTATCTAGTCAACCAACTCAAAAAATGAAAATATATACAAAAATAGCCCCTAGAAAATAAAGAAATGCCAAAAAGGCCCCTGGACTTTAGAATTTAAAAAAAAGGAGGGGAAGGAGTTTTGATTTAAGGGTGGGGAAGATGTTTTCTAGGTTTTCTTTTGAGATGAGGTTTTCTCTTGATCCTATATATATATATATATATATATATATATATATATATATATATATATATATATATATATATATATATATATATATATATATATATATATATATATATATATATATATATATATATATATAAATTTGTTTTGTATCAAAAGTGATTAATTGCCTTAAATGTTAAATGTTGCTTTACAATCTTTTCTACTAAGAAAGATACTAGTATTTGATATGTTCTTTCCATTCCTTGTCAACCATTTTTATGTGTTAGTCGTCAATTGCCGATTTGCTTGTCGCACCGAACCTACGAGTGCCTCATACGTTCGCTCAAGTATCTACATATTACGTCATAGTCATGAATCGATAAACAATACGTCGTGCTCGAGAACTTGATGGCATTGCCTCATCGGGTAGTTTTGATGTACCTAAAGATGCATCTAATAAGACAAGCACAAATAATAGCAGATAAAAAGCTATTAATGGTACCTAACAAGATGTTAAAAAGCAAGTTAGTAACTAAAGGGACATGGTGAGGGTGATGATTATGGGATGGTGAAATTGGTTCTCCATTACATTGCACAAAACATAAACAAAAACTGAAGTTTAACTTGAACTTAAATATGATATATCCCCTAGGCATAATACATATCTTTCCGTAGCGTACCTTGTGACAATCAAAAGGAACTATCTATGTCGCCGACATTCTTGTCCTATCCAGAGGCGGAGCGAGACACTAAATTCATTAGGTCCACAAATTTTTTAATATGATCATCTATATACTACATAATTTTAGGATCGGGTTCATTTTGAAAAAATAAATATTTTTAGCAAATATATACATTACGCGACCAAATTCCATCGGGTTTCCGTGCATCCCCGGGAACCCCCTAGCTCCGCCCCTTGTCCTATCGTACCTTTAACATCCTAGTGAGTTAAAGGTATATGATGTGAGATTGGGCCATGTTAGCATTATTATTTGCTTAAATATTTTGATTATCACAATATATCCATTTTTTAGAAGGCAGAAGGCGTGTTTTTATTAGCGAGTATTACATAAATCCGGAATTTTTTTGATACCATAAAGTAAAAACAGGCCTATTATTACAAGGCAACACAAACTACAAAGACACAACTGATTAACTTAGACTTGATCTTAGAAAGTTAAAAGACACAAATTAAAGAGACATAAGCAACTGACTTAGACTTTATCCTAGAAAACTAGAAGACTACTAACTAATTATTTGAATTATTAATCATTCAACAAAACATAAACATGTTTAACATGGCTTTGCTTTATATCAACAAACCGGGTCTCTCGAGTGCCATTACCTTCAAAAGTGAGTTTTAGTGAGTTGTAGTGAGTTTGTTAAAAAAACTGATGTGTCGCTGACGTGGAGGTTGGTGACTTTGATGCCACTCCCTTTAGCCTAAATATGATATACCACTAGGCATAATACACATGTTTCTATAGCGTACCTTGTGACAATCAAAAGGAATAATCTATGCCGCCACCATTCTTGTCTTATCCAGAAGCGGAGCCAAACTATAAAGTAATCAGGTGCACAAATTTTTTAATATGATCATCTATATATTACATAATTTTGGGACCGGGTTCATTTAAAAAAAAATAGATATTTTTAGCAAATATATATATCACACGACCAAATTCCATCGGATTTCCATGCATCCTCGAGAACCCTCTAGCTTTGCCCATGGTCCTATCATATCTTTAACATCCTAGTGAGTTAAAGGTATATGATGTGAGATTGAGCCATGTAAGTGTTATTGTTTGCTTAAATATTTTGATTGTCAAAATATATCCACTTTTTAGAAGGCAGAAGGCGTGTTTTTTAGTAAGTATTACATAAATCTGAATTTTTTATACCATAAAGTAAAAACATGCCTATATAAGGTAACACAAACTAAAAAGACACAACTGATTAACTTAGATTTGATCTTAGAAAGCTAAAAGACACAAATTAAAGAGACATAAGTAACTAACTTAGACTTTATCCTAGAAAACTAGAAGACTACTAACTTATTATTTGAATCATTTAATCATTCAAAAAGACACAAGCATTGTTTAACATGAACCCAAACTGCACGTGCTTGGGGGGGGGGGGGGGGGGGGGGCTCAAACCATTGGTTAATATCGGCAGACTGCTTTGATCCGCGACAAGTGGACGATTAACTCTTTTGTCCACCCATTGATTGGTTGCAACGCAATATGCGTAAGTGTAATTCCTCGAATCGACAGTGAATCCATCCAATTCCACTTCCCTGGTTTGAAAGGAAACAAACATATAGCCATCGATAACCCTACAAGACATTACTAGTATGCTTGTTGGCAGATCCATTAACAAATTATAGGGCACCCGAGTAACAAGATAAGTATTAAGCCCAATGGTAGTACAATGGTGTAGCTCAACCTCTTTGATATTTTCTAACGAACCTCCAAGTGACACACTCCATCGAGCAAGAATCCACCCACCAAAGAAACATTCAGCTCTCTTATAAACATCATCCTCGTCAAAAGACTCATCTAGCAACCATTCATGCTTGTAAAATGGGTTATCTTTCCCATCCACATTCTTAAAAAAGATTGTGGTTTTTTGAACTAAGTTTGTATTTATGTTTTGGAATATGACAGTGATTAAATAAATGGGAGGATGATGCTCTTTGTAGTGGGAAAAGATTGTCAAATATCCATGTAGTAGTTTGTGATTGGTAGGTTTTATGTCACACGGATTGAGAATGGGATATATACTATATAGCATAAGAATAACTAAACATCCATGATAAATAAATGATATAACTTCAGTGTTTGATGACACTAACTTGTTTCATATATTCAAAATTTAAGATATCCAGTATTGAAGTATCCTAAATTCCAGATACTCAAAATTTCAATATAAATATGAACAAATCAGTTATACCTATTATTTTAGTTTATATTTTTAATTAGATAACCAAAACTTTGGATTTATGTTTATAGTTCACATATCCAGAAATTCAATTTTATGTTAGACCCATTATGCTACGGTTTTTCCAGTTTTTTTGGTTTTGTTGTTGTCTCCTAGTTTTGATTTCATGGTAAATAATTTTTGTATGTGTAACATATAGGTAAATTAAGTAATATTAGGGTGACACAATTTTTTTTATCGTGTGCATCAATCATGGTTGAAATACAAAGTGAACACTTATATTCAAACAAAATAAAGTCAGAAGATAAACATTTACTTTGAAACGAGAAGATTAAAGGCTAATTTAAATAACACCTCTTACTTTATCATCTTTTGATTTTATCACGATTGTAAAAATAACTCTCAACCGGCCTATATTTAATCCTTAGCATGGAGTGAAGTGTACGAGCTATTGAATGAACTTATACTATTGATAACTTAAATTTGAATTGATTATTATTTCAAAGTTTGTTTCAATGCACACTTTATCAAAAGACTCTTTCTTTTTAGCACGTCAGTTGCATTGGGTTGTTGAAACTTTATCTTGTGCGTTGGTTACAAATTTACATTGTTGTTGTAGTAGTTTTACGTGTTAAATACAAACCTTAAGTTTTTATATTATCATGTGACCCTAAGAACATGTAACGAACCCGACCAACCTACTTTTTAATTGGATATAGTTGCAAGCCAGCTTTTTCCCCACTGATGGATCCGACGAACCCTCAAACCTAATCGAAACCCCGGTCAACATCGAATGACAAAGAAATACACATCAAATATGTAAGATCAAGTATGGGCCGCATATAAGGTTAGTCGCAACAAGTGAACGAGGGCCTAGACCAACCGAGTGTTTCACTCAGCCAACCACCGCGAAGACTAAGTTACTCGGTCTTTGAATTATAGGATGGTCGAGGTTGCGAACAAATTAAGAAAACCACAAACCTAAAAAAAATCCAACCGTTTGATATTAATATATATATATATATATATATATATATATATATATATATATATATATATATATATATATATATATATATATATATATATATATATATATATATATATATATATACTTGATTTTGCTATACAAAAAGGGCTAGCGGCACAGCTTGTTGCCCGTTTGCCTTCTCTTAATATGAAAATTATAATAATCTTTGATTTATATTCTAATTTTAAAATTTTTAAAACTACACCACTCTAAGTATCCAACCCATTTACTTATTTTTTCACGAGGATAGACTACAATTGAAACAAAAATGATATGGCTTGTTCAATCTCACTTACCATCGATGTAATGTAAACTTTAGTTAAAAGACTAATTCACGAAGTTAACATTCGTTAGAAAGCAATGATAGAGTTAGGCACGACATTTGAAAAAATATTAATAGCTAAAGTTGATCTTAGGACCAAAATGAGAAATGCAATGATATTACTAAGGGGAGTCATGATTTGATAAAAACTTTTGTTGAAAAAAGAATCTAAAAAAGATTACGAGAAGCATAATGCTTTGTTTCGAAACGCAGCTACAAGTGAACGATAAACAGAAACAAAAAAAAATTAGATTTAAAAATAGGATTAGCCGATTGTGTTGTATTTTAAATAGCTTATTGTATAATTAAATTTCGTATTATAAACTTGAAAAATTATTTCGACGATTAGTTTTCTCCTAAAATACACATTATCATTCTTTGATTTCTCACATAACAATTATCACCCACTCTTAAAATCTCAAACTGTTTGTACAAAAATAAGGGAAACACTCCCGAGAATTCCAAACGAAAAGATACTTGAATCATTTCGTCCACACTCAAGAAACCACTTGAAGCTACCCCTAACTTTATAAAAACCCCATTTATGGCTCGGAAACCAATGTGGGTGGTTCATCAACTCAACCTACTGGACAAGGTGATTAATTTGATGAATATGACATAGCTGAAGAAGTCCATCTTACTAAGTAACAAGAAATGAACTACTTCTACATAAAGCGTGACGTTAGAAGAAAATCAAGGGCTAAGAAAGAGTGTTAGGAAAAATTAAGGGTCAAATGAGAATATGGGGAGCTATCGAGTTTGAATTAATTGGAGAGAGACCCGTGAACAAATTAAGAATTCTATTATTATGTAATGTTTTTAATTATTATGTAATGTTTTTATTATCAATGTAATGTTTAATATTATTTATGTAATATTGTTTATCTTATGGATGAATTATAATTATATATATAAAAAATGATGGTCGTCTGTGGTGAAAAGAAATCATTCATATGTAGTCGAAGAAAGCTGGTGTGACGGCTGTTTTTTGCAGGTCATTTGTATTTATTATTGCGATCATCCTAAAGTAAAGAAAAGTAAAGGAATGATCGAGATTCCTAAACTAGGCTAAAGATTAAATCAAACTACACCCCATTTTAGACATAACTCTCAACCAACCTTTAATCTAAATTAACTGAACTTTTACCATTGATAACTTGAATTTAAATTGATGTTTCAAAGTTTTTTTCAACACAACTTTATAAAGAAAGAGTCCATATTTTTATCATTTGAGGTGTTCGTGAATGTGTGTTAGTTATCATTAGGTTGTTAAATCTTTGAATGTAAAATTCATAAGGTGTAGAAGTTTTATATGTACTTTTTTTGAAATTCTCTTCCACGTGGGTTTACAGAGGTCTGGGTATTGGTTTTATGTGTGAATGCAAATCTCTAAGTTTTTATCGTATCATGTAACACGATAGATCCAACGAACTTAGAAATACGCAACTCGAACATACTTGCTTTTATATAGAGTCTCATTATGTGACCTTAAGCAAAAGTTTTTAAGTTGTACAAAGTCTCTCTTTATGTATAAGTTGCCAATATTTGTGTTGTGTAGCAGGGATATGTTTTATGTTTTATTTTGAGCATATGTATAAACATTTTGAGCATGTTAGAAAACGTCAAGATATGTGTTATGCTATATCTTCTTGTACCGATTAACTTTGATGGACTCGTTTTCAAGACCAAGATAGTATAAATGTGGACCAGGCTAGCCTAACTCATGGCGAGACCATGGTGCATCAGTGCATGGTCAAGCCCAAAGAATATTCTCAGTGCTTTTCGCTATTTACTTGCAGCACAGCACAGATCCATTAAGCTATTTTCTTAACCATCAAACTTGATATTGATAGTTACTATTACTAATTTACTATACAAGTAACGATCGAGACTTTATAATGAAGACAAGTTATGCAAAAAACGACTATCTATAATGCCGATAATTTTGATAATCGGCCGTGCGTATCTTTCAAGCAAAATCTTCTTCACTCAAATCACACATAGCTTTGCTAAAGTAATTCGATAATCAAATATTTTGGAAATAAATAAATCAATATAGCAAACTAAAGCTACGTGAAAAGTTTAAGTTTTCAGTCAATAACTACTTTCGTTCATTCTTTCAAGTTCATCTTACGCATACGTATAGTTGATCACGGGTTCTATCGTTTGAAGCCATCGAAGATGGTTAACTTGTATTTGGTTGATCAAGTTTCACATTATTCTAACAAGTAATGAAGGGGCGGTAAGTGTTTCAACTAGCATAACGCAATCTCACACAAAGTTCATAGAAGTCGTTGATTAATTACTTGTATGTTTATGTCCAAGATGGATATATAGTTTGATGCGTATGTGTTATTGTTTTTCTCAATTGGTTGTAGTTCTTTCCGTAAAAACTCTTTTTTGTGAATCTAGGTTGTGACTTGATATTCCTAGCCGGGTAATTTGTGGGCGACTATTGATAATCTGGAGTCATCGCAGGTGGACCTCCTTTACCAAACCTTCTATGCTAGTTGACACTTGATATCTTTATCATCAATCTGTTGCCAATTCAGACTTGTGTAGAAAAAGACTTCATCTTCAATTTTTTTTACCTTTTACATGTCAAAATAGATTGTGTAGAAAAGATAACTGGTAAAAAATTCATGTTCATGAGCTGCCTACTTCATAAGTTCATATCATGATGAGTAGTTGATTATCAAAAAGCAAGTTTTAAAATAACTGGAATCAAGCTTAGTTAAAATTTACTTAGTATTCGAATCATACTATATGTATATCGGTAAGTGTGTTGAGCTCATGGCGAATATGCCAAACAAGCCGAAAAGAAGCTTAAGAGTTACCAAAGCATCCCATTTTAAATATATCCGACGATCGAGAATAGATTTGGAGTATCCGTGTGATATATGATTGACCAATAGGAGTGAGTTGTGCTACTTATCTTAAAAAATGGATACAAGGCAAAAAGCCACTATTTTCTTATGTATACTTCATTTTGGTTTTAAATGAAAAGCTTTGTGCTTTCTTTGTGAGTGTGTATAGTTAATTTTGGTTTTATACGCGAGGGCAGTGGCGGACGTAGGAAATTCAATAGTGGGGAGGTAATTTCTTTTTATTATAATAAGGCGAAAAAACTAAAATTTGAATAAAAAATCGAGTATTTTAACTAAAAAATAAAGCATTTTCAGGTTTTACAGTATTAAATGTTAGACTTTAATGCGTGAGTGGGGGGCATTAAAAAAACACTCGAAATTAAAAAAAATTACACTGTAATACCGTCGTTTTAGTTTTAGCCATGGGGGCGCCGTCACCCCGTCCCTAATCTATAGGTCCGCCTGCGCGAGGGCCTTGTGCTTTCTCTTTTCCCGTGATATGTTTTTGTTTTGTTAATATTATTATCGAATTTTTAAAACCTGGGGTTTTTGGTTGATCTGGTTTAATAATCGAATCGTAGGTCAACTGGTTGAATTGCCGGGTCAACCCGTGTCTCTATATATGTATATTTTTCTATATAACTGATATGTATTATTGTATTATCCTATAAATTATTCTACATCGAATAAAGCCGATGGATAATATTTATTCTTTATTTGTTAGTTTTAGTTTTATTCTTATATTTATAATATTATAGCAAAGTACAAAAATAACTAATTTATGATTCAAATTTGTAAAAAAAAGATAAAATAATATTAGTTGATGTTTTAAGTTAGTTTTTACTTTATTTTAACTGAAACTAGGCATCATCACTCTCATTCATTTTTAAAACTTAAAAATGCTTATGGAAAGAAAGTTTTTGAAATATTTTTTTATGAAAAATATGACCCGGCCAGTAAATTCGGGTCAACGAAAAGTATACGGTTCAATCCGGTTCTCAAACAAACAAAAACCCAATCATATCCAGTCGAGTCTTCGAGCCAGTTCACGGTTCAACCGGCCAGATCAACCCGAGTTTAAAAACATTGTTCTCATCACTTGAATGAATAAAGCCGAATTCAAAACATATATCTTTTCATAATAAACTCAAATAATACTAGTGTACGATTTCGTATATCGTTTTTTTCGCATTTCTAAAAAATGTATGCTAAGTTATGAAATGTTACCATAAAATTAATTTTTTATCAAAATTTTTTTAAAGCCATAATATGTTATGTGTGTTTTGCTGTTACACATTTTTATGTTGTTATTACATTATTTTACTCTTTTTCAAAAAAAAATTTAATTAAAATCATATATCATAAAAGATTAGATGTCTTCTATAGTGTTTGAATAGTTATTTGTATTGTATTTTAGTACTAATATTTTCTCTTTAGACATTTAACATCTAATTTATTTAAATAATAACATAAATCGATCTGTTATATAAACACTGTCAAAAGTTTCAAATTAAAATACTTGGATTTTATAGGTCAATAACCTGTATGCTATGTTGATAAAATGATGGTGATGTAAAATGGCCATTGTGATGTATGTATCTAATGCTACATGTTTTCATTCAACAATCAATTTAAGGCTTTAGAGATATCGTGAGAAAGAGGAGAAAATGTGTTATAAAATCCCCAAAACAAGATACAATGAAATAAATAATTGGGCACACATAATAGTGAACACAACCGTAATGTGGAAAAATATAGTAACTTCTCAGTAAGGATCTTCTAAGTCAAGATATGGATATTCAAATTATAAAAAATCTGATTGAATCCATATATCACAATTTGTCATATATGTTTGTAGTTTAATGATTCATTTTTTTAATAGTGATATATTAATAAAAAGAAATTTTAACAAAAAGCTAATGAAATTAAACAACGTTCGACTTGCATGTGCTATCTAAGCGAATCTAACTTTCTTTTAACGGCAATTTATCCAAAAGAAAAACTAGCAAGGTGCTAGAGTTAAACGGTTACAAGATAAGAGGGTTTTAGTCAATTGTTCCAACTAAACGTGGCTTTACATTGATACTTAAACCAATAAAAAGATCTAAAAACAATATCATCAAATATTGTTGCCTTCAAGGGTTTTATAGTCTCAATTAAAAGTTTATTCCGAAAAGAGCAGACGTGCCACCACAGAACATAGAAAATTGCTCCAAGGATAAGTTTATGATTCAACTGAAGACGTAACGAAAGAAGCCACTCACACCAAGTATCATAGGAGGTACCTTCAACATGTGGGATATCCCACCAATTCGAGATCATACGAAAGAGATCAGAAGTGAGATTACACATGAAAAACAGATGGTTAGAGGATTCCACTCCTCTATCACATATGGGGCAAATAATGGAGTCGATCATACTAATTACAAGATTTATTATTTTCAAATTTTAACTAGAAACAAAAAGAGATTCACTGTATGTTATCTAAAATATCACTTTTCCTCGTTAGTTGATAGTTAAAGACAATACTATTTCGAGACCGCCATATAAACCAAAGAGTAATGGAAATAATAATGTACACATGAGATTTTTTTGAAGTAGAGCTCTAATTATCAATTCACTCGATCCATTCCCTATTGAAACTAAAAAAGGGTCATGAAATATCAGTCAAAATACAGATTTTAGGCCATATATTTACAGCCGTTGTAAAAGAAAGAAATGATGATCCGAAAATTTCCCCGCTCAAACTGCAAACTGAATGAATAATGGAAGGATTTCAAACCCACGGAGCAAGAGATTTAACCGAAGGGGAATTAATGATTCATTTAGTTGTAAAAGAGTGTTTTCCTCTTAGAGAGCAGCCCCGAGTGCTCGTGAACCACATGCATTTCTTTTGTGTAATGTAAAACTACGTCAAATATTTAAAATTTAGAAAGGTCACATAGTCCAAAAAAATATTTGTTATAGTTAGCAAATCTATATCTATACTATTTTATAAAGCATTTGAGACCTTTTTAAAATAGTAAGGCTGAAAATTCAGACTTTTTTACCTACTAAATAAAACAAGTTGTTGATATCTTTATCAACATTATATACTATAACCTTTTGTAACAACTTTTTAAAATAACATTTTTTCTTTTAAATTGAAAAATCTTTTTATTTATTTATTATTTTTATAATCTAATTTCACTATATTTTTTTAAAATTTTGTGCTTTTTAATTTGATATCCATTTTAATATATTTTTAGGATCCGTTTGTTTGAGTACTTTTTAAGGTCAAGGAATCTTTTCATAGAAAAAGTAATTGTTTGTTTCGTGGGTTGGCTTCAAAATTGGGATTTAAAACTACTGTTTCCATTGAACACATATTAACCAGTGTTTACAATCTATCAAATTAGGCCCACATTTTCTCTCTTTCTGTCACTTGCATTTTAATTTATTATCGACTAACATAATCAACAATTATATTTATTAAATAATTATATTTTTTTCTCATTCTATTATCTTTCAAACCGATACTGAATCTGAATCATATACCAATCCTATTAATAAACCAAACGCATTCTAACTTTTAGTATTTTTCAATTTTAGTGGGATTTTTAATTTGATTTTTTAACTTTACAATGATTAAAAGATTAAGCGGGTACCATTCTAGTAACTTATTATATAGTTATTTGTGTTCTAGACCCCGAAACCCGCTATTAGTAGATCAAATCCTGTAACATTACACGGATATTCAAACTACCCGAAATTAAATTAGACCCCTACCAATTCAATAACTTCGAAACATATCACCGTTGTTTCGGAAAAAATAATTCGGAATAGCAAAGCTACGTCAAAAGTTTAAGTTTTCACTCGGTAACTACTTTCGTTCCTTCTTTGAAGTAACCGGAGATGGTTATGTTGTAACTTGTAAGGTTTTGGTTCGTCAAGTTTCACATTACTCAAATAAGCAATGAAGGCGTCGTAAGTATTTCAAAAGCTATAACTAAATCTCACACGAAGTTTTTAGAACCCGTTGATTAATTATTTGCATTTTATGTCCAAGATGGATATACAGCTTATATGTGTTATTATTAGCATGGTACCCGCGCACTCCAGTTGCGGCTATTTAGTGACTATTTTTTTTTGTGAACAAATGTTATATTTTTGCCTATCAAGTTTAATTCAAATTAAAATAAAGTTGTAAAAAAGTTAAAATAAATAAATAAATTCACTAAAAAAGAAAAAAATTAAACAATATATCAAAATAGATGTTGAATTAAAGGACACGAAATTTTAGAAAATATGGTGAAATTAATTTAATGAAAATAATATATTTCAATTTTAAAATAAAAGTATTTTTTGAATAAAGTTTATAGAAAAGTTTGTTAAAAAAATTGATGGATGAGATTAGTTTAACAAAACATGATCTAATAACTTAAAAATCTCTTTATCTTAAAAGTATAAAATATATATAGATATGTTAATTTCTTATAAATGAAATGTATAAGACTTAATTTTTTTAAGACTTTTATATTTAGAAATGATGTAAGAGCCTGTTTGTTTAGTTTTTGTGTTAAGTCCTGTTATATTAAAGCCTTTGTCTGGATGTGTGATGTCTTTTTATAGACTGACATATATTTTTTTGTTTATGTGTTGAATAAATTGTCTGAATATCAGAAAATTACTTTTATACTCTAAAAAAAAGTTACATGAGATTATATGTGAAGAAGTTAGAGGGTAAATATATAAAATTATAAATTAAGTCATAGACTTAATATGGAGACCCTCCATTTGATCGCTTTTCCTATTAAGTCCTGTGTTAATATTAAGCACAAAACAAACAAACATTTAATGACTTAACTTACTTACTAATTTTTCAATTAAAACTTTTTAAATATTTATCAAACACAACCTAAATGCTTTATAAAATAGTATAGATTGTTTTTCTCACTTTGTTGTAGTTCTTCTCATAAAAACTCATATATCTTTTTTATGAACTCAGGTTCAGACTTGACATTGCAAGCAGTCTAATCTTCGGGCGACTATCTTTTCGGATATCCCTGAGTCATTACAGGTGAACCCCGTAGCCAATAGGGGTATCAACTCATATTTTATCCATTAAAGATCTGTATTTCTCTGTGTCGGATTTCTTCATCTCCATGCGGATAAATAGTCGTTCTAAATCTAACATTAATTGTGTCTCTTGGAGTATTGGTTAACAGATCTCAGTTGTATTAGTTTGCAATCTTTTTTAACTTCTTTCTAGCGTTAAAAAAAACTTTTATAGTACATTTTTTATATATGCATAAGTAATATTTTGGGGCTTTCATTATATGGTTTATCAAATTTGGAACGATTCATGTTTTTTCCACTATATTGTTAAGTATCGTCTCTATGAAGTTAAACTTATGTCAGTCATGAAGGTAAAATTGTCACTTAATCCTACAAAGGGTGTACATATGTTAAGGGGTTTAATATGCCTTCACAACTTTATATGTAGTTGTCTGCTTTACCATGAATATGTTGTTGCTAGTTTAGACTTTGTGTAGAAAGAGACTTCACCTTCAATTTTTTTTTACTTTTTACATGTCAAAATAAATTGTGTCGAAAAAACGTATAACTCGTAAGAATTTATATTCTTGAGGTGTCTACTTCTTGTTATTTTGTTGAACAAGTAAAAGTGAAACGTTGGAGTTGAGAGAATTATATTGATTTGTTCAGTATTATATCTTATTGAATAGCAAATGACTCTTTATATAGGCTTACATAAAAGCAGGGCCGACCACGGCATGTGCAACCTGTGCAATGACACATGGCTTTCATTTTCTTAAGACCTCCTTTTTTAAGATCCCAATGTTAATATAAACTCACTTATGGATGTTTTAATATGAGTAAGCGATTTTTAATGGAGGAGAGCATTTAAAAATATTAGAAACTTATAGCATGAGCCACAATAATGTATATATAGATGTTGGTTAAAAAGTTTGTTTTTTATGAAGTTTATCTAGAGGATGTTTTCTAGTGGGGAAGACACGGGTGACAAAACCCAAAACCAAATGTCTTGTTTTTATCTCGAAATTCATGTTTGACCCTTCTATTTTATAATTTGACAAGTAAGTATTAAGTTTAAATTTTAAAATAATTTTTGTAGCCTTAGCGTAAAAAATAGCCATAGTTAACTTGTGGTACCTTTTATATGTTTTTCAAAAGTTCTTTATAAAAAATTTAATGGATTTTATTTGGAAAAACCAAAAGTATTTCTACTTTGATCAAAATGACAACAAGTATAACACAAATTTACTATTAACTTAGTTAAAGAATCCAATTACATATATGCAAAATCATATTATGTTAAATAAGTTTTTACCGTATGTTGTTCGAGGGTCTCTAAAGTAATACGGCATAGAGCCTCTTAAATCCACGAGACGACCCTTCATAAAAGTAACTTGAATATGCTAAAATGCACACAAACATGATTGTGCTATGAATTCTAACTTTATTCATTACTCATATTGAATATATTATTAATCAACCCAACCTTCAGCCTTACCAAACCTTTTGAACTGACTGAAGCATGTTCTCAACACTCCTCTTTGATTCATGTTGTGCAAACTCCAATCCTTTTTCTCAACACTTCAAACTTTGCAACAAGAAGTGGTTTTGTGAATAAGTCTGCTAGTTGATCTTCAGACTTGCAGTGAACAAGTGTAACTTCCCTAGCTTTCCGCACTTCTCTCAATTGGTAAAGCTTGATTTTCAAATGTTGTGTTTTCCCATGAAAGACTGTATTTTTTGAAACAGCAATTGCCGCCTCACTGTCAACAAAGATACCAGTGCTTTTGTTTTGGACAATGTGCAAATCAGAAAGAATTTTCCTTAACCATAAAGCTTAGTTAGTTGCCTCATTTTCTATAATAAACTCTGCTTCTACAGTCGATTGAGCTACAATCTCTTGCTTCTTTGAACTCCATGAAAATATTCCATAACCAAAAGTAAAACAATATTCTGAAGTACTTTTCAT
This sequence comes from Glebionis coronaria, assembly GCA_025667525.1. Classification (NCBI taxonomy): domain Eukaryota; kingdom Viridiplantae; phylum Streptophyta; class Magnoliopsida; order Asterales; family Asteraceae; genus Glebionis; species Glebionis coronaria. The sequence goes on from JANFOE010000060.1 coordinate 731,847, forward strand.
ATCATCAGCGCAACCACCCCAATCACTATCTGAGAAACCAATCAAGTTGAAATTTTGGCATTTATCAAACTTGACACCGCAACTCATAGTTCCCTTAATGAACCTTAGTACCCTTTTTGTTGTCTTAAGTGCACTTCACTTGGACAATGCATAAACTGAGATAAGAGACTTACAAAAAAACAAAATATCAAGTCTTGTTGCATTCAAGTACATTAAACAACCATTCAAGCTTTGATATGTTCCTTCATCATCTTTTTCAGTACCGTCTTCTCTCTTCAACTTTACCTTTTGACACACTGGTGTAGTTACGGATTTGCACACGTCCGTTTGAATTTCTTCAAAATTTATTTTGCCTACTTCTTTTGGGAAATAAATACTTTCATTTTGGTATTGATGGACCTCCATTCCAAGAAACTAAGACATAAGACCAAGATCAATCATTTCAAAAACCTACATTATTTATCGTTTGAATTCCCCAACCAATTGTTCGTCGTTTCTTGTCATGAAAAGATCATCGGCATAAAGAGATACAATAACCACATTTTTGTTCTTTTTCTTAACTTAAAGGGTAGATTTAGAAAAGCTTATTATGAATCCAAGCCTCAACAAGTGTTCATCTATTTTGCAGTACCAGGCCTTTGGAGTTTGTTTTAATCCGTATAGAGCTTTCTTGAGCCGATAGACTTCATCCTCTTCTCCTTTCACAGTAAAACCTTTGGGTTGTTCAAATAGATTTATTCCTCCAATACACCATTTAGAAAGATGGATTTTACATCTAGGTGTAACACTTTCCATCCTCTTTGTGCTTATATAGCCAGTAACAACCTGATAGTGTCTAGTCAAGCTACAGGAGCGAACATTTTAGAATAATCAACACCAAAAATATGAGTATACCCCTTGACGACAAGCCTTGCTTTATGCTTGTTGATGGTGTTATCGGCATTTAGCGTAGTGTGGTACGCCCATTTAACACCAATGTTTTTTTCTGCCTTTTGGCTTGATGACCAATTACGAAGTTTTATTCTTGGTGATCATCAACATCTCTTCGTCCGTAGATTTCTTCCATTTCGGGTCTTTAATAGATTGTTCAAGACCAACAGGTTCACTTAAAGCTACATTGCATCTTTGATAGATGTCCGTAATTGATCGTGTTCCTCTAACAGGTAAATGATCAACCATTTCATTTTCACATTCAACCATTACTTCATCATCCTCCTCATCATCAGAGTGATTGCTCCTTAGGTCTTCAACAGGTCTCGTGATTTCTTGCGCGTCTTTCCAATTCAACTAGTCATCCTCATTGAAAAGAACATCTCTAGTGACCACCATTTTTCTAGTTTGTGGGTGATATACCTTGTAAGCTTTATTATGCTATAGCCGACAAAGATACCAGGAATCGCCTTTTTATCAAGTTTGTCCCTTTTAACCCGTGGGACATGTACAAAGCACAAGCATCCAAACATTTTAAGGAAACTTAGTGAAGGATTGTACCCATACCATGCTTCAAAAGGGGTCCTATCTTCTACTGCAACACTTGGAAGTTGATTTTGTAGTTATGCTAATGTGTTTGATGCCTCCGCCCAAAGAAATTTAGGTAGATCTTTCTCATGCAACATGCATCTAGCCATCTCCATAACATATCTATTTTGTCTTTCACTCGCACCATTTTGTTCCGGAGTATACAAAGTAATGAATTGATGTTCTATACCAGCTTCATCACAAAGGAACTAAATCTGTCATATGTGTACTTAATTCCATTATTAGACAAGGTCTGAATAGCCATTTTGATTTTCTACCAGTTTCTAAAACTTCCAAAAAACTTCAGCAACTTCAGACTTGAATTTTAAGAAAAAAATCCCACACATTCTTGAATAGTCATCAATGAAAAGGATGAAATATCGGCTACCTTTAACTGATGCTGTTTTTTGAGGTCCTCCAATATTTGTGTGAACGAGTTGTAACTTTTGAGAAGCCCTTCATGATGATTTCAGAAATGATTTTCTCCTTTTCTTACCAAATTGACAAGCATGAAAATTTGGTAAGTGATCCAACACAATGGGTAAACCACTAGCCACTTCATTAATTTTAATCTTGAACATTCATTGAAGATGACAATGCCCAATCCTTTTGTACCAGACTTCAGTTACATTGATATTTGTCGAGTACGTTGTGTGCTCCTCGTCCATAGGTTCAAATGTGAATGTTTTAGCCTTCATTTCCACTCACATGATCTCTTTCCGAGCATCATCAGAAATAAGACAACACATATCTTCAAAGTACAACTTAAATCCCTTTTCGACTAAATGACCAACACTTAGAAGATTTTGATCAACATCGGGTACATAAAGAACATCAGAAATAGTTTTTATACATGACGAAGTTGTTATTGAAATCGTTCCTCTTCCTTTTGCCATTATATGATCACCATTTCCTATTCTTACTTTTGTCATTTTGGTAGGCTCAAAATCTTTGAAAAGAGTTCTATCATGTGTCATGTGTTTTGTACAACCATTGTTAATGTTTGCAAGGAAGATAGTTTCTTTTCGAGTTACAACTCTTATTTTGCATATGGATACTTGAACTAATTCTAGAACTTCTATTCTTGAAATTATTTTGAACATTTTGGTGTTTGACAAAAAAAGCCCCTTCCACAACGACTCTTGTCTCATAAGCCTTCTTTATTCTTGAGCCTGCAAAGCACTTAATAGTTATGCCAAGGTGATGGTAGAAAGGTGTTTTGTATTCTCTAAGGTGGTTATCGAGGCTTCATATTTCTCGGGAAATGTAACAAGAATTTTTTAGACTATTCTTGAATCTTCAAGTTTAGTACCAAGAGTCATTACCTTGTTAGCAAGGCCAATCAATCTTTCTGAATATTCTTTGATTGTCTTAGACTCGCTCATCCTTTGTAGCTCGAATTCCCTTATGAGATTTAGAGATCTCATACCTCGTATTCTCCCATCTCATTCATAATCCTCCTTGAGATAATCCCAAATATCTTTAGCCGATGTAAGATTCATGATCCCGGTGAAGATTATTGTTGAGACACCAACATATAATGTTGCTTTGGCTTTTGATTTTTGGTCTTCTTGCTCTTGTGACTTTTTTATTTGAGCTACTATTGCATATTCGGGCAACGGAGTGATTTCGTAATCTTCTTCAATAGCTTCCCATAAATTCAAAGTTTGAAGATAGGTTTCCATATTAATAGCCCAAAGCCAGTAGTTTTCTCCGTCGAATGGTAGTGGGGCAGTATGAGAAAAACTTGTGATATTGGATTCTAGATTAATGGTTGCTCACAAATCCCTTAAGATAATAAGCTCTTATACCAGTTTGTTGTTATTTTGTTGAACAAGTAAAAGTGAAACGTTGGAATAGAGAGAGCTATATTGATTCGTTGATTATTATATCTTATTGAATAGCAAATACCCCTTTATATAGGCTTACATAAAAGTAACTGAAATACGCTAAAAGCCACACAAACATGATTGTTCTATGAATTCGCTTTATTCATTAATCATAATAAGTATATTATTAATCAACCCAACCTTCAACCTTCCAAAAATTTCGAACTGACTGAAGCATGTTCTCAACACTACTTCAAAAGTTCATATCATGACGAGTAGTTGGAATGTTGGATATGAATTCAATGAAAGGAGATATTACGAGGTTATCAGAAAACAAAATTGTTCATAACTGGAGTCAAGTTTACTTTAAATTTGCTTAGTATTTGAATCATAATAATGGGTAACTGTGTTTGCAAACTCTTTGTGTCTTTTTGGAACTAATGAAAACATGCCAAACAAGCCGAAAAGAAACTCAAGAGTTACTAAAGCATCTCATTTTCACGAAAAAGCTTGCACCATAACAATAAGCTAGGCTGCTCAAACTACTAGTAACCTTATAATCTGAAATCTTACTGTCTTACATGGGTATATGGAAAAAAATACTAGTATTAAACTTTTTTATATATAAAACTTATCACGAATCATAAGAGAGCTAGGAACAGTTGGAGCCTAAAGGTGGTGCCACAGGCGTCACGTAGAATTTTGGAGCTTTGGCACCAGAACATCTTTAGAACTACATTTCGGGGGGAGTCGTTAGCATGAGAAAAAGTGGCATAATGGGCCCACATATACCCACTTTTATACCAAAAATAATAAAACCTACCAGCTCGGCCGGTCTGGTTGGCGTGAGGCATGGAGCGGTGCGCCAACCACATTCTGGCGCCAAAGGCTTACCAGCCAAGTGGTCAGCCACCACTTCCCCACTCTAAAAAAATGAACATAAGAGATTTTAATATGGGTTGCTGGATCTGCAATCTCTTAACATCAAAGCACTAACGACACAATCACCAATAACGTGTTGCCTTTCCTTTAGGCTGGTCGCAACGCTTCAGTTATAAAATCGGTCCGATTTCAAACTCGGTTGACCGTGTTGGGCGACCGAGTCAAATCGGCCGATCGCTGAAACTCGATTCGCTCCTCGACCCATTTAATAAATAAGAAATACTTTAATCCTTGTTTTTGGCACTGTTTCATTTAAAAAAAAAGAAATTTAAAATTCAAACCTTAAAAGAGAAAGTCAACGCCACGTCATATCCTATTTTTTCTTCTTAACTATTTAAATTCTTATACAAAAAACGTAAATAAAAACGTAAACGTAAATTTTTTTATTCAAAAATTAAAACATTTATTCCATACGTAAAACATAAAAAAATACTGAAATTTAAATATAATACCAAAGGAAATATACTACTAGATAGATAAAATACAAATACATAATACAATTAGTCTGTTCTCGGATCTGAATCTAATAGTTGTCCATTAAAAAACTCTGACTAGAATTGGCCTTGTTCAGCTTCTTCGACCCTAACTTTCTCCTCCCACACCGTTTGTGCCCTAGGTTCTTCTTCCAATGTTTTCTCTCAATACCTGTTCATGTTGGTATAGTTGATGCAACTCAATGCCAGTAAGTAAGCTATTTATGTTGTTTATAATTGGATAGAGTTGATCGAGAGAAACATATTGGTGTCGATGTTGTTGTGATGAAGAACATATATGAGTCTAGGGAGTGATGTTATTCAGTCATTCAATTTTACTTCAAATTTGAGCCTTCATTTTTTCCGTCTTTCTAAACAAGGATTCTTTCTTGTCGTAATCATTATCAGCTTCTTTTTTTGAAACGTGTCGATTAAAACACGTTTCGATGGGAAAATATCATGACACTTATCATATGCTATGCACAAATTCATTTTAACATAACTTGCATTATCGAAATCAAAGGCTAACGTCGCGAGCGTAAGCTGTCGACGTTTCTCTTCATCGATTTGTTTCTGAACCATAGCTTTGATCTCGTCAACAGTGTGTGGAAGGGAGTACACCATTTGATTTCGATGTTGTGTGTGAAAATACTAAAAGTTAAGAAGTATTAGTAGATAGTTGTGTGTGAAAATATTGTATGTCAAATTTGGTATTTATAAAGAAAGAAAAAGGGTTTTATTTTTATTAAATTATTATTTGTTTTTTACTTGGTCACCTTGTTGTGGAAATTAGGTTGCTTGTAGATCGCCAGAGAGAGAAAGCTGAGGTGGCATAAAAATGTAGTTTGCAATAGGTCGTTGTTATAGGTATCATTAGAATGCATGCAACAACGACCTCAAATGACCTATATTTTTTTGCCACATCAGTTTTCTCTCTTCGGCAATCTACAAGGGACCTGGTTTCACAACAAGGCGACCAAGTTCAATATAAAATATTACATTAAATAAAAAATATTACATTAAATTTAAAAACATTACATTAAATAAAAAAACATTACAAAACATAATAATGATAAATATAATAATAATAATAATAATAATAATAATAATAAAACTTAAAAACTTTAACTCTCCGATTAAGAAACTGTGATATTTCAACCTCGCTCCATGCAGAACTTTGTTTCAAAGTATTACAACATTCATAGAATGTAAAATCTGAATGATAAAGATTGCAATATTTGATTGCGGCTTATTGATAGACAGTATCTTCAGAAGTCCTATTTGGATGCATAAGTAAGATGTTATTGTAAATCAAAGAAAACTGACCCACTTTAAGACGAACTGTGCTTTTCCATTTGCTGGTAACATAGTCATAACTTCTTTTTTGATCACTCATTTTGCTATGAAAGTACTCAATTACATCCGACCAAAACACTTCATCTATTGAATTTTTCCTGGTACGTAGGTCTCCGAAACATGTATCCAAGCTTCACACAAAGCTACCTCCTCATCGGAAGTCCACAGAGGGTTTGCGCCCATTTTTTAGATGGTATAAAAATTGAATGATGTAAAATAATGTTTTGAAAGTGTGTGAAATACGATTTAAAGGGTTGGGTATTTATAGGGGTAAAGTGTTTAAATACAATTTAAAGTAAAAAAAAGTTTTTTTTTCTTAAAATATGTAATGCTCTAAATGGGAAAAACATTTAAATGTTTTAATTTTTGAAAGGGTCGTTGGGTGTCACTTAGTTCTTCGAGACGACCGACTCGATTCAGTTGTCGCATTGGAATCGATCGAGTTCGAAGTCGATCGATCGATTGTGAAATCGATCCGTTTCGAGCAGCCTTATAAACGATATAACATCAAAGAAATCTTTTATATGAAATTTAATTTTTAGCTTTTTTATGTGAAATCTTTGATTAACTTTTTTAAAATCAATAATTTATCCATTTAATATTTATTTGATAGTAAATAATTCTCGACTAAGCTAACTTTTGAAAAACTTCTTTTTCGTCGAAAACTGTCATCAAAATACTTCAAATTTTCTATACGCAATATAACCAGGGAAAGAATTTAGATTTATAATCTAGTTAAGTACGTGAACTAGTGTAACCAACTGAGTTAGCTCAGAATAGTTGGAGTTACCACGGTAGTTATCACTACCGCCTCTCTTGTCTGCTATGTTACGGTCATAAGACTGACCGTGGCTCTTATAGCCATGCTTCTAACTACCCGGCTGTGACTGGTCTCCTCCCTTCTGTTTGAAGATATAGTTGGATAATGCATGTTATACATTAGAAAGTAAAGACATGAGTTGAAATGATTACGTCTGGTGAATGAAGTATACCTCTTTTCAGCTAGCTCCAAGTCCTCGAACTCATCTCTCCTGCAAAATCTCCAAGTTACGTGTAGCAGCAACCTGGGCCACATTGGTAAATATAGCCATAGCAGGCGATCAAGTGTAAAGGTGTGAAGAGCCCATATGAAATGCTTGGCTTGCTCTTCTGCTGTGCCTGCAGCTTCCCCCAGAATCCCAGCTAGCCTGAGGTAGCCTTACATGAACTCCGTACTGTTCTCTCCCGCCTTCTGATGGATACAGTGAAACTCTCTCTTCAGCCTCTCCTGGTCAGCATGAGGAAAGAACTGATCATAAAACAGTGTCTTGAATTGTGGCCATGTCACAGTGAGAAGCTATGCGTCGCCTCCATTTGTCAGCTTGTACACTCCACCATGCTAAGGCGTCGCCCTCGAACTTGTAGACTACTAACCTGACTTTGAAGACTTCCCCGTATCCCATAGCATCAAAGATTTTTTCCATGTGAGAAATCCAATTTTCTGCCTCTGTAGGAATCAGTGCCCGCTCAAATGATCGTGGTTTCTGTTTGTTGAACCTTTCTAGCCATGTGGCTAGGGTAGCTGGTGGAGGAGGAGGTGGTGGATTCCCTGATGGGATAGTCCAGCCTGATATTCTGCACGCATTTCGTCACGAATCTGGGGAAGCAGGGTCTACAAAGCTGATGCTACCGCTACAACAATTTCCTCATTACTGCGAGTGTTAACCATATGATAATTTAAAAGGGGCATGAATGATTAGTCGGTTAGAAGCATAGCATGAATATAATGAATACATGGGAGAAATATGAAAAGAATTAAAAGCTGACTGACAGTAACTTGTGTGGACGACTATTGTTCAGTCCACAAATACCACAAAATGCCTGATATGAATTAAAATCTGAAATCGATGTGTGGACGACTATGGTTCAACCCACAAATGCAAAAGACATACATGTGACTGAGCATAGACGACTATGGTTCAACCAATACCAGACTAATATTTAACAAATGACATGTGACTAAGTGTGAACGACTATGGTTCAATTCACACTAGTGAAAATTTAAGCAAACACAAGTGACAAAGTATGAATGACTATGGTTCAATTCATACTAGTCAAAACTTAACAAAAACAACAATGCATGAACTGAAAATAAACGGCAAGTTAGAAAGATTCTGGTGACTACCCACTAGTCACACATCAAGTTTAGAACCTACATGTCGAAACCTTGGGCTCTGATACCATAATTGTAACACCCCACTTGGATAAGTAGAACGTTACTTGATAATTATGGCGCGTCACCAAAGCATGCAAGGTAAATATCTGAATAACATTAAATGACCATAAAGGAAAACCAGAATAAAACATCGGCTCCCAAATATAAACTCAAACCATGCATAAAATAAATGAAGTGTAAAGGACTAAACAATGTCGAAGCACTATAAGTTACGATGAACGCATGTTCACATTCGATAACATCAATAATATATGGATCTCTTTAGGTATCCGTACATATAGCCTTACAGATGACGGCGTATGAGAAATCTACAAATAATTCGATAATCAAAGAGGAAATAAATAAATCAATAGAAAATCAAAGAGTTCTTCAAGGGCACTATCGTGAGCAATCGAAGATGGTTATACAGTAACTTGTAAGGTTCTGGTTTGTCAAGTTTCACATTACTAAAACAAGCAATGAATGCGCCCGTAAGTATTTCGACGAGCATAACGTACTCAACATCACACGAAGTTCATAGAAGTCGTTGATTAATTACGTGTATGTTTATGTCCAAGACGGATATGTAGTTTGATGCTTATTTGTTATTGTTTTTCACAATTGGTTGTAGTTCTTCTCATAAAAACTCTTTTTTATGAGCCTAGGTTCTGAATTATATTGCTAGCCGACTAATTTAAGGGGGACTATTGATAGTCTGGAGTCATTACAAGTGGACCTCCATGGCCAATGAGGGTAAAAACTCATATTTTATCCATAATATTGGGAATGTCATATTCTTGAATTGCCAACTTTAACTCATCATCGGTCATAGCAGAAACCCGTATGTGCATATCTCACTTGGGGTCGTGGATATTCGACGGTTCAATCCTTCTCCTTCTGGACCCTACTCTCGTCATCCGAAATGGTCAAATCAAAGATAAGGGTAAAAACATAAATAATTAAGGAAAAAGAAATCACACCTCCAGAAAGTTGAAAACACTGCAAAGTAAATAACAATGGTGAGAAGTATGACGAAAGAATGAAGAAAGGAGTATATATATAGGGTGGGCGAAGAAACCAAGAAGCTCTCCTAACAACAGTGTTGCAAAAATCGGTCTTGGCGGTCGATTACTCGGGGATAAATCGCTTGGCGGGGATTAACCGCCACGATTTTCATTTATCGGCCTTATTAATTGGTTTGATCAAAATCAGTCAAAAATAGGATAAATCGGTGATATATCGGGGATAAATCGGTTAAATCGGAAAAAAGGATAAATCGGCCAACTCGGTTTCGGATATAAATCGGCCTAATCGGACATATATTTTCAAAATTTTATAATTTTATACATAAAAGTTCCACTCCAATTAATCCTCGATTAATCCACGCCAAACCGATTAATCGCTTGGCGGTACTCAAACACCACGCTACCGCCGAGCGATTTTTGCAACCTTGCCTAACAAAAACAATTTACGAGGTATGGTCTAAACCATAGAATCTTGATAGGTGTGAAAACACACATCCTTTTACCACTTAAAACAATTAAAAACGAGACCATAACGTGTATTTTATGTCGTAAATGTCAGAACTATGCGTGGTTTGTGTCTTTGTTGTGTTTTAGGACCAAAAGATGAAAAAGGAAGAAAACACGGGCTTTTACGGGCTTTTATCGCAGAAAAGGAAAAAAGACGAAGTCAAAAGATCAAGAGTGCAAAAAGAACGGAAGTCAAAGTCCTATTCTGAAGATTTATCAAAGAAAAAGACTAAAGACGGAAGTTTAACGAAGTCGAAGAACCAAGTCTACTAAAAGAAGAAAATTAGAAGACGAGTTCATTTAATCATTCGGTAAATCCCGAGCCAAAGAAGAAAACGTCTATTTTTAAAAGACGAGAAGACAAAGAAAGAGAAAAGGAAGCAACTCACCAACCAGTAATTAGACGAACAGTCAAAAGAAATAAGTTATAAGATAAAATGAAGTAACAAGTGGAAAAACGATTGTCGAGTAAAAACGTATTCGTAAGCGCGTAATTCGTTCAAGAAAAGGTAAGAAAACATATGCGGATGCATAGAAATTGTGCTACTTGCATAAAATATAAAGGTTTTCAAAACTTCTTTTCAATTTATTTCATTTTATTTATCTTTATCACAATTACAAGTAAAAAGTTGATTATTATCAATATTTTTAAGGTGACTACTATTCAGCCTAGCATGGCTCCTTCTAAATTAGGCATAGGTGATCAGGCCATGTATAATTTAGGGCTAGCAATGCAGTGCTCCATTTCGTCGAAAAGTATTACGTTTCTTATGTTTATATATAAACCATGCCATTTGAAAAATGGAATTTAAAAATAGTTTATAATTTTATAGGATACAGTAATTTGTGAGATATTCAGTAAGCAACAACTTTAAATGTTATAAAAATTATTTTATAAGACCAAAGTAAAAACAATTGGTGAAAATAATCGTAAAACAATATCAGATTTATTTATAAAGTGACGTTATAACAACGTATAAAGTAGTCAAAGTTTTGCAAAAAGTGGCAAATAGTAGCTCATAAAACAACCAATGAAATGGTTACAAGTTGTCAAGGTTTCAAAAGGTTATAAGGTTTAGACGAAAACGTCATGAGACACGTGATGAGAATATCGACGAAGAATATGAAGGCAAAACTTCAAAACTCAACCCAAATCAGTGGAAGGTTAGAAGAAAATATAAATAGAACAACATCGAATGACAAATGAGTCATATATATAAATAGAATAAAACAATCCACATGTGCATTCTATGTAAGATACTCGACACAACATCCTTTTAAGAAAGTATATTATTCGTTTTCAAATTACCCCATTATTACGGTAATTGCTAATCCTGTACTGTTTCTATTTTTAATCATTTTCACATGCAACTAGTATTCGTTAGTTGTAAAATTATATTTGTTAAAATTTTACGATCTCAAATGAAATAAAAACAACTTAGAAACATTTAAAACTCATGTTCTGAATTTTCTATCAGATTTAACTTTTAAATATGAGCCGATTAATTGACCCGATAAACGACATCTCCAAGACTCAGAGTCTAAAGCATTTTGATGCAAAACGACGTTTCAGACGACTTTCTAGTTTTACCCGAGACCTGAAAACCAATGTAAAATGACCAAAATACCCCTGCAAGTTCTGTGCAGGTTTGACTATTTTATTTTAAACACGCAGGTTTTACTTTTAAGTTTTGACCTGTTTATACTGCCCCTACAGTTTCTGCATAAAGTGTATTTTTCGACACTTCTTAACGGCTCAAAATATATACATATATACACACATGTCTTGTGGATTTTATAACAACGAAAAATAAATCTCGTAATGAGCATCAAATAAAATATAGCATGATGAATGACATAAAATGCTTCAAGGTATTCAACACGAAATTTAGGAAGCAAGACGGTGAAAGACGTTCGTAATTTAGATTTCAAAATGCAATGTAGGCAAATCTCCTTGGTACCACGATTGTCAAAAACACAAAACATAACAAGAAAAGAATGGAACATTAACATGCTACACTCCGGAGCGAGAAGGTTAATGAAAAACAAATGATACAATTTTATATAAGTAAAATCGTATTCCAATTCTAGTGCCATAATCTAGACGATGATTTATAAAATAACGATGACGTTACCGAGATATAAGTGAACAATACACTTCGGAGTCGATACATATAAATGTCAACGAATTAAATCTTCGCATGTCGTGTAAAACGATAATAAAAATCAACAAAATATTATGAAAAACCATGGTGTTATTCAACACTATTTTAAGAAATGTTTCAAAATGTGTGACTCACACAATAGCGGTTAGTCTATTCCAAGGACACACTGAGCTACACAATGGTCTAGAGATTACGTTTCAAGACGTCTAAACACAAACATTCGGAAGACGATTTGGATATCTATATAGATATCTCAAAGGGTTAAACAATGAAAGTAACGCGCGCAGATGAAGGTACGTAAGGTCATAACATAAAATTTTTGCAATAAAAACAATTTAAATACTTCAAAAATAAATACAGAACGATCTTAAAAATTCATTGTATTTATTTAAGTTAATCATTAATAAATGATAAACTTTTATCGAAAAGTTTAACGACATAAATATATATCGACAAAGGGATCCTAGATATAAATATATATCAATAAAGGGATCATAGTGTTTATTTATAAATACGTGGCAATAAAAGGATACGTAATAACGTATACTAAAGTTGTAATCCCAGAAGTAGCTTGAACCTGAAGTCACGCGAAATCATGTGCACCGACTCTTTGAAAAGTAAAACCGACAGTTATAGTTTAGGTTTTTAGAAAAAGACCTAGTTCTCTATAACTCATGGCTCTGGTACCAATCTTTAACACCCCCAAATTTACACGCAGTGGAATACATCTTTGGGTGCTAAACAATGATACAACAACACATAATTTACAAAGAACGACTCGAAAAGAGACGTTTTAGATTTATCGTTCCTAAAACATTTGTCAGAGTAGCGTAGTCCCAAGTAATCGTTACCAAAAGATAAGTTAAACCAACATATTGGTTTGTTTTAAAAATGGAACGATAAATAAATCAAAGAGTTTGAACAACAAAAGCAGTGCACAACTTCATTCCGGTGACCTCCAAGCTTCCACTTCTTGATTACCTGAAATACATGTGAGTAAAACAATCAGCAAAAATGCCGAGTGAATCTATAGGTTTATGTAATCAATTTGAACACAAGCAAAGATTATAAGTTTGTGGCATGCTTATAAGCATCAAATAATAATTTGCATCAACAATGATAATTGTATATAGCATAAATTGCAATAAGCTCATGGAACCGAGCCCTTAAACACTCCCATATCAGTCTAATAAGACGAGAGATTTATTCATTGTCGGTTACCTCTAGATTTTTGGTACATTGCCGTATACCTGACTTCTCAATACAATATGTCCAAACAGTGTGGAGGTCGGGCCTAAGCTTCTATGACAAGTCCACACAAACTGAACCGGGGCGGCTTCCCCCATAGATCTATTAATTGTACTAGCGGTTAACCCATCATAGGTTAATTAACGGTCCATAATTGAGGCTTTAACTAAGGCAATCACTTAATGCAATTTAAAGGCAACCACGGGTCCATTCATAGAGGGACAAAGCATACCATAAAAATCTTGTGTTCTAAGTTTATAAAACATGTATTCCCCCTCGCGGGTTTAAAAACATTTATTAACTAGTATAAAGCGAGGCTATAGACTCACCTTAGCCAATAGTGGAAATGAGACGATCGCCGACGATAGATGATGCCTTTCAAACACGAGAACCGCAACCTATCAAATGAGGTGCGTTCATTAATAATAGACTCGAGAAATAACCCATACATAAGAATATAAAACTCGACTCATAAAATCACAACAAAATCGAGAGAAAACGATACAAGTGATACTATTACACTCTCCTATATATTCATTTTATTATTCTACGCCTTTAATAAAAATCTGCCGGAACATACCGAATGTCCAAGCCGTTTTCCCATACTTAAACATATCAACTTTTTATGATACTACTCAGATAACTCACTTACTATATGTAGAAAGTCCTACCAAGAGCCCATTAAAAGATTTTACTTCTAAAGTTCCCTGCCCGACTCATCTTTGAATCACAAAATCCGGACAGTTTAGCGACCTTGACTTATGAAACCATTTTGACCATTCTAAACAACTCCATTTGTAAAACCGCCACTTGATTCTAAAAATAGACTCAAAATACTAAACTTGGAGCCTGAGAACAGCCCTTGAATCATTTTGAAACTCATTTTATAGTCCCCGAGATTCGATCCAAATATATACAACAATTTTCGGATTGTGTCGACACTCGTCTCCCGGTACACGAAAATCAAACTAGTGTATCTTCCACCTCGTTTGGAGTTGGAAGGCCTACTTTATATCAAATCGAAGCTAACGAAATTCTCTACAACACTATCCAATTAGTTAAGCGATTATCATACAGTAAGACCCCCGAAAACAGCCTCTAACCTACTGCCCCAAATCACCTTTCAAAATCTCCCACAAAATCATGTTTTTGATCAATTCTAACAATTTTCCTTATCATCCTACACCCCTAATATCATCCTATATTAATCCTAACACTTGTATCATCATAAAAATCAAAAACCCAAAAATTAAAAATCAACTTTTTAACAAAAACATTGCAATAACATCATTTGATCATCACTAGTAACATATGCATGATCAAAACTCCACCTAACAATAAAAAAAAATAAAACTTGATGCATGTAGCTAAAACTAGTACCAAAATGTGCTCCTTTGAATTATAAGGATGGGACTTTGCTTGATTTTGGAAGATTCAAACTAGAATTTGAGAAAATTGGAAGAAAAGGAAGGGTGGGGTGTATGGCTAAAGAAAGAAAAGAGAGGAAGAAAATGGTTCATTTTGTTTTAGTGATTTTTAAATGAATTTTGCTAGTGGAAATTTTATATATAGTGTAAGGTTAGGGTAGTTTTTGCCAATTTGTGATAGTTTTGGTCCAAAATGTAATAAAATAGTTTAAAAGGGTAGAAAATGTAAATTGTAAATTTTGAAATATTTACGAGACTCAGGTTTCGTAAAAATATTTTTTTTTTAAAGTTTAAACGCACACCAAAAATAATAATATAACGACTCGATACGTAATTAAAACGATATCGTCGAAAGTATTAAATATCGAAACGATCGATAATAAAATATAAAATTTTAGGCATCCGTCGGTATCGCGATCACTAGTAGTCCTCGTTACTCGTCAAAATATTAAAATATAATATTTAACATCGGATTCAACTTAAACCGTTAAACATAATAATATTTAACGTTATAAAATACTTCAAAATAATTGAAAAATATAATTAAATTATGACCTTATTTTTACGGGTTTTACATCCTCACCACCTTAAGGGAGCGACGTCCCGGCGCTCAACTCGCCTCATACACGAGTTGTTCACTACCCGGAAGGATGAGGGCATTCCTTATAAAGAAGTCTTCACGTTCCTACGTGAATCTTGATCCACGATCTCCACTGGTTCTTTTACAAAACGCAACTTGTCGTCAAGTGGTATCTCACCAAAAAGGAATAAATAAATCCTTATCCACCAGTCACCCGTCGAGTTCGACACATGAAAATTTTATGAATCACACGAAGCTCATTCGACGACAAGAATAGGTGACAGGATTTTCGGGTAAGTCCAGTAAAAAGGAAGGTTGTAATTTAAAGGATATCCATCGGCCGGATAGCCATGGACACACATAAAAAAGAACTAACAAGAAAACATTTTCGTCATCGGAGGGTGCTCACTCGTGGGACCCTACTCAAAAGATAATACAAAGACACCATCTCACTTTCGCCAACGCGCATTAAAGTCTCAATAAACATCGTCGTTGAAAGTCAAAAAGATATTACATAATATGTGCTCTACATGATCGGACGTCATCGGATGATGCCGCCTCAAGTTCTCACAACTTACGATCATTTGACTAGATCATACACCATATAAGTACATAAAAGAAAAGGTCGAACATAAACATCGAGTATAGATCTCCACCATTAATCATCGAGAAAACCTTGTACGAACCCTTGATAATAACCACTTGATCTCAAGAGTCTTTCCACTTACGGTGTCGGCTTCAACATACTCCTCGAGGTTGTAACATATTTATTAACTCCATTCCTTAATAGATTCGGTCCTCAATCATTCCACAAGTACACGCATAAATCCTGGTGACACTTATCGTTTCTTCTTATACACTGCTTCCCGAGATTCATTTTAAACTCAGAATAAAATAGTAATCTTCAATACGAGGAACAGAACGAGATAAAAATGACTTCAATAAACGCATAAACGAACAAGATGTGGTAAAATGATTTAAGATTAACGACCGACGAGGGATCTCGAATCACGTAACCGTAAAACATAATAAATCACAATACTAGAAAAATGAGAGCGAAGGATAAATTATACATTATCATTAAAATAACATTTGTCACAATTATCCGTCCCGGATTTGGTATTACCTTAAAACTCAATTGATGTACTTTCTTGATAAGGATGATATATCAAAATAGGAGTTAAATAGCTTCATAATTTATTTTGGTTGTCCTAAGAAACTTTGAAAGAATGACATGAATTTATTAATTTAACTCGTTTTGATGGTTACAATTAGAAAATATAATTTCCAAATTAAATCATTATTAGGAATATAAATTAAACCGATAACTTCATTACATTTATAGTAAAGTATGATATGTCAATTAGTTGAAAAAGTAGAACAAAATTTATTTAAACATTAGTTTTAGTTATACAAAATATGATGTATAAATTTGACCTTTTACTTGTGATGGTTATTTTGATAATTGAAAATCATTGGAAAAATGTATAAAAGTTCCATGAAAATTTTATAATACGTCGTACAAATACATAAAGGTGTTTATTATTTCAAAATAAACATGGGATATATTCGGGTTTCAAAATGTGACAAGATAACAAACAATACAAATGGAAATAATGGTCAACAATTAGTACGAAATCAATGGTACAAAAGAGAACGAAGCAAATGTCGTATGAATTCTTAAAGAGAATGATAAAATAAAGGTGTTGATGGTAAGACGATAAGAAATAATAGATTAAACAAGTTGTCAATTTTGTTAGTGCGGTCGGTGGTTCACCAATATCAGCTCGTTAACTTAGCGGTGGTCGATACATGATCGGAAAGAAGATCCATACAAAAATTTTAATAAATAAAATTCCTAATAATCACTTGTAATTAAAACAAATCAAATGAACGATGTTAGTGTTTAAAGAGAGAAGTCAAAGCACGGTTCACAAGAGTGGATTTCGAGACAAACGAGAGTGACGGACGTCATCCCGGATATACGGAAATCACTCTAGTTATAATTCATTATTCACGTGCAGAGACATTCCAAAGATCTACCCAGTCGCATAAAGAAGATTGGACGAGAAGGAAGGATAAAACATCGAGACTTTCAAGTCATTTACCAACAGTCAGTAATTAGACGAACAGTCAAAAGAAATAAGTTATAAGATAAAATGAAGTAACAAGTGGAAAAACGATTGTCGAGTAAAAACGTATTCGTAAGCGCGTAATTCGTTCAAGAAAAGGTAAGAAAACATATGCGGATGCATAGAAATTGTGCTACTTGCATAAAATATAAAGGTTTTCAAAACTTCTTTTCAATTTATTTCATTTTATTTATCTTTATCACAATTACAAGTAAAAAGTTGATTATTATCAATATTTTTAAGGTGACTACTATTCAGCCTAGCATGGCTCCTTCTAAATTAGGCATAGGTGATCAGGCCATGTATAATTTAGGGCTAGCAATGCAGTGCTCCATTTCGTCGAAAAGTATTACGTTTCTTATGTTTATATATAAACCATGCCATTTGAAAAATGGAATTTAAAAATAGTTTATAATTTTATAGGATACAGTAATTTGTGAGATATTCAGTAAGCAACAACTTTAAATGTTATAAAAATTATTTTATAAGACCAAAGTAAAAACAATTGGTGAAAATAATCGTAAAACAATATCAGATTTATTTATAAAGTGACGTTATAACAACGTATAAAGTAGTCAAAGTTTTGCAAAAAGTGGCAAATAGTAGCTCATAAAACAACCAATGAAATGGTTACAAGTTGTCAAGGTTTCAAAAGGTTATAAGGTTTAGACGAAAACGTCATGAGACACGTGATGAGAATATCGACGAAGAATATGAAGGCAAAACTTCAAAACTCAACCCAAATCAGTGGAAGGTTAGAAGAAAATATAAATAGAACAACATCGAATGACAAATGAGTCATATATATAAATAGAATAAAACAATCCACATGTGCATTCTATGTAAGATACTCGACACAACATCCTTTTAAGAAAGTATATTATTCGTTTTCAAATTACCCCATTATTACGGTAATTGCTAATCCTGTACTGTTTCTATTTTTAATCATTTTCACATGCAACTAGTATTCGTTAGTTGTAAAATTATATTTGTTAAAATTTTACGATCTCAAATGAAATAAAAACAACTTAGAAACATTTAAAACTCATGTTCTGAATTTTCTATCAGATTTAACTTTTAAATATGAGCCGATTAATTGACCCGATAAACAACATCTCCAAGACTCAGAGTCTAAAGCATTTTGATGCAAAACGACGTTTCAGACGACTTTCTAGTTTTACCCGAGACCTGAAAACCAATGTAAAATGACCAAAATACCCCTGCAAGTTCTGTGCAGGTTTGACTATTTTATTTTAAACACGCAGGTTTTACTTTTAAGTTTTGACCTGTTTATACTGCCCCTACAGTTTCTGCATAAAGTGTATTTTTCGACACTTCTTAACGGCTCAAAATATATACATATATACACACATGTCTTGTGGATTTTATAACAACGAAAAATAAATCTCGTAATGAGCATCAAATAAAATATAGCATGATGAATGACATAAAATGCTTCAAGGTATTCAACACGAAATTTAGGAAGCAAGACGGTGAAAGACGTTCGTAATTTAGATTTCAAAATGCAATGTAGGCAAATCTCCTTGGTACCACGATTGTCAAAAACACAAAACATAACAAGAAAAGAATGGAACATTAACATGCTACACTCCGGAGCGAGAAGGTTAATGAAAAACAAATGATACAATTTTATATAAGTAAAATCGTATTCCAATTCTAGTGCCATAATCTAGACGATGATTTATAAAATAACGATGACGTTACCGAGATATAAGTGAACAATACACTTCGGAGTCGATACATATAAATGTCAACGAATTAAATCTTCGCATGTCGTGTAAAACGATAATAAAAATCAACAAAATATTATGAAAAACCATGGTGTTATTCAACACTATTTTAAGAAATGTTTCAAAATGTGTGACTCACACAATAGCGGTTAGTCTATTCCAAGGACACACTGAGCTACACAATGGTCTAGAGATTACGTTTCAAGACGTCTAAACACAAACATTCGGAAGACGATTTGGATATCTATATAGATATCTCAAAGGGTTAAACAATGAAAGTAACGCGCGCAGATGAAGGTACGTAAGGTCATAACATAAAATTTTTGCAATAAAAACAATTTAAATACTTCAAAAATAAATACAGAACGATCTTAAAAATTCATTGTATTTATTTAAGTTAATCATTAATAAATGATAAACTTTTATCGAAAAGTTTAACGACATAAATATATATCGACAAAGGGATCCTAGATATAAATATATATCAATAAAGGGATCATAGTGTTTATTTATAAATACGTGGCAATAAAAGGATACGTAATAACGTATACTAAAGTTGTAATCCCAGAAGTAGCTTGAACCTGAAGTCACGCGAAATCATGTGCACCGACTCTTTGAAAAATAAAACCGACAGTTATAGTTTAGGTTTTTAGAAAAAGACCTAGTTCTCTATAACTCATGGCTCTGGTACCAATCTTTAACACCCCCAAATTTACACGCAGTGGAATACATCTTTGGGTGCTAAACAATGATACAACAACACATAATTTACAAAGAACGACTCGAAAAGAGACGTTTTAGATTTATCGTTCCTAAAACATTTGTCAGAGTAGCGTAGTCCCAAGTAATCGTTACCAAAAGATAAGTTAAACCAACATATTGGTTTGTTTTAAAAATGGAACGATAAATAAATCAAAGAGTTTGAACAACAAAAGCAGTGCACAACTTCATTCCGGTGACCTCCAAGCTTCCACTTCTTGATTACCTGAAATACATGTGAGTAAAACAATCAGCAAAAATGCCGAGTGAATCTATAGGTTTATGTAATCAATTTGAACACAAGCAAAGATTATAAGTTTGTGGCATGCTTATAAGCATCAAATAATAATTTGCATCAACAATGATAATTGTATATAGCATAAATTGCAATAAGCTCATGGAACCGAGCCCTTAAACACTCCCATATCAGTCTAATAAGACGAGAGATTTATTCATTGTCGGTTACCTCTAGATTTTTGGTACATTGCCGTATACCTGACTTCTCAATACAATATGTCCAAACAGTGTGGAGGTCGGGCCTAAGCTTCTATGACAAGTCCACACAAACTGAACCGGGGCGGCTTCCCCCATAGATCTATTAATTGTACTAGCGGTTAACCCATCATAGGTTAATTAACGGTCCATAATTGAGGCTTTAACTAAGGCAATCACTTAATGCAATTTAAAGGCAACCACGGGTCCATTCATAGAGGGACAAAGCATACCATAAAAATCTTGTGTTCTAAGTTTATAAAACATGTATTCCCCCTCGCGGGTTTAAAAACATTTATTAACTAGTATAAAGCGAGGCTATAGACTCACCTTAGCCAATAGTGGAAATGAGACGATCGCCGACGATAGATGATGCCTTTCAAACACGAGAACCGCAACCTATCAAATGAGGTGCGTTCATTAATAATAGACTCGAGAAATAACCCATACATAAGAATATAAAACTCGACTCATAAAATCACAACAAAATCGAGAGAAAACGATACAAGTGATACTATTACACTCTCCTATATATTCATTTTATTATTCTACGCCTTTAATAAAAATCTGCCGGAACATACCGAATGTCCAAGCCGTTTTCCCATACTTAAACATATCAACTTTTTATGATACTACTCAGATAACTCACTTACTATATGTAGAAAGTCCTACCAAGAGCCCATTAAAAGATTTTACTTCTAAAGTTCCCTGCCCGACTCATCTTTGAATCACAAAATCCGGACAGTTTAGCGACCTTGACTTATGAAACCATTTTGACCATTCTAAACAACTCCATTTGTAAAACCGCCACTTGATTCTAAAAATAGACTCAAAATACTAAACTTGGAGCCTGAGAACAGCCCTTGAATCATTTTGAAACTCATTTTATAGTCCCCGAGATTCGATCCAAATATATACAACAATTTTCGGATTGTGTCGACACTCGTCTCCCGGTACACGAAAATCAAACTAGTGTATCTTCCACCTCGTTTGGAGTTGGAAGGCCTACTTTATATCAAATCGAAGCTAACGAAATTCTCTACAACACTATCCAATTAGTTAAGCGATTATCATACAGTAAGACCCCCGAAAACAGCCTCTAACCTACTGCCCCAAATCACCTTTCAAAATCTCCCACAAAATCATGTTTTTGATCAATTCTAACAATTTTCCTTATCATCCTACACCCCTAATATCATCCTATATTAATCCTAACACTTGTATCATCATAAAAATCAAAAACCCAAAAATTAAAAATCAACTTTTTAACAAAAACATTGCAATAACATCATTTGATCATCACTAGTAACATATGCATGATCAAAACTCCACCTAACAATAAAAAAAAATAAAACTTGATGCATGTAGCTAAAACTAGTACCAAAATGTGCTCCTTTGAATTATAAGGATGGGACTTTGCTTGATTTTGGAAGATTCAAACTAGAATTTGAGAAAATTGGAAGAAAAGGAAGGGTGGGGTGTATGGCTAAAGAAAGAAAAGAGAGGAAGAAAATGGTTCATTTTGTTTTAGTGATTTTTAAATGAATTTTGCTAGTGGAAATTTTATATATAGTGTAAGGTTAGGGTAGTTTTTGCCAATTTGTGATAGTTTTGGTCCAAAATGTAATAAAATAGTTTAAAAGGGTAGAAAATGTAAATTGTAAATTTTGAAATATTTACGAGACTCAGGTTTCGTAAAAATATTTTTTTTTAAAGTTTAAACGCACACCAAAAATAATAATATAACGACTCGATACGTAATTAAAACGATATCGTCGAAAGTATTAAATATCGAAACGATCGATAATAAAATATAAAATTTTAGGCATCCGTCGGTATCGCGATCACTAGTAGTCCTCGTTACTCGTCAAAATATTAAAATATAATATTTAACATCGGATTCAACTTAAACCGTTAAACATAATAATATTTAACGTTATAAAATACTTCAAAATAATTGAAAAATATAATTAAATTATGACCTTATTTTTACGGGTTTTACATCCTCACCACCTTAAGGGAGCGACGTCCCGGCGCTCAACTCGCCTCATACACGAGTTGTTCACTACCCGGAAGGATGAGGGCATTCCTTATAAAGAAGTCTTCACGTTCCTACGTGAATCTTGATCCACGATCTCCACTGGTTCTTTTACAAAACGCAACTTGTCGTCAAGTGGTATCTCACCAAAAAGGAATAAATAAATCCTTATCCACCAGTCACCCGTCGAGTTCGACACATGAAAATTTTATGAATCACACGAAGCTCATTCGACGACAAGAATAGGTGACAGGATTTTCGGGTAAGTCCAGTAAAAAGGAAGGTTGTAATTTAAAGGATATCCATCGGTCGGATAGCCATGGACACACATAAAAAAGAACTAACAAGAAAACATTTTCGTCATCGGAGGGTGCTCACTCGTGGGACCCTACTCAAAAGATAATACAAAGACACCATCTCACTTTCGCCAACGCGCATTAAAGTCTCAATAAACATCGTCGTTGAAAGTCAAAAAGATATTACATAATATGTGCTCTACATGATCGGACGTCATCGGATGATGCCGCCTCAAGTTCTCACAACTTACGATCATTTGACTAGATCATACACCATATAAGTACATAAAAGAAAAGGTCGAACATAAACATCGAGTATAGATCTCCACCATTAATCATCGAGAAAACCTTGTACGAACCCTTGATAATAACCACTTGATCTCAAGAGTCTTTCCACTTACGGTGTCGGCTTCAACATACTCCTCGAGGTTGTAACATATTTATTAACTCCATTCCTTAATAGATTCGGTCCTCAATCATTCCACAAGTACACGCATAAATCCTGGTGACACTTATCGTTTCTTCTTATACACTGCTTCCCGAGATTCATTTTAAACTCAGAATAAAATAGTAATCTTCAATACGAGGAACAGAACGAGATAAAAATGACTTCAATAAACGCATAAACGAACAAGATGTGGTAAAATGATTTAAGATTAACGACCGACGAGGGATCTCGAATCACGTAACCGTAAAACATAATAGCTTCCTTAACTTTGCATATGTCCATCCTGTTTGGTGACATCTTAGAAGCATGCAATACAGTTCTCTTCTTCCAGTCTTGTTTTCCCTTAAAACCCTATCTGCCATATTCTTCAAAATGATTTGACAATCACTTTGAACCCTCATCAATACTTCCATCCCCCAAACCTTGTCAGTTAGAGAGACATCAGGGTTTTCTAATACTTCACTCTCATACCTAATATATAAGTTGGAAATAACAGGTATGTAAAAATCAACCTTCATCTTGAGTAACCTAATCCTTTCCAAAGCTATTTCATTCTCTCCATACTCCAACTTCTCTGGTTCATCTTCCAAAACAACATTAGAACCATGATCACTATCCTCTTCTTCATCACTAGAACCATCAACTTCATCACTCTCAGATTCAGATGAAAGAATCTGAGCTTTAATAGCTCCTTTCCCAATCCCTTTCTTTTCTTGCTCATGAATCTGTTGAGCAAGCATAGCATCAACATTTTGCTGGGCTGCATCCTTGGAAATATCTTCTTCTACCAAAACAGCTTTACCTTTATCCAATGGATCAATAATAGGCAAAGCAGTTGTTACCTGAGTGGAGATCTCCTTGATCAAGAGAGGTGGTTGGGATATACCAATCAAACTAGGAGTTCTGTCAGCGGTTGAAATAGATGTGTCAGCGTGTGAAGTACCTTTGTCAGCGGCTGAAAGTCCACTTGCTTGCAGCATCATTTCTGTGAAACACTATGTTAATGCAAAGCAATGCCTAAAAACATTGTTAGTGCGAACTAATCTTTCTTAGTTTTGATCACGACAAATTACAAAGACATTTAGCATAAAATATAATCGTAAAACGAATTATCTAACAAACACTATCATCAAGGTAATAATCATTATATTTTAACATATCTTAATCATGCTTAGTGGTCATAAAAGTGATTAGCCTTAAAACTCACTTTTGTCAAATGTGAGAAAGATTTTTTTAATAAACTTTAGTTTTAAGAAAATGTTTTATTAAAATAAAAATGTAAATTTGAATATGGCATATTCCAAATACCATAAGAATATCCTTTGAACGTTTTAAACTGCCTCAGATATTCCTACCCCACTAAAAGACAAAAAAGAGTGGAATCTACGTCCGTGGTTCTTTAAGTACATATACGGTTCTTTATCGATAAGGAACCACCTAAGGAGATAAAGAACAAAACTTCAATAGCATAAAGATAACAATGATGAAGATAACAATGTAGTAGCCTAAAACATAGCATGTAAAGTATCTAACATATGTACACTGATTTGTTTTTGTATCAAAATGTTTCATCATCATGTGCTTTCCCAACAGTCGGGTCCTCCGAGACCTCAATATAATAATCGGCAAGTAAGCTTTTCCCGACCGAAAGTCAAGGCCTCGTTGTGCCCAACGCCTTGTAATGCCCGATGCGTTTGGTGGGATTTTGCATAAGAGGAGGATAATATTTTTTAGTTATAAAAATGTGTGTGAAAAATATACATAGAAATGAGGTATTATATAGCTACGTATTAGGGTAAAAGATTTTTTTCTTTGAAAAAACTAACCTTTTATGACATTTATCGAAAAAATAAATTTAAACTATATGTGATTTAGAAGAGTGTTTTTTTTACATTTTTTAAAAAGGGTTTTAAATATAGCCGTTATGGGTGGTAAAATTGTATTTTTTAAATTACCCACCAGCGTGCGTTGGTAAGTTAAAATCCGGGCTCAAGGGTGTTGCCTCCGCAACACGACGAGACCATAACGCCGGCTAACGTGGGACACGTGACCATAAATCCATAATGTCGAGCCGTCAGTTATGGTACCGTCCCCTTTAAGAGTAATTCGACCAAATCCTTTCATAGTTTCTCACAAAACCTTATCAAACCGTTCATTGACCGAGTAAAATACAAGAAATGTGATGGTATGATCTTTTTGTCCTTAAGTGGTTATATACGTATTTGTTTTTTTAATTTTATTTTAATGATCATAGTGTTTTATTTTAATGATAAGGGGTTTGCAACTACCCGACTACAGAAGAGAGGCTCTTAATTATGACCAAGACTAGAATTTCTATATTTTCCATCAAGACTAGAATTTCTATATTTGCTCACGCTCCTTGATGACCAAGCAATTAAGAATAATAACATGCACATATGTTATATCTATCCACGTCCATTAACTTGGCCATCTAATGTTCATGTATTTTGTTTCATACATAATAAGTATTAACATGCATGTATCCATAGTAATTATTTATATGCCAAATCTATAGCGATGGTGACTTGTACATAGAGGTGATAATTGTAAGATGAGTGGATTAATTAGCTAATATGATGCTAATTCGTGCATTAATAGTTAAAGGTGCGCAAAACCGGTTAAAACGAACCGGTTTCGGTTACTAGTCAAAGTAATCGGCTTTTGGTCAAACTCTAAAAAAATTGGTTGGACCGGTTAACCGATTCGGTTCTTAACTGGTCTAGGGCTGAAAAACTATAATCGGTCTAACTGGATATTCAGTTTTTCGGTTTTCTTGTTTCGGTTTTCGTTGTGAAACGTATGAACCTTATGAATACTGTAAAACTGCAATTATTAAAACAAAACTTTTATTTAATTGAAAATTACAATACATTGAAAAAGAAATACACTAGAAATAAAATACATCACACATAATACATAAACTTAATAAAAATCGAAAGTTAATCGGGTTCATAACCGCATAGGTTGACTCCATTGTTGGATGTTTCGTTGGACATAGCTTTTACAACAGCTTCATTTTGTGAGAGTTCTCTCCCGGGATGTAGTAACGCTGTCTGACGTCAGGCAACGAACATTGGAGTGTTACTATACCTAGCACTCTTAGAGAAAAAAGGTTAACCTAGTAGTATAGTTATTTACTTATTTATTTTAACTTTTCATTTCGAGTTTAATTTGATTGCTAGTAGTAACCAAAACAAATATGCTACAGTGAGCGCGTGACAACGTTGTTGCTATAAGTTTAAAGTCGTTTAGTTTCTTACTCGGAAAGTAAGTTAAGAGTAAATTCTATTATACCGTCCTTCTAATTAAGAGTAATTCACTAAAATTCGTTTGGTCATATCTGAACCAAGAAATCGCAAACAAAACCACATAAAACATAAACATAACAATGATGAAATGTATTACAGTAGTACCCTAAAACATAGCATGTAAAGTCTCTAAGATATATAAACATTGACTTGTTTTTGTATCAAAAGTGATTGTCTTAAATGTTAAATGTTGCTTTACAATCTTTTCTCTAAGAAAGATACTAGTATTTGACATGGTCCTTCAATTCTTTGTCAACCAATTTTATGTGTTAGTCATCAATTGCCGATTTGCTTGTCGCACCAAACCTACGAGTGCCCCATACGTACGCTCAAGTATCTACATTTTTATATTGGAGCGTTGAAAGGCACCCTCTAGGACCTCGATGTATCATGTCATGTGCTCGAGAACTTGATGGCATTGCCTCATCGGCAACTTGACGTACCTAAAGATTGCATCAAATGTGACAAATAAGAGCAGATACAAAGCCATTAATGGTACCTAACAAGATGCGCAAAAGCAAGTTACTAATTAAAGGGACATGGTGAGGGTGATGATTATGGCCTTGGGATGGTGAAATTGGTTCTCCGTTACATTGCACAAAACATAAACAAAAGATGTTGAACTTGAACTTAAATATGATATATCCACTAGGCATAATACACATGTTTTCCATAGCGTACCTTGTGAGAATCAAAAGGAACTATCATCTATTCGTGTCCTATCGAACATCCACTTTCAAGAAGGGAGAAGACGTGTTTTTTAGCGAGTACTACATAAATCCAAATATTTTTGATACTATAAAGTGAAAACTGGCCTATTATTACAAGGCAATACAAACTAAAAGACCCAACTGATTAACTTAAACTTGATCCTAGAAAGCGTTAAAGAAAGAAACACAAACAACTAACTTAGACTCTTTATCCTATAAAACTAAAACACTACTAACTAATTATTTGAATCATTAATCATTCAATAAGAGACACAAATACTCCATGTTTAACATGAATTCAAACTGCACGTGCTGGGGGAGTCTCCACCCATTTGTTAATATCGGCGGACTGATGTTTCGATCCGCGACAAGTGGATGATCAACTCGGTTGTCCACCCATTGATTGGTTGCTATGCAGTATGAGTAGACGTAATGCCTCGAATCGACATTGAATCCATTATGTTCCAGTCCCTGGTTTGAAACGCGACAAACATCCAGGCTTCGATAAGCCTACAAGACATTGCTAGAATGTTTGTTGGGAGTTCCATTAACAAGTGATGGGGCAATCGAGTAACAAAATTAGTAGCATCCCCATTGGCAGTACGGTGGTGTAGCTCAACCCCTTCAATATTCTTCAACGAATCATCACTAGATGACTCATCCAGCAACCATTCGCTTGTAATAGTGGGTATCATTATGAGCCTAATTTGATCACCTTCCTCTGACTCTCCTAAAGGATAGTAAAAAACGGCTTCTCTTGAAAAAGAAGAGGGTGGTGGTGGACTGGTGGCCGGATATTTTAGAGAGAAGAAGCGTAGTGAATGTGGTGAAATTTGTTGGAATGAATGATATGTATTTATAGACCCTTTTGGCCATCCAGATTGGCATACGTATGCATAGTAAATTATGATGGTATTTAAGATTTTCAACTACCTAGCAAAAGGAGGTTCTTAATTCTGTGTTTATGTCACAAAGTTTTTTAGGTTTAATTTATGTCCAGAGCATATTATTATTCAAGCAACTTTAAATTCATTTGATCCAAATCAAGGTACAACCATCAAGTCCATCGCTCTTTTGTTTACTCATTATTTTATGTACGTTTATGTTTAGATCATATTGTAACTATGTTACTAACCTTAATTATGAATTTTCCTAAAGTAACTAAATTTTCAGGTGTTCGTAGAGAGCTTAAACACGAATATCAGCGTCGTCTCCACCTAAGCTAAGGCCGAATATACAGTTTAAACCCTCTCTACGGTATCCGCTTCCAAGGTTTATTATTCCACGTCCGCCGCCACGAAAGTAGAACTTGTCACCTAAAAAGCCTAGTATAATTGCTTCCTTAGAATGTTTGGTGTTCCGATGTAATAGATGATAATCCTAAACACTAAACAACCCTATCTCAAATCACTTTTAAGATTACCACATCTATATAATACTACCTGTCTAGTTCAGTATTGAATCCTTTCCCAAATCACTGTGTGGCCATTCGTCTAAACAAGATTGTGTTATATTATGAGCTTGTTTAGAAATCATAATGAGTTTCTCATAATGAAGCTTTCTTATTTCAGCCACTTGATAAATGATAAATGAAACCACTATAAATATATTTTTTAAAAAATTTGATGGACTTGGTGCTCCTTAACTGAGTCATTGTGAGATAAACCATGAATGATAAATCACATCTTTCTTTTTTTTGTGCAGTCTTATGCCTATAGTGTATTGTCAAGTCATGTTGATTCTATGATAGCATTAGACATCACATGGGTGATAAACCATGAATTTGGGTTTGAAGTCTTACTTACCAGTGACTCAATTTTCTCCAAACAATACCTATGTAAACAGCTACCAACAATAAATAACATTAGCCCCTCAAAGAGTTTCCATTTTCAAGTTCTTCACTCTTCTGCAATCTTTAATCGACCTGTCTAGTTCAATACTGAACCCTTTCTCAGATCACTATGTGAAATCTACTCGTAATAACTTTCAACAACTCAAGAGCATGTATTAAAGTCACATGAAAATATATTAGCAACTTAGAGATGAACATACAGACCCGAATCTTGGTACCATACCGAGACTGCATAACAAAACGATGTTGGCACACGATCATGGATGGACGGAGCCAGGGGTATCCCGCGGGTGCCCGGGACATATATGGATTTTATGATGTAATGTTAATTTTTGAAAAAAACATGAATTTTTTTCAAATGAATATAAAGTGCACGTGTCCATCGAAATATATTTCTGTTCTCCGTCCTAATTTTTTAAGTATCTTATAACATTTGTGCACCCTACGGGACCTATATCATGATTCAAGTGATTTGTTTTTCGTGATCTCTAATTCGGTACCAGCACCAATTCAGGATAATAGCCAAAAATGGCCGAATCTCGTATAATCATTTTTTTCTTCTTAAATCACTTATTCAAACAGTGTAGAATAAATTCCGTTTTTCTAAGAAGAAAACCAAACATCTAAAATTTTCTGAAAACACAAACTAACACAATAGCCCTTAATACTTTTAGGTGCTATATGTAAACTCATACTCTGTAGTAAGCTTATGAGGACAAATGATTTATTTATTTTGAATGATAGGAAGTAGTTTTAGTTATTTACTACAAATAACATGTATAAGATTTAAATTTCAACAGGAGGTAAGAATGATATTTTGATCGAATTTTGTAAGTTTAGTAACGTTTGTAAGTTAAGACTATCTAGATGAAAATCAACACGTGTTTATTCCTTTCGCGTTTGATACATTTGGTTTCCTTGCACCTGAGGCGGTGGAGTTACTTACCGGAATACAAGGTGTTATGAATAGTAATGTTTTGACTCCTAAATCCACAAACGTTGTATTTAATAGATTTCGTTTTGCTATACAAAAAGGGCTAGCGGCGCAGCTTGTTGCCCGTTTGACATCTCCTAATATGTAAATTATAATTATTAATAAAGGGTACTATCTAGATGGTATGTTATATAATTGCGGGTTACATTTTTAAGACGATATGACTCGAAATAACTCGAAAATGCACGCTTTATGATGCATTTTTGTTACTATCACTTTGAAACTTTTTATGATTTAAGAAAATGGAAAAGAACCGTATGAATATCGAGTACTAGTACCGATACCCGAATTATGTTCGGTACGATATCAATACCTCTTTTTATGTTAGAGAATAATTCGATACCACTAATTCGGTTCGATACCAACCCGTATTCCCCAGTAACTACACAGCTTCTATATAAAGTGTCAAACAAACACAACACACATAAATCCTCACACATCTTCCTCTCAAAATTAATCACACACCTATCTACCAGCATAGAACCACTAGCATCAAGTATTGAATCTCATAATCCATGGCCCTATAATAGCTATGAGCCTTCTTTGATCATCTTCATCTGATACGTCACGACGGTCATCGTTGAATTAGATGAAGTGATCACAGAAAGCTCATAACCATTAATTATCTAGGGTCAATCATGAAGAGACTTTGGCAACACATTAACAGAATCTTGTGTTATATTATGAGCTAGTTTAGAAATCATATTGAGTTTCTCATTTTCTTTAGTTTGAAACATATCACTTAAATCTTGTTGATACATGATAATTATTATACAAGAGGAGAGGTTTCTTATTTTCAACCACTTGGTAAATAAAAAATGAAGCCAACTCGTAAGACTACAACCAAACGAAGCAAATAAATGAATGAAAAGAATGAGTAATGTTTTATGGGTGTACAAATCTGAGCTCCTTAACAAAACATCGAGGTATAGAACTATAGTCATATTTTTAAAAATAATCGATGCATTTGGTGCTCCTTATATGAGTCATTGTGGTACACAAGTGGTTACCTCTAGGACTGAGATACGAGTATCCTAATCGGAAGGTGGGATGTTAACCGGATGGTTATGGGAGTCAGGGTCACTTCTCGATGAAATTCATAAATTTGTGCAGCATGTCGAGTTCTGTGGTGATATTATATAATGGAGAAGAGGTCGCAAAATCTTTTATGAAACAATGAGATCATGATAAACAGGCTAAAAAGAAGCTCAACGGTTCTAAAAACGTCAAATTTCACGAAAAAGCTTGCTATATAAACTCACATGACGAGCTCATGGCGAATAGTGTTAGTACAGTACGCCCCAAATATAATGACTAGCTCTCAACATGGATATATTTGAAGAATTTAGTTCCCCTTATAATCTGAAATCTCAAAGGGCTAGTTATTTACTGTCATGCTAAGCTACATGTGTCTTTTGGGTTGGTATTTTGAAACAAATAGCAATAAAAAAGATGATTATATGAATTAGTTAAAAGGAAGCATAGCTAGTAAAGCTTCACAAACTTGTCAATACATATCATGACTCTTGAGGAATGTATATACCCCTCAAATCGATAGAGTAACCGAACGTATGTTATTATACAAACCAAGTACGACCACCATCAACATAAGTTCGATTACTCTATCGATTTGAGGGGTTCAACCATTAAAAGTTTGAATATGTCCTAACAGGAGCCAACTAATATTTTGTTGTCAAACGAGAGTTGGGGCTTTAAAATTTATGAGGTCTAACTACCTCACCAGTAGTCATTCAGTGGCTTCAAAGTAGAGTTAGCCCTATTTTAAGGGTATCTAGCAAGTCTTTTTCATTTAGTACCACAAAACCTACCACAGTTTAAGTTTTCATATTTTATCCAGTAAATGAACTTAAATGGTAAAAAGATGAAGCATGCGACTGTTAATTGTTACGATGAACGTATGTTCACATTCGATAACATCAACAATATATGGATCTCTTTAGGTATTCGTACATATAGCCTTACAGATGACGGCGTATGAGAAATCTACAAATAATTCGATAATCAAAGAGGAAATAAATAAATCAATAGCAAATCGAAGAGTTCATCAAGGGCACTATCGTGAGCAATCGAAGATGGTTATATAGTAACTTGTAAGGTTCTGGTTTGTCAAGTTTCACATTACTCTAACAAGCAATGAATGCGCCCGTAAGTATTTCGACAAGCATAACGTACTCAACATCACACGAAGTTCATACAAGCGGTTGATTAATTACTTGTATGTTTATGTCCAAGATGGATATGTAGTTTGATGCTTATGTGTTATTGTTTTTCACAATTGGTTGTAGTTCTTCTCGTAAAAACTCTTTTTTATGAGCCTAGGTTCCAACTTATATTGCTAGCCGACTAATTTAAGGGCGACTATTGATAGTCTGAAGTCATTGCAGGTGGACCTCCATGGCCAATGAGGGTAAAAACTCATATTTTGTCCATAATATTGGGAATGTCATATTCTTGAATTGCCAGCTTTAACTCATCATCGGTCATAGTAGAAACCCGTATGTGCATATCTCACTTGGGGTCGTGGATCTTCGACGGTTCAATCCTCCTCCTTCTGAACCCTACTCTCGTCATCAGGAATGGCCAAATCAAGGACAAGGGTAAAAACAAATAATAATTAAGGAAAAAGAAATCACACATCCGGAAAGATGAAAACACTACAAAGTAAATAACAATGGTGAGAAGTATGACGAAAGAATGAAGAAAGGAGTATATATAGGGTGGGCGAAGCTCTCCTAACAAGAACAATTTACGAAGTATGGTCTAAACCATAGAATCTCAAAAGGCGTCACGCGTGGCATCATCCAAGATAACGGTGAACAGGGCGCGACCTTCCAAAAGGCACGCGTGAACCAGGCCATCATACTCGACAGTCCAAATCATTGAGACCGGGTCAAATTAATCCAGTGAAAACCATCCAACAAAGAACACTGAGATAAAGTATTAAATTATCATAATAGATATAATGAACCTAATACTAGGGGGACATGTTCGCCTATGTCTCCGACATTTGACTGGAGTCATACTAGTTTGTGTTGATCCCAAACTTAGATCGATTTAGCTTTTTGTTATCGAGATTGAATCAAGTATACCACATAGAGAAACTTTAGGTATTTGACAATCTAAATATTATGCGGAATTAACACTTAGAACAAAGAACAAAGCAAAACACAATGTATACCAAACTTTCACTTGTATTGATAATCGGTTGCGTACAACAAAAGTGTAAAACGTATATCAATATCAAACCCTGACATCTCCTTTTATAACATAAGGAGTCTTTAACAATAATTTACTTCTCAAATATTCTAGAAAAAGATAAATATAGATAATACAATGTTGATCATATCTTTCCTAAATATACAAAACGTGTTGATTAAGTAGTTGTCTTGTGACTGTGATTTCTTTTGTCAGCACTTTGATAATTCTTGTCAGCGTCTAATCTGTCAGCGCTCCATTTGCTCTTGTCAGCGGCTGAGTGACTTAGCTAATTTTATTCCCAACAATCCTCCCCTAAACTTGATACTTACTCTAATGATCAAGTTTCTGAATAAAAACAAAATACAAAGAGGATTCTTACAATACAATCTACTCTTGAATTTGGGAATATATAAACCTCATAAAGTCCATGCTAACGTCACTGGTGTAATCAACATCAAGCTTGGTGCTGACCAACTTCTTTAACAAATCTTGTGACAGTGGATAGTTCTCATCTGTCAACAAGTATTCTGCATACTTTGTAGTACTAAGATGGAACACACCAGCAGCTGAATACAAACGCCACTTCAAACTACTCAAATCATCCAGATCCAACAAGACTGGATCAGCAACATCATGGGCAAACATTCTATTAAATTTTGTCCAGATTTTTATTCCATTCCCTGATGAAGGAGCTTGTGCCTCATATATCTCCTTCATTAAACTCCAAAGAATTTCCACATCCTCTCTATCTAAGCTAGTAAATAATGAAATCAAGAAAGTAAAAGTATATACCTTATCACCAACCCTGGTGATCAACCAAAACCCAACAAAATCTTCTTCAAACTTGATGATTGGATTCTTGAAGTCAAAAGGCACAACGACAGCTAAATCAGATGCCATCAAAGAACAAAGCATCATGTTCTTCTTCAAAAATACTTCATGTGGATTCAACTGATCAAGAATTGGAAATTTCAGCTTGAATCCCTTATACACTGGTTTTGGCACAATAGATGCTTTCTTCAATTTCAACTCCTCCTTAATATCTTCTTGTCTCTCAGCAGATAACAACCTTTATGTATTCTCATTACATACAAAACTTCCATATTGGATAAGCAAAACACTCCAACTACTCAAATGATAGCTTCCTTAACTTTGCATATGTCCATCCTGTTTGGTGACATCTTAGAAGCATATAATACAGTTCTCTTCTTGTAGTCTTGTTTTCCCTTAAAACCCTATCTTCCCTATTCTTCAAAATGATTTGACAATCACTTTGAACCCTCACCTATACTTCCATCCCCCCAACCTTGTCAGTTAGAGAAACACCAGGGTTTTCAAATACTTCACTCTCATACCTAAAATATAAGTTGGAAATAGCATGTATGTCAAAATCAACCTTCATCTTAAGTAACCTAATCCTTTCCAAAGCTATTTCATTCTCTCCATACTCCAACTTCCCTAGTTCATCTTCCAAAAAAACATTAGAACCATGATCACTATCCTCTTCTTCATCACTAGAACCATCAACTTCATCACTCTCAGATTCAGATGAAAGAATCTGAGCTTCAATAATTCCTTTCCCAATCCCTTTCTTTTCTTGCTCATGAATCTGTTGAGAAAGCATAGCATCAACCTTTTGTTGGGTTGTATCCTTGGGAATATCTTCTTCAGTTCTTCTACCAAAACAACTTTACCTTTAACCAATGGATCAATAATAGGCAAAGCAGTTGTTACCTGAGTGGAGATCTCCTTGATCAAGAGAGGTGGTTGGGATACACCAATCAAACTAGGAGTTCTGTCAGCGGTTGAAATAGATGTGTCAGCGTGTGAAGTACCTTTGTCAGCGGTTGAAAGTCCACTTGCTTGCAACATCATTTCTGTGAAAGACTCCTTCATAGGAGTAACACCAAAAGGATTAAAAGGAGTAGTAGCGTGTTCCTTCAAACCTGTAAGTGCCTCAGCTGCCTCTTTTGTCCTATACGAACCTTCTTGAGACCTCTTATCACTCCCATTAAATGGTTCAGTAGGTGCATCCTCCCCTTTGTAAGAATCATCTCCAGAAGACAACACTATACCTTTCCTTTTTCCTAGAACCAGCAGTCTCCAAAGTAACCAACCTCTCCCTCAACTGAATGAGTTCAAGGCCTGAGCAGTGACCTTTTGTACAAGTTCTGCATTAGACTTTTGTAAGCCTATGCAGATAGCCGTCAATTCTAAATTGGTAAGTGGATGAATACTTCCCTCCTCCATATGTGGGATGTGACTCCCAAAGATGGATTCATCAGGTAAAGTTCTCTCTGCTATATGACTGGGACCACTAGAGGAGAAAACTATAGTAGTCCTTTGGCGTTTTTCAATCTAAAATATGTAGGGTTAGAAGATGAGGTGGTATGGTGAGTACGTGTTTGTGGAGGTGAGGTGACAACGGGTGAAATGGTTGTGTCAGCGGCTGAAACAGGAGTGTCAACGGTTGACGGCTGGGGGTCAAGATGAATTTGTTCAACATGGTGAGGTGAAGGTGGTGGTTGTTCTTGTTCACGTTCAGGTTGTGGTTGAGGGTTTTGGGATGCCTAAAAAACAGCTAACATAGAGGGGGGGTCAAAGGTAAGGGTCTGAAAGGTTGAGTGTTCATGGGCAGAAAAATCTTTGATTTTTGAGTAGGAATCTTATAGAAGTTTTCATAATCCCTACTCCAATACCCTTGTTGCTCAAAAACCATTTGTAAAAACCTAGGGTAAGCAAGTGTCATCTTGCTACCCTTGTTGTGCAACATGCCCTCAAAAATCATACCTAAAAAATTATATTTTTGCCTAGTGGCCATACAAACAAGAGCACTCCCGAATGAACGGTTGATTTCATTGAATGATGTACACTTGGGACTAAGACATTGAAGGAGGACATGTATCAAGAACTTCCTGGCTGGGGGAAACTGTTGTTTTGAATATTTGTTTATTTTCCCTTCAGGGGGCAAATCATATCCCAAGCCTGGAAGTCCTTCTTCTAGCTGATCAATGGGAAGGGTAATCACACCATCAACATCATAAAGCTGTAAAGCTTGATGAATAAGTGCTTATGTGACCACCCATTGTGTCCCATGAACAGTCCTAACTAATGTAACCACTCCATCAATTGTTTTAGAATATGCAGTATTCCAAAACTGCTTGATGTGTGTGGTAGGAATGAGAGGAGCATGAGTCAAAGCATTAGAATCCAAGAGATACTCAAACATTCGTGTGTATTAGGGATGATTATCAACATCAGCCGTAAGATAAGCAATCATGTTGTGTTGATCTCTAAATCCCAAAGTAGCACCAACAGGTTTGAATAATTGAGCCATGAAAACTGTTTGTGAAAGTTTAGTATGAATGTAAATGAAGGATTATGGTGATGGAGAAAATATGAGACACATATATATGCAAGTTACCCTGTGAGAAAAAGAATGAACCGTTTTTATAGGATGAAAACTAGGCAACTATTGGTTGAAAAAGAGGTAAGTTATTCAAAAAGTAATGATGAAAATCTTTGAAAAATAATAACTTATCTCTTTGCTTTTAAAGAAATTAACAAATCCCATAAAATTACAGCTTAAAATATCGCAAAAGTAAAACTAGGTGGGACCCAGTGTTCTTCAACGGTCAAAGTATATGTGTTAGCGGGTAACGGCTATATTTGTCAGCGTGTAAATCTTGCCATGTCAGCGTTTGAAAATGTGCTTGTCAGCGGATGAACCACTTATGTGTGAATGGCCTAAAATAAAAATAATAAAATTTAAAAAGACCTTAACAAAGAAGTTTACCCTAATGAAGATAACTCTTCCCCTGACATAGACTGAAATTCGCATTCTCTGTCCAATTATACACACTTGCATAAACAAGATAGACATAATTGTCCTCAAGTGAACCTTGCTAAAGTAAGTCCTTTAGAGTGAAGTTATCTTATGTAAACTCTTTGTAACTCCCTAGTAAGCCAATTTTTATTTACACCATGTCTCCCAACCGACCAATCCCAAAACTAGGCGAAATGTCTTGGCAGCATGCATGCTTAAATAAAACATGCATGCTATAGTGCCTCAAGGTTTAAAAATTCCATCAATTATTAAAAAGAAAATCCTTCACTATTTCTAACCCCTACTCACCAGTGGACACAACCTAGAGTTGTGATAAGAGCACTCTAAGAGTACCCACAATCCTAAAGGTTTCCTAAACCTCCCCTTAAACTAAGCTTACAAAGTTGCAAAATATATATGTGTGACAATTTTTTATTTCAAGATAGAAATGTAAACATTTCAACCATTATAAATAAGTACTTGACACATCCTTGAAGTCCATAAGAAACTCTGTATCCAATGGTACAATGCTCAATCTGCCTGCATGATTAGATGAAAAACCACAAAAACTAACATATGCTGTCAGCGGCTTCTTTCCACTTGTCAGCGGATAGAATGCCTTTGTCAGCGGTTAGAAAATATAGTGGAAAATCTAACACTTGTACATGAAATAGTAACAGTGCACATCCTTTACATACTATACATTAAGTTGAAAAACACATATTCTATGGATTGATCATTCTAATACTTGTTACCAAGTACTGAAATCTCCCAACATCAAAAGGTTTAGTTCAAAGATCAGCCACATTATTCTATGTGTCTATTTTATCTGGATGAATTAAACCCTTTTCAAAACAATCCCTTATAAAATGATGCCTAATTTCTGTGTGTTTAGTTTTAGAATGATGTACAAGATTCTTAATTATGCATTATGTACTATTATTATCTACAAATATCTTAGTATGCATAAAGTTGTACCCATAATCCAATAGCTGATTTTGAATCCATAGCACTTGCCCACAACATGCAACAACTGCTACATACTCAGCCTCAGCTTTTGAATTTGCTACTACAGTCTGCTTCTTGCATTGCCAAGATATTAATCTGCTCCCCAAGAACTGACATCCACCAGTTGTGGATTTCCTATCTCAGTTATCACCCCTATAATCACTATCTGAATAGCCAATAAGCTCCAATAGAGAAGCCCTAGGGTACCATAAACCTAAGCTTGGATAACATCTAAGGCACCTAAAGATTCTCTTGATAACATGAAGATGACATTCCTTGGGAGTCACTTGGTGACGTGCACATGCACACGCAACTAACATGATGTCAGGCCTTAAAGCTGTGAGATACATCAATGAAACAATTATTGATCTATAATTCCTTACATCAACTTCTTTACCATCTCCAACCTTTCCCCATGGATGTTCCCTATCCATTTGTGTGCCCGTTTCTCATGAGGTGAAAAGCCAAATTTCTTCAAAATTTTAGCTACATATTTGTCTTGAGAGATAAAGATACCACCTTCTTTCTGTTGCACTTGTAAACCAAGAAAGAAGTTCATCTCACCCATAGCACTCATTTGAAACTTGCCTGTCATAAGCTTGGATAAATCATCACTCATCCTTTGGTTAGAAGAACTAAAGATGATATCATCAACATAAACCTGTACAAGATGAAAATCATTCCCTTCATGTTTTGTGAACAAAGTTTGATCTATGGTACCCCTTTTGAAACCATTTTCCACCAAATATGTGGAAAGTGTATTATACCAAGCTATAGGGGCCTGAGGAAGGCCATACATTGCCTTCTTAACTCTATATACCTTGTCTGGATGCTCTGAGTCTTCAAAACCAGGAGGTTGCATAACATACACTTCCTCATGAACTATTCCATACAAAAGCACTCTTGAGATCCATCTGATAGACTGTGAAACCCATGAAGGAAGCATAGGCTAGGAAAATCCTTATTGTTTCAATTCTAGGAACATGTGTAAAAACCTCTTCATAGTCAATGCCTTCTTCTTGTGTATAACCTTGAGAAAATAGTCTTGCCTTGTTTCTGATCACAATACCTCTCTCATCTCTTTTTTTTCTTATAACCCAACGTGCTCCTATTGGTATCACATGCTTGGGACAATCAACAAGATCCAAAACATCCTGTATAGCAAACTGATGAAGCTCATCTTGCATTTCTTCAACCCAGCTTGGTTCTTGAAGAACATAAAAAATATTCTTGGGCTCATTCTGTGATAAAAAACAAGCAAATAAACATTCTTGTACTAAAGGGGTATCATCCTTTTTTTGAATGTTGGGAATGAATACTCCTTTAGGATTCTTCTTTCTTCTTGTTTGAACTGGTGAATTGATAGGACCAATTATTTGGGTAGGAGGGTGAATTTTAGACACTTTAGTAACAATTCCTCCCCCAAACAATGTGTTATCATGAAGCATAGATTACAAGGTCCCATTATCCCCATCATCATGATTCCTATACCCACTTGAACTATGACACATGTTGTCAGTGTTTGGATTGATGACGTTGACACCTTCATTGGGTATGGAATTTTCAACTTGTTCAAACACTTCCTTGTCAACGGATGAATGCAATATGTCAGCGGCTGGATCAGGTGTGTCAGTGGCTGAACTATTTTTGTCAATGGATGGAAACGATTCACTGACTTGCTCTTCTTGTTGATTTCTCTCCACTTCTCTCTCAGCAACAGATGCTCTAATGAATTCTTCACTCCAAATAGGCAAGTCCACAAAGGAAAACGTAGGAGTGGTCTCATCTGCTTGTGCTCCTATCACCTTAGAATCTTGTTTACCTGCTTTATCAAAAATAGGTGCTTCCATAATGTTTGGGGAAGTCTCCAAGACATCTAGATTAGTAACAGGCAAATAGTTCATAGATCTAGAGAATGGCTCTAAATCAAAAAGCCAATCTGGTCCATTCTTAGGATCACTAGGTTTACTCTCCAAGAAGTCTACATGCACCTTTTCAGTTATTACCTTATCCCTCTTGTGGTAAACCCAATACCCTTTTCTATTCATTGACTAACCCACAAAATATCCTTCATCACCTTTTGAATTAAACTTACCTAGGTTATCACTAGTATTTAGAATTACTACATGACATCCAAAGGGTCTAAGAAAATCTATATTAGGTTTCTATTCCAAAAGAGCTCATAAGGGGTCTTATTGTGATTTTTGTTGATCAAGGATCTATTCTGAATATAACATGTTGTATTTACAGCCTCAGCCCAAAAATCAATGGGTATCTTGGCATCTACCAACATGGTCATAACTGCTTCTATGAGTTTTCTATTTCTTCTCTCAGCTACACCATTTTGCTAAGGAGTTCTAGCAATACTAACTTCATAGCAATTCCTTAATCAACACAGAAGGTATCTAGAAGGGTGTTTCTAAACTCACCACCATTATCACTTCTAAGAATATTAACATTGAACCCTGATTTCTTTTCCATTTGAGTAATGAAGTTAATTAAGGTCTTAGCAGTGTCACTCTTCAAAGCTAAAAAGAAAGTCCAAGTAAATCTAGAATAATATCAGTAATGAAAAATAGAAAGATTTAACATTTAAGCTCTCTATATTAGTAGGACAAAATAAGTCCATGTGAAGCAAGTGAAAGGGTTTAGAACTAGAATGCACACTCTTAGACTTAAATGAGGCCTTGTTTTGTTTGCTCTTAAGGCATGCAACACAATTATGATCATTATGGAATGCTTTTGAAGACAATTCTCTAATAAGATCATGTCTCACAAGTCTATTCATGTTCTTAAAGTTAATGTGACCTAACCTTCTATGCCATAAAACACTCTCATATGCAGAAGCCTTAGCATATAGACATGACAAGTTATTACTCATTTTAATCCCTTGTAAGTTGACATTATAAATGTCCTTATCTCTATGTGTTCTAAATTCAATGAACTTATCAGCAGGAATAACAAAATCTTTACTCAACACCAAGCATTCTGTGTCATTAAAGAGAACTTTATTTTTGTTGTCACGCACTTGTGACACACTAAACAAGTTGTAGTCAAGTTCTTTTACCAGGAAGACTTCATCAAACCTTAAGTTGTTAGTGATAAGCGTGGCTTTGCCAGAAATCGTCATAAAACCGCCTCCAAAGTACACTTTGTCACCATCTGAAATAGGAGTAAAGTTTGTTAAATAATCTTCCTTTCCAGTCATGTGCCTTGAGCATCCACTATCCTAATATCCGTGATCATTAACCTGCTTTGGAATGCCCTGCACATAAAGAAAACAAATTAGTTTTCTTTGGGAACCCAAGCCTTAGTAGACTTGGATCCATTTGGTTGTTCAACAAGAATAGCCTTATTCCTTGTAACAACCCCCTGTTCATCCCTTTGAACCTTAAACACCCAATTAGTTCCAACAACCTTTTCAAGATATTTAAATCTATTACAAGTCATGGAGACACCATTAAAATTTGGTAACTGATCTTGTTTTGGTCTCCATGATAAGTTGGATGATGCCTTAGACCCTTGTCCCTTAGGTTGTAAATACCTATTATTACTAGGTCTAACATAAGGTCTGACAGATGCAAGTTGTGGCATTTTCATACCAAACCTAGATCTGTCAGCGGCTTA
The DNA here is from genome assembly GCA_025667525.1 of Glebionis coronaria. Taxonomy (NCBI): domain Eukaryota; kingdom Viridiplantae; phylum Streptophyta; class Magnoliopsida; order Asterales; family Asteraceae; genus Glebionis; species Glebionis coronaria. The sequence continues at coordinate 773,592 of JANFOE010000060.1, forward strand.
TCTTGCCCTGTCAGCGGATAGATTGTTCCTGTCAGCGGGTGAATTAGGGTTTGCTATAGGAACCCACTGTTTGTTAGACCAAGTATTGGTATTTTGGAAGGGTCTTTGGCCTTGCGTATTAGTTGCCTTAGAAAAGTAAGGAAATGGTCTAGAGGCCTGAGGTCTAGTATGAACAAAAGGTTTAGGGTTAACCTGAGTTGACCTATTGTCAGCGGCTAGTTTGTATCCGCTGACACACTTATAAACCAGATGTGAGAAGCTCCCAAATGTATAACAAGCCTTTCTAGACATAACCTTAGGTCTAGGTTCATAAAATCCAGTCCCATTAACACTAGCTTGACTCTTTGGTGATCTAGGTTTTCTATACATTTCAGCATATACTTAACACTAGATTTGCTTTTAGGTTGAGAGCCAAGGTCAACAGGTTTGCTAGTAGAAGGGTTAATGATAACAATGGGCTTAGGGTCAATTGACTCACTATCAAGAAGTCCACCCTTAAAAAAGATAAAAGGGTTGGCTTTCTTCCATTGTTCTAGGTCAGTCACCTTTTTCTCATATTCCTCTACTGGGGTAAGAACTCGTGGTGGAGGAATAAATTCTTCCACTTGGAATTCGAGTAGACCAGTCCATGATAAGTCTTTCTTAGAAACCCCATAGAATTCACCAACTCGGGATGGGATAGCAGCATATTCCTTTGTGTGCATCCCAATCCCAGACATGTTTTTAGGTTTTCTCTGTTCACTTATAACCTTTTCTACGGTTTGACTAGCTTTTTCAAACTTTTTTCAATTTTAAGCCCTACATTCTCTTTAGACTTAATCTCCTGTTCTATCTTAAGTTTCAAGTCATTGTTAGCTTCAATATAAGAAGCTTTGTACTCAAGACTAAGTGCTAGATCTCTTTTTAGAACAATTATTTGATCCTTTTGATTAAATTCCATGTCTTTATATTCTTGAACCATCCTATCTGATTATGCAAGCCCCCTTTTGTACTTTGAGATAGTGATATTTAAACCAAGAATATCATATTGTAACTTTAAAACTTATTTGTTAATCTTATCAGTGTGAAGTCTACAACCTTTACTACAAAAAGCATCATTATATACCTCATTATCTGATGAAGAAGAAGATCTGGCCATGAGAGCATATTGAACATGCTCTTCATCCTTTTCAACGACCGAAGCTTGATTCTCCACCTCATTCTTGTCGAGAAAGCTCCAATCAAAACCAACTCCATCAATTCCTTGCATAGCTACCATAGCTTTAGGTTCAACATCTTCAATCTTGATGGACTGTCTAGAATTCTGTCCTCCATCATTCCTCTTGGGAGATCTATATTTCCTAGCCAAATGTACCATTCTATGACAATTGAAACACTCAACTTTGGATTTGTCAAATCCATCAGTCTCTTTGCTATTGAAAGTCATCTTCTTTCCAAATCTCTTGTTCCATCTACTGGCTCTTATACTGCTAAGAGCCATATTCCACTTGATATCCATCTCCTCAAGATCAACATCACTAATTTGCTGAAGATCTTCAAAAGAAATTAGGGACCCATTGGGCAAAGAAGCAATATAAGCACGTACAATATCCAAATCAACTCATGTTGGCTTAAGATTTGGTGATGCATAGTTGTATATGTCAGCGTATGTGGAACCGCTGTCATGAGAAGTTTGTCCGCTGACAAAGCAAGAGTTATCAGCGTCTGAGGAATCATTATGAGAAATAAAGACCATGCTCCCAGAATGTGTTTTACTTCCTTGTTTGAGCAAGACTTCAGATTCCATGACCTTCAATTGATTATAGATGTCATCGAAAGTCATGTTCTTGTAAGCTTGAGTAGCAATCATTGATTTGGGATGAATTTCCCACCCATCTCTAAGAGCTCCAAGGAAAGTATCATTAATGTCATCATCTTCAGATTCAGTCTCCAAGAATGCCAGCTTTCTAGTGATATCCTGAAGACGACTCCTTATCTCACTTAGCTTTTCATTAGGACGAGCTTTAAAACAGTAAACTCCATTACCAGTTGTTTCTTCCTTTGTTTGAGAGTGTCCTTATTAACACCATAGGTGATCTCAAGGGCTTCCCAAAGCTCTTTGGCAGATTCATACCTTCTGAACTTGTGTTGGTTTTTGCTTCCAAGGGCAAGTTTGAGAATGCTCAATGCCTTCATATCATGCCTTCTATCAGCTACCTCTGTAGCTGAGGTGGATCTTCCATCTTCAGGTCTAGGAAGCAAGTCTTCAGCATTAGCAGTGGTTGTTCTCTGTTTTTCAATGGAGTTCAAGATCTTTTGTGCTTGGTTGAACTTGTTTCCAAGCTCAACAACTTCCGAGAGAACATAGTTATCGACTTGAAGATATTGTTCCAAATTAAACTTCCATAGTTCAAAGTTAACAAGATCAAGCATGGCGATTTTGAGGTTATGGTTAGAGGATCCCGATCTTTGAGTTTTTGAGTTTGAGGTTGACATGATGATTTTAGGGTTTTGAACAATTTAGGGTTTTATGCGATTTACGGTTTTGGTGTTCTATTGATCAAAGTCCCTCAACAAGCTCTGATACCACTTGTTGATACCAGACTTAGATCGATTTAGCTTTGTGTTATCGAGATTGAATCAAGTATAACACGTAGAGAAACTTTGTATTTATGACAATCTAAGTATTATGCGGAATTAATACTTAGAACAAAGAACAAAGCAAAACACAATGTATACCAAACTTTCACTTGTATTGATAATCGGTTGCGTACAATAAAAGTGTAAAACGTATATCAAACCCTAAGATCTTCTTTTATAACATAAGAAGTCTTGAACAATAATCTACTTATCAATTATTCTAGGAAAAGATAAATATAGATAATACCATGTTGATCATATATTTCCTAAATATACAAAACGTGTTGATTAAGTAGTTGTCTTGTGACTAGGATTTCCTTTGTCAGCGCCTTGATAATTCTTGTCATCGTCCAATCTGTCAGCGCTCCAATTTTATTCCCAACAGTTTGACCAAAAGTCTTGCCACGTAGGAGAGAGAAAAGCGATAGGATCCCGCATATCGTGGGTAGTACTGTTCAACCTAAGGAACATATCCAGTGGTCCGTATCATGGACTGTCGCCAACTTTATATTGTACCAAAATCACGGTCTTGTGTATCATTTACTCACATTCAATACTATTACTCTGGAATTCCAAGCCGGATACCACTCCTGTGATTGTTACTTACTCTCACGCCGTAGCTTGGTCTTGGAGTCACACATGGGACGAGCTAATGCGTGTTACTTGATATTGCAGGATAGGTCACGCCTACAAGCATCCTACATCCGTAACCGAAGCATATCCTAGAGTATCATAACAACCTGCGGATTTTTGTTTCAACAGATACAAATGTTAGAATAACGATCAACCCTTTATTTTTCGCTAAGTTTAAGCCCATATTAACTGTGTACGCCAAAGATTTAAATTTACATACACTTTGCATTAGCGATTATAGATGTAAATGATACAGATTATACTGTAGTATGTAAAAGATATGGTACCTATGTCACAATGTTATAAAATATCATAAAGAATAGAATACAAAACTTATATCTTAGGGTTTAGTGTTTAGACCCAACCTACAAGAACACCAAGAAACTAATAGAGATTCAAAGTATAAATCCTTTATGGTTTCACACACACACACACACGTTTATTAGCAATTAGATTAGAATGCTAGGTTTTGATAAATAATAAGCAAAGAAATCACTTGATCTTAGATTAATCAAATCAAATTCTCAAGAGGAGGGGGAATTAATCGGCTATAAAACCGTAAACAATAAGAGAAAAAAAACTCTGCTTAGGGTTTTTCTTATACAAGATTAGTCAGATAATGAATCTTAGAATTCATTTTATAGGCATAATAATTTGGGGACCAAGCATATCGTTAATCTATTGATTATTTAGATTCATTTTGGCGAGAAAAGTATAAAGTGAGTGTTATAAAATATATTAGAAGTGTTACAAAAATGGTGTGATAAAAAGATTTTTCTAAAGTTTTAAAAGGTTAAATTTTGAAAAAAAATGCGACTTTTTAAAAATTGTAAACGACTAGTATCCAGCCCAACGGTCAAATTTAAAAGGCCATTTTTTGCTGACAACCAGGACGCGAAAACCTACAAAACCACCATCAGAGCGGTGCACCGTGGACAAAGTGATGACATAGGCTACTAGCCAACCTGTAGCGCAACCGTTCTCCAAGCTATACGTCTTACATATATCATTAATTTTATTTTTAATACGTTTGTCTTTTACTTATTAGCTAACTGTAAATGTTGATGTTATGCATTCTTTTCGAGCATATAAGTGTATTATACATCATCTCCTACAAAGAAAACACAAAAAACATACGAGCTCTAGGTATCATGAAAAACAAAACGCTCCTCATTTGGGTCTCATGAAGTGCCACGTCATCTAACACTCATACTTTCAAAAATTCCCCTTATCATAACAATCATTCTCTTCATTTGAGACACATGAGTATACATTTTATTTTACTTTCTATCAATTTTAACTAAATAAATTAATTTCATAAATATAAAAATTAAAAAACTTTAAATATATTTTTTATAAAAATAAATAAAAATTTTCAAACAAATTTAAAAATATAAATCTAAAAAAATACTACAATGACTTAAAATGTAAATTTACTTTACATATAAGAATTCAACACCTATGGTCATCTTCATTTTATTTCTCCAAAGACTAAAAGTAATTTATAGATATCATTTTCATTTTATTTCTCTAGATGTGATCTTTTTTTCCAAACAATGCACCAATCACATCTTCATTTTATTTTAGTGAATGGTAGAAATAGAAAAGAAAAAAAAAAGAAAACGACAGTGATAAAGGTTTTTTTCTTTTGTCTTCTTATGCGTCATTGGGATGGCGAGATCATCACTTGGTGAGCTTTTGGGGCGTGGTGGCGAGTGCTGCCGAGATTTGGTGAGCTGCCGAGTCGGATTGGCGAGATGCCAATGCCATGATACCTAAAGCTCTAACATCAAAAAACGACTAACAAACACACCAATAAAACACTATTGTCTTTGAACCTAAGTTAAACGATTAGATTTAAACCTAAGACACAAGAACCAAAGACATGACAACTGTGAATATAAAGAATTATTAAACTTAATCAAAACCATCTGATATCGGAGAAAATTTTGATTTGAGTGCTAGTATAGTCAGGGCGGAGGCAGGGAGGGGTCAAGGGGGTCGTCTGACCCCCCGAGCGAAAAAATTGTAGTGTAAATTTTCGAAAACATTTAGATTTTTTAATAATTTGACCCCCTAAAAACCATTTTGTATGTAGTTTAGAAAAAATATCAAAGTTTGGCCCTCGAACCAAATTTTCTGGCTCCGCCTATATAGAGAACTCTGACCCACATAAAAGTACCAAAAAGTACCTTTCACTTGTGTTTATCTTTCAGTTTATAGTCCAACGTTAGTTTCTTATCAGTTTTTGTTCCATAGTTTTTGTTAGTTTAATACTTTTTAGTTTTTACTTATCAAGCATTATATATTTTTTTTCATACTTTTAGTTTCTAGTTTTGCAACATATATTAAATTAAAAAAAAAAGAAACTTAAAAATATAGGGGGTTACTAATTTTGGAGGGTCTTAGTATTCATTATCCGGTTTTGTAAAACATAAATAACAAAGCTATCCTTCTTGATTGAATTTGAGCTCGAAGGCCCAACCTTTTTCAAAAGTAACCTAACGTGTTTTCATAAACGAATCTCCAGCTGTCAGATTATTTGACCCATCACTGTATGTATACTAATCTTGCTTCCTGCTTTGTATCAGCTTTCATCCTTGTTCAAGAAAAAGGATACAACCATCAATGCCCTTCATCCACCCACTGCCATTATTTATGAGTGCATGAAAATCCCACCCTTTCTCCTAACCTAGATTCCAAGATTTTGACATCCGAAGCAATAACCGAACCTAGTTCAAACACACGAACCTGATGGATATATGCCAACCTGTTTGAAATGTGAAGGGTTGTAAATGAAAGTGGACATATCATTGTAGATTAAGTGTGTGTATAACATCCCATGTTCTTAATAACTTAGAAAACTTTTACAAGTGAAAAAGTTTCTTAGTAAGCAATATAACATCTAATGCCTATTTGGTAATACCAGTTCCAACGGCCTCGTTGGTTTTGTGACGCCGATGAGTGTCGAAAAACAGCCAAGCAGCACAACTAGGGGGCTGCCATTCATACTCAATGTGGATAGTTTCATATCGAGTTTCATTTAACTTAGGAACGGACACAATCTGTGTGTCAATGATCTCCTTATGCGCATTGATTGAATTAATCATAACCCTAGCATAGGTACTACGTCGGCCAGGACTTCAAACACGTATCACTCATGTAAGAGTCCAACATCATCGGAGTTGCAGGTTTAGTAGCACTAATAACTTGGAACGCCGGTGATGTTGGATTCATATACGAGTGGTTTAGTAGCAATAATAATTTGTCATCCATATTCATTTCCTTTACGAAAAAAACTAATTAAATGTCTCTTATTCTAGTTGGTGATCTTGTCACTAAATGAAATGCTTGTATTACAGGTTCTATGATGTCGGGTCTGGCAAAATTAACCAGCCAGCTTGGTGATTTAGTTTTAGTAAGTTTTATATTTTTTCTTTTTCTCCATGTCAAGAACCATAAAAGAATGATGTTAAGTTCTATTTTAAAATAGTTTAAATATTCTCAAATCTTTATGTTCTTCAAAACAGTTCAAACAGTAAATGTATTAAAATGCAAATTCATTGGCCACTAGACATGCTGATGGTTCATTGTCACTAGAAGACTTCAACCTTATAAATTGGACAATCAAAGCCTAGGTATGTTGGTTTTTAAAATGCTCACTTCATTAACAAGGCTGCTGCAAATGTGATCACTTCGTTAAACTTTATTGATAACACTAAAGTAGGAATGGCAACGGATCGAGTTTGGATCGGTTTTAGTAAACTCGTACCCGTACTCATTTATAATATTTGTACCCGTATCCGCTCTAATACATGATTGGTACCCGGTTAGTATTATCCAACGGGTTTTCGGGTTTTCGTGCGGGTATCGGGTATCTAATGCTTAATTTTCGCTGGGCACGTATAAGTAAAGAAAAACCACTGAAAAATAACCAAAACACCATATATATTCATTATTTCAAGAAGATAAAGAATGTACTACAATATTGTATCATGTGATTTAATGTATCAAATAAATTATGATTAAAATTTAAGAATTAGAAAATTCAAATTTGTTTGATCATAAAGATGTTAATACAAAAAAAATATAGCTAATATGATCATCCACTTCGTTTAACAATCTTCGTCTACCATTTGTCATATATTTAGGACTTGTATAAAATATCAATAAAAACAGGTATGTATTCGGGTAAACGGGTACATATACGGGTACAGGTAAACGGGACATATATTAATAGAACATGTACCCGTGAAAAAATATTCATTCTTACCCGAAGCCGTATCCAACCCCGACCTAACCGGTTCGGGTTTCAATTTTCCTCATCGGTTTCGGATGCTTTTGCCATCCTACACTCTCTAAGTCTAATGCTTGGCTTTATTTATAAATTTTTTATTCAAATGTTCGCTTCATTAACAAATCTTAAAGATGACACTGATAGCTGACCATTCAAGATTTTGGCCTATTTGATCATCTAATTCGTAGTCTTGTTGTTTGATACAGTTATAAGTGTAAATAAAAGTTCTAATCTTTTTAGCACTGGTTAAGCCCCTTAAATGCAATTAGTGGTATAAGTTCTAATTTTTTTAGCATTGGTTAAGCCCCTTAAATGCAATACTGATATAAGTTTAAAAGTAAACATATACTAGCACAAGTGAAAAGATATACTAACACAAGTACTTTAGTAGTAACTTTAACCAAATTAAAAGATGGATGACCGATACATTTTCAAGGTAATTGGAAAATTACCTAAACATATACACAGTATTTACTTTTTCCTTGCTATTACAAAAGTCAAACAATGTTGTACTACAAGTTTTTAACTCAAGGTTGGTGGAGATATAGTGATTCATGGATCTAGAAGTACGAAGAAATTTTGTCGCCTATGGTATATCTACAAAGGCATTGGTTCGTGACAGAATGTCAAATATGATGGCATTTGGAACCACCTCCGCTGATCACCTTCGTCCTCAAGAGGGTCGGCCAAAGCTGCATTCTGTGATTCCCATACTCCCTCCAGTGTTAGACTTGTATACCGAATACATAGGTACACGGTTCCAACACTTGACATGCTCAACTTGAAACCCACGAACAGCTCCATCTTCCACAACAGTAGGGCTTATCTTTATGAAGAACGGAGTCACGAAAGATTCGTGGTTAAAAAATCGATTTTGTGGTAAATTGATGACATGTTCATCCCTACGAAAGAAAGGGTTTTTCACCACAAGCTTCCTATAAGGCATCACAGAGAATAACAACAAATTACTGGAAATATCCAGAAGTTGTTGGTAAGTCGTCTCTACAGTGGGAACCAGCTGATCAAGTTGATTCATGAGGCTTCCAACCGGAACCCTAATCTGCCTCAAATCAGCTAAGCGCATCCCGCTGATAGAGCCCATTCTGTGATGAGAGAAAACCCAGGTGGGTGCATGCTCTCGGCTATTGTTGAAGTGTCCTATGAACTCAAGGTTGGTGGAGATATAGTGATTCATGGATCTCGAACTAGAAGTTCGAAAAAACCATCCCCTCCCCTCGAGTGTTATGTATAATTTAAACAAAGAAATCGTGGTTAAAAAAGATCAAACCCGAACCACAAAAATCAGCTCGAGCACTTGTACAACCAGATCCATAACAAACAAAAAATCCATAACAAACAAAAAATCCATAAATCGGATGAGTGTTTTGCTATGTGTGTGTTTTTGGACTTGAAACGAGTGTGTATGATTTGGGAGGAGATCGGATGACAAATGAGATGGTTATAAGGTGTGGTGTGAAATGAGGGGAAAGATGTGGGTTGTTGTGAGGCGTTGGATTTTAAAATATCCGACGGTCCATAATTGATTTGGGATATCCGTGTGATCATGGATTAACCAATAGGAGTTAGTTGTGCTAGTTTTGTGTCTTAAAAATGGATAGAACTAAGGCAAAACCACCATTTTCTTATGTACTGTATATCTCATTTTCGTTTTAAATGAAAAGCAGTGTGTGTAGTTAATTTTGGTTTTAAATGCAAGGGCTTGTGATTTCTCTTTTGCCGTATGTTTTGGTTTTGTTAACATTCTCATCCAATGTTTTAAAATCTCGGTTTTTAGTTGTGACCGGATCGCAAGTCAACCTGTTGATTTAGCGGGTCAACTCAGTGCTCTATATATGTATATTTTTCTATATACTACCTCTGTCTCAGAATTATTGTTCACAGACAAAAAACACACAGTTTTAATGGACAATAATATTAGGACGGAGATAGTAACTAATATGTAGTATTTTATTATCTTATTAATTATTTTACATCCAATTAAACCGATGAATAATATTTATGATTAGAATTTGTAACACTATAGCAAAGTTATACAAAATAATTAATTTATGATTAGAATTTATAAGAAAATAAAATAAAATAATATTAGTCGATTTTTTAAGTTAGTTTTGACTTTATTTCAAGTCAAACTAGGCATCATCACTTCCATTCATCTTTAAAACTTAGAAATATTTATGGAAAGAAAGTTTTTGAAATATTTTTTTAATAAATAAACGTGACCCAGTCGGATTTATCAAATATGGTCAACTCGGGTCAACGAAAAACTGACGGTTTAATCCGGTACTCAAACAAGCAAAAATCCGTTCACATCCGACCTGGTCTTCGAGCCGATTCACGGTTTAACCAGATCACCCCGAATTATACTCATCACTTGGACATGTATAACATGATTAATGTGTATATTTAGGAGCTAGGCCACCGTGTATATATGTATTTAACTAGTAATAATTTTGAAATGTGAAGAAAATATACAAATCTAAATGTGAACGTGATTACAATATTATTTTTATTTACTTAATGTTCACTTTAATCCTACATTTTATTAAACAAAATCATAAATACCTTCAATCATAAAAGATTCATATAACTTTTTAATTTATATATATAATAATCCATCGACATGCATGATATTACAGAAGTTCTTAAAAAATGAAAATTTTCCTACCTTTGAATGCGATTTGAACTATTTGCCGAAGTCGAAGTAAGGAACCACGACATATATATGTTAAAAGCAAGCTATGTTATAACGCTTGCCTGCGGTGGCAAACCTACGCTGGGGCGCAAACTCCAAAACTAGGGTTCCAACAACCATATTAGAGAAATGTCATCATGGTAGGATCTTATATATACGAAAGCATTTGTAAATCATAAGTAAGATCTCGATCTTGATAACCTTGTCCTAGTAGTATCTATCAATCTGGGCCTTAGTCGTATCTGCTTTATAACATAACTACTACACCTTACAATGAACGATGAAAACTGAAACCATTTTGTGATACTACTTAAGTGGCAAGAAATAAACGCCAGATTAGATAACTTTTACAAGTGAAAAAGTTTCTTTAGTAAGCAATATAGCAAACTACTCAAATTGATTAACATACTAAAAATAAACATGATTAGAAATGTTACGCAAATACTCAATGCGAATAGTTTCAAGTTTCATTTAACTTAAGACGACAACAACTTGTGTATGTCAATCATCTCCTTATGCGAATTGATCTCGTTAATTGTTATGTTTAGTCTTTATTTTGCCTAATTCGTATCTAGGGGTCAAGAGTCAAGTTGCCTAATTCGTAGCTAAGAATAAAGGTCGGTTGGCAATGTCTAAGCCCAACCCAACCCGGAGTCATTATAAGATTCGGTCCCCCTCATCTCTATAAAAGGAGGTGAGGGGGAATGTAACATTCACGATTCTTTCAATACTAATCGAGATTCAGTTAGGGATATTTACCTCGTGGGTTTTTCTGTCGATTCATCTTTGTGTGTTCTTCGATCGAGTATTTCGCATCTAGGTTAATCATGGAGATCGTCAGGGATCGGAGTCATAAGATTCTGAGGCTGTCACAATCTGGGTATGTTTCTAAAGTTTTAAACAGGTTTAGAATAAACAACGGGAAATCGGTTTAGATGTCATTGGGTGGGCACTTCAAGCTGTCGTTGAAGGATTGCCCAAATAGGGATGGTGATGTTGAAAGAATGAGTAGGGTGCTGTATGCAAATGTTGTTGGGAGCTTAATGTACTTTATGGTGTGCACAAGTCCAGACATAGCATATGTAGTAAGTGTAGTTAGCAGATATTTGGCGAATTCGGTTAAACTCTATTGGAAAGCAGTGAAGTGGATTATGAAATGTTTGCAGGACACTATAAACGTATGATTGGTGTATGGGACAAATCATGGCAACCATGTAGACGTAACAGGTTTTGTTGATTCAGACTACGCTAAGGATCCAGATAAAGGTAGGTCTCTTACTGGTTACGCATTTTTAGTACAGGGATCTGTTGTAAGCTAGAAAGCAACGCTACAACACGTGGTGGCTCTTTCAACTACAGAGGCAGAGTATATGGCCCTTACGGAGGTTGTGAAGGAAGCTATTTGGCTAAGGGGACTCTTGGAAGAGTTGGGTGTGAAGCTCAACACTGTTGCAGTTAATTGTGATAATTAGGGCGCGATTCACTTATCGTAGAAGTCTTGGAAGCAAAGACGGTTGAAGTTATAAAGGTGGGTACTGAACTCAATGTTGTAGATGCCTTGACGAAGGTGGTACCTGGACGCAAGTTACAACACTGCTTGGAGTTGCTGAATGTTGGGATAGGCTAATATAAAGTTTAAGGTGGAAATTGTTATGTTTAGTCTTTATTTTTCCTAATTCGTATCTAGGGGTCAAGAGTCAAGTTGCCTAATTCGTAGCTAAGAATAAAGGTCGGTTGGCAATGTCTAAGCCCAACCCGACCCGGAGTCATTGTAAGAGTCGGTCCCCCTCATCTCTATAAAAGGAGGTGAGGGGGAATGTAACATTCACGCCATTGTTTCAATACTAATCGAGATTCGGTTAGGGATATTTACCTTGTGGGTTTTCCGGTCGATTCATCTGTGTGTGTATGTGTGTTTTCGATCGAGTATTCCGCATCCAGGTTAACCAGGGGTGTAGGGATTAAACCCTATAAGTGGTATCAAGAGCTCAAGTCAAGGAGTTCGCTGGTTTACTAGGATTAATCGAGAAGGATTGGTGATCGGGTTTAGATCATCAAGGTAGTAGCAGATCGATAAAAAAAGGGTTTCTTGGTTTTTCGATTTTTCGAAGATCAAGGTTTGGTCACTGGTTTTCTTTCTTTGATGGCTGGAGCAGTAACAGAGAAGAGAATAAGAAGAAGATCACGTGTTTCCTTTTTGTGGGTCACGAGGGTAGAATACTACAAAAGTGTATAGGTTTTTTGTGTGAGCCAAGTTTTTTTTAATATTTTGGACTTTAAAGTATTATTTGGGCTAATACATAAAACCTGATTATTAGCTTTGTTTTAAAAAAACAAAAAGGATTTACTTTGTAGTGTGTACACAAGGGGACTTGGTAATTCGCGATTGTGAGGTAAACTATATCACAAGGTTTAGCGACTTATCGAAGGGGCTTTGTCGGTTTGTGATTGTGAGGGTTTATCACAAGGTTTAGCAAATCAACAAAGGAATAAAGAATGACGGGAGCCAAGTTTGACATCGAGAAATTTGATGGAACTGGTTATTTCGGGTTATGGAGAATCAAGATGCGTGCTTTGTTAATCCAGAACGGATGTAAAGAAACTCTGGAGGGTTTACCCACGAATATGGAAGCTGAAGAGAAATATAAGCTTGACAAGAAAGCTCACAGTGCCATGATTTTGTGTTTAGGTAACAAGGTCCTGAAAGAGGTTACCGGGGAGACGAATGCAACGGGGGTTTGGTCAAAGCTCGATTCTTTGTATATGACAAAGTCATTGGCCAACAAGTTGTACCTGAAGAACAAGTCATTGGCCACCATGGATAACCTTAGGGAGGTATTGTTGGAGAGGTCTCGAGTTCGAGTCTCACCAAGAACCTTCTTAAGAAGCAGGAGTGAGGTTTATCCTCTAAGGAGAAGGTTCGAGGCTTGCATACTGTCCATTTGGATGTCACTGTAAGCTAGAATCACTAACTACTAACTCGCCGTTCAAAAAAAAAGTTCAACAAAATCGTTCTTCATTTAGAAAATATTGAGATAAAATTCGAGGATGAAGATCTTACTTTATTGTTACTCATTTCTTTACCAGCATCATACAAACACTTTGTGTATACCTTGCTTTATGGACAGGAAGCTTTGAGTTTAGAGGACGTGATGGCCACACTAAATTTAAAGGAAATCAAAGAAAGATCCAAGGCGAAGGGGAATGTTGGTGAAGGGTTATTCATGAGGGGAAGAGCTGATCGCAGGAATTCGCATCCGTCAAAGGGAAAGTCAAGATCGAAGTATCGAGGTGGAAGACTTAAATTCTTTATTTGCTAATCTGAGGAGCACTTGAGAAGAGACTGTCCGAAGAATTATCGTTAGAAGTCTAAAGGTTACATCAAGAAAGATGATCAACCAAGCTCCAGTGGTTTGATTTACGACGATTCTGATCGGATGATGGTGATGAGTGCAGAAAGACTGCAATATTGGATCATGGGTTCAGGAGGTTCATATCACATGTCACCCAGGTTACATGTATTTTTTGATTTTCTGGAATGCGATAGGGGCAGCGTACTGTTGGGCGACAACAGGGAGTGCAAGATCAGGGGTATTGGCAAGGTAAAGGTACAACTGAAAGATGGGTTAAGTTTTGTGTTACACAATTTCAGGTACAATCTTGAATTGAAAAGAAACTTGATATCACTGGGAACTCTTGAAAAAGAGGGATATACCATAAAATTGTAGTCGGGAAAAAGTCAAGGTGATTAATGGTTCTAGGGTTATTATATCTAGAACCCGAAGGGAGAACTGTGTGTAATCTTTGGATGGCCATGCAGTGGGCGGTGAGCTTAATGCTAGTGTTGAAGAAAAATACAGTCTTGTGCAGGTTTGGCATAAAAGACTAGGACATATCAATGAGGCGGGACTATACATGCTGGAAAAGCAGGGTTTTTTTTGGCAAGAAGAGTCTAGGTAAACTCGAGTTTTGTGAGAATTGTGTTATGGGAAAGTCACATCGAGTCAGTTTCGGTGTAGGAAGGCACACTCCTTAGGGGAGTGATAGACTATGCTCATTTAGACTTATGGGGTCCGTCTCAGGTGGAATCATTGAGAGGTAAGAGGTATTTCTTATCTATAGTTGATGATTATTCTAGGAGGGTATAGGTTTATGTTTTCAGGTTAAAACACGAAGCATTTGGGAAGTTCAAAGAGTGGAAACAGTTAGTAGAGAATCAGTCAGGGAGGACGGTTAAGAAGCTTAGGACGGATAATGGTCTTGAGTTCTGTAACCGGGAGTTTAATCAGCTATGCACCGAGAGTGGGATTGCTAGACATTTGATAGTTGCTGGGACGCCGCAGCAGTATGGGGTTAGAAGAACAGATGAACGGAACTCTCATTGGCAAGGTACGCTGTTTATTAATACAATCTGGATTGCCCAAGACCTTATGGGCGGAAGCGACATGTACGGCCGTATATCTTATAAATAGGTCACCATCGACAGCGATTGAGAAGAAGACACCTATGGAGATGTGGTCGGGACATCCTAGTGATTATGGGATGTTGAGGGTTTTCGGCTGTGTCGCGTATTCACATGTTAAACAAGGTAAGCTCGAGTCGAGAGCGGCAAAATGCGTTCTTTTAGGGTATCCTGAAGGTGTGAAGGGGTACAGACTATATAGGCTTGATAATGAATCACCTAAAATAGTCACAAGCGGGAACGTGGTCTTCAATGAAAGTGTCATGTACAAAGGCACATTTAAGGATTCTGGTGCAGGTAAAGATAAGTCTGTTGAGGAATTACAGGTTGAGGTGGAACTGTAGAGGTTAAATAATCATACGCCTGAGGAAGACCATCCTGGTCAGGATGATCAAACGAGTCAGGAAGATCAGACAGATCAGGAAGACCAGACAAATCAGGAAGATGGCTATGATGAAGATGCAGGGGTTCAAGATATTGATTATCCATCGGATCTCACAGATTATCAATTGGTTCGGGATAGAAAACCAAGGACAAGAATGAAGTCGGTGAGGTTTCGAGATTAGGGTAATATGGTTGCTTACGCGTTTGCTGCAGCAGAGGAAGAAGATACTCATGAACCATTGACATACCAGGAAGCAGTTGCTTGTGAAGACAGTTCTAAGTGGAAAGCTACTATGAAAGAAGAGATGGATTCTCTAAGGAAGAACAAGACATGGGTGTTAGTAGATCATCCAGCTAGGCAAAAGCTGGTGAGTTGCAAATGGCTGTTCAAAATAAAGGAATGGATTGAAGGTGTTCAAAAGCCTAGGTACAAGGCAAGGTTGGTGGCTCGTGGATTCACACAAAGGACATGTATTGATTACAATGAAGTATTTGCGCTGGTAGTTCGACACACATCTATTCAGGTTATACTTGCATTGACTGCGTGTAAAGATTATGAGCTTGAACAGCTTGATTTAAAGACGACGTTTTTACATGGAAATCTTGAAGAAGTGATTTACATGAGGCATCCACCGGGATTTGAACAAGGTAACAAGGTATGTTTGTTAAAGAAATCTCTTTATGGTTTGAAGCAGTCACCTAGGCAATGGTACAAGAGGTTCGATGAGTATATGCTGAGCAATGGGTTTAAGCGTAGCAGTTACGACAACTGCATATATTATAGGAGTTATGCACCAGGGGAGTATATCTATCTATTGTTATATGTAGACGATATGCTGATTGCTTGTAAAAGCAAGGCTGGGATCGCGGCTACCAAGTCTTTGCTTAAAAGGAAGTTCGACATGAAAGAGCTCGGGGAAGCAAAGAAGATTCTTGGTATGGAGATCGTCAGGGATCGGAGTCATAAGATTCTAAGGGTGTCACAATCTGGGTATGTTTCTAAAGTTTTAAAAAGGTTTAGAATAAACAATGGGAAATCGTTTCAGATGCCATTGGGTGGGCACTTCAAGCTGTCGTTGAAGAATTACCCATTTAGGGATGGCGATGTTGAAAGAATGAGTAGGTTGCTGTATGCAAATGTGGTTGGGAGCTTAATGTAATTTATGGTGTGCACAAGGCCAGACATAGCGTATGCAGTAAGTGTAGTTAGCAGATATTTGGCGAATCTGGGTAAACTCCATTGGAAAGCAGTAAAGTGGATTATGAAATATTTGAAGGGCACTATAAACGTGGGTTTGGTGTATGGGACAAATCGTGGCAACCATGTGGACGTAACAGGTTTTGTTGATTTAGACTACGCTAAGGATCCAGATAAAGGTAGGTCTCTCACTGGTTTCGCATTTTTAGTACAGGGATGTGTTGTAAGCTGGAAAGCAACGCTACAACACGTGGTGGCTCTTTCAACAACAGAGGCAGAGTATATGGACCTTACGGAGGTTGTGAAGGAAGCTATTTGGCTAAGGGGACTCTTGGAAGAGTTAGGCGTGAAGCTCAACATTGTTGCAGTTAATTGTGATAATCAGGGCGCGATTCACTTATCGTGGAAGTCTTGGAAGCAAAGACAGTTGAAGTTCTGAAGGTGGGTACTGAACACAATGTTGCGGATGCCTTGACGAAGGTGGTACCTGGACGCAAGTTACAACACTGCTTGGAGTTGCTGAGTGTTGGGATAGGCTAATATAAAGTCTAAGGTGGAAATTGTTATGTTTAGTCTTTATTTTTCCTAATTCGTATCTAGGGGTCAGGAGTCAAGTTGCCTAATTCGTAGCTAAGAATAAAGGTCGTTTGGCAATGTCTAAGCCCAACCCGACCCAGAGTCATTATAAGAGTCGGTCCCCCTCATCTCTATAAAAGGAGGTGAGGGGGAATATAACATTCACGTCATTCTTTCAATACTAATCGATATTCGGTTAGGGATATTTACCTTGTGGGTTTTTCTGTCGATTCATCTGTGTGTGTGTTCTTCGATCGAGTATTCCACATATAGGTTAACCAGGGTTGTAGGGATTAAACCCTTCATTAATCATAACCCTAGCATAGGTATTGTGCCCCTATGAGTCCAAACATACCACTCGTGTAGAAGTCCAAGATCATCGACGTTCCAATTTTAGTAGCAATAATAACTTGAAATGCGGATGATGTTGGATTCTTATACGAGTGATATGTCTTTATTGAATAGATTGATATTTAAAAACTTACATGTTGATTTTATCCAAACATAAACAAAACCAAAACCCGACAACCAATTCAAACATGTTGATTAGGTAAGGAATGGACTAGGCATGGTTAAATCAATAGTTAACTTCGTGCACGAAGGTTTGATTTATTCAGCACTTTACGAGCTAAAATTTTACACCTTTACCATTATGGTGTCCGTTTCGTACTCATCACTATCATCATTCTTAATACCAAAGATGAGATTATCTCAATTTAAATTAAATTCAGAATCGAAATCAAAGGATGAGTGATAGTCACATCGAAAGCATCGAAATCAAATCTAGAGTATCCAAGAGTTCCTCGGATACCCTTGGACTTAATAGGTACGAAAACGTTGGTTCTTCAAACCAAAAGTTCATGCTATATAGTTCATCCAAGAGTTGTATAAGTTTTTAAGTGAAAGTGATGATATCATTTTTGATCAAAGGGGTGTACCTTAACTCGATACCTTAATTCAGCATCCCATGTTTTCAAACACGTTATGAGTGTACTTCATTTATAATCTTAATTCGGCTCAGCTTAACTCGTTTCCAACCTAGTTACCGTTGCACTCTGCTCAAACAAAACTTACACGAATATCTAGCTAGCTAATCTCTTCAAATTTGTTGATGGATGGATTTTGTCATTTTACAGCTTATTTATGTAGACATTTTATAATTTTCATTATGTTCATAATCATGGTGAATGTATAATTATATGCTTCTTGTATGGGTAAAAACCAGCTAATCATCGTTATTTTGGTAACCGAAAGAATTTCCATCCATGCCTTCTATTCGATTTTATGACAAAAAAACAATGAGCAACTAGATTATTCAACCAACCACCCCTTTACTTATTAACCGCCTCAGGCAAACACTTCAAATGTGAATCCTGGGTTTGTAATCAAAACATACAAACAGAAAGAAAACAATCAATGATTCAATGATCTTCAAAGAAAGATCACAGATCAAGAACAAAACAAGAACTTCAACAATGGCGGAGAATGAGAGAGAAACAACTAAACAGAATGAGATAACACCTAACAACTAAAAGAAAGCGATGTATATATATTTATTGACTAGGGCACCACCTCACTTTCCTTAACATGGAAAAGTAAGCCGTCCATCTATCAACACCTGCACACAAATAGAAAACAAAAAATACAAAAGAAAATAATAAAGGGAAATTACCTTTCTTACCCTTGAAGTTTTACTCACTTGTCAACTTAAACTTAATACCCCCTCTTAAGTTGACTTGTGATACCGATTAACAAGATTCAACTTATCACAAAAAAATTTGTGATCTTTAATTGGCAAGCCCTTAGTAAACAAATCAGCCACATTGTCCTCAGATTTGATCTTAAGTGTTTTAATCAAACTTGTTGACACTTTTTCTCTAAGGAAATACAAATCAATTTCAAAATGTTTTGTCCTTTCATGAAATACAGGATTAGTAGCAATCTGGATAGCAGAGTTGCTATCACAATTGATAGGAACAGGTAAGCAAATATCAACTTTAAGATCCTTCATGATCTTGAGTATCCACATTATCTCACAAGCAACACTATTCATAGCTCTATATTTAGCTTCTGTTGAAGACTTAGCTAAAACAGATTGCTTTCAACTTTTCCAGGAAACAAGATTATTTCCAAGATACACAGTATAACCAGTCACAGATTTTCTAGTGACCTTGCAATTAGCCCAGTCAAAGTCAACAAATGCAGTAAGACTTAAATCATTGTTTTTCATAAATGAAATACCATTTCCCGGAGAACCTTTAAGATATATAAGAACATGAAAAGCAAGTTTTAAGTGAGACTTATAAGGATCATGCATGAATTGACTAAGACTTTGAACAACATAAGCAATGTCAGGTCTAGGTAAAATGAGATAAATTAATTTTCCCACAATTTTTTGATAACATGTTTTATTATCAATAGGAACGTCATGTTCTATAGCAACCTGTTCCTTCTTATTCTTTGAAGAATCAGGTATAGGAGCTTTAGCTGGCTTACATGCCAACATATCATACTCAGCAAGTAACTCAAGACAATACTTCCTTTGATTAAGTACAAGACCATTATTAGCATCAAGCACTTCAATTCCTAAGAAGTACTTAAGCTTTCTAAGATCTTTAATTTTGAATTTAGAGCTCAAGTATTTCTTAAAGTCATTAATAACAGATTCATTGTTGCCAGTAATAATAATATCATCAACATATACCAATAAAGCAACAAAAGAATCATTCTCAATTTTAGTGAAAAGAGAATCATCACTTTTACTTTGTATAAATCCATTTTCAACAAGCACACTTGTGAAATTTTCATTCCACTTTCTAGGTGCTTGTTGAAGACCATACAAAGATTTTGTGAGTCTACCAACTTTGTTATCATTTGACCCATATCCCTCAGGAAGAGTCATATAGATCTCTTCATCTAACTCTCCATATAAAAATGCATTATTGACATCTAATTGATACACAGGCCAAGCACAATGAACAACAACAGAAATAAGACATCTAACTGTAACAATTTTCATAACTGGTGAAAAAGTTTCTTCATAGTCAATGCCCTCTTTCTGACTAAACCCTTTAGCAACAACTCTAGCCTTAAATCTTTCTACCTCACCATAGATTTATACTTAACCTTCCACAACCATTTACAAGCAACAACTTTTCTACCTGGAGGTAGATCCACTATTACCCAAGTATTGTTTCTGTTAAGCGCATCCATTTCTTCATTCATAGCTTCAATCCATTTAGGATTTTTAACAGCTTCTAAATAATATTTGGGCTCATGAATCTTGTTCAGATTATTAGCAAATACAGAATTGTGTATAGAAAAATTGGCATAACTAACCATACTATATATGTCATACTTAAACCTTTTATCCATCTCATAATTGTCAAACTTAGCAGACAATTTAACAGGTCTACTAGACTTTCTTACCTCTGGCCTTTATGGATTATTAGCATTTTCAGACTCAAAAATTTGTTTAAATTCTACAAAGTCATCACCCTTAGAGTCATAATCATCATCATTTATGATAATGTCATCTCCCATAGGACTTCATACACTGCCACCTAGATCATTCTGGTTGTTGTCTTTTTAGTCTATACTAGACTCTTTGACAACCCCCTAGAATGTTTGGCAAGAGCAGGAGATGCATCACTAGACACATCTACTAAGTCAGGAGTCACACTATTATCTATATCACCTTTTTTGTCTCTCTTATCATCAAAGGGTTCACTTGACATTGGTTCTACTAGGTCAAAAAGGTTTTGACTGTTAACACCATTTTCCTCAAAAACAAAATCCTTAACCAACACATCATCTTTAAAAGGGTAAACAGTCTCATAGAATTTCACATCTCTAGAAAAGAAAAAAGTTTTAGTTTCAAGATTATAAAGTTTATAAACTTTTTTAGTATTAGAATACCCCAAAAAACACATTTATCAGACCTAGCAGAAAATTTATCAGAATTATTTAAAACTGTTGCAAAACACAAACACCCAAAACTTTTTAGTCAAGAGAGACTAGGAGACACTTTGTAAATCATTTCATAGGGACTTTTTCCAGATAGCACAGAGGTAGGAAGCCTCTTAAAAGGTATACAGATGTTAAAATGCATTCAGACCACATGTTTAAAGGAATCCCCCCTGAAACATCAGGGATCTAGCAACATTAAGAAGATGCCTATATTTTCTTTCAACTACACCATTTTGCTATGGTGTATATACACAAGAGGTCTGATGAATGATGCTATTAGATATGACAAATTTTTTAAACATATGATTAACAAATTCAGTGCCATTATCACTTCTAAACACTTTAACAGAAATATCAAATGGATTTGAGTTAAGTACATTTTTGGTCCTTATAGTTTGACGGGTATAACAATATTGGTCCCAACATTTAAAAAGTAACGTATCCAGTCCTATTTTGCTCGACCCGTAACATTTTTGGTCCCAAACGTTAGTTGACTAACAGTTGACTGTGAAATTTACATAGAATGACAAAAATGCCCCCACTTTTATAATAATAATAATAGTAATAATAATAATAGTCAATTCAACCTTATCCTTCGTTTACTGTGGGTAAAATAAGGCGAATATGACGGATCTTCACTCGTCAATTCAATCTTACCATGTTTCTTCCTTTATTAATTAATATTCAACTTTCTTAGTTGGATTGTAAATATTATCATGCATCTGTTATTCGCTTGAGTGGTATTTGTTCTTTTAACAGTTCAATCGCAACCTTTTTCTGTCACTAGTTTTGGGGGTTTATTTTTTCAAGAGATATCCATTCGATTCAGTTTGCTTGTTGTTGTGGGAATTGCTTGCTTTGTTTCGCTAAGGTTCTTGATCAGGTTTATGGTATGGATTGTTCGGGCTGTGTTTCGGCTTGCTACAGGTTTTGTTTGGGTTTTTAAGGCCCTTGGCTCTTCGTATCTATGGTGGCCTCATCCTCGAGTATGTGGTTTCACTCTCATATCTGGTGATATCTTCTATTTCGGGTTTGGTGAACACTGTTTGCAACTGTTACCTCACATTAGTTTTGTTTTCAGTTTGGTTGTTAGTGTGGCTACTGTTATTTTTTCCTTTGCTATCGTGTGCTCCTTTTGCCATTGTGTGATATTGCTACCGTGTTTGGGGTTACGAAGTATATGCGTTTTCGTTTTGCATTTCATAACAACAATTGTAGTTTTGTGGTTTAGGTGGACTCTTGTGCTCTTTATAGTGGTTGTTATGCGGTATCACAAAACTCTCTCTTAGATCATATGAAGTTAAATGTGTGTTTGTTAATGTGTTATAGATGTAAAATGACAAAATACCCTTTCATTTAACAGTCAACTATCAGTCAACTAACGTTTGGGACCAAAAGTGTTACGGGTCGAGCGAAATAGGACTAGATCCGTTACTTTTCAAATGTTGGGACCAAAACCGTTATACCCGACAAACCTTAAGGACCAAAAATGTACTTAACTCAATGGATTTTTAATAAGGTTGTAAAATTCAACCACCTTTTCAAAAACCTCATCCTTCCCCTTAAGCAAATACAACCAAACAGCCCTAGTGTAGTCATCAACAATAGTAAGAAAAAACCTAAATCATTCCCTACTTTTAACCTTATAGGGCCCCCAAACATCCAAATGAACAATATCACCTAAATGCTTAGTCTTATGATCACTAAGTGGGAAAGGTTCTCTAGTCTGCTTAGCCTTGTGACCACACATCACAAGGCTGAGTATCATCAATACCATCAATCTGAAGTGTATCCTTTAACACACTCAAAACTTGATCAGATGGATGACCAAGTCTATTGTGCCAAATGCACTTAGATAACAAACAAGAGGTAATTTTACTATTAAAAATTTTCCTACCTGAATCAAACAAATACAAGCCATTATTCTCACTACCAGTCCCTAGGAGGGACTTTTGAAGAGAATCCTGAACAAAACACTTAGATCCAGTAAATGAAACAACAAACTTGTTATCCTTAACAAGTTTATGAACAGATATAAGACTAACTTTGTATCCAGGTACCACTAACACATTTTTCAAATTAATTTTATCTGCAAGTTTATAATTTCTAACAAACTTAACCAATCCAATAGTTCCATTAGGGTGAGACACAGTTATATTCAAACGAGAGACATTTATAACATTAGTTAAATGATCAACAGAAAAAGTCATGTGTTGAGAGGCACCAGAATCAATAATCCAGCCAACATAAGTACTATAAGTACTAATATTAGAGTTTTAATTAAAAAACTTACATGAAACAAAACTAATCACATGATTAGAGAAAGTAATAGTACCAGCAGCACCAGACTGCAACTCACTATTGCCAGGCTTAGAACCAATCAAAGCCATCAATCTATTAATCTGATCTTGAGTAAAAGGCATAGAGTTTCCTGTACTTAGATCATTCTTAACAAAAGTAGAAGTAGTATTAACACCACCAGAAGAAGTATTAGAATTAACTCCACCAGGAGTTCTTTTCTTGAATCCAGGTGGATCTCTATTAAGCTCAAAAAACCTATCAATGGTGTGACTAGTCATATTACAGTGCTTACAAATCAAGTTATTATTTCTAGTAGACCCTCTCCTTTGAGAGGGTCTATTATTGTCATTATTGTTAGACCAATTGCATGGTCTAGCAGCAAAAGTAGAAGAATTGGGTCTAACTGAAGAATTATGAACCATGTTATTCTTATCAGATTCAACCCTAGATAAGGTAGCAAAAGCAGATTTCACATCTGGCAAAAGGATCAGAAGTTAGTAATTGACTTCTTACAACACTGTAAGTGTCATCCAATCCCATAAGGAACTGCATCAATCTCAGCAAACTATTATGACCCTTAAGCTGAGGAGCACCCTCACAAGTACAATTAGGCAAGTTAACCAGGGAGTCAAATTGCCTCCATAAACTATTGCAGTTGTGATAGTACTCAGACAAAGAAGATCCAGATTGAGTAAGAGAACATATTTTAAAATGCAAATTATATATCACAGAACCATCAATTTTATCATATGTTTCCTTAAACTCATCCCACACATCTTTAGCACTTTTAGAAAATATTTGCCCTTGATATAATTCAGAAGAAATACAACCAAGAATCCATGACAAAACAACAACATTGCATCTATCCAATTGTTCCTGTAAAACCTCATATTCCTTACCTTTTTCACAAGTACCATCAATAAACCCCAACTTATTTTTAGTATGCAAAGCAAGTTTGAAAGCAGCAGCCCAAACATTATAATTTTCAGGACCAATAAGTTTAGTTGTCACAATTGGGTGACCATTAGTATCAGTTGGGTGCAAATAAAGAGGGTCATTAGGGTGTATGACATTAGTATTCTCATCATCAATATCACTAACATCCTTATCACTTTTCTTGTCACCAGACATGATGACACAAACAAGAAAGCAATGAAAACAAAGAACAAAAAACCCTTTGTAACTCCTCTACACACAACTACCAAGAACCACACAAAAAACTGAATCAATCTACCAAGAACTAGCTAGATCCCTTCGACACCTAATCACCCACTAAACAACCTAAACAACCCTAAAGATCAAAGGGAATAGAGGTATTACAAAGCACGCGCAACTACAAGCAACCAACAAAGATCAAGATCAATGAGATCAAGCAGATCTCACAAATCAATCAAGCACAGCAGAAAAACAACCTGAAATATTAGTTATCACATAATAACTAATTAATCAAAACAATACCTCCAATCAAAGAAACCCTAATTTCTGATTTTAGGGTTTTTTGATAAAACTTACCAAATAAGCAATTAAACACAATTAATTGCTCAAGAACCCAACAAAACCCCACAGAACACCAAGAATCAGAAAACCCCCAATTTTTAGAAACCCTAACAATTTTAATCAATTAGAAAACCCAAATTAAGCTAAATCAAAACACGATTAACCACCAGATTAATCAAGATCTTTATCAAAAATAGTTTGGAGTTAAAACCAGATATCAAGAACCAAAGGCTGTAATACCATATTCAATTTTATGACAAAAATAACAATGAGCAACTAGATTATTCAACCAACCACCCCTTTATTTTATTAACTGCCTCAGGCAAACACTTCAAATGTGAATCCCGGGTTTGTGATAAAAAAATACAAACAGAAAGAAATAATCAGTGATTCAATGATCTTCAAAGCAAGATCACAGATCAAGAACAAAACAAGAACTTCAACAATGGCGGAGAATGAGATAGAAACAACTAAGCAAAATGAGATAACACCTAACAACTAAACGAAAGTGATGTATATATAGTGATTGACTAGGGCACCACCTCACTTTCCTCAACTTGGCAAACTAAGCCCTCCATCTATCAACACTTGCACACAAATAGAAAACAAAAAATGCATAAGAAAATAATAAAGGAAAAATTACCTTTCTTACCCTTGAAGTTTTACTCACTTGTCAACTTAAACTTAATAACTTCTTGTATATATAAGTATGGATCATTCTAAAGTATAAAAATTACTTTACAATATACTAAAAAAAAGATGGAATTAACTTTCTTTTGTTGATTTTATGGTATCAATCAAACGAAAGTATTCTACGATAAAACAAATTTTAACATATCTCACCTATCGGATACGATTGGGCTTCACAGGGTAGAGTCTTTTACCTTTACTTTCTTCCTCCGGCTATACCCTTGCGCGGTCCTGAACCTTTACCTCATTTGCCTTTTCCTTTTCCTCCCGTCTTTTCTGGCATTTTCCGTATCCTTTTTCATCCTAATTTCCTTAAGTCTTTCTTCATCCTTCTATCAACTAAGACTTTCCCTTTGCCTGTTCTCACTTGCACCCCTTTATTTGCTACCACCAACTCTTTCTTTGGTCTCGTTGGACAACCTTTTTGTACAGTGAATCAATCATCTTCATTTTGGATCGCTCATTGATATCCTCTTGATCAGCAATACTGTTCGCCTTCTTTCGAACCTTCTCCATCTTCCTCATTGCAACACGCTTCTTTCTGGCCTTTGCTTGCGCTACCTTCTTAGCAGGTCGAGCATTTATCTCTCTGAATTGGGCTTTCATTGCGTTCACTTCTTCTTTTGTTATGGGTTTCATGGGCTGCATATGTTTCTTCTCTTCATCAATAAACCATTTAGGTAACCCTTTATCATCATGATACATGTATTTGTTGTAACCATCGCCAAGCATGTGTTCTCTTTGTGTTTTCTTAGGATTTCCTTGGTACAAGCCAAGCTTTCAGCTTCTATTTCCACGTCATCATCTGACTCGTCGGATGAGGAATTATCACTCGAGTCTCTATTTATAGCAGGGACAACCTCCAACTCTTCGGTAGCAGCAGCAGGTTGAGTGGGCCGAGGTTACTTTTGTTTAGGTTTTAATGTCGGATTACGTGGGACCATGATATGATTATCTGGTTTTACATCCACTTGCATGTCATCTTCCTCATCGTCACTTGAATCCTTTTTGTGTTTTTTGTTTATTTTCAACGATAAAAACATCTTAACTAAACCATTTTGCAGCAATTTCATCAGTAGTAGGCTCGTGCTCGTCATATAATACCATTAAGGGATTTGATTCATGTTCACGCTGGTCGTTGCCAGAATCTTCATCTGGATGAATAGCATCAACATCTTCATCCTCATTCTCATCGGCGTACATCACATAAATTATAACATGTCAACCTTTTGCTACTAAACAAATCTTGAACACTACAATATATGCAAATCAACTCGTTCAGTGGATGAAGAATAACACAAAATGTACTCAAAAAAGTAAAAAATTGGTTTTATAAAACAAATTTTTTTTTCAGTAATGTAGTCTTCCTAATATAAAAAATGTTTTGGGGTCAACCTAACCTATTATGGTTTTGACCGACTTTAGATCCACCCAAATCAGTCCATTTTACCACTTCAACAAACAAAGACATAAATAAACAACGAAGTAAATTCTTAGAAGTGTAAGAAGAAAAAGTATAAAGCCAAACCTCAAGAAGTTCACCATCTTTGGCGTGCTTTCTCTTCATCCGCTTTCTCGGCATTGTACTTCCTCCGTTCTTAGTTATATACTGCTCGTACTCTTCTTCCATCAACTCCTCCATCTTCTCATGATACCTGAAGAACAAAGTATAGGGTTTATTTATATCCACATACACTTAAAAAGTTATCATATTTTTTCATTTAGCAGAAAATCATACATGACATACACTCACATTAGACGCTCTGCATCAGAGTCTATATCACCGAGTGACTCATCTTGAGAGTCTGGTTGTGATCCTTCATCGTCACTATATGCTAATTCATTAATTGGACCATCATATTAAGTGTTTTGAACAGCGGCCAAGTCTTTCATTCCCTGGAAGGTGATGAAATTTGGTTTAATATAAATATGAAATTTAATTCAAATGTGAAAGACGATATGAGAATATATGAATATGACCTTCAAAGATGAGATGGTAAATAAATCACCATCAATATATCCACCATCTTTTGTTACATCACTCTTCATCCTAGTTGCTTTCCTTTTTTATCCTACAAAGGCTAGCCCAAAGCAAGTATAAGTTGAAAACACAAAAAAACGCCACTTAATAAAGCATAATTATTAAAACAAATATAAAATAAAACACAAACCTTTTCTTTTCGTTTTCCAATAGTCTTATTTTCCTATTTTCTCTTCCGATGCATAGCATTTATTAGTTTTTCCATTTCTTTTACGTTGTCATCATCTTCATCTTCACCAACATCAGCTATGCTCCCAGGTTCTACAACTTTAGGTATAGGAATATCCTTTTCTGGAGATAATGATTTTCTCATATGGTTTCGCCACCTAAGTATGCCAAATAAACAAAATTATGTAACAATAAACTCTAGCGGGAAACTAAGATCATGTTTAATGCAATGCACTCGTTACTTCAGCAAATGCTTAACGTCTTGTTTCCCTAAAACACGCAAGTCTTCACAGAGTGCTTTAACCTGACAAAATAAGAAGTAAAAAACTTCCAATTGTGGATTAAATGAAATAACAAAAGAAATAATCCAAAATACCATCAACAAAAATGAAAAAGAATTATAAGGCAATACCACATCAATAGTTAATTTATGATTCTTGATTGGAAGACAAGTGTCTTCCGGAAAGGATATAGATGTAACAGTACCAAGAACCTCGAGAGGAGCATTTGACCAAATAAAATCTGTAGCTGAACAAGTTTTCCTCAATGTGGTATCACCATCTTCTTACCTGATATATTGAACTTGTTAGCACTTAACCAACAATTGGAAACAAAGAAGCGTCTAATCATTGCAACTAAAGAGCTTTGTAGTCCACAAAGTCCCAATGTTGGGTGTACCAAGAAACGTTAGGGAAATTCCTACTTTGAATGCAAAACTGAATTTGAGAGCTTACCCATCACGATGTCTTTTTTGTTTAGTTGATGGTCTAAGCTCATCAATCACCTGAAAGGTAAGATCACAAAAAATAAGAACACATTTAGTTTTCTGCTAACAAAAGATAAATTGGATTAACATTGTGGATGATATTACCTTTGGGGGTGCCTTGCCACATTGAAATAGATGCCTGATATAAAAAAGACGAGGATCTATCATAGCCGGTGCTATGTACTTTAGACATACGAAATAAATCTCAGCGGGTGTCGAACGACTAGCATTTGGTTTATCCACCTCAACCTTTTCGAATAACTGCAAACATAATTCAATGTTAATGAAATTATATATTAGGTGCACAACCTTACAATAAAAAGATCCAATACCTGATTAAGACAATACATGACAGCACTGTAATCCCGTGACCTAAAGATCTGTAATAAGAATATAGTATTTTGAACTTGGTAAGAATCATATCATAAACAATTTAATCCAAAAACACCAAGCCAAAAATAGCTCACTTATATCCCATAAAAGTATACAAGCATCTATAAAAGTAAAATGTAAGGATATGAGCGCAATATTTTCAACCAAAATTTGCGAAAGCGCGTGGAAAACAACAAATCTAAGCATCACAAAATTGAAAATTCTTAAAACTCAAAGTTACACCAACTGCATAGCACCATTAATCCACAAAACGTGATACTAGAAACAAGAAGTTAGCAGCACTACTCAACAAACAAGAGATACAACAGAACACAACAAAGTGGTAAACAAAATTTACAAGAATAGCTAATTCATATAAGACTTCAACCAATTTTTAACCGACAATGTTAATAGCAAAACTCGAACCATGTTAATGTATTGCATCACTAACTTAACTAGAGAATATATATAAATCACGATTATACCGAAAGTATAAACTAATGAACTAATTACCCATTACCCATTATCCATACTCGCCAACCAGTCCCTGAACTCAAGATAAGTAAAAAAATACAAATCTTTGAACAAAAAACTCGAATAATCCAAATTAATTAAACAATTAGCTATACTTTAAACTAATATCTCACGAATCACACAATATCAACTTTAAACTAATACAGCATGAATCACACAAATTAAAAAATCAATATTTGATATGCAAATTAAACATAACACAAATGGGTATAAACAGAAGTAAAAAAATATCCATACTTTAGTAATGAAATCCCCTTTCAGAGCCAAAACCTCGAAAACAAGCTTGATACAATCAATAACCAATCTATTTTGATTAATCGCTTCTTGCGCCCAAGCTCCACCAACATTAGGACTCCCATCATGCAACACTAAATCAAAAGCCTTAACACTATTTCCACCCATTATCCTCTTATAGCTATCGCGCCTCGAATAGGTCTAATTGGGTCTAAATCCACACCTAAAACTAAACTTCCCACGGGCATGCGTTTGACCGCTACTTGCATCCACCCACCGGGTGCAGCGCAGAGGTCAAGGACTGCATGCGAAGACTGTAGGAAGTTGTGCTTTCATCTAGTTTCATTATTATGGTAACTTTAACCTTTCTTTAATTCCACCTTCACACAATCACTCAGATAACAAGATCCATAGGCCAATAAATTATATGAGCTGCAACTCTTTAATTCTTTTTTCATGTGGGAGCAATTCACTCAAAATAGTGATAAAAATTAACTGAAAGCCAAACTCCACAAAATAAGCAACCGAATCAAATCTATAGAACTGAAATTAAAACTTTGATTTATCCCATAAAATTTAAACTTTGTCAAGGGTTAGAATTATCACAGGATCAAGCACACCTATAACCATATCCCTAGGGTCCAATTTATACATGATTTTGCCTTGGAGAAGAAGGAAAACATCCTAGGAGGTTTATGGGAGGGAAATGACCAGCCTCCCATTGATGGTGGTATGTTAATGGTTTGATTAATGCAAGTTATCAAAAAATCATTTTTGAACTGGCTGGCATAAACAAAAGTAGCCAGCCGTCTTCTAGAGTGGCTGGCGGCTCCTTTTGGTTGGTTGGCTGGTAACCTCCTGACTTGGCTGCCTCCTTCTTTTCCGGTTGCCTCCTTCTTCACCATCTTTCTCTTATTTCTTCTTTAGTCCTTATTCTTTGTTTCCTTCCTCTTTTTTTCTTCCAAACTTTCCAAGATTCATATTCCTTTTATTATTTAACATACGAAAGCTATACTTTCATGTCTCATTTATCCTTTCTCCTCCAATTCTCGTCTTTTATTCTCATCTCCGCGTTTCTTCTTCCTTGCTAGCTACAAAACACAATTACCGAACTTCGCATAGAATTAGCAATAAAAGTCCGTTTATTACCACAAATCCTATATAAATAGTGAAGATAACGCTTATGAATACATGTTATTTGGACTTTATCAGTGTCCCACTTACATTCCATAGTATCTTTAACATAATGTTGAGTATTTTTGTTAGCTTTTGAGACTAATATGATAAACCTTAGTATTTTGAATTTACTTATGAAGATCAATGATCAAAATATGACTTTGTTAATCGTTGAATGCAAAGGGAGGCGTTATTTTTAAATTTTATCGCATTAGTCGCTCGGGTTATGGTTTTTTTTACGGCTGATATGATTAAAAAAAACAAACTAGCAAGAAGCTAGCAATTACATAAGCAAAAGATTAGGGTTTTTATGTTTGCACAAAGTAAAATCTGAAGATATACATTTAAGAGAAATACTAGATTTACACCCATTTTATACAAACAATTCCACACCCATATGTGTCAAATAAATAGTGGTATTAAAAGAAAGAGAGAGAAAATATGATAGATAGTGATTGGTGGAACTAACATGCCACATGTGTATATGAAAGTATTTATGTGAGTTAGGAGTAGATGTAGCATTGCTCTACATTTAATTTGATGTGAGACGATTAAAATTAACTCAAACTGCACCCCCTCGTATATCACCTTTTCATTTCACCCCATTCTAGAAATAACTCTTAACCAAACTTTAATCTAAATTGAATGAACTTTTACTATTGACAACTTGAATTTAAATTGATTTGTATCAACGTTTGTTTCAACACAACTTATCAAGAAAGAGTCATCTTTTTAGCATTTGAGGTGTTCATGAATAAAATATGTTAGTTATCATTACGTTGTTAAATGTTTGAATGTAAAATTCATAAGTTGTAGAAGTTTTATATATGTAATTTTTTTGAATTTCTCTTGTACACGGGTTTACAAATTTCCTTTGGCGTATTGGTTTTATGTGTTAATACAAATCTATAAGTTTTTATTTTATCATGTAACAAGATAGATCCTACGAACTTAGATATACGCAACTCGAACCCACCCGCTTTTTCATAGTCAGTATGGGCTAGTTATTTTAACTTTAAACGTCTGGGGAATCCGTCTTTATAAGCCCCTACACCGAACGTTTGTGACACCCCTAACAACATCGAATAACACACAATACCACATCAAATGTGCAAGACGAATTCACGACGATAACTCAAAGGAAAGCAAATGAATGAACGA
Organism: Glebionis coronaria; assembly: GCA_025667525.1. NCBI lineage: Eukaryota > Viridiplantae > Streptophyta > Magnoliopsida > Asterales > Asteraceae > Glebionis > Glebionis coronaria. Next base: position 805,383 of record JANFOE010000060.1, read on the forward strand.
TATAACAAAAATATAGAGATGTTAGAAAATTTTACTTTGAAAGACTATAAACGAATGACAGTTTTGATTTACAACTAAATATCACATATTAATGCTTGAATGAACTGTAACATGTACTTTAGTATGATAAGAACACAAAAATGAAAAAACCCATAAAACTTCAAACAATGAATGACGACTAGATATGAAGATAGAAAAGAACTTAGCGAAACGGTCCCTTATCTATTTACATAGCAACCAAAGCTACTTTAAAGGGTGTAAACTAAAACATAAATAAACATAATAAGATCATGTATGTTAATATGGGTGTCTGATTAGGTCCAGCAGAGATAACATAATACAACAAGTTGTTTGATATATCAAGAGGTTGGAAAACTTCTGCATTTGCTACATCGTAATCATGCCGGGACAACATGATCACGAAGTAGCCAATGCACCAATAGTTTTCCAACTAATTGATATTTCTAACAACTAGTAGTATTATGCAATGGAATTTCGAGTGTCAGATTCTTCTTCTTATACCTCATAATATTTTTGTGGTAAACACCGGGGTGAAAAGAATAAGGTGGTAGCAAGATGTTTGATATATTCTACATGCATGGGACTTGTGACGAATGTTATAAAAACCGGTTCGGCTCGACCGGTTCACCGGTTGAACTAAGAACTGGAGTGATGATCGATCCGTTGTGAGCGAGGTTTTTTCGAAAACTCGAACCGAATTGAACCGTCAAGTTTTTGGTTGACCCTGGTCAAACCAGCCGGTTCAAACATATAAAAAGAACAAAAAATGATTAACATCATATGATATAATAAGACAAGATTGAAGTGTAGTTAAACCATAAGTTGATGTGATGAGTACCCGTTGTTGTGAAGATAAGGAGCTTTAGATGTTTGTCTATGAGGTTTCATCTTTGTGGAATCTTCATTTTGTATGTATTAGTATTTGGTTGCGAGTTATTTTGTGTTAAAAACTTGAAATGGTTGTTTTGAAGATGATGACCAATGGTTTAAAGGAGGGGTGAAGCAAGTAGAGTATTTGTTCTCCATCCTAAAAGATAGTAACGTGACACATATATCTTTATAAAATACAAATATTAAGAGTATTACTTTAGTAGAGTATTTGTTCTCCATCCTAAAAGATAGTAACGTGACACATATATCTTTATAAAGGGTCCACTATATAACTAGTAATCTTTTCTTTTGACGTGAAATTAATTTGACCCGATGGTTTAACCAGTCGAATCAGTGAACCAGTAACTTGACCGGATCAATTAAAAACTCGAGTTTTAAAACATTGCTTGTGACTTTCATATAGCTTATTTGACCTTAAGCAAGGATATGTCATATGTTTTATTTTGAGCATATGTAAAAGAAAAATGATAGAGAGACCTAATTCGTATGCATAAAAAGAGGCCTAACCACATAATTGACACAAGTGGCAGAACGAAAAGCTGAGATGAGGAAAAAGAAAACATGAAATACCGGGCACCATGCATTTCACCAATCATTACACGACACGTAAGCTTACGTCTGTTTTAAAGCCTTTTTATTAGGTCCATATATCAACAACATTTCGAGCCTGTTAAAAAGATGTCAAGATATGTTTTATGTTATATCTTGTACCGATTAACTTTGATAGACTACACCATGACTCGTTTTCTAGGCCTAAGATAGCATAAGATCTTGAAAGTGGTGGTCGTGGTCTTATTGGAGAATGCATTTCCGATAAAGGGGAGTGTTTATAATTACATTCAAGTATAAATGTGGACCAGCCCAACCCATGGTGAGACCATAGTGCATGGTCAAGCTCAAAGAATATTGTCAGTGCTTTTCGCTATTTGCTTGTAGCATATATTTATTAAGGCTACCTGCAACGGGCTTGTTTTGTCTCGGTCGAGACTCGGTCGCGACCTGGTCGCGTCGTTGATGTGACTCGGTCGCCGAGTCTCGATCGACCGAATTCGACTCCACCCACGACCATGTTACTAGCCGTTGGAAATTTGAAATGTGTTGTGTTTGTATTTGTATATAAAAATATTTTTTTAAATTTAAAATTTTAAATCATATATCGTAAACGTAAATAATTTTTATTCGAAAATTAAAACATTTATTTCATATTTAAAACATAAAAATACTGAAATTCGAATAAAATAGGAAATAAAATACACTACTAGATAGATAAAATAAAAATACGTAATACGATTAGTCAGTTCCGGGATCTGAATCTGATAACTGACCAGGTAACTCCCAACGCATTTTTCTTCTTCATCTCCTTCGGCCATAATTTGGGCCTCCAGCTCCTTTCGTGTCGTTTCTTCTTCTTCCAGTGTTTGTCTCAATACTTTTTTATCTCGAGATAGTTGATACACCTCATTGTCAGTAAGTAAGCCATTTGAGTCGTTTGGAATTGAAAAGGGTAGATCGGGAGACACATTTCATGTCGGTGTTGTTGTGGCGAAGAACCGATATGAGTTTGAGATAAAGAACCCAAGTTATTCAGCCATTCGGTATTTTTTTTTTTCAATTCTAGCCTCCAATTTTACCGACTTTCTTAACAAAGATTTCAGACGCTGAAATCGACATCAGATTGATTACTTAGAAACGTGTCGAATATGGATAAATTTGATAATCGATCATGCATATCTTTCAAACAAAATCTTCTTTATTCAAATCACGTCTAGCTTTTCTAAACAAGGGAATCATCCCTAAGTAGCGTATACTTAGTACCTCACATCCATACTCACATGTGGAGAAGTGGAGCCAAGAATTTGTGTTCAGGGTGGCTGTACGTAGTCTGCAATTCTGTATAATAACATACGTTTCATAAATCGGTTACTACTGGACGACCTGAAACGCAAATAATATTACAATTACCTCACATCCTTACTCGCAAAGATGGAGAGGTGGAGACATGAATTTGCATTGTGGGGGAATGTACGTAGTTTGTATAATAACATAACATGCGTTTCATAACTCTACCGATATAATTGGTTCAACCATCCCAAACGACCTAAAACGTAAATTATATTACATTTACACCGTTAACTTATTGTTTATGACCTTATATCATCAAATAAAATACTGATAGATTAATAACTCACCAAATTTTACATAAAACTCTAAATTTAATAGATATCAATCAAGTTAAAAGTTTGAATATGTCCTAGCCAATGCTGTAAAACAAGGCTTAGGCGGCCGCCTAGGCGCTAGGCGGTCATATTTCGTCTAGGCGCCTAGGAGTTAGGCAGTCAAAAAAATCAAGAAAGTAAAAAAAAAGTTAATATTTTTTAATAAATTAAGGTTTTCTTTCTAATATATAGTGCCCATATTTATTTTAACGTAACATCTTAAAATAATAGATAAACGAATGATTATAAACTTAAAGTAATGTGTTTTTCGTATGAAATTGGAACTAACTGAATTATATGTTCACGATTGAAGTTTTAAGCACTTAAATTACTATGTTTTATTCGTCTATTTTGTAGGAAATTTTAATTATTTGAAATTAGAAGTATTTTTTTTATGTCATACATATTATTTATAATATTTATATGCATAAAATTTCAATCCGCCTAGGCGGCGCCTAAGCGTCACCTAGATGAATTCCGCCTCGAAAGTCGTCGACCGCCTCACTAGCGCCTAGCAATTTCTACAACCTTGGTCCTAGCACAAGCTAAGTAATATTTGTTTTTAAACGAGATTTGGGGGCTTTAAAAGTTATGAGGCCTAACTACCTCACAATCATAATTCAGTGGCTTCAAAGTAGAGCTAGCCCTATATAGTACAGTATATACCAACGTCATGGTTATGATTTGTGGAAGCTTATTTTAAGGGTAAAGTTTTGCTAGATTAGTAGCATACGTTACACCATCTACGTACCACAGTTGTTACGATATCCACCTGAAACATAAATAAACATATATTTTATCTCATATTTAATCCATTAAATGAAGTTAAATGGTAAAAAGATGAAGCATGTGACTGTTGATTGCAACGATGAACGTATGTTGACATTTGATAACATCAAGCACATATTGATCTCTTTCGGTGTTCGTACGTATAGCCGCGTATAGATGATGGTGTATGAGAAATCTACAAATAGTTCGATAATCAAACAGTTTTGGAAAAGAATAAATCAATATAACAAACGGACTAAAGCTATGTGAGAAGTTTATGTTTTTACTCAATAACTACTATCCTTCCTTCTTTCAAGTTCATCTTACACGTACATAGAGTTTATCACGGGGACCATCTTTTGAAGAAATCGAAGATGGTTATATAGTAACTTAGAAGGTATTGGTTGGTCAGGTTTCACATTACTCTAACAAGCAATGAGGGTGTCGTAAGTATTTCAACTGACATAACTCAACCTGATACGAAGTTTTTAGAACCTGTTAATTAATTACTTCTATGTTTATGTCCAAGATGGATATATAGTTTAGTGCTTATGTGTATCATCACAAGTGAACCTCCATGGCCAACGGAGGTAGAAACTCATATTTTATCCATTAACATTTGTATTTCTCTGTGTTGGACTTCTGATCATCTCCACAAGACTTGCATATATCCGTTGTGCCTTTGGTGTGAGAGGAAAGGGGTGACGGCATTGCATTTGTGGCCTCCTTATTCTTCTTGCTTGTCGTTGTTACTTCCAATCTGTTGGAATAGGCACATAAGCATGCTATCCTCTTATCATATACTTTTATAGTACATTTTTTTACATATGTGAAAGATTCATCTTTTTCACACAACATTGGCCAGTAGCATCTCTATGAAGGTAAAATTGTCACTTAATTATTAAAAGGATGTACATATAGGGTTTAATATGCGTTTACCAAACCTTCTATGTTAGTTGGCACTTGACAGCTTTACCATCTATTTCTTGCCATTTCAGACTTGTGTAGAAAAAGACTACATCTTCATTTTTTGTACCTTTTTACTTGTCAAAATAAATTGTGTAGAAAAGCTAACTCATAAGAATTTATATTAATGAGTTGTCTACTTCATAATTTCATATCATGAGTAGTTGGAAACTTAGGTTTGAATTCAATGAAAATAAGAGCAGTTAATATGGGTTGCTGCATGTGCAATCTCTTGTAACATCAAAGCATATGTGTTGGTAAATACATTTAATTAATGACACAACAACCATAACTTGCCACCTTCCATTTATAAACAACACACCAAAAAAGAAAACCAGCCCTCTCTTTTAGTTTCATACAAATCCTCTCATTTTTAATTACCTTCCTCTCAAGAGTAGTCACGATCTACAGAAACCACCGCACACCGATAATATGTTAGCATCAAGTGTTCATCACACAACCTATTCTACATGTCTAAAGCAATTTTTCAAACATAAGCATGTGCGAAACCCACACGACACATGCTTAAACGTGTTTATATTAAAGTTCAAATCACTGGTGAAATAGGTGCTCTCGAAATTGTAACAAGGTAAATTTTCTCTCATATTATTGCTTCGTTCTCACAAATGAACTCTCTTTTGAAATGTATGTGGAGTTGATGAGTGTTCTTAACAAGGGTTTTTCGTAAGCACTTATCTGCGGGTTGCAACATGATTTTAGATTCTGTTTTATAAATTATGGGCTATTTTTTCAAATTTTTAACAGAAGGATATTTACCAAAATGTATACCGATTCTATTTTTTTGCTAAATTTACATATGATGAGATTAATGCAAAATTTGAAACAAAAAATGTTTCACATGCATACAATGAACAAGAAGTTCCTTCAGAATCAAAGCTCGTGACTTCGATAAAGAAAATCCGAAACAAAACACACGATAACGTTGGATATATTACACGGCAGGTATTGGTGTCCGGCCTTGGTGGTAGAAGTCGCAACGTTTGGACTATCGGGTGACTCATCATGTGGTTCACCCATCCACCACTTGCTATACAGTATGAGTACACGTAATTCATCGAATTCACATTGTGATGTAGATGCCTCATGGGATGTATATGGATATGACAACTATACTATGCAAAGATAGGTGACTATATCTATGTGGCTTTCCAAATCAGCAACAATAATATTTATGAGTTGCTTGATATATCAAGAAGTTGGAAAGTTGTTGCACTCGCTACATCGTGATTCGGCAACATGATCAAGAAGTAGCCACTTGGGTGAAATGAATAAGGTGGATATTTTGTTGAAGAAAAGAAAATGGTGGTAGCAAGATGTTTGATATATTCCACATGCCTGTGACTTGTGACTATAATGGGGATTATTAGCAAAAATTTTGAAGTTGTAACTTGCAAAGTCTCTATTTTTGTATAAGTTGCGAATATTTGTTTTGTGTATGCTAGTAGCAGGGATATCTTTTATGTTATACTTTGAGCATATGTAAAAACATTAAGAAATATCTGGAAATGTTTTTAAGGTAATTAAATAATGTCAGTCTGATGGAATACACCATTGTTGACTTGTCTGATTGACTTTGATGGACTACACCACGACCGTTTTTTGGACTGAAGATAGCATAAGATCTTGAAAGTGGTGGTCGTGGTCTAATTTACAATGTATGTCCGAGAAGGGAGTGTTTATACACAAGTTCTAAGAACCCTTCCCGCATTATCCACAAAAAGGTGTGAATGGGCAGAAGACTCTAACCTCGGGTACTAGCGATTGGCCACCCCACACGCAATAGTTGAGGCAACACTCGTGGCCGGAGTAGGCCGGAGGAGGCAGGAGGCGAGACCACATATAATAATCGAAAAATAAGCTCACATGGATTAAGAAAAAACAATGAAAAATAAACAACCTAATGATGAACAAGTCAATCGCTACACATAATAGTCGAAATTTGAAAGATACTTATCAAGTAATCGAATTCAAACAATGATACACGTAGAAAAGTATGATCTATACTACTTTATAAAACATTTGGGACCTTCCTAAAATAGGAAAGCTTAAAATTCAAACTTTTTTACCTACTAAATAAAGTAAGTTGTTGATATATTCATCAACATTATTTAATATAACATTTTTCAAACAACCTTTTATAACAAACTTTTGTAACAAGCTTTTAAAATAACATTTTTTATTTTAAATTAAAAAATATTTTTATTTATTTATTATTTTTATAATCTAATTTCACTATTTTTTTAAAAATTTATGCTTTTTAATTCGATATCCATTTTGATATACTTTTATTATTTTTTAGTGTTTTTCAACTTGATTTTTTATAACTTTACAATGAGTAAGAGATTAATATTTGTTAGTCTCAAAATTCGTTGTTAGGTAATCGTCTCATTGTTAGGTAATCGTCCCCGTATTGCACGGGTACCATTCTAGTATATTTGAAACGATTAATAATCTTCAATTTCATACCAAACCCCTTTGAATAAAGTGTTTGGTCAATCAAGTTATTGGGTCCTTTGAATGCAACCGTGCTGCATGAAAATTTCCTATGATCATGACACATTTGCCCCAGTCGTCATGCACGTTCTTTCTTGATATAAATATATCTCAAGTGAAAGAAGTACATTTGTAGATATATAAAAAATAACCATCATGAAGAAAAATATCATAGCAAAACGAGTAGTTATATTTCTTGTGATTCTTATGCTTGATCATTTTACTGAAGCAAGTTTTAATTCATATGATCTAAATCAAGGTATAATCATGCCTCCTTGTATGTGTTTGATCATTATTTTCTGTTGTTTAAATCATATTCTTATTGATTCCAAATTACTTCAAATTGTCTTGTTTTCAGGTAGTCGTAGAGAGCTTAGAACCCGCCCATCAGCATCGCCGCCTCCTATCCTAAGGCCAAATATTGGGTTCAAATCCCCTCCACCCCGACATCCGCCTCCACGGTTTTCTTCACATCCGCCACCACCACCATCACGATCTTCATTGCTGCCATAAAACCCCTAGCCGATGGGGTTGCTTATTTAGGATCCCGGAAGCATAATCAGTTATAATAATTAAAACCATAGGTTGAAAATAATATTATTTGTTGTTATAGTGTTAAATTTGTACATTTTTTATTTGGCTATTGTTGGAAATAAAAATAGTTCCTTATTTAGACTTATAATTAGTTATAAATTTCGACCAACCCGAACCATGGTGAGACCACCATGGTGAGGCCATGGCGACTTAATGAGGCACAGGTGAGGCCATGGCAAGACCATGGTGCATGGTCAAGCCCAAATAATATTTTCATTCCTTTTTGCTATTTACTTGCAGCACAGATCCATAAGGAATTTTTTTAACCATCAAACTTGATATTGATAGTTTGATACTGTTACTATACAAGTTACAAAACTTTATAACAAAGACAAGTCTACGCCAAAAAAGAGTATCTATAATGCCGATATTGATCATGCATATCTTTCAAGTAAAATCTTCTTCATTTAGTCTAGCTTTATTATAAAAGAAACTTCCTTACTCAAAGAAGTGGAGCCAGGAATTTGTGTTGAGGCTAGGGTGGCCATACGTAGTTTGTATAATAACATATGTTTCACAGAGCGGTTACTTTACCAATATGAGTGGTTAAGCCATCCCGGAAAACCTGTAACCAAAATAACATTACAATTACGAATTTATGACCTTGTATCATCAGATAAAATACTGACATATTATCAACTTTACAAATTTTACATGACACTCTAAATAATAGATATCAATCAAGTTAAAAGCTTGAATATTTTGTTTTCAAACGAGATATGGGACTTTAAAAGTTATGAGCCCTAACTACTTCACCCGTCATTAATTGAGCTAGCCCTAAATAGTAGTATATGCCAACAGCATAGCTAGGTTCTGTTTGTAAAATTTTGCTAGATTAGTAGCATACGTTTACACCATCCATGTACCAAGGACACAGCGAAACTTACCACAGTTGTTACGATATCTAGCAAGTCTTTTTCATTTATTGGTTAAAACACCTGAAATATACATAATTATATAGTTTATCTCATATTTATCCAATAAATGAAGTTAAATGTCAAAAAGATGAAGCATGCGACTGTTAATTGTTATGATGAATGTATGTTGACATTTGATAATATCATATGGATCTCTTTAGGTATTCGTATGTATATCCATATAGATGATGGCGTATGAGAAATCTACAAATAATTCGATAATAAAAGAGTTTTGAAAAAAATAAATCAATATAGCAAAGCTACCTCAAAAGTTGAAGTTTTCACTCAGTTAAAAGTACGTTCGTTCCTTCTTTCAAGTTCATCTTACATGGACGTAGAGTTGATCACGGGCACTATCGTTTGAAGCAACCGAAGATGGTGATATTGTAACTTGTAAGGTTTTGGTTGGTTGAGTTTCACATTACTGTAACAATCAATGAAAGTGCCGTGAGTTTTTCAACGAGCATAACTCAACATCACACGAAGTTCATAGAAGCCGTTGATTAATTACTTGTATGTTTATGTTTATGTCCAAGATGGATATATAGTTTGTTGCTTATGTGTTATTGTTTTTCTCAATTGGTTGTAGTTCTTCTCGTAAAAACTCTTTTTTATGAACCTAGGTTCCGACTTGATATTGCTAGCCGACTAATTTGAGGGCGACTATTGATAGTCTGGAGTCATCGCACGTGGACCTCCATGGCCAATGTGGGTAAAAACTCATATTTTGTCCACAATATTGGCGAGTATATCTCTATGAAGGTAAAATTGTCTATAAAGATATGTCATGGGTTTAATATGCCTTTACCAAACCCTTTAGGTTAGTTGACACTTGACATCGATCTTTATCATCAACCTGTTTTACATGTCAAAATAAATTGTGTAGAAAAGATAACTGGTAAGAATTTATGTTCATGAGCTGCCCTCATAAGTTCATATCATGATGAGTAGTTGATTATCAAAAAGCAAGAGTTAAAATAACTGGAATCAAGCTTAGTTAGAATTTAAATATTCGAATCATAATATATATATCGGTAAGTGTAATAAGCTCATGGCGAATATGCAAAACAAGCCGAAAAGAAGCTCAAGAATTACCAAAGCATCCCATTTTCACGAAAAAAGCTTGCGCCATAACATTAAGATGGGCGAATCAAACTAACAGAAGTTTACACGATTCAACTCCCATAATAAGCTCATGGTGAATAGTGTTAATACAGTAAGGTAACTAGTTCTCAAGCCCAGTATATTTGCAAGTTTTGGTTGTAAAAAATCCCACAAAATCCGATTTCTTAAAAGGTCATGCGTATGTAGCCTTACAATCGGAAATCTTACATAAAACTTATATAAATTATATCATGACTCACAAGACTTAAAAAAACAACCAGAAATGCTCATCAACTCTGATCAGATCAAACAAATTATATCTTACCGCCTCTGAATCTAAATTAAAAACAAACAACAACTATGTATGTGGTCAGACGCGAGACGTGGTTCATTTTTTTGGTAACCTTATATCATGACTCTCGAGACTTCATAATTCATAAAGTAAATGAACATAATAAGAGTAGTAATTACGGGTTGTTGATAGATACACTAATGACACAACTACCCATAACCTGCCACCATCCCTTTATAAACAACACAACATTTTCCTCTCAAAATAAATCACACACATATCTACCACCATAAAACCACCGCAAGTAATATAATAGTAACAAGTATTGAATCTCATATCCAAGGTCCTTTATTAGTTATCAGCCTCCTCTGATCACCTTCATCTACTATATCACGACGGTCATCGTTGAAGTAGATGAAGTATATGAAGTGGTTAGAGAAAGCTTATAACCATTAATTATCTACATGTACCTATCTATACATTTTAGAATGTGTACGGCTATTTTATATCTTATGCATGACATTACAACGCCTATTTTAATGGATGCAATCATTATACATTTTAGAATGTGTACGGCTATTTTATATCTTATGCATGACATTACAACGCCTATTTTAATGGATGCAATCATGGTAAGATCTTAGAAATACAAAACAATCCTAAATCAAAAATCAGATCTTGATAACCTTGTCCTAATAGTACATGTCAATCTGAGCCTTAAGTGTATGTGTTTTTTGATTCACGTCGATTCTAGAGCAAAAGCCTCATGAGCTTTTGCTTTGGCCGACCTAAGGAACAAGGGAAAAAAATTCCCTTTTTCCTTTCCGCCTTTCTTTTTTTTCGTTTATTTGTTTAACTATAATTAATATTTAACACAATATTATTCATATATTGCTTAACGATTTATGAGTGCGTATCTTTAGGCCCCAGACAACTTCCAGACATATATTATTACATGTACCTAATCCAAGAAAGTGTTCTGACGCCTTCAATAATAGACTTAGTCTTTTTTGAAACATGTAGATAGCCAAACCAATCGAACCACTCCAAAATATTACTACACATCAGAATGTCAAGTTCCCACCTCTTCCGTTACTTGTTTGACTAGGCACACAAGCACACTATCCTCTTATTATATGCTTTTATAGTACCTTATATATGCATAAGTAATATTTCAGGACTTTGAATATATGGTTTGTCGAATTGGGAACGATTCATCTTTTGTCTACAGTATTGGCCAGTATCATCTCTATAAAGTTAAATTTACATCCCTCGTGAAGGTAAAATTGTCACTTAATCCTACAAAGGATGTACATATGTTAAGGGTTTAATATGTCTTCACCAACCTTATATGTAGTTGTTAGCTTTACCATAAATATGTTGCCATTTTAGACTTGTGTAGAAAGAGACTCTACCTTTAACTTTCTTACCTTTTACATGTCAAAATAAATTATGTATAAAAAATATATAACTCGTAAGAATTTATATTCATGACGTGTCTACTTCATAAGTTCATATCATGGTGAGTAGTTTGAATGTTGGATACGAATTCATTGAAAGAAGATATTACCAGATTATCAAAAATAAAATTTTTCATAGCTGGAGTAAAGCTTAGTTTAAATTTGCTTAGTATTGAATCATAATATATATATGGGTAATTGTATTAGAAACTCTTTGAGTCTTTTATGAAACAATGAAAATATGCCAAACAAGCCGATAAGAAGTTCCAGAGTTATTAAAGCATCTCATTTTCACGAAAAATACCCATTTTGATTCTTTGATTTCACGAAAAACACCCCCGAGAAAACCAAACGAAAAGATACTTGAATCATTCTGTCCACACCTAAGAAACCACTTGAATCATTCCGTCCACACCTAAGAGCATCCACAATGCTAGCCACAATGGTAGCTTTTTACATAGCTTTTCACTATTTATAAAAGTCTTTTACAAAGCTTTTTAGCATTGAAGAGAAAGACTTGTGAATAGCTTTTCCTAAAAGACTTGACATTCTACAAGTCTTTCTACCAAGCTATTGTGGTACGTTTATATTATTATCTAATTATGCTAAGAGTAATGTAAAAAGTCTTTGTTAAAAGTTTATCCATTGTAAAAGAAAATTGAGAATGACTTTTTTATCTTAAGAATTGAATGAAAATGTGACATAGCAAAAACTGAAAGTCATTTTTAAAAGTTGCATTGTAGATGCTCTAATAATTAAAATGTATTTGTTGTGGAATATGTTTTTTAATGCACGTCGCTTTGTAATAGTAAAAAGTCGTCTGATTAGGGAAAAGAAAATAAAAATGATAATCGCTTTTAACCGTCGTAGTCGGTAGCCTAAATAAACATAAATTTTGATATTCAAAACCCCATAAAACTACCTTTTCACTCATTTCAAAAGTTAATGGTTAAATTTTAAGATATTTAGCGTCATAAGTGTACTTCCCTATCCATTCAATACATACAGAAGTGTGGTATATAAAAGATGAGTTGGTGGAGCAACTTATTACTAGTAAATAACTTCATAGTAGCTTGTGTGTTGTCAAGTCACTTTGATTTAAGATAGACATTAGACATGTGTGATAAATACTGGTTCTATCATACTTAATGGTTGCAATTGTATAAGATTAAAAATGTAGACTTTATTTAAGTTATAACTAATTTCGGTTATAACTTGATACGTAGTCACGCTAAACTTCTCAGAAAATCTAGACTTTATTTGTTTTGCGTATGTGCGATGATGCCCGATTGGTAAAAACCATGAAGAGAAGTCATTAAAAGTTCGATACCAATATTAGAATAACGATCAACCCCTTATTTCTTGTTAAGTTTAAGCCGGTATAAAGTGTGTACGTCAAAGATTCAAGCTTACATACACTTTGCGTTACCATTTATGAATTTAAATGATACGCACTGCAGTATGTAAAAGATATGGATCGTATTTATGTCAAAATGTTGTAAAGTTAGCTAGCTTCATATAGTATCCCTTTTATCATACGAGTATTGAGTATCCATGGAGCTGAGATAGTAGTGGTTGAGAACAGGTGAAAACAATAAATACATCATTTAATACCAACAACTATCTCTTATTTCTTTTAAAATTGCACCTTATTCTCGACTAAAATTCGATCATCGAGTTATACAATCCATAATGCTATAATACGTAGGCTTCAGGACCCGAACCACTAGTAGAGACCTGCGGAGGAAAGAAACTCTTAATACTCACGGCTTCACGCTAAAAATAAATTTTTTAGATTTTGTCTCTTAAACACTCGTACCCAAGACCAAACCTCTCCCAAAACTGCAAAGAAGCGGCAATTGCTCTAAACGAGTTGGTTACTATCTCCCTCTATATATCTTCCACACCAGATAACCTTATACAATTCACACTTACATCTTTTATTTCCCAAAATACAAATTCTCTCATAGTCTCATCTCCAAGTAAGCTAAAAACACTTCACACTTCAGATTTCAGACCATCTACCACCGCCATTAGTATTGATAGCAGGTGCAAACAACCTTGAAGTGGTCACGTCAACCTCCTGAAAAGGGAGGGCTTTACCTGGTTTGAGTCTGTGTGGCGGTGGACTCAAACCCCGTGGATTAGTCGGCCAATGAGTCGGAAATCACGGTTACCAAAAAAAAAGTGTTGTATGTCAATGAAAGAAGAGATCTTAGGTTCTTGGCAAAATAGTACCAAAACGCAATTTAGTTTTTTCTCTTCTTTCGGTGTACGTGTTTGATGTAGTTCTATGATTTTGTTTTTGTTTTTTTGGTTTTTTTGGTTGGTTCAGTTAATAATGGTTGATGTGTGTTTGACGTTTTGTAGTGATTCATGTTGGAAGAATAAAGAACTTCAAGCAAGATATGGGGTGACCCTGTGAAGTATAGAGTTGAGCAAGCATTTGAAAAAAGGGTTAATTTTTGAAATGCTTAAGATAACACTCTATCTGTTTTTTTTTCCACTCATTAAACTAAATTTTTTCTAAATATCTCATGCAATTTATGCAACTTAGTACAAAATAATTAAAAATATATTTAAGAAATTTCAATAAATTGCATAAGTCGCATACGTCGTATAAGTGAATTTAGAATAATTTTGGTTTAGTTAGTGAAAAAAACAAACGAAATGTCATCTTAGAGCATTTCAAAAATTAACCCTTTCAAAAGCTACATTAAGGTATACTCCTTTTCAAATTTAATTTATGTTTTATTTAAGATTTTTTATAAAGTATCTATAATAATTTTTTTTAATATAAACCCCATTAAAAGCAAATACAAAACATTAAAAACACATTGCATATATCTTTTACAGAGCAATAACACTCCTCATTTGTTGATGTATTTATATAAGTTTTTTATACAATATGAGAGCATTCTATCTTAAATATTACTTCATTCGTCCTAAAATAAGTGTGTACATTTTATTTTTAAACTATTTTCTTTGCAACTTTGATTGTAATTATATTTGTGTTTACACTTGATGCAAAATAAGTGTTTACACTTGATACAATATATATCAATGACTACAGTTTTAAATGTGTAATTCATTGATATAATTGATACCAAGTATTATATAATTGATATAATTGATACCAAGTATTATATAACACAAACAAACATATTTTTTGTCAAAGTTGTGGAAAAAAGTTTCAAAAATCAAACGTAGACACTTATTTTGTGATGAAGGGACTATGAATATAGGATTCTTTACTCTTAAGTTATTTAACAAAGCATATTTAGATATTTCATCAAACCACAATGGTTTTGGTGGATAAAGTGAACTTTGATACATTACATACATATAGCATTGTGTTTAAACATGCCATGACTTCAGATATGATGGCTGTTGTACAAAGAAAAATCTATAATGATATATAAGTTGATTATGAATGCTTATATAAAAAGAATAAACGGTAGTTTTCATACATGTAGATCTATTTTTGTAAAAATTTTGTGCATGTAGCATTTCTTATAATTTCTAATCTTATTTTTTAAACTCACCTAAGACTCATTTTAAAGAAAAAAAGGGGATAATTGATGGTGAATGTTAGTGATTTTGTTTACTGAAAAAAATAAACTTACTAAGAATTATACTAACAAGGTATAAAAAAAATTTAGATTATTTGATTCGAGCAGTGGCTATTAATTTGTAACCTAAACAATTGCACTATATTATGTATATTGATTTTGTTTGTATGTTGCGAAGAGGAACAACTAAAAACAAGTATAATTGAACAAAATGTTGTCGACATAAAATTAAGCAATTTTTAGTTTTGCCAATCATTCATCTACTGCAAATACAAAAAAAGATCTTAAAAGTGTATTCCTTAAGACATGTATTACAACTTCAATTAGGGGTGTTCACGGGTCGGTTCGGTTCGGTTAGTTAGACGATTTTGACTATCCATCGCGGTTCGGGTAGTTAAATTTACTATCCGTAATCGAACCGTACAAAGCGGTTAACCGGACATGCGGTTACCCGAAATGAGCGGTTACCCACGGTTCGGGTCACGGTTAACCATTTTATAAGTTTCATCAAGTTTTAGTTTATAAATAAAAACACGGTTTAGAAGATAGAATGTTGTTTCGTATAATCCAATGACATTGAATAGATAAAAATTATTTCGTTCTAAAAAGTGCAATAGAATGTTCATAAATAAGATATTAACTAAAAAATATTTATTCGATGTTTATAAACTACGATCACATTAATTAAATTTACACATACATGTTTAAAATAATTGACATTAAGCGTAAAAAATCGTTGTATAATAAAAGTATGGTACTAAAACAATTAATACATGTACTATAATTTGAATATTTAGTTAAAAAATTTCATGTATAATATGTACGGTTCGGTTCGGTTAACCACGGATATTTAAAATTGAAAACCGTAACCGAACCGTCATAAGCGGGTTTTTTCGGTTTCGGTTTTTTTCGGTTTCGGTTTCTTCGGTTTCGGGTTTTTTCGGTTTCGGATTGAGCGGTTCGGCTCGGTTCGTCGGTTTCTCGGTTTTTTTGAACACCCCTAACTTCAATATATTACATATTAAGTTTCTTTCCACATTCAATTTTGTTAATGAGAACTTTATTTTATTTGCTTTAAAGAGTGTGTAAAAAATACAAATTCTCATTCACAAGCTTTAAAGAGAAGTTGAAATGTTAACTATCACCTTAATATAAAATGTCTATAAAACATATGATTAAGAACTTAATGAAAAGTATAAAATGTCTATAATAGATAATAAGCTGTAAAATTCATCCATGAAGTAGACTCATAATGTGTTAGAACACGCCATGGTAAATTTAACGAATCGAGGTACACGCATTTTAATATAAAATGATATGCCGATTTTTAATTATAAACCTTCACATTTCAAAAGGGTTTTAATTTTGTAAAGGGAGTCTTCATTGTTGTTGTAACATAATGAGATTACTATACTTTATATCAAGGTTCTCAAGATCGGGATCTTACCTAGGATCGTTTTCCTCTTTGCAAGATCGAGATCGTAAAGTACGATCGGGATCGTAAGATCCTACTATAATGTAATTTTTTAGTAGTCTTTGCAATATTTTACAAATTTACAAATTAATATACATCGTAAACACAAAATTATACGAATATTTTATAAAAATGTGGTCCTGAATTATAATTACGAAATGAATAAGAAGATTTATATGTTGTTTTTTAGATTATACAAAATAGAAACTATAAATTTTTAGTTTTTTAGTTTGTCGCACGAGAAAAGTAAGATCGGATCGTAGTAGATCCTAAGATCTTATGATCAAGATCGGGATTCTATAAGATCTTAAGCACCTTAAGATCCTACGTAAGATCCGGATCGTTTTTTCTTTACAGTATCGTAAAATCGTAAGATCATAAGATCAAGATCGGAATCTTGACAACCTTGCTTTATATGATTTAAAAATTTATTCTTTTAACAGTACATTACTTTTAACACATAACAATATCATCAATTATAACTTTTACACTATAGGACTACTTTTGAAAAATTCTAATTTGAGCTATTGACTAAAATGTGATGACATTATGTCGCATAAGAAAAAGATCCCCATAGACCTTTATTTTAGCATATACTCAACCAACCAATCACAATCATTCATTTTTATCATGTAACAAAAAAACTTATTTTTTTAAAATTAAATATCTCACAAACAGTTCATCGTTACGTAAAACAAAACATATCATCGCGACGAGAATTAAATCATCTATCTATCGAGGGGCACATGTATATACTTTCGACGAACTTTTTCGACTTTTTTTCTTAAGTCACGTTTGGAGAGAATCATATATGATTCGTCACGAAACATATATGATTTTTAGAAAATCATATATGATTCGTAATACGAATCATATATGATTTTCTAAATATCATATATGATTCGTGACGAATCATATATGATTCATGACGAATCATATATGATTCGTGACGAATCATATATGATTCTCTTCAGATCTGACTTAAGAAAAAAGAGTCGAAAAAAAAGTTCGTCGAAAGTATATACGTGTGTCCCTCGATAGATAGATGATTTAATTCTCGTCACAATTGTGTATTTTTTTTCGTTTGACGATTTACCGTTTGTGAGATATTTAATTTTTAAAAAAGTGGTGGGAAGTGAGTTTTTAAAAAAATGGAGGATTATGATTGGTTGGATAAGTCTATGCTAATTTAAGTGTCTATATAGATCTTAACTCATGTGTCATATGTGTAATAAAGTTATATGCTTGAAAAGGAGGCATATCATCATCATTTGTAGTTATAAGCTAACAAATAAAATATAAATGTATTGAAAATAAATATAATGATAGATGTAAGGTACGATGGAAGAAAATTTGTAAAAGAGAGCGTGTGCAAAAATAGAAACAAATCAACCACAATTCTTTATCCCACTTCTCCAAAATCCTCATTAATATTTTACAAAGAATTAAATTACAAACTCTTGATCGGAAGAATATTCATTTCATCCAACATTATATACAACCTACAATAATACTCTAGTTGAAACCTTAAATCACTACCTCTACTTATTTTTCTCTCAAATACAAGGTCATCACCACCATTTTTCCTGCTATTGTAAAAACTATGCACCATGCAACTATGCAAGACGAAAGACATGATCCTTTTCATATGATTTGGGCTCACTAGTAAATCCATAAAAAAAAATTATCACCCAAGATTCAGATTTTATAGGTAACTTCATCAACAACCAAGCAAACTGACCCACATGGGTCTTTAAACAGCATTTTGATGATGGTGATCATCAGTGCAGGTGGTTTATCAATGGTATGCGGATTTACTTAATCTAGAGCTATAATAAATTTAGTAGCAGGGATAACCAATAAACTTCAGGTGGCATGAAAGGATCCATGTGGTGAAAACCGCATTTCATGGGGTAAACACATCACCTAGTTACCAAGACTTTATTTGAATGATAATTCATTCACTCTTCCATTCCATATATATATATATATTACCCGTGTGGTGCGTCATCAAATAAATGAGTTACAAGTTGTACACATGAAAGAAAGTTTCAAACAGTGGTGTATCTATCTATTCTGTATATAAGTCACACACTAAAGTCTTGAACTCAAGACTAGCAAGTCTTTTCTCGAGTGACTCAGATGAAGGCGATCAATGAAGGCGTGTCCCCCGTTCATAATTTTAAAGAAGACGGCTGATTTTCATCTTCTACATTCTTTCAAGGTAACCAGCCTTGTGATCAACTTTATCTTAGTCACGCGAGGCAAAATTTGCTTGTCTTAAGTTCCAGGCTTGACTGTCTGACTTATACACATAGTATATAGGTACACAATTGTTTTAAACCTTCACGTGTACAACTCGAATCTCATTAACTTGATGGCACATCATAGGGTAATGTGTATAGGAAATGTACGATGTATCATCGTTGAAATAATGTCTTGATAACTGGATGATGTGTTCACCCCCGAAGCGGGTTTTTCACCACAAGGATGCTTTCAAGCGTGACTAAAAATAGCAACTTTCTTGATATATCAAGAAGTTCGTAAATAGTTAGTTAATTGTGAAGCACCTGAAGTGAAGTCGATTGATCTTCCCTACTAGGAAGTTATATAGCTCTAGAGCCACTAAACCACGTTATATACCTCTTTACTTGATGATCACCATCATGAAAATATCGTTGAAAGACCCATGTGGGTGAGTTTGCTCGGTTGTTGTTGAAGTTACCTATAAAATCTGTCTTGGGTGATAAAAGTTCTTTAGTGATTTACTAGTGACTCAAAATCTTATTGCCTTCGGTAAATCAAAAAATACATCGGTTCTTGTTATAATGTCTGCTAATACTGGATATAAAATCCTATGAAAAGGATCATGTCTTTCGCCTTGCATGGTTGAGAGTTTTGACAATGGAAGAAAAAGAAACGGTGGTGGTGGCCGGATATTTGAGAGAAAATAAGTAGAGGGTGGTGATTTAAGATTTCAACTACATGATTAGTGTAAGTCGTATATAATGTTAGATGAAATGAATATTTTATCGATCAATAGTTTAGTTACTTAATTTTTTGTAGAATATTAACGAGAATTGAGGAGGAGTGAGATAATGGATTTTGTTTGATTTATTTCTATTTTTGCTCACGCTCTTTCTTATATGTTTTATTTTATCATGGCTTACATCTATCGTCAAATTTATCTTCAATACATTTATATTTTACTTATTAGCTAATTACAAATGATGATGATATGTCTCCTTTTCAAGCGTATGCCACTAATCACTTCTTAGTCGATAGCAAGAATTAGCACAGAGAATAATTTTTCGAAAGTAGCCATGTAGTGTAAAATATAGGATCAATGATCATTGTTACATATGTTATAATATTGTTAAAAGAATGGAAATTTAAATCGTGAATAATATAATAATCTCAATATGCTACATTCTATAACTAACAATGAAAACTCTATTTCTAAAATCTAAATCCGTTTGGAATGTTAAGGTTTGTAAATGAAAGTGGACATATCATTGTAGATGGAAGTTCGTGTATCTTGATTCTTTAATTCAACATCCCATGTTCTCAAACACATTATCAGTCTAGTTCATTTATAATCTTTACTAGACGACGAGTACCCGCGCATAGCGGCGAGAATTCCTAGAGGTAAATAATTAATAATACGTGATATTGTGGTAATTGTTTTGTGTAAACTTTAAAATAAAATGTGAAAAAATGAAAATGTAATTGCAAACGATTTTAACTTGCGATAATTCAACTCTAGAAAAGATGTTTAACATGTATCGAACAATATAGTAAAACATTTAGTTAGCATTATATCAATTAGGACATAAAAACTAATAACGCGCGTTACTCGTCACATAAAACTTCTTGATATGTGAAATTTAGTGGAATTGTAAAACTACCGTGCCTAGCATAACAAACTTACTAACAAAACGAGAAATTTTTTTAACAAAATATAGACATAATTCAAATGCCAACCAACAACGTTATTAAAAACAATGACGGATTATTTAAAACACATTCATTTCTTAATAGATATGATGATTCGACCGGATTAAATATTGAATGCATGTGATTCGATAGGATTGATCTGGTGGTCAAGCTCGTGATCAGGTGACTCGACCGAATTGAACCGGTGACTTGATCAGATTAATCCGGTAATCAAACTCGTGATCCAACAACCCAACCGCATTGACCCGACAGTCCACCCCTTACTCAGAGAAAGGATGTACATATGTTAAGGGTTTAATGTCTTCACCAACCTTTCATGTTAGTTGACACTTTACTACTTTACCAAAATTTGTTTCCATTTAAGACATGTTTAGAAAAGACTCCATCTTCAACCTTTTTACCTTTTACATGTCAAAGAAAATTGTGTAGAAAAGATAACTCGTAAGAAGTTATATTCATATGGTGAGTAGTTGGAATGTTAGATATGAATTCAATGAAAGGAGGTATTATTATGGTATTATAAAAAATACCAAAAATTTTCATAAATGTAATCATGCTCAGTTTAGGCTGGTTGCAACGGTTCGATTTCGGTTTCGGTTTCGATTGACCGACCGACTTTGTCCCGTTGCGAAGATTTTGTATAATTGGTCGACAAAAAGAACTAGATAGTACCCCTGGTCTATTTGGCCAAGTCGGTCTGCTATTTTATGTCTTTTTTTCTTTTATATTTTTTGATAAAGTTATATTAGTTTTAATTATGCTTTAGTTAGATAAAATTTGAAAAAAAAAAAAATTTTAATATATTGATCTTTGTTTAACTCCTCATAACATATATTAATTTGATTATTTTTAAAGTTAGTTTTAGTTAATACATTTTACCTTCTTTATCTCTAATTATGTTTTTTAATCATTACTTTGATAATATTTAAATATAAATATTATTGTTATGTTTTTTTATTTAAATAATTATTTGAAGAAAAAATATATTAAGAAACTAAACTTGGTCGCTTTGTTGTAGCAAATAAGTCAGTGTAGCTTGCCAGAGATAGAAAACTAACATGACAAGAAAAAATTAAGGTCACACCACGTCGCTTTTGTAGGTAGCCTTAAATTTACTTGTGTACGAGTCATAATATAGTATATCGGTAACTAAGGCTTCTCATTTTCACAAAAAAGTTTGCACCATATAACAATTAGTTGGGCGGGTCAAACTAACTGAAGTTTACACGATTCAACTCACGTGACCATCTCTCCACCCATTCTAAAATTATTCACCACTATTGATTTTTCGGTCTTTCTGTTCTAACTTTTACCATAAATATTCTTGTTTGTGTTACATAACACTTACTGAAAATTTCAATAATGGAAATACATTTAAAACCCAATAAATTCATATATTTTTATTAAATATTATATAACTTATACAAAAATACTTAAGGTCAAAATCAGAAGAAAAAGATAAAAAAAAATCAATAGAAGACAATAATTTTAGGATGAAGGATGTATAAAACTTATATCACGACTCACGAGAATTCATAAAGAAAATGAAGATAGAAAGAGCATTAGGTATCCAAATAGGTTTTCGTTCACGTTGTGAGTAAAATTGGTCTCATGTTATAATTTTCTCCCATAACACCACATTTCACCATAACACCAAAAACACCCTCCTTTCATAACGTCACAAAATTTTAAAAAAATTAAAAATTATAAAACTTGAAAACGCCACAATGCCATAACACGACAAGTATATCCTTGTCTTATCATCACTTGGAGTTTTCTAGCGTTTCTAAGACTAGTATGAGTAATGGGATCCCCGTGGTTAGAATTTGGAAAATTGAAAAATATTTTTATTTTGAATCGGATTTTGATATAATATAGAATCTGGAAAGCAGATTTTGAAATATTTGTATCTTAATATTAAACCTTAGTTTTGAAGATACTTGTATCTTAATTCAAAAGTGTATAATTTATGAATAGCTTTACATACCTTTACTTACTCTTAGTTGTTTAAAGAGAAGAGTAAGGAAGAGTTTTTAGCCTTTTTACTTAATTAATTATGAGTAAGTATAGACATTTAGCGCCCCTATTACTTACTCTTTTGTTATTAGTAGGAGTTTCCGAAATAGCTTTTGATGACTCTTTTCTTATCTTTTGCTTACTCTTGCGTAAGTAAGGAATTGTCACAAATTTTGTAGTGACTATTTGGTGTCGTGATGGTGACTCAACATTGGTGAAGTGTGATGTAAGACTCATGTCATTCGATGGCGTTTTTAAAGATAACATGAGCCATAAATTAAGATACCTTTGATCTAAGAGCATTAAAAATAAGTTGTTAATAGATGCATTAATGACACAACCCATGCTTGCCACCTTCCCTTTATAAACAACACAAAATTAAAGAAGACAATCATTTCTCTTTTTCATTTTTTATAAAAGTCCTCTCATCTTTAAATTAGCACCAAGTATTCAATCTCATAATATCTTCATCTCATACATCACGACGGTCATCGCTGAATTAGATGAAGTGATCAAAGAAACTTCATGAACACATTTTTGGGGTTATACAATGTTTTGAAATCCGGTTTTTTAATTGATCCGGTCGAGTCACCAGGTCCGGGTCAATCCGGATCGACTCGGGTCAATCCAGGTTAATTTGGTTTTCTAAAAAAAAATATTTATTTTATTTTTTAATCATTAACAAAAATTATCTATAAAACCCATAAAAACTTCCGTATATTAAAAATATAAATTTTTTACTAAACATTAGAATATGTAAAAAGAGAATTTTATCGCAGAAATGTAAAATTTACATATTAAAAGAAACACGAAAAATTGAAATCCGACCGACTATTGAGAACCGGGTTGACCCGGGTCACTCCAAACCCGGCGGGTCTAGCCGGGTTTGTGTGAAACCCGGGTAAATATGACCCGTTTTTTTTTACTGGAACCGGGTCAACCGGTTGACCCGACCGGGGCAACCCGAATTGGTGTTATATTATGAGTTTGTTAATGAGTTTCTATTTTATTTTGTTTGAAAAATATCATTCAATAGCCATTGAAATTCGTTAAATATTGTTGATGCATTAAGCGAAGGGCTGCTTTAGAGACCCTTAGGTCTACAAGCTTTCTTATTTTCAACCACTTGGTAAATGAAAAATGAAGCCAACTCGTAATAAATAAATGAATGAAAAGAATGAGTAAAGTTTTATGGATGTACAAATTTGAGCTCCTTAACCAAGCAACGAGCTATAAAACTATAAATATATCCTAAAACGTATTTGCCTTACCATAGTTGGTTTAATACTTATGCATTTTGTGCTTCTTAATTATCCGAGTCATTGTGGTGTAGAAGTGGTTACCTTTAGGACTGAGGTATAGAAGTGCTCCTTAACAGGATGATTATGGGAGTCAGGAATTCTCGACGAAATTCATAATTTTGTGCAGAATGCTGAGTTCTGTGGTGATAATATATATTGGGTGAGATGTGGTGGTTACTTGTTTTTAATGTTGTTGCAACTATTTTAAATTAACGATTGGTTATATATTAGCTGATGCTGGTATAAATCAAGGGACTTTAAAACCGAAGCCCTAGGAGCTTGGTTGGATAACACTACTAGAAAAACAACTTTTACCAACAATATTTCTCTCACAAATATAAATCCTGGAAAATTTAACACGTCATTTCTCGCCTAAATGATACTAATATCCATGGGAAAAATGTGGTAAATTTTCTACTGATTTCCCACTGAATTGTTGACTAAGTTTTCGGGGAGAGGCGTGGAAAATTCATGGCACATTTCTCACGAATGTCTAACTATTTACTACTTTTCACAAATTTTCTACCATTTACACGCTATCTTTTATTATTTAGACATCCGTAAAAATTTTGTGGCAAAATATTAGTAGTACTTATTCGTTTGTTTTATGATTCAAGAAATTTGTAATTAAGTAGTTATAAGAACCCAACAATGTTAGATTGTGTTACATGTTAATTTAAATTTCCGGATCTTCGTTGAAAGCTTTGAAGGATAAGAAGCAATGGCTACTACTACTAACAGAACTTGGACTTTTCACATGTTTGTTTTTTTTTTTTATCTTAGAGGTGACATGAAAATACTACACATGGAAGAAGTGTTGAACTAGTCTAGATAACTTATGATACAACAACCCCGACGCATTCAATGTATACCACCAACACGCAAGTTTTTAGCTCATCTTAAATGCCTAATATACCAACTTCTCACCATTTAAAAAAATCATACATCTGAGTAATAAGTGCATCTTAGTTGTTTATATGAAAAAAAAAGTAAATGGTCATATAACAACCATTACAACACTCTTAGATAATGCAAAGCTTGTTAAAATTAGATAATGCAGCAAAACGACTTCAATCTTAAATTGGACGATCAAAGTATGTTGGTTTTTAAAATGCTCAATTCATTAACAAGGCTGCTGCAAATGTTTACTTCATTAAACTTTTAGTGATAACACTAAAGTCTCTAATGTTTGGCTTTAACAAATCTTACAGATGATATTGATAGACCATTCAAGATTTTGGCCTATTTGATCATATAATTGGCAGTGCTGTTGTTTGATACAATTATAAGTGTAAATAAAAGTTCCAATTTTTTTAGCACTAGTTAAGCCCCTTAAATGCAATACTATCTAGTGAATAATATAAGTTCTAATTTTTTTAGCATTGGTTAAGCCCCTTAAATGCAATACTGATATAAGTTTAAAAGTAAACATATACTAGCACAAGTGAAAAGATATACTAACACAAGTACTTTGGTAGTAACTTTAACCAAATTAAAAGATGGATGACCGATAAATTTTCAAGGTAATTGGAACCTAAACATATACACAGTATTTACTTTTTCCTTGCTATTACAAAAGTCAAACAATGTAGTACTACAAGTTTTTAACTCAAGGTTGCTGGAGATATAGTGATTCATGGATCTAGAAGTACAAAGAAATCTTGTCGCCTCTGGTACATCTACAAACGCATTGGTTCGTGACAGAATGTCAAATATGGATGTCATTTGGAACCACCTCGGCTGATCACCTTCATCCTAATCAGGTTGGCCCAAATCTACATTCTTTGATTCCCAGACTCCAGTGTTAGACTTGTATACCGAGTAGATAGGTATACGGTTCCAACACTTGACATGCTCAACTTGAAACCCACGAACTTCATCTTCCACAACAGTAGGGCTTATCTTTATGAAGAACGGAGTCACGAAAGATTCGTGGTTAAAAATTCGATTTTGTGGTAAGTTGATGACATGTTCATCCCTACGAAAGAAAGGGTTTTTAACCACAAGCTTCCTATAAGGCATCACAGATAACAACAATAAATTACACACATAACAACAATAAATTACTGGAAATATCCGGAAGTTGGTAAGTCGTCTCTACAGTGGGCCAGCTGATCAAGTTGATTCATGAGGCTTCCAACCGGAACCCTAATCTGCCTCAAATCACCTCAAATCAGCTAAGCGCATCCCGCTGATAGAGCCTATTCCGTGATGAGAGAAAACCCAGGTGGGTGCATGCTCTCGGCTATTGTTGAAGTGTGCTATGAACTCAAGGTTAGTGGAGATATAGTGATTCATGGATCTCGAACTAGAAGTTCGAAAAAACCATACCCTCCCCTCGAGTGTTATGTATAATTTAAACAAAGAAATCGTGGTTAAAAAAGATTAAACCCGAACCACAAAAATCAGCTCGAGCACGAGCACTTGTACAACCAGATCCATAAAAAACAAAAAATCCATAAATCGGATGAGTGTTTTTTGGATAAGATCTGATGAGAGGAGATTGTTATAAGGTGTGGGAAAGATGTCGGTTACATAGGCCATCAACATAGAACTTTGTCATTTGGACGTGATTTATGGAAGTGAGATGATGATGGGTTTGTTTATATAGTGGCTGGAGGTGCGATTTGATTGGTGGGTTTGATGTCACGCGGATCGGCGATGATGGCCATTGGATTAAAGAGCTTATTTTTTGACGGTGGAGATTGAATTTGATGGCCATTGCCCATTGGGTTTTGTTTGAAGTTTTTGTTTGGGTTTTGAATATTTTCACTCTTCCCGGGTTTATTTTCAACTTGTGGAGAAAATATACAAACTTAAATGTAGAATGTTTTACATGTTCAAGTAGTAATAGTTATACACCGTATATACACATTAGTCATGTTATAGTTATACACCGTATATACACATTAGTCACATTACTTGAACATGGCCATTGAATATTTCCACCGTATATATATATATATATATATATATATATATATATATATATATATATATATATATATATATATATATATATATATATATATATATATATATATATATATATATATATATATATATATATATATATATATATATATATATATATATATATATGTATTTAACTAGTAGTAAAAGTTTTGAAATGTGGAGAAAATATACAAACTTTAAATGTAGAAGTGATTGCAATATTATTTTCATTTACTCTACGTTCACTTTAGTCGTACATTATATTAAACAAAACCATATATACTTTTTATCAAAAAAGATTCATATAATTTTGTAAGTTCTAATATATATAATAATTTATATATATGCATGATATTACAAAAATTCCAATAAAAATGGGAGATGCCCTACTTTTGAGTGCGGTTTGAAATATTTATCGAAGCGAGGAACGATGGCATATATATGTACAGCAAGATACGGTCTAACGCTTGTCTCCGGTAGCTAAACTAGGTCGGGGCGCAAACTCCAAAACTAGGGTTCGAGCAACCATGTTAAAGAAAAGTCATCATGGTATGATCTAAAATATAAGAAAATATTCTTAAATCATAAGTAAGATCTTGATCTTGATAACATTGTCCTAGTAGGACCTGTCAATCTCGGCCTTAGTTGTATATGCTTTATGATTCAAATCGATTCTAGAGAATCTTATAAGCGTCTAAAACATTATTTAGGATGCCCTATGCGCGGATAAGCCGCTCAAAAATTAAAACGTGTTAGTAAAATGTATTGATGTATCGGGTTGATAACGCTTAAAATAACATGTCTTTATACGCATTATCTATAGTTTTTACACAGGAATCGGGTAATAAGCGGACTTTCATTGCTAATATTTTGTAAAGTTCAGTTCTTGTGTTTGTAGCTATCAAGGAGAAAGGAAACGCGAAATAAAGAACAAAAGACAATAGAAAGACGGAATTTGGAGGCGATTGAATGAAGGAGATACGAAAGAATAGCTTTTATATGAGAGGTAATAAGATAAATAAGTGCTTAGGAAGTTTTGGAGAAAGATTGAAGAAAGAAACAAAAAGGATGGACTAGAAAATAAATAAGAAAGATGGGTGAAAGGAGCCACCAATGAAGTGACGAGCCACCAACAGAATCAAGCAGCCACTGGCTTTGAAGTTTCAGGGAGTCAGGCGGATGCTCTACTCTATCGTCGGCTGCTCTCAGACGAGCTAAATTAATGATGCCATAAAATTGCAATTAACTTCCTAATTCAATAGGAGTTCAGTCATTTCCCTCCCATTATACGGTTATACCTCTAGGTCATTATTCCCTCTTCTCCAAGGCTATTTCATGTATATATTGAAGCATAGGATGATGATTTGAGGTGTGCCATCATTTGTGATTATTCTAACATTTAGCAAAGGTTGGAACACCAAATACTACTAAACCGAAAAGAGTCGATTAATCCCTACTAGTTACAGAATCAAGGACAAATTTTCAAGGTGTTGGTGGTTCGATTAGTTTGGTTGATTATCTATTGGAGGCTTGGAATTTCTCTATGTTCTATTGTTAGATACTATTATTTTGCGGAACTCTTGTGGTAAAATTCTTGTTATTTAATTGCTTTTGGAGTTAATACAATTATTTGTATGTTGAATTTGATGATAAGTTCCTAAACTTGTTTTGATAATCGATACAATATGGTTTTATTGGATTTAACGGTCGAAAGGATTTCCGATAAACTTTATTCTAAATGATTTGTGCATGAGTCGATTTGGTTTGTTACTGATTGACACTCACCGGGACGAGTCAGTAAAAGAAAGTTGTCAAATGATTTATCTTGGGAATAGGTCGAAAGGACGCATTAACCAAACTTATCTCTCAATCTTTTCTAGCATATGGTAATTACGATAGGTTGGAATAGATGATCATAGGTCAAAAAGGATTGTCTAATTTGACTTGTTAATATAGATTTTATGAAATACACTATGGATTGAAATTCATATACTTTAGTTTTGTGATTCATAGTTGTTAACCACACATATTTAATCTCTCTAATGGATGAATTGGAATTCACGCAGGCATTGTTTAGTTATCATCAATTTTGTAAACAAGGGCTAGGCGGTCGCCTAGGCGCCGGGCGGTCATACTCCGTGAAACATGCTACTACAATCCTATTAAAGTGTGCAAATAAGAAAATGAAGTGGAACCATTAAGCTAACCAAGACGGGAGTCACTTAAATCCACATAAATTGTCACATAACCCGCAAAAAATACATGTTGATAATTTTTTTTAGCATAATAAGCATGTAAGTAACCATCGTGTTTGTTTGCATTTTTTGTAAGACAATAGAGCATGTAAGTAACCATCGTGTTTGTTTGCATTTTTTTGTAATAAATTTTTATTAAAAACAGTCTCAACCACCTATGTATTCAGCCTTAAGACAATAGAGCGGAGCGCCTTGCGCCCGTTGCTCATAGCCGTAATTTATTATTAATCATGAGGTGAAAAAGTGGACTTGATCGAATTTGGAATGTTGGGAATAAAATGTAGCCAAGTCACTTGGACGCTGACAATAGGAAATTGGACGTTGATAGGAAGAAATCAAGTGTTATCAAGACAAGCGTTGACAGGAAGAAGTCAAGCGTTGATAAAAAGAAGTCAAGTACTGACAGGATACTTAGTCTACACGTTTTATGTTTCTAGTATGTTTCTAGTAAAGACATGTTCGACAATGTATTTCTTATGTTTATGTTTACCTAATATAGCTGATACGTAGACTCTTGTACAAGGTTCCTTAATCTATAAAAGGAGGCCTTTAGGTTTAGTTCAATATATGTTTTTCACACTTTCATTGTACGCAAGTTTATTAATCAATCAAAGTGAAAGTTTGGTTTATCTTATTTATGTGTTCTTGTTTAAGTATTAATTCCGCATAATACTTGAATTGTTTTATATACAACAAAGTTTCTCTAAGTGTTTAACTTGATTTATTCTCGTTTACACAAGCTAATTCAATCTAAGTTTAGGATCAACAAGTGGTATCAGAGCTTGTTGAGGAACTTTGATCTAAAGAACACAAAAACCCTAAATCGCCAAAAACCCTAATTTTCAAGAAACCCTAAAATCCAGACAACATGTCTACTCCAGAGTTGACCTCCTCCTCAAGCCATAACATAAGGATTCCCATGCTAGACCCTGACAACTTTGAGCTGTGGAAGTTCAATTTTGAGCAGTACCTTCAAGTCCATGATCACACCCTATGGGAAATTATTGAATTTAGAAACACATTTAATAAGGCTGCTAAGATTCAAGCTGCTATCACTCTAAGATCAACTCCAGGTTCAAGTGAGGAGGATCGAAAAGAAAAACCTGAAGATGGAAGAGTTGTCTCAGTTGAGGACATTGCAAAGAGAAGGAATGACATGAAAACTCTAAGCATCCTCAAACTTTCTTTGGGACAAGCCAATCAGCACAAGTATAGAGGCTATGATTCTGCCAAAGATATTTGGGCAGCCCTTCAAGTCACTTATGGTGGTAATGATGATACTGCCTCAGAGAAAAGAAGCAACTCTTGCATGAGTAAGTAGTATTCAAAGCTCTTCCCAATGAAAAGCTAAGTGGAGTAAGAAGCAGACTTCTTGACATCACAAGCAAATTTTCATTTATGGGAACAGTGCATGATGATGCTGATATCATCACCACTTTCCTCAAAAGTCTTGGTGATGCATGCAAGATTGAAGCAAGGTCTATGATTGCCAATAATACTCACAAAAGTTCCACTTTTGATGACGTCTACAATAAACTAAGGATTGTAGAGAGTGAAATCCTTTTGGATCAAGGAAGCAAGTCTACCAATGGAAATATGGCCTTCTTCTCACATAGTGAAGGTCAATTTGATCAAAGGGGGTCATACATGCACCCCGTTACTAGATCACCTTGTGTCAACGTTGGATCAAGCTCTGTCAGCGCCTTACATTCAGACGTTGACACATACAATGTTGACTCACCAAGAGTTAAGCCTGCTGGTATTGATCTAGATACAGTGTGTGCATACATTGCTTCATTGCCCAATGGTTCAGTGATTACATATGAGGACCTTGAGCAAATAAGTGATGAGCATTTGGAGGAGATGGACATAAAGTGGAATATGGCACTTGCAAGCATAAGAGACAATAGATGGAATATGAGATTCAGGAAGAAGATGACCTTTAATTCTAAAGACACTGCTGGGTTTGATAAATCCAAGGTTGAGTGTTACAATTGCCATAGAATGGGACACTTTATGAGAGAATGCAGATCTCCAAGAAGATCTAATGCTGGAAAACCTTCAAGCCAAATCATCAAAGTTGAAGACACCAAGGCTATGTTTGCCATGCAAGAAATTGATCGTGTTGGTTGGTATTGGAGCGTTTTGGCCAAGGATGTGGAAGAGAACAAGGTCTTGGTTGCAGAAAAGGAGGAAGAGGAGCATGTTCACTATGCTCTCATGACACATTCTTCATCTTCATCATACAATGAGGTATATGATGATGCATTTTGTAGTAAGGGATGTCGTATAAACACTAAAAATCTTAACAAAGAAATTTTAAAGTTAAAATCAGATGTTTTTGATAAAAAAATGCAAGTTATCTAATTATCAACTTGCTCTTACTCAAACTGAAAAGACTGTGGTTGAATATAAGAAAATGGAGCTTGACCTAAAAGATCAAATCAATATTTTGACTCACGATCTAAATGCTACTGTTGAGGTAAGGAACATCTTGGAGAGATCCAATGGTGTTATACAAGCTAAGTTAGATGAGGCTATCAAAAACAAAGATAATGTAGATCTTAAAATTCAAAGATTTGATAAAGCTTCTCAAACCCTAGAAAAATGTGTTAGTGAACAAAGGGATTCTAGGGATATGAGTGGGATTGGGATGAAAGAATATGTTGGTGTTCCACCACCTGCTAGGAACTTCTACGGTGTCCTTAGAAAGGATTTGTCTTGGAATGGTATACCAGAACTCCAAGAAGAGGAATTTATTCCTCCACCAAGAGTTCTTACTCCAGTAGAGGAATACAAGCAGAAACTGATTGACTTGGACCAATGGAAGAAAGCCAACCCTACTTTGTTTGTCAAGGGTGGCATGCTTAGTGACAGCCCAAATGAGTCTACACTCATAAAAGTGACCAACCCTACTACTGGAAAGATTGTTGACCTTGGCTTAAACGTTGATAAAAAAACTAGTATTAAATATGCAGAAATGTATAGAAAAACTAGGTCACCAAAAAGTCAAGTTAGTGATAATGGGACAAGTTTCTTTTCATCTAGACCTAGAGTTATGTCTACAAAATCCTGTTATACTTGTGGAAGTTTTTCACATTTGGCTTATAAATGTGTCAATGCTTCAAAGGTCAACGCTGATAGAAATTCAACCATGGTCAAACCCAAATCTTTTGTCCAGCAAAGTCCACAAGTCATTAGACCAACCCCATTCTTTACTAAAGGGTCTAATACTTATGGACAAAGGCCTTTTCAAAATACCAATACATGGTCAAACAGACAATGAGTTCCTGTAGCGAACCCTAGGTTCAACGCTGATAAAGGTAACTTTAGCGTTGTCAAGAACAATTTTAACGCTGACAGGAATGTTTCCAATGCTGCTAGACCAAGTAATGCCAAATACCTGTAACCAAAGGGAAAAGGGTCTAAAGCTTCTTCTAGCTTAACTTGGAGACCCAAACAAGACCAAAACCCTAATTCAGATGGGATTTCTATGACCTGTAACATATTTCATTATATTTCAAAGGTCATAACTAAACCAATTGGGGTTAACTGGGTGTTTAATCCAAAAAGGGATGAACAAGGGGTTGTTATAAGGACTAAGTATGTTCTTGTTGAACAACCAAATGAATCTAAGTCTGCTCAGGCTTGGGTTCATAAAGAAAACTAATTTGTTTTCTTTATGTGCAGGGCATTCAAAAGCATGTTAATGATTATGGCTATTGGGATAGTGGATGCTCTAGGCACATGACGGGGAAGGAAGATTACTTGACAAACTTTACCCCCATTAAAGATGGTGACAAAGTGTAGATTAGAGGCGGATATGGGACTATCATTGGCAAAGACACTCTTATCACCAACAATTTGCGTTTTGAGAACGTATCTCTGGTATAAGAACTTGACTATAATCTGTTTAGTGTATCACAGGTCTGTGATAACAAAAATACGGTTCTTTTCACTGATACTGAATGCTTGGTGTTAAGCAAAGATTTTAAAATACCTGATGAGAAATTCATTGATTATAGAACACCTAGGCATAAGGACATTTACAATGTGAATCTTAATGGAATTAGGATGAATAATAATCTGTCATGTCTATATGCTAAGGCTTTAGTTGATGAGAGTAATC
Source organism: Glebionis coronaria (assembly GCA_025667525.1). Classification (NCBI taxonomy): domain Eukaryota; kingdom Viridiplantae; phylum Streptophyta; class Magnoliopsida; order Asterales; family Asteraceae; genus Glebionis; species Glebionis coronaria. The sequence goes on from JANFOE010000060.1 coordinate 838,785, forward strand.
TTTGGCACAGAAGGTTAGGGCACATTAATTTTAAGAACATAAATAGACTTGTGAGACATGGTTTAGTTGATGGTCTGCCTGAAAAGGCTTTCCATAATGACCATTCTTGTGTTGCATGCCTTAAAGGCAAACGACACAAAGTATCCTTTAATTCTAAACTTGTGCATTCTAGTTCTAAACCACTTCACTTGCTGCATATGGACTTGTTTGGTCCAACTAATACAGAAAGATTAAATGGTAAATCCTACTGTTTTATCATCACTGATGATTTTTCTAGATTTACTTGGACTTTCTTTTTGTCTTTGAAAAGTGAAACTGATGATGTTTTAATTAACTTTATTACCTAATTAGAGAAAAAGACTGGGAATGAGGTTAAAATTCTTAGAAGTGATAATGGTGGTGAGTTTAGAAATAAATTGTTAGATGACTTTTGTGCAAAGAAAGGGATTACTAGACAGTTTAGTATAGCTAGAACCCCACAACAAAATGGGGTGGCTGAGAGAAAGAATAGAACACTCATAGAAGCAGCTAGGACTATGTTGGCTGATGCTCACTTTCCCATTGCATTTTGGGCTGAGGCTGTGAATACAGCTTGTTATGTTCATAATAGGGCATTGATCAACAAAATCCATAATAAGACACCTTATGAGCTATTTTCTAGTAGGAAACCTAATATTGGTTTTCTCAAACCTTTTGGCTGTCATGTAGTCGTGTTGGATACTAATGATGCCTTAGGTAAGTTTAGTGCTAAAGGTGATGAAGGCTATTTTATGGGCTATTCAGTGTGGAGTAGAGGATATAGGGTTTACCTTAAGAAAGAAAAACGCATACTTGAAAAGGTACATGTTAGGTTTTTAGAAAGTAAACCTAGTGATCCTGAGAGTGGACCAAATTGGTTATTTGACTTGGAACCTCTATCTAGAACCTTGAATTATATGCCTGTTACTAATCCAGACATTGTGAAGGTGACTTCAAATGTTATGGAAGAACCAGTTGTTGAAATTTTAGGTATACAGGTTGACAAGGAGGTTGGATCACAAGCAGACAAATCAGCACCCATACTTGAGTATGTTACCATTCCTATATTGACAGATGCATTTGCTGCTGCTGCTGCTGCTGGAAAGGAAAAAGGTGGTCCACAAGTAACACCAATTGATGAAAACATGCATGAATCTTCAAGCGCTGATAAAGGAAAATCTGGCGCTGACAAGACAAATTCAGGCGTTGATGGCTCAAACGTTTACAGCCCTAATTTAGGCGTTGACAACTCTTTTGACCATTTATTCTCTTCCAGTATTTTTGAACAAGGTGAATCTTCAAACAGACATGGAGAGGTTCATTCAGATGATGATGGAAGATAATTTGAAGAAGATATTAGCAACTTGGAGACTGAAATTTATGACAACACAATAATTGAAGGAGGAGTACTTACATCTACTATGAAGAATCACCCTTCTTCTCTAATCATTGGTGATGTGATGACTCCTGTACAAACTAGAAGGTCTCATCAGAATCATGGAGGATTTATTGCCAATATTCACAAGAAGGTTGATACCCCTCTTGTTCAAGCATGTTTGTTTGCCTGTTTTCTGTCACAACAGGAACCCAAGAAGATTTTTGATGCTCTCAAAGAACCAAGTTGGGTGGAAGCAATGCAAGATGAGCTTCACCAATTTGTTATTCAAGATGTTTGGGAGTTAGTTGATTGTCCCAGACATGTCAGACCTATTGGGACAAGATGGGTTCTTAGAAACAAAAAGGATGAGAGAGGAATTGTGATAAAAAAACAAGGCACGTTTAGTTGCTCAAGGCTATACACAAGAGGAAGGGATAGACTGTGAGGAGTTTTTTGCACCTGTTGGAAGGATTGAGGCAATAAGGATTTTCATAGACTATGCTTCCTGCATGGGCTTTACAGTCTATCAAACGGATGTGAAGAGTGCTTTTCTTTATGGCACAATTGCAGAGGAGGTGTATGTAATGCAGCCTTCTGGTTTTGAAGATTCAGAACATCCAGACAAGGTGTATAGAGTGAAGAAAGCTATGTATAGACTTCATCAAGCCCCAAGAGCATGGTATGGCACATTTTCCACCTATCTGGTGGAAAATGGATTCAAAAGGGGCACCATAGATCAGACTTTATTTATAAAGAAGACTGGTAAGGATTTCTTACTTGTTCAGGTTTATGTGGATGGTATCATTTTTGGCACTTCTAGTCCAAAGATGAGTGAAGAATTTTCCAAGCTCATGACAGACAAGTTCAAGATGAGTGCATTGGGAGAGATGAACTTCTTTCTAGGGTTACAAGTTCAGCAGAAAGAAGATGGTATCTTCATCTCTCAAGACAAATATGTAATAGAGATCTTGAAGAAGTTTGGATTTTCTCCACATGAGAAACGGGCTAGCACACCCATGGATAGGGAACACCCTTGGGGAAAGGTTGGAGATGGAAAAGAGGTGGATGTTAGGAATTATAGGTCAATGATTGGATCATTGATGTATCTTACAGCTTCAAGACCTGACATTATGTTTGCTGTGTGTGCATGTGCACGCCATCAGGTGACTCCCAAAGAGTGTCATCTTCATGCTGTCAAGAGGATTTTTAGGTATCTTAGGTGCTATCCCACCTTGGGATTATGGTATCCAAAAGATCCTCCATTGGAGCTTATTGCATATTCAGACAATGATTATGGGGGTGACAAGTTTGATAGAAAATCCACAACTGGTGGATGCCAATTTCTTGGGAGTAGGTTGATATCTTGGAAATGCAAGAAACAAACAATAGTGGCCAATTCTACAACTGAAGCAGAATATGTAGCTGCAGCTGCTTGTTGTGGACAAGTCTTATGGATTCAGAACCAGCTGTTGGATTATGGGTATAATTTCATGCATACCAAGATTTTTGTAGACAATAACAGTACTTTATGTATTATTAAAAACCCTGTACATCATTCTAAAACAAAACACATAGAAATTAGACATCATTTTATAAGAGATTGTTTTGAAAAAGGTTTAATACAACCAGATAGGGTTGACACAGAAGAAAATGTGGTTGATTTATTAACTAAACCTTTTGATACTGGGAGATTTCAATACTTGGTAACAAGTATTGGAATGATCAATCTTACCTAATATGTGTTTTGATCATACCAACTGTGGAAACCTTGGTTTCCTCGATTCTTTGTAAATGTATGTACAGGATATGCATTGTTATTGGTCTTTGTACAAAATTAGATTTTCCACTTTATTTGTCTAACGCTGACAAAGGTTATTTTAACGCTGACAAGTGTTAAATTGACGTTGTCTGCAACATGTTAGTTTTGTGGTTTTTGATCTAATTATGCAGGCGTTGTTAGCATTGTACACATGGATACAGAGTTGCTTATGGATCCTTGAAGCTTACTTGGAGCATGTTCAAGTTTATGGATGATGGCTGGAATATTTATATTCCTATCTTGACATAAATTTTTATTGCATGTAATTTATTTAGCAACTTGTATATCTTATTTTAAGGGTAGGTTTAGGAAACCTTTATGAATTTTTGGGTATTCATATAATACTCTTATCACAATTCTAGACTGTGTCCACTGGTAAGTACGAGTTAGTTTACTAAATCGTTAGGCACTATAGCATGCAAAGTTGATATACTATGCATGCTGTCAAGACTTTTTGACCTAGAATTGGATGTGGTCTGTTGGGAGACTTGGGTATGATTTTTATTGGGCTTACCTGGGAAGTTACAAAGGATTTTATAAGATAACTTCACTGTTAAGAACTTTGGTTAGCAAGAGATAATTGAGGACAATTATGTCTATCTTGCTTAAGCAAGTGTGCATGATTGGAAAGTGCTTGTCACCCTCTAGTAATTTTCAGTATATAGGTTATCTTCACTAGGATAAATCACTTTGTTAAAGTCCTTTTTCTTTTTATTATTTTAATTTTTGGACGTTGACAGTTTTTATTTCCAAACGTTGTTAGGACCAATTTTGACGTTGACATGGCAAATTCCAACGTTGACAAGAATATAGCCGTTGAGCATTGATAGGTTATTTTTAACCGTTTGGGTCCTACCCAGTTGTTATTTTTGACGAAAATTTGGGCCGTAATTTTAGGAGTTGGTAACTTTTTATTAATGCACAAGATATGTTATATCTTTTCAAGATTTTAATCATTATATTTTGAAAAATAACTGCCTCATTTTTTACCAATCACATGTGCTTACCTCTCCTATATATTTGGCTCATTCTTTTGAAACAGGGTAACTGCTTATTCTTGTCTAACTAAATTTTCATACACTTTCATCTTTCATAATCATATATCACATCTTTCTACATCAATGGCGCCTAAGTTTAAACCGAGTGATTTGGTATTGGGGTTCAGAAGTCAGCACAACATGGTTGCCTATTTAGAGGCTGACAACACTCTATTTCCTCATTATACTCAGATGGTGGAGTATTTAAATGCACCCCATTAAGGTATGCACTTTATCATGCTCCTCTTATCCTTGTCACTCATATTAAACAGTTTTTGAATACTGTCTCTTCCTCAACGATTAATAATGTGACTACATTGACTGCTACAGTCCATGGGCTTCCATGGGTGGTTAATGAAGCCTTGGTTCGCCAGGCTTTGCATATTAATGATGCAGATGGTATACCACCCTACCCATTGGTGAGATAGAACAAGGACTTCAAGCTTTGGGCTATCCTTTCCCTGAAGAGGGAACTTTAAACAAATATTCAAAACAGGAATTTCCCCCAGCTTGGAAGTACTTGATACATGTCCTTCTTCAATGTTTGAGTCCCAAATGTACTGCACACAATGTAATTAACAGATCAATTGGGAGTGCCATTGTGTGTTTTCTACTGGGAAAAAATATAATTTTTCTAAAATGATTTTTGATGGCATGTGTAAAAACAAGGGTAGCGAGATGACTCTTACTTACTCAAGATTTTTGCAAATGGTTTTTGATGCACAAAGATATTGCACCAGGGATCATGATGATTTTTATACGATCCCTGTGCAAAAGAAAGCAATTTTTGGAAAGATGAATACACCCCCAAACAGAGACTTACCTCTTACCCAAGCCATGCTTGCTGTTATTGCAGCAACACAACCTCAACCAGACCCTCATCCACAACCAGACCCATTACCTGAACCATCACCATCACCCCAACATATGGAAATTGACCAAGATCCCTTCAACGCTGACACGTTAAATGTTGGCGTTGACACTCCAAATCCAAATGCTGACACCCTTTTACAACAAACCCAAACACCCCTTAACCTCCAAACTGAAACCCAATACACATCATCCTCTTCACCCCCAGACTTTAGGATGGAAAAATGCCAAAGGACTATTGGAGTGTTCTCCTCTAGTGGTCCTAGCCATGTTGCAGAAAGAACCACCACCACAAGTGTGGTTGGTGACATGGGTGGGGCTAGGACTATTGGTACTAGCTTAGATGCAGGCCAAGCCAGTCCTAACATCCTTAAGACCCCATCCATGCCTCATGACTCTATTTTGGGAGGTCAAATTCCCATTCTAGAGGAGGGCAGATTGGAACCCTATACATTGTTGGAATTGACGGCTGTCTGTATTAGCTTGCAAAAGCAAAATACAGACCTTGTACATACTGTCTCTACACAAGGCTTTGAACTCAAGCAATTGAGGGACATGATTGTTATTTTGGAAGGTGCTAACCCTAGGCGTAGAGTGGAGGATTCTTCCAAAGGGGAGGATGAGCAGATGCATGTGAGTGACATAGGCTCACATGAAGGAGAATCTTTGGGTATAGCTGAAGCTCTTACAGATTTAAAGCGGCAACTAGGTTTTGATGTTTCATTGGTTACCCTAAAATTTTGAATTTATCTTTTACTGAGATGATGGAGCACTTCACAAGGCACAGCGCTGTCAAGAGTAGGTTGAGCGTTGACAAGCAGATTTTTGACGTTGACACGCCAAGCGCTGATAGGAGTAAGTTAGGCGTTGACACACATGTTTTTGACGTTGATAGACCTGCATGTATGGTTGATGTATCCCAGTCATCAGTTATCATCAAGGATGTGTCTACACAGGTACCATCATCATCTTTACCCACCATTGATATATTAGATAAGGGTAAAGGGATTATGGTAGAAACAGTAGTTCCCAAGGATGCAGCCCAAGTAAAATTTGATTCCATGTTGGCTGCACAACTTGAGAAAGAAGAAAGGATGAAGGAGACTGCTATTGAGAGTAAGGGAAGCAGTGGTGATGAGAGCACAGATTCAAGTGTAATGATTATTGAAGAACCAGAGAGGCTTGAATACGATGATGAGTTGGCAAAGGAGAAGCTTGTAGAGTTGAAAAATCAGGTGGATTATGAGATGCTTGAAGTTGCTCAGATGTACTTTGCATGGGAGGATAAGGTAATAGAGAATCCATACATGACTTTATCAGATCAAATTTGGGGTTTGTAGATTCTACTAAGAGTTCAAAGGGATTGCAAGGTGATTTTGAAATATAAAGCTAGCAAAGTTCTTTCACAGACTAAGACAGCTAGAAGGGAGCTCTACTACATGTTGCTCAGATGTCATCAAATAGGTTGGACCTTTAGGAAGTTGCAGGGATTGTCCTTTGATGAACTGGAATATAAGGCTTATCATATATGGGCAAGTGTGCAAGAGCAGAATACTATTAGACTTCTTTTAGATGAAAGAAAGGAAGAACTTGCAGAAGAGATGGAGATCCAAAAGGCTTTGGTTACACCAAGACCATGAAGAAGGGAGTTCCACTTGAGTTTCCAGAAAATTTGGATAGAGTGAATCCTAGTGAAGCTGTTATTAGAAAGAGTATTAAGCTCTCACCCTTGGAAGTTTCACATATGGTAGAAGTGTTACCTCATGATTCCAGAAACCCTATAGTTAGCTATGAGGAAGATGCAAGTGGGTTTTGGATGATTGGCAGATATGAGAAGAAGGTACATACTTTCACTACTCTTATGTCTTTGTTTGCAAGCCTGGATAGAGAAGACTTGGCAGACCTTTGGAGGTTGATGCAGGCCAAGTATGAGACTGAAGCACCTACTTCGGTCAGTGGAATAAAGATTTGATTAACATTCAAGAGAATGTGTGCACCAGATGAAGAAGATCCAGTTTGGAAGGATCTTGATGATGTCAGTGGACTTCAATGGCGTCTACATTCAGTAGCTGGAGTGTATCATTTGAGTACTACAAAGTTTTCTGAATATCTTCTTGTGGATGCTGAATATCCTATGTCTAAAGAAGTTTTGAAGAAAATGGTTTCAACACAGCTGGAGATGGATTATACAAGTAACGTTGGAAAAGATTTGATTAGATATATTTATTTCCAACTTAATAAGATTTGTAAGAATCCTCCTTGTACTTAGTTTTATTCAGAAACTTGATTACTAGAGTAGATATCAAGTTTAGGGGAGGATTGTTGGGAATAAAATGTAGCCAAGACACTTGGACGTTGACAAGAGGAAATTGGATATTGATAGGAAGAAATCAAGCGTTATCAAGACAAGCATTGACAGGAAGAAGTCAAGCGTTGATAAGAAGAAGTCAAGCACTGACAGGGTACTTAGTCTACATGTTTTATGTTTCTAGTATGTTTCTAGTAAAGATATGTTCGACAATGTATTTCTTATGTTTATCTTTACCTAAAATAGCTGATATGTAGACTCTTGTACAAGGTTCCTTAATCTATAAAAGGAGGCCTTTAGGTTTAGTTCAATATATGTTTTTTACACTTTCATTGTACGCGAGTTCGATTAATCAATCAAAGTGAAAGTTTGGTTTATCTTGTTTATGTGTTCTTGTTTAAGTATTAATTCCGCATAATACTTGAATTGTTTCATATACAACAAAGTTTCTCTAAGTTTTTAACTTGTTTTATTCTTGTTTACACAAGCTAAATCGATCTAAGTTTGGGATCAACATGGAAAATCTTAATAAGCTCATAAGATCATAATATACAATCAGCCTAAAGGATCTGTTCATGAATTGAGTTTCTTTGCAATTTACAAATAAAAGGTTACCTTCTTGCAACTTTCCATTGACATCACTAAGCAGCAACGACATATACATGTTTCCTGATGGTGAGCAAAAAAACATACATATATTTTGGGAGGTCTCTGATTCATTTCAGCACAATAGGTTCGACATGTTGATAAATAGAAAAATGTTTAGGTTTATGAGTTTTTGAAAAGCAGAGTTATAAAGGGTAAAGCGGGCTTACTTTTTTTAGGCTTCCTCGATAAAGGTGGATCATTCGGATATTACTTCAGAAGCCGTGGCAGCAAGGTGGCAAGACAGCGATAGCCGCAACAAGATTTTGAAGTGACTATATCAGCCGCAACAATTTATTCCGCGACACAGCGGACTTGAGTGTCGGTTTTAACAAAAAAAGCATAAAACAATTTACCAAAAACTCAGATATATATATGAAAAACAAAAACTTTTAAAAACTCATACACAAATCTATAACACAAACCTTTTGACAAGATATCAATGACGGCAGTAGAAGATTTTCGTATAGGCACGAGCGGCGACAACAATTACTGTATCAAAGAAAAGCAAAAGACAATAACGACTCAGATTTACTGATAAAATCCATAGATCTATTAAAAATTCCTTTCAAATTAACAATTATAGATCTATTAGAAACAAACTCAAACAATACCTCAAAGCATATACCTCGGTGGTCTTGTTGTGTGTTGATTTAGCGGAGCCCTCGTTGGAGCCATGGAGGCATGGGTTTCGATGGTGCTGATTATAGCGTTGGTGTGGTCAGGCGGGCGGTGGTGTGGTCGAGTGATGGTAGGATTTTTGTGTTGTCTGTGTGTGTTTTTAGGTCAAATTAAGATGTTTATATTCTCAACTTGTATGGTTTCCTATATATAATCTCCAAAGTTAAGGTGTTTTAAGCAAATCGTATATATTCTTTAGTTGAAACGTAATGTGGCATTCCAAGATTACAAATATGGGTTGGGTACCACAGGAATTGAAACGTAATATGTAATGATTTTTCAACATTTCCTTAATTACTTTGGTTTTCAACATTTCCTTATTTAAAGCTTTTTCAACATTCAAGGAATTGGGGAATTCTCTTTATAAATAGTAGAGATAGAGATTAAATATATGACAAGACTTTAATTTTTGTGCAAAACGAAACATACCATCACGGCGAGAATTATATCATCTTTCTATCGAGGGGCACATGTATATACTTTCCCCGAAGTTTTTTTATTTATTTTTCTTTCAGTCACATCTGACAAAAATCATATATGATTCGTATCACGAATCATATATTATTATATGATTTATCAAAATCATTTATGATTCGTGATACGAATCATATATGATTTCAAAAAATCATATATAATTCGGGATACAAATCTATATGATTTTCTCATACGTGACTTGAGAATAAAATGAAAAAAACGTTATTCGAAAGTATATACATGTGCCCCATGATAAAATGATGATTTAGTTCTCGTTGCAATGGTTTATTTTTTGTCGCTTGTAGATTTATCGTTTGTGAGATATTTAATTTTTGTAAAGAAGGCAAGCGGGTTTAAAAAAATAAATTAGTATGATTAGTTGATTGGGTGTATACTAAGTTAAATGTTGACATTGATCTCAACCCTAATATTATAAATACATTTTATAAAAAATATTTGTCTACTTAGTAAATTACTAAAGTTTGAGTTGTGTAGGGTTTAATCCCTACAATCCTGGTTAACTAGATGCGGAATATCGAGTCCGAAGAACACACACAGCAGAATCGACAGAAAAGCGACGCCCACAAGGTAAATCCCTAATCGTTCCCGATTAGTTTTATTGAAAGAATGACGTAATTGGTTTGTTCCCCTCACCTCCCTTTATAGAGATGGGAGGAACCGACACATACAATGACTCTCGGTCTGGTTCGGCTTAGACAATGCCAACCGACCTTTATTCTTAGCTAGTATAGGCTTACTCGACTCTTGACCCCTAGATACGAATTAGGTAAAATAAAGACTAAACATAACAATTTCCACCTTAGACTTTATATTAGCCTATCCCAACACTCATCAACTTCAAGTAGTGTTGTAACTTGCGTCCAGGTACCACCTTCGTCAAGGCATCCGCAGCATTGTGTTCAGTGCCCACCTTCAGAACTTCAACCGTCTTTGCTTCCAAGACTTCTCTGATAAAGTGATAGCGCACATTGATGTGCTTAGTCCTTTCATGAAAAACATGATTCCGCGATAAGTGAATCGCGCCCTGATTATCACAATTAACTGCAACAGTGTTGAGCTTCACGCCCAACTCTTCTAAGAGTCCCCTTAGCCAAATAGCTTCCTTCACAGCCTCCGTAAGGGCCATATACTCTGCCTCTGTAGTTGAAAGAGCCACCACGTGTTGTAGCGTTGCTTTCAAGCTTACAACACATCTCTGTACTAAAAATGCGTAACCAGTGAGAGACCTACCCTTATTCGGATCCTTAGCGTAGTCTGAATCAACAAAACCTGTTACGTCCACATGGTTGCCACGATTTGTCCCATACACCAAACCTACGTTTACAGTGCCCTGCAAATATTTCATAATCCACTTCACTGCTTTCCAATGGAGTTTACCCGGATTCGCCAAATATCTGCTAACTACACTTACTGCATACGCTATATTTGGCCTCGTGCACACCATCAAGTACATTAAGCTCCCAACCGCATTTGCATACGGCACCCTACTCATTCTTTCAACATCACAATCCCTAACCGGGCAATCCTTCAACGACAGCTTGAAGTGCCCACCCAATGGTGTCTGAACCGACTTCCCATTATCCATTCTAAACCTTTTTAAAACTTTAGAAACATACCCGGATTGTGACACCCTCAGAATCTTGCGACTCCGATCCCTGACGATCTCCATACCAAGAATCTTCTTTGCTTCCCCGAGCTCTTTCATGTCGAACTCCCTTTTAAGCAAAGACTTGGTAGCCGCGATCTCAGCCTTGCTTTTACAAGCAATCAGCATATCGTCTACATATAACAATAGATAGATATACTCCCCTGGTGCATAACTCCTGTAATATACGTAGCTGTCGTAACTGCTACGCTTAAACCCGTTGCTCAACATATACTCATCGAACCTCTTGTACCATTGCCTAGGTGACTGCTTCAAACCATAAAGAGATTTCTTTAACAAACATACCTTGTTACCTTGTTCAAATCCCGGTGGCTGCCTCATGTAGATCACTTCTTCAAGATTTCCATGTAAAAATGCCGTCTTTACATCAAGCTGCTCCAGCTCATAATCTTTACACGCAGTCAATGCAAGTATAACCCGAATAGATGTGTGTCGAACTACCGGCAAAAATACTTCATTGTAATCAATACCTGCTCTTTGTGTGAATCCACGAGCCACCAGCCTTGCCTTGTACCTAGGCTTTTGAACACCTTCAATCCCTTCCTTTATTTTGAACAACCATTTGCAACTCACCAGCTTTTGCTCAGCTGGATGATCTACTAACACCCAGGTCTTGTTCTTCCTCAGAGAATCCATCTCTTCTTTCATAGCAGCTTTCCACTTAGAGTTGTCTTCACAAGCAACTGCTTCCTGGTATGTCAATGGTTCATGAGTATCTTCTTCCTCTGCTACAGCAAACGCGTAAGCAACCATATTACTCTCATCCTAAAACCTTGCCATTTTCGTTCTTGTCCTTGGCTCTCTATCCCGAACCAATTGATAATCTGTGAGATCCGATGGATGATCAATTTCTTGAACCCCTGCATCTTCATCATAGCCATCTTCCTGATCTGTCTGGTCTTCCTGATCTGTCTGATCTTCCTGACCTGTTTGATCTTCCTGACCTGGATGGTCTTCCTCAGGCGTATGATTATTTAACCTCTGCAGTTCCACCTCAACCTGTAATTCCTTAACAGACTTATCATTACCTGCACCAGTATCCTTCAACGTGTCTTTGTACATGACACTTTCATTGAAGACCACGTTCCTGCTTATGACTATTTTAGGTGATTCATTATCAAGCCTATATAGTTTGTACCCCTTCACACCTTCAGGATACCCCAAAAGAACGCATTTTACCGCTCTCGGCTCGAGCTTACCTTGTTTAACGTGTGAATACGCGACACAGCCGAAAACCCTCAACATCCCATAATCACTAGGATGTCCCGACCACATCTCCATAGGTGTCTTCTTCTCAATCGTTATCGATGGTGACCTATTTATAAGATATGTGGCCGTACATGTCGCTTCCGCCCAGAAGGTCTTGGGCAATCAGACTGTATTAATAAACAGCGGACCTTGTCCATGAGAGTTCTATTCATCCATTCTGCTAACCCATTCTGCTGCGGCGTCCCGACAACCATCAAATGTCTATCAATCCCACTCTCAGTACATAGCTGATTAAATTCCCGGTTACAGAACTCAAGACCATTATCCGTCCTAAGCTTCTTAACCGTCCTCCCAGTCTGATTCTCTACTAACTGCTTCCACTCTTTGAACTTCCCAAATGCTTCGTGTTTGAACCTGAGAACATAAACCCATACCCTTCTGGAATAATCATCGACAATAGATAAGAAATACCTCTTACCTCCCAATGATTCCACCTGAGACGGACCCCATAATTCTGAATGTACATAGTCTATCACTCCCTGAGTAGTGTGCCTTCCTACACCAAAACAGACTCGATGTGACTTTCCCAGAACACAATTCTCACAAAAATCGAGCTTACCTAGACTCTTCTTGCCAAACAAACCCTGCTTTTCCAGCACGTGTAGTCCCGCCTCACTGATATGTCCTAGTCTTTTATGCCAAACCTGCACAAGACTGTCTTTCTCTTCAACACTAGCATTAAGATCATCGGCCAATGCATGGCCATCCAAAGATTACACACAGTTCTCCCTTCTGGTTCCAGATATAATAACCCTAGAACCATTAATCACCTTGATTTTGCCCGACTGCAATTTTACGGTATATCCCTCTTTTTCAAGAGTTCCCAGCGATATCAAGTTTCTTTTCAATTCAGGAATGTACCTGACATTGTTTAACACAAAACTTGACCCATCTTTTAGTTGTACCTTTACCTTGGCAATACCCTGATCTTGTACTCCCTGTTGTCGCCCAACAGTACGCTGCCCCCATCGCATTCCCGAAAATCAAAAAATACATCTAACCTGGGTGACATGTGATATGAACCTCCTGAATCTATGATCCAATCTTGCAGTCTTTCTGCACTCATCACCATCATCACCTCAGAATCGTCGTAAATCGAACCCCTGGAGCTTGGTTGATTATCTTTCTTGACGTAATCTTTTGACTTCTTGCGATTATTCTTCGGACAGTCTCTTCTCAAGTGCTCCTCAGATTGGCAAATAAAGCATTTGAGTCTTCCACCTCGAGACTTCGATCTTGACTTTCCCTTTGACTGATGTGAATTCCTACGATCAGCTCTTCCCCTCACATATAACCCTTCACCATCATCCCCCTTCGCCTTGAACCTTTCTTTGATTTCCTTTGAATTTAGTGTGGCCATCACGTCCTCCAAAGTCAAATCTTCCCGTCCATAAAGCAAGGTATCCACAAAGTGTTCGTATGATGCTGGTAAAGAAGTGAGTAACAATAAAGCAAGATCTTCATCTTCGAATTTTACCTTAATATTTGCTAAATCAAGAACGAGTTTGTTGAACTCATCTATATGCTCGGAAATCTTTCGTCCAGTCGGCATGTAGAATGTATACAACTTCTTCTTCAGGTACAACTTGTTGGCCAATGACTTTGTCATATACAAAGACTCGAGCTTTGACCAAACCCCCGCTGCAGTCGTCTCCCCGGTAACCTCTCTCAGGACCTTGTTACCTAAACACAAAATCATGGCACTGTGAGCTTTCTTGTCAAGCTTAGATTTCTCTTCAGCTTCCATATTTGCGGGTAAAACCTCCAGAGCTGCTTCACATCCGGTTTGGATTAATAAAACACGCATCTTGATTCTCCATAACCTGAAATCGCCAGTTCCATCGAATTTCTCGATGTCAAACTTGGCTCCCGTCATTCTTTATCCCTTTATTAGTTTGCTAAACCCTGTGAAAAACCTCACAATCAAAAACGAATAAAGTCCCTTCGGTAACTCGCTAAACCTTGTGATACGTTAAACATCACAATCACGAATTACGAAGTCCACTTGTGTTAATAATACCCGAAGTAATAATACTTTTTGTTTTAAAAACAAAAAATACTAACCCAATTTTTTTATTTTTTTTTAAGACTTGGCCCAGTATAGTAGTTATTGTTGGACAAATATGTAAACTTGGCCCAATAATAATATACTGCCTCCCTTCGTACAGTATTAACTTCTTATCTTCTTCTTTGATATAACACCTGCGATATAAACAAAGAAAAAAAAACCAACAATGGCAGAATAAAGAACGGATCTTCAAAAAATTGAAGAACAACCACCAATCCTAAACTGTCGATCCCCTGCTACTCCTTGATGTCGATCACCCTCAACACCAAGAACTCTTTTCGATCGGTCCTAGTAACCAGCGACTTGAAAACCTGGCTCTGATACCACTTGTAGGGTTTAATCCCTACAATCCTGGTTAACTAGATGCGGAATATCGATCCCGAAGAACACACACAGCAGAATCGACAGAAAAGCGACGCACACAAGGTAAATCCCTAATCGTTCACGATTAGTTTTATTGAAAGAATGACATAATTGGTTTGTTCCCCCTCACCTCCTTTTATAGAGATGAGGGGGAACCAACACATACAATGACTCCCGGTTGTGTTGGGCTTAGACAATGCCAACCGACCTTTATTCTTAGCTAGTATAGGCTTACTCGACTCTTGACCCCTAGATACGAATTAGGTAAAATAAAGACTAAACATAACAAGTTGAGTCCGAAGTTGTTAGTTATGACGTGAGTCTTCTCGTTCAAATTGTTTATGAATGTATATCTACGAAAACAGTCATGCATAAGCTTTTTTTTGTTTCTAAAAAATCTTGGGTTTTTTACTTGACATTGGAAGCCAACTTTTCTCATAGCCGATCACCTTTTTAGATAGAAAAGAATGAAGGCATGTGAACCTTGATAGCCAATGAGGGATTAATTTTCTCACCAGTATTCGAACTCAAGATCTTTACGCCGTTTTCGTCTTAAACGCTAATTCATTTCCAACGGGTCACTCCCATTGGTTGTCATGTAAAAGTTATGAATATGTGTTTATGTTACAGTAATTGTTTAGTAGTTAATAAGGCCTATTCGCCTAACCTATTATTTAGCCTCATTTGTTTACGCTCATTTAGTAACTAGGATTAGATTCATTTCGTATATATTTAATATCTTTTACCATCAAATGTATGATTGAATCTGAAAACAATATTGTACATTTTCCTCCTTTGATTTTTAGATGATATTAGAGCATAGGGATGAAGAAGAAGAAGAAAAAGAGTTTGTGTGTGCGAAATTATTTTTTCATCTAGATTTGTTGCCTTCATTTGATTTTATATTCGGTCTTTTAAGTTATGTAAGTTATTGAATTAGTTAATAAGAAGTCCAAGGACTTACCTAGTGAATAGCCTTCCTTACTAAAAAATAAGCAGATATTTGATCCACTATAGTTCCAAAGGTCTTTTAGTGCCGAATTACTTTCTGATTGGATAATATAATTTGTAAAAGATGGTAGATCGATTCAATTATGACTTTGGATTTTGTGTATATCAATTTTCACATACATTAGAGTATTATTAGATGTGGAGTTACAAATTTAGTATTCGATTGTCCCATACTGGTTACTGTGACTATATTTGACGACTGGGTAATGGCTCTTTTAGTCGGTTATCGGCTTCATAGAAGTTAAGGGGATGTATATTAAAAGATCTAGTTGTTGGTTTTGGTTACGCTCAATTTGGTTTAAGTGTAATGGAATTATTTGCCTATATTTGGTTATGTTTGGTTAGTCTAGAGATATACCATATTGGAGTTGGATCAATCGTGTTAATAGTTGGTTAGGTGTATGATTGGTTTTATCCATTATTGATTTTGTGACTCTGATTGGTATTGGAATTGGTATTGATAGTTGGTATTTGCATCAGTTTCAAATGTATTATTGTTGTCTGGTTTGGTTTTGGATTATTGTTGGTGATGGTGTTGTTACAGTCTTAGCTAATCTGACTATGTATTGAGTAGTTATGTATAGCATTGTGCCATCAACATGTTTTGGCTAGTTCTGGTTCTGCTTGGTTTCGCCTGATATTGGCTGGTATTGCATTTGGTTACGTCTAGTACAGCATTGTGCCATCAACATGTTTTGGCTAGTTCTGGTTCTGCTTGGTTTCGCCTGATATTGGCTGGTTTTGCATTTGGTTATGTATAGCATCTGTTTGTCTGAATGTGTTGTCTAGTAGCCTAAATCTATTGTCAGTCTGAATCTGAATGCCAAGATACAAACACTCCAGTAGTAGTTATTTTTTAAGATCGAGATATTTCAGTAAACATGCATCTTTACGCATAATGAATGAATCAGTCTGCATTTGACTGATTGTATGTGAATTCCAAGATCTGGACAGTTTAGTAGTAGTCGTTTTTGAAGATCTAGATACTCATCTAGTAGTCATCTTGGAAAATCGAGACACTCCAATAGTAGCCGTTTGCTTAGATACTGTATCCATGTTATGCTCTCATTTATCTCCGTATTTGATTGAATTTGTGCTTTTGGATTGCGACAGGTTGTCTTTCTGTCTAACACGATTTTTCACTCTGTGACACTCGGTTGTTCGTTTGGTTATTAGTTTTAGTTTATATTATGTTCAACAAACTCACAATGTTACCGGTGCAACATTGCGAGTTTGAGAGGAGATGTTAGTTAATAAACCCTATTGGTCCGACCTGTTGTTTTGGCCCATTTAATAATCAAGGTTAGATTCATTTTCTGTATATTTAATATCTTGTACAATCAATTATATGATTGAATTTGAATCATATATTGCTCATATTCCCTCTTTGATTTCTAGATAACAAAGGAAAACATGTCGAATTTTTCTAAGGTTTCCCGCTACAAGGAAGGCCGCCAGATAGTCATTCGAATGTTTTCATCGATCGTCTGGCTGTGTCAACGTTATCGGTCGTCGAAAGGGCTTTTTTGTTGTGTTTGTGTGTCAGTGTTTAATAATTATATTTTTTGTGAGGTATGCTGTTCTAATGCAAGTCATTTTATAGTGGTAAAAAGTTGTCTAGAAAATGTTAAACAAAAAATTTGTGTGAAAGAAAAAAATGATGATTGCTTTTGGTGGTCATGGTCGATAACCTAAATAAATTTGATATTCAAAACCCTTTAAAACTACTTTGTTTCACTTAGGGCTGAGCAGAAAGTCAAAACTGCACCGTAAACCGTAAAACCACAAAAATCGCATCACAAAAATCAGTGGATCAGATTTAAGAAAATAGAAAAAATCGAAAATGCGGTGCGGTTGGGGTTTTAGCCGTAAAACCGCACCACAAAACCAAAACGACACATCGATCGTTTAATGTGTGTTATAAAGGTTTTAGTGTGTAATATCGTTAATATTCTAAGTAAAGTGTGTGTTTACATTAATTATATGCATTCTTATAATCAAAAATATTTATATTTTGAAACAAAAACCGTAAAACTGAGATTAATTATATAAATCATAAGTGATGGTGCAGTGCGGTTCAAATCTACAAAATCAACAAAAACCCGCAAAACCAGAACCACATAAAATGGCGCATTGCGGATCCACACTTTTATAGAAACCACAAATTAGAATGCGGTTTGATTTTTTCGAAATTCCGCACCACCCCGCACCATACTCGTCCTAGTTTCACTTATTTCAAAAGTTAATGGTTGCAAAAAAATTTAAGATACCCATAACCTTATAAGAGTACTCCCCTATCTATTCATCTATAACATTAAAGCATTCGTTGACAGAAATATCGAAATTAGTCAAGCGTGCCTGGGTAAAAAAAGATTTCATATTTCGTCCTTTGCACTAGAGGTGGAAACGATTCAGACTTAAACGAGATGGAACTCGAGCCTAAGTTGCACCTTTTTTATCAAGCGAACTCAATTTTGAGCTTTAAGTACAAAGCTCATTTGGGCTCGCGATCTTAAATGATCCCGATCGACGTCGAAGTGCCAGTCAAAAATAACCTAAATTACCTTATACTAGATAGGGTAAGCGGGTATCGATCCACGAGGAATATGTGGTTTTAGTTTAAGTTTTGGGATGATCACTGATCAATAAAAGTTTTGATTTTGAAATCTAACAACTAAAATACTCTTGATAATAAAAATGCTGATTAAAAATTATAATAAATATTAAACTAATAATAAAGCTAGAAAAATATAATAAGGATGCAAACAAATAAAAGAAAAATGCAATCCCTTCCAGCTCCTAATATTTATGGTTGATCACACTTATGGATTATCGAAACTTTTTAGTTCATTTACAAAGATTATTTTGACTTAATATGAATGAATTAATGTCAGCACTTATTATGTTTATCAATGACTCGCGATAACAAATCTTATATTAACCCAACCAATAATTATGTTTTAATAATTTATTTAGGTACAATTTATATCGATTATACGACCATCTTTTTCTTTAATTAAATAGAATAAGTATGAATCGTTAACTAATAATAAATTGTCTTGAACAAATAACTAAACATAATATCGAATCAAGAAAAATAATTTATAAATAAATCATAAATCATTGTAAAATAAATGTGATAATCCAAAAGTAATGATCAAACCATAAAACAGTTACCGGAAGGAATTACAACAAAATTAGTCAGACATCGTGGTGCACTCGGCCCAAATAATATTAAACATCATCACTTTTTTTATATATATTTGGTGCCCCACTGTATGTCTCAAAAGCCTTCCACTTGACTTCTTTTTTTTTTCTTTTGATGATCCCATGTGTGCACCCTCACTATTGCAATCCTCATTTTTATTTTGCAATTTGACTCTTCAACTACAATTGAATGATGTCTCACTTGCAAATCTTCACTCCCTTTTTTCTTTTATAATTGAATATGCGGCAACTTTTATATCTCCAAAGAAAAAGAATCTTTCTTTTTGCCGTCTTTTAATGGATGTCTTGTTTTTAATAGTAGACTGTTCCGTTTGCTATCTCCCACACCGAATATATATAATCTATATATACTTGTGTCGGTTTAGCTATTGGGCCTTTTGGGTCTAATGGGCCAAAAGTTATTTTTTTTTCTTTTTTTCTTTTATTCTTTTGCCATATAATAACTTTGGCCCAATAAAAAATAACCCACCGCCAATAATTGCTCAAACGAAGCCCGGACAGATAAAAGATGACCGAAAATATTGCGACGCACTCAAATCTTTTTCTTCAATATTTTGTTTTCGTTTATCGGCGCTTACAGTGTCTTTTCTCCAAAAAAATTAATTAAGCGGCCATTTTATTCCATCTCGCACGTAACCTACATAATCACAAAATACATTAAAAGTACATGTATAATGAAAAATAAATATTTAATTACGCTAAATTAACATGCTATTAGGTGGATGCAAAATACACCAATCAGACCCCCTCACACTTAACATTTATTGTCTCTAGTAAAAATAAAATAAAAATATACAAGCATGTTAATTTCATAATTTTTAATCATATCATTGAAATTCTATCAAAAAGATCACATTCAACCTAATACACTAATAACCATCCTACATGACAAATAATCCAAAATTATTACCAATATTTTTGTCCTTCTTAAACACTTAACTTAACCATTCCCATTGATTCCATTTACTTTAGGTTTCACATAATTATCCATGTGTCCAACGTACCTAATGCACACCTATAATCAATCTAAGCATTAATCTAAAACAAGAAGTGAGAATATCTTACACCTTTTATAACATTGGAGTTTTTATATCATAAGAGCACATCATAAGCCATCATACTTTAGCTTATAAACTTTTACCTCCTTTCTTATTTCTTTTTTTTTCTTTTTTTTCACAATTTTTTTTCATTTTTTTTCACTTTTTTTTCTTTGTTTTTTTTTCACATCGCACATAAGCTCTTTTTCAGCCATTCGGGACCTATACAAGTCATCCCGAACGCTTTATACACTCCTTTAAGGTTGATATAAAAGCCAGTTATTCAGAAAAATAAATATCTATCCTATAGGTGCATACTAAGACACATTGGCACATGGGAATCAGTTAATTTAGTCTGTTTTAATTATTCTGTTTTTCATGACCGACACATCACATGATGGAGTTATCTACCACATAGTATAATTATACAAGGCACTAAATTAAACTAATCTTCCTAATTTCATTACAACAATACAAGGATTGAGTTATTTCACATAAAATTGTCTCATCTAATTGCAATGCTATCCATCATAAAAATTGGCGCCTGACCCATGCTAACAACTAAAGTATCACCTTGCGCGGGTGACAAATCAGATAGGCAAGCCCAGCATATGACTACCACAAATAATTATGACAGTTCTCCAACTGTTTTCTAAGGCCACCGTGCGCGGGTGGCAAGCCGAATAAGATCAATTCTAAGTGTCTTAACCCAACTATTACATTACTATATTTCATATTATTTATTCAAACTTTTTACTCGATCTAAGCAAAGGTAAGTAGAGGAAATTCAACCGGCGTGGTTTGATCATCTAACTTATACATATGCCTAACTACATGCAAACAATCAAATCAATTTAATAAACAGATTATACAATAGAATCGGGTGCACTTGATAATTATGGCCAAATCCTCTAGCTTGCTCTAATAAATCATCCATAAGCTACTCTTCAGAATCTGTAAACACTCAACAAACATATACGTAGAAGAAACTTCCATATCTATTTAGCACAAGATTCTTATAATGTGATTTAAAAATAATTTAAAAAATTTCAATTTTTTCCAAAAGTCACATTTTAACCCATTTTGACCAAAATTTCACACAAAAACATGTAACACATGTGCCACCCCCTCAACATAAAGCATTGCATTGCCCCTAATGCAAAAACTTTAAATTGAAATTTTGGTTAAAAATCAATTTGACAAACTCACACAAAACAAAAACCTAACTCACTTTCGTAGTAATCACGGTTGCATTTAGCGTATGCAACAAGCCTTTAAGCCACTCGGTTGCCCGACTGGGCGAGTTTTGTCTCGTGAGGGTTTGTAGTGAACACACCCACAAAGTTTCAAACATACTAAAAAATAAGATAATAAAATGCAAAAGAAGGTACACACACTACAAACCATAAACCACAGGTTGCCTCCCGCGAAGCGCTAAGCTTACCGTCTTCAGCCAGACATAACTCATATGAGCTATTGAGACGGTTGGAGTGGTCCCAAGTAAACCACATCCACCGTTTCCATCTGATCACTCTCCAACTCAACATACGGATTCAACCGATGTCCATTAACTTTAAAAGACTCTCCACCTACCATATATTTTATTTCAATGGCTCCGTGTGGAGAGACTTGAGTCACAATGTATGGACCCGTCCATTTACTTCTCAACTTTCCAGGAAAAAGCTTAAGTCTAGCATTATATAACCAAACTTTTTGACCAACCAAAAAGACTTCTTGGTGATATGTCGGTCATTAAAAACTTTGGTTTTCTCCTTATAAATCCTAGAACTTTCATAAGCATCACGTCTAATCTCATCTAGTTCAGATAATTGAAGTTTCCTAGAACTACCCGCTCTCTCTAAATCCAAATTAACGGTCTTAATCGCCCATTCAGCCCTATGTTCTATCTCAACCGGTAAATGGCACGCCTTACCATATACCAACTTATACGGTGACATACCAATAGGAGTCTTAAAAGCCTTCCTATATGCCCCAAGGCATCACCTAACCTCAAGGACCAATCTTTCGTATCACTACGAACGGTCTTTTCTAAAATTCGCTTAATCTCCCTATTAGATACTTCCACCTGCCCACTAGTCTATGGCTGATAAGGGGTAGCTATCCTATGATTAACTCCATAGTGTTTCAATAATTTTCCAAATCTAAAGTTCTTAAAGTGGGAACCCCTATCACTAATGATAGCATTAGGAATTCCATGTCAAGCAAATATATTCTTCTTAACAAACTTAAGAACTGCATTATGGTCATTGTTCTAGTAGCTTCAGCCTCTACCCACTTAGACACATAATCAACTGCCACTAAAATGTACACATTGCCATGGGAAGTGGGGAATGGTCCCATAAAGTCAATACCCCACACGTCAAAGATCTTAACAACAAGTATGGGATTCATAGGCATTTGATCACGCCTTGAAATCCCACCAACTTGTTGGCAACGAATACATGCTTTCACAAAAGACTGGGCATCCTTGAATATAGTCGGCCAAAAGAAACTGCTTTGTAGGACTTTATGCCCAGTTTTTGTAGCACCAAAGTGTCTACCACATGCATAAGTATGGAAATGAGCCAATATGTCCATATGCTCATGGTTTGGAACGCATCTCCTAACAACTTGGTCAGCACACACTTTATATAGCTCCGGATCCTCCCAAAAGTAATGCTTCAACTGGGAGAAGAAGTATTTTCTTTGTTGTTTGGACCAAAAATCCGGAAGCTTTTTAACAGCTAAGTAATTTACTATATTTACGTACCAAGGAACCTTAGAAACCTCAAACAAGCTTTCATCCGGAAAGATTTCCTTAATCACATCAAAAGGGTTGAACGGCGGAGGGATAATTCTAGACAAATGGTCGGCAACTACATTTTCTGACCCCTTTTTATCCCGAATTTCTAGATTAAACTCCTGTAAAAGCAAAATCCACCTAAGCAACCTCGGTTTTGTCTCTTTCTTAGTCAACAAATGTCTTAAGGCACTATGATCTGAAAATGCTATCACCTTAGAATGCCCCCAAATATATAACCTAAACTTATCAAGAGCAAAAACAACTGCTAGCAACTCTTTTTCAGTAGTGGTGTAATTCATTTGAGCTTCTGAAAAAGTCTTACTAGCATAAAAGATTACAACAGGTTTCTTATCAACCCGTTGTCCCAAAACCGCACCAGCGGCATAATATCTCGCATTACACATGATATCGAAAGGCTTCGACCAATCAGGTGATTGCAGAATAGGGGCTTCTATAAGCCTCTGCTTAAGCATATTGAATGCGTTAAGACATGATTCATTAAAGTCAAAGCGTGCATCTCTTAAGAGTATATTGCAAAGAGGCTTTGATATAGCACTAAAATCTTTAATAAATCGCCTATAGAACCCGACATGACCAACAAAAGAACGCACACCTTTGATGGTAGTGGGAGGAGGAAGGGTTGAAATTACTTGAACTTTGGCACGGTCAACCTCAAATCCTTTTTAAGACACGACATGTCCTAATACAATTCCCTCACGAACCATGAAATGGATCTTCTCCCAACTAAGCACCAGATTAGTTTCGGTGAATCTTGTTAACACACTTTCAAGCTGATCAAGGCAGCTTTCAAAAGACTGACCAAAAATGGAGAAATCATCCATAAATATCTCTACAGATTCTCCAACCATGTCAGAAAAGATACTCATCATGCACCGCTGAAAGGTAGCGGGTGCATTACACAGGCCAAAAGGCATTCTTCGAAATGAAAATGTCCCATATGGACATGTAAACGTAGTTTTGGCCTGGTCATCAGGATGGATGGGTATTTGATTATAACCGGAGTACCCATCCAAGAAGCAATAGAATTTCTTACCAGAAAGCTTCTCAACTATTTGATCAATGAAGGGTAATGGGAAGTGATCTTTAGATGTGGCATTATTTAGTTTACGATAATCTATACACACTCTTCACCTAGTAACTGGTCGGGATGTGAGTTTTTCCCCACTCTCGGTTTCCACAACGGTGATTCCGGCCTTTTTAGGCACCGTTTGAGTGGTACTTACCCATTTACTATCCGAGATAGGATAGATGATAATAGCATCTAACCATTTAAGAACTTCCGTCTTCACTACCTCTTTCATATTAGGATTCAGACGCCTTTGCACATCTCTTGCTGGCTTAATATCTGGGTCCGTAACAATTCGATTCATACATAATAAAGGGCTAATCCCTTTCAAATCGGCAATCGTCCATCCCACTGTTGCTTTATACTTCGAAAGCACTTTTAGAAGTGCTTCCACTTGTGATTTAGAAAGATCAGAAGCAACAATAACGGGTAACGTATTGTTAGGACCAAGAAAAGCATATTTGAGATTGAATGGCAAACGTTTTAGTTCAAGAGTTGGAGGCACCTCTAGAGACGGCTTCATGGACGTGTCAAAAGTAGAAGGCAAGGGCTCCACTTTATAAGACCAAGGTGGTTTTTGATGGTCCAAAGTACTGACCAAACACTCTTGAATCTCTTGAACTTCAGCAACATCAAGAATCTCCTCGTTCTCACCAGTTAGATATAAATCCAAAGGATCATCCTTAAGCATACGGGATGCATGATTTTGGACTTCCTCATCGATCACATCTACTTGGTAACATTCATTCATTGTAGGAGAATTCATAGAATTAAACACATTCAATCTTATCTTCTTATTACCGAATGCAATATCCATGGTACCAGTCCGACAATTATTCCTAGCATCTATCGTGGCTAAGAATGGGCGCCTAAGGATAATAGTCGGTTTAACATCCTTGTATGGTAACTCGGTGTCTATAACAAAGAAGTCAACATGGTAATAGAAGTCATCAACTTTCACAATAACATCCTCTAAGATACCTCTAGGAGTTTTGGTAGATCGATTGGCTAAGGAAATAATGGTGTCTATCTTACGAAGAGTTCCTAAGTCATACTTATCGACCAAACTAGGAGGAAGGATGTTGATACTGGCACCAAGATCAAGGAGCGCCTTCTTAATGGCAATATTTCCGACCACCACTGAAATCAATGGTGCTCTAGGATCTTTGAACTTAGGAGGAAGAGAGCTAGATAACACTGCACTAACATGCTCAGTTAGGTCAATCTTTTTAGGCAAAGACGCCTTCAGCTTCCTCTTTTGCGTATACAAGTCCTTTAAAAACATGGCATAAGCAGGAATTTGCTTGATAGCATCAATAAGGGGAAGATTAATTTTTAACTTGCTTGAAAGTCTCCCATATATCCTCAGCATGAGGACCCTTTTTAGCTAACCTTGGAGATGTCAATTTCTCCAAAGCCGTAGGGTAAGGTGTGCTGGACACACCACCCTCCCCAATTTCAGGAGATTCAGTAGATTTAGGATTTTGTATTGTTGGTTTAGCAAAATCATTTAACAAATCATTTACCAACTCAGAACCGGATTTAACATTATCAGAATTTTTACCTTCAACAATAATTTCGTCATCAATAACCAAATCCTCGACATCAAGAGAATTTGGAATTCCTTTGTCATTGTTGTATATTTTCCCATTTCGAAGAGATGTCACCATATTCACGTGCTCATTTCCATTTTTCTTGTGTGCGGGATTCATGGAGGGGTAGCTCGGTAACTTTCCCTCATCTCTTTTATTTAATTTATCCGCTAATTGACCAACTTGTTTCTCAAGAGCTGCAATAGATTTAGTAGTGGTCTCGTGTCTTTGATTGGTGACCTCAAATTTTCTATTGATCTCTTGATTGTTGGTAGACAATGAATCCATAAGCCTATCAAACTTTCGGTCAAGGTTCATGAGACGGTTGTCATCTTGCCCTTGGCCCTGATTTGGATATTGTTGTTGTGGCCTATGATTGTAAGAATTTTTTTGGAAGTTAGATGAATCGCCACCCTCATACCTTGGTTTGTAACTATAGTGTTGTTGTTGGGCATTATTAGGGCGATTGTCTTCATCTTTACAACGGAAATTGGGGTGACTGCGCCATCCAGGATTGTAACTTTCGGAGAATGGGTCATTTCGTGGACGTCCTCCATAGACTCCACTCACCTCCTCATTTGGTGACGCCCCCTGATATGAGCAAAAACTCATATCAATTAATCAACAAAACACCCTAAAACACAAGGAAATTACCTAACTTTTGTGCTATAAAAGCAGTATTATGTGGTATGTTCTTTGTTTGTGCTCAAATAGGTAAGAAGGATACAATTTCAAGCAAACAAGGAGAAATCAAGCTTAATTGGATGAAAAAGAAAAAGAAGGATCAAAAGTGACAAGACTTTGAAGTGAAAGGACCTATCTTGACAACTTTACAAAGTTGAGGGGGCTAAAAGTGCAAAATTGTCAAAGTTAAGATTAAAATCAAACAAGGTCAACCTTCAAGTCAACTCAGTCAAAGGAGCTTTTTGATCAAGTTTGCAAGTGGAAGGACCTAAATTGCCAAAAGAATGAAGTTCCTAGCTCAAAACCATATTCTGCCAAGTACAAGGACTATTTCTGCCAACTTTGGAAGTTAATTTCAAGCTCAATCCGTGTGAAAGTAAATGGATCAATGAGAAGGCTGCATTTGAGATAGTGGAATCGCCAGCTGTGTGGAATAATAAATGAGAGAGAGATTAAGTGGGCAAATCATAACAGTTCTTCACTCAGCCAATCATATTTCACATAATGGATAACAATCCGTGTGAACTTCTACTCACCAACCAAAGAACGCCACGTGTCATCTTCAATCTTCCAACAACCCAGAAACGAGAAAGAGCTAGAGGTAATTTCAGCAAATGATCAAAACATCAAAAGTGCTTGCAAGAGAAAGACGAATCCATCCCACGTGCTTAATTAGACTGAAGATCAAGAACAAAGAAAAGCCCAAACGTGTTCATAACCTGCAAAATTCAATCAAGCAGATTAGTCCACGTGGAAGCATTTGATTGGATCCTACACGTCACCAACTCCAACCATTTCACATTTCCGTTCTATAAATAGGCATAGGAGTTCTCATTTGTAGTATGTAGCTTAAGTGTAAAAAAAACAAACACTTAATTTCTTTCTTTCACATCTGTTAGAAAGTTAGTTAGCCACAACTCTCAAGTGTTTGACACACACTTGAGAGACTGTTAGTTATTTGTAACAGAATTTGTAACAATCCTTTCATTCAATCAATAAAATTCACAAGTTCATTTCCAATCTCCTATTGTTCTACTCTACTGTTCAATCTCCTTCATTGCTGATGTTTCTAGTGATCATACTTAATCACTAGAAGCTTATTGAGAAGCTTTACTTGCTTGCTTTCATCCTATAGCTGTCCTGTTCATTCAGAAGTCATAGTTGCAGATTTGAGTAGCTGATTTGGTTGATATGATGATGATGATTATAGATGGTTAATGGTGATGATTATTGGTGTTTCATAGATTAGGGTGCAGATATAAAGGAGGCTCGGCGCCTGCCTTCTCCATCAAAAGAGGCTTCAAATTGTTAAGGTGCAAATGTTCTAGTTTTGGTTCCTCTAAACAAGTTGAATGCATGCTCATTTCTAGTCTAGCCTGTTTGATTGTATGATAAAAGGTGATTAGTCTATAATTGAGTTGATTTTAGTATTTGTATAGCTTATTGATAGCTTAGCTTTAGTAATATAGCTATATTCAGGATTCTGTTTAGTGTAAGCTGTTGAGTTTTAGCTTGAGTAGTAATTGTAGAATAAGAGCGCTATAGAGTTTAAGTTTAGCTGCTTTCTATTACATAATAGCAGATACATTTAGCTTGTTATCAATCTTTGAGTAGCTTACAGCCTAGCTTAATTTTCTTCATAGAACTTAAATCAAAAGTTGTAACCAGTGTTTGGCAATAGGATTTAGAATAAGTTTTAGTGATAATCTGTGAGCAAAACGTGTTAAGCATTGGTCCTTTAGCTTATTCTAGTCAAGATAGATAGTTAACAGTCTATTTCAAGTCAAAGTTTTGGTCAAGTAGGTAATTGCAATAAAAAGTCATTTGGACACTTGGTGTTTAAAACTCATTTTAGAAAGTTACCACTTTCAAATCTTTACCATAGCTTTAATAGTTAATGAAATTTTGTGAAATCAGTTTCTGAAGGTCAAGCAACATCTGTAGTTTTGGTCTTTAAGAAGAAATTCTACAGTATCTAGAAATAAGCCAGTTATAAGCTTTTTAGTCGGCTCTTAGCAATTGCATTTTTCTGTGATAAATAGCCAAGCTGTTTTCTCATTCCAACAAATCTACTTCACAAAACCCCTGATTTTCTTTCACATATGGCTTTAGATAGTGTTGTTGGTTAAGTTTGCAAAGTGTCAGCTTTTTGGTAATCTGGTCAACAAAAGTCAACATAAGCACTTTTCAGCTTATTTTCATTTCTAGAGCTTAATACTGAATCATTTTCTTTGAGACTAGATTTCCTATTCTTCTTGTGAGCTGTTTAGCAAGTTTCTTCAATAAAATCAAGTTGTGCATGTTTAGCTTATTAGATAGCTTATTTTGAGCTTATTTGAAATTGCTTATTAGAGTTCTAGCTAGTTTCAGTTTATTTCCTTTCACAAGTCTAGCTTAATTTCAATATTAATACTTTTGAAAGTGGTTTGAGCTTATTTGGTCAAGAAACGAGCTCAAACGAGCTTATTTTGGTCCTTAACCCGTTTTTGTTTAAAAAGTCTTGAAAATTGCATTTTGGTCCCTTGAGTATTAAACAGTTTCTTTTACAAGTTAAAATTCCAAGTAATTAGATTTTGCAAGAGTTAGGACCTTATATTTTCAAGTTTTTTAAAAATTGGCTAGTTAGTTTTCAAATAGTTAAAAGTTAGTTACTTTTATTAGATAAATTTTCACATCTAGTCCATATAGTTAACTGTTTTTGCACATTTAGTCCCTAGACATTTTGACTTTGTATTTTTAGCATTTATTTTTCATTAAATTTACGATTTCAGTCCTTATATTTTGTAGAAATTACATTTGAGCATTTTAATTGAATAAATACTTGGTTTGTGCACTTTGTTTTACGTATAAGTAGACTGTATTTTTCATTTTAGCAAGGATTTGTTTGAATTAGCTATAGAATATCCAAATACTTCACCAACCAAAAACAATTAAAAACTAGATCTTGTTTGGGCTTTCAATTTGTTAAGAACTGAGAAAACGAACTTCAACTATACACATTTCAAATGGCGCCGCTGCCGGTTCTTTGACTTTACGAGAGACTATCGATTGACGGTTTTCATTGGCTTTTGGGATCCGTTCACCTCGTGAACGTTATTTTTACGTATCATAAATCAAAAACAAATAAAAAATCAAAAATATAAAAATATATAAAAACTAAAAAATTAATAAAACAATTCTTTTCCTAAAGAATTGACCAAACAAATTAAAAAATCCAAAAAGCAATCTTTTTCCTAAGAGATTGCACCCAAAAAATATATATTATTGGATTCTCTCGGTTTTTATGTACATATAGTATTTTCTCTTAAAAAGTCATAAATACAAAAATATTTTCCATATATTATTATAAGTAAATACGTATACGTATAAGAACAAACAATTCACATATTCTCCATAAGTATTGCCAAGGCAATACACCGTGTTGAGGGGCGTTCTGGTTCTTGACACGTGTATCGATCAAACAAAATAAAGCAAGAATAGATAAATACTTCCAATAAGCAACAATTCGAAGAATACAAACAATTAAGTGAATAGAAAGGCGATGTGCTATAAAATGCCATCTAAGGGTCAATAGGTACTTAAGTGCTTCGCGCCACCTAACCCCCCGTTCACTTGTGAGTATTCTAAGAAGGAAGGCTTCATTGGGGGTCTTGCACCCAAGTAGTACATACGTATATTATTATTTTCTTGTGGATATTTCATATTGAAACTCGAAGGGGATAATCCTTTTCTCTTAAAAGTCACACGAGAGCTTCTCTCTCATTCCTCGTATTGAGTTGTGATTTGGTAAAATACGACCTTTAGGAAAAGGTGCGTAAACGCGGCAAGTATTAAGTGTCGGTTTAGGAAAACCGAGCACTAATGACCAAATAAGTTCAAGTTCGTTCTCGAGGAGGTTAGTGCGTTGTGTAATGAATTGATTTTGATTTGTGATTATAAGATTGAAAAGGAAAGAAAGAAATGAGATTAGAAGAGATTGACGGTTACGATGACGAATTAAACTAAGACGAAAAAGACGTTCACGTAAAACCGTAAAAAGCTACAAAATTAAATATTTAATCTAGAAATTCCAAAAAATTACTAAAAATCCACAATAATATTCTAAGAGTTTACAAAAAATCCAAACTTGCTAAAACCTTTTAATTAATTAGATAATGACTTTTTAATGCTAATTAAAGCCCTAAAAATCACAATTAATTATTAAAAAGCCCTAAACAAGATTTTAAAGTTTGTAAACCTCAAAAATACCCTAATTAAGCTAGAAAGTATTTTTTAAAATTTTAAAACCAAATAATACTATTTTTAAACACTTAAAAATTATTAAAATCAATTAAAACTCAAATTAATTATAGAAAATACTTGAAAAGCCCTAAAAATATTTGGAAAGTTACAAAACTCCTAATTAAGTGTCTACAATCTAGGAAAAATGTAAAAACTTAAAAAAATCAAACTTTCTATTTTTAATAATAAAATAATATTAAAATATTCAAATAAATTAAAAGTTTATAAAGAAAATTCTAAAAAATTACCAAAAATCTAGATTAATGTAACTAAAACATAAATGTAATCAAAAGTTTCTAAAACCTAATTAATAATTTAATATTAAATTTTAAAATTGGTTAAAAACCCTAAAATCAAATAAAATTAAAAATAAGACTTTTTGAAAACTTTTTGTGATGTAAACCTCAAGTTACTTTAATAAAACCTAAAAACAATTTTTATAAAATTTTAAATCTACTTATACTATTTTTAAACTAATTAACTAAATACGGGTAATTAAATAATAATAAAAAATAAATAAAGAAAGGGAAAATTTGAGACTTACGCCAGAAAAATCCTAAAAGAGGTACTAATCCTAGGAAAAATATAACCCTGGTCTCTTGGCTTATTAATAAGCTCAAATGGGCTAAATAAGCTACGGCTTTATTTAAAAAGCCTAACTTCACAACCCCTTAAGTAACCTTTGTTTCCTCCCTTGGTCAGTAAAAGACCCAAGGGCAGGATAGTTATGTCGTGAGTGTGTTGAGCGTTAGGTCACGGGGTCGAGGCTGTGCACCCCTTTTTTTTTGCTTTTTTTTCTTTTTTAACTTTTTAAAACTCAACCTGGTACTATTTTAATCACTAAAACACAACTCTCAATCCAATTCAAACCCAATTAAATCCCTACAGAGTGAAAAGCGTACCCCAGTTGGGTTTGTTGAACTCAAATGAAAAAAAGGAACCTTCACTTGTGAAGGTATGAACAAGAGGTGCATGTTCTATGATCTTAGTAGTGATTTTGATGGACAAATGGGCACCCCTACACTCAGTTGAGTGTAGGGAGTCAAGCTAATCACAAAACCAACAAAACTCTTAACAATATCAAGCACAAAATAGCAAAATAAAGTTGTTGATATAACTTGTATAGGCTGATATGATTTTTTTTTGATGCAAAGTGCAAAAAAACTGGATTTCAAGAGATCAAATTTTGCACACAATCCAACAAATTGATATGAAAGCTATAACAAACCCTTCCTAGCACTTAGTCCTAACAGATTGTCAAGATTGGTGGCCAATTTCACTCAAAAATAAGCAGAAAAAGGAAGTGACAGTTTTTATGTTACTTTTCCAATTTTTTTATGCAACTTTGTTTAAAACTCCACCAATACTGAAATACTATGTCTAATATCTCCTAACAACTCCCTATTAAGTGTGTCTAGACTGGTTTTAACACAAGAATCTTTCAAATTTCTCAGTTAATATGCAGATCCAAACACCCCTTAAAATCTGAACCTGATTTTTATCTAAGCAAATGTTTTCAAACTCAAGCCAAATTGATTTAAACAGCTTTTAACATGCATAAACAACCCTAAGCAGTATAATCAAACAAAATAACAACACTTAAATCAACTTGCATTCAATTCACACAAAATTACCACTTTCAAAATTTCTGAAAATTTAAACAAGGAAAAGGAAACTACCTTGTTGGACCTACAATCCAGGTCCAACAGTGGCTGAAAAGCCACCTCCCATAAGCTGGTGGCTTGTGCTTATGGCTTTTGAACAAGTAAGCTAAGTAGAGAGTTGATGGTGGTGGTCACTGTTGACACACACACCCCATATATCTTCTAAAAGGGAGGATATGATAAACCTGCTAAGAAAGAAGGTAAACACAAGATTGATGTTCACAAAACAAATAAGCTATAAGCCAGCTTATCACCTAAGCTGCCTATGACTTATTTGACAAATAAAAACAGATTTTGATTTTTTTTTTTTGAAAATTTCACTCACAACTAAATCAACAAGAGCTTTAATCCTCACTTAATCTTGATAACCAACAAGATTATCAGGCTTATATGACCAGCTTAAAACACTTGGACCAGATTCTTGAAAATTTAAGTGCTTGGGTCACCAAATAGAAACTTAATATGAAATTTAAACTTGAAAAATTAAAAATGCAATGGAAAGTAAATGGGGCTCTTTTGTTTCTTGTCACAAACTCAGTACCATTTCATTTCATTAAACAAACATGGATTTACAAGGTCTTGACCAAGGATAAAAAAAAAGCTATCTCACAATGAAAACCTAAATGCCTTTATATAGAGGCTACAAATTCGTTCTAGAACTTAAACCCTAATAACATGAACTCCCATCTATGCCCTTGTCGAATATTTGAAGATGCCAGTTAGATGCCAATTTTTTGAATTTGTCAAGAGTGCCATGTGAGGATCTTTGGACTATTGTGGGGGTGCCAGCAGTGGAGAAGAGATCTTGGACGTCCAATAATTAGCTTAGGATGTAAGCAAGGGCGTGGGTCGTTGATTTTCTGCACTTTGTTTGTTTGGGAGTGAATAGTGGGGCAGGGGAGGGTGGTAAAAGCATGTGAGGTGATGGTGATGGGGGTTTAAGGGTGGGTTTAGGATTAGTTAGCCCTCAATCAATGATCTGGAAATAATGGGATTAAATCCCTTTGATTTAGGGTGTTAAATAGATTAGGGTTTATGGGGTATTTAGTTTAAGCAGGGTGGGGTTTGATTTGGTTTGGGGGTTAGACAGGTTTAAAAACGTGTTTAGAGGGAAAGTTAAAAACGTTGACCATTTGACCCAACTTAATTAATTTAACCGGGTAATAAAACGTGGGTAATTAATTAATGGGTGTTGGGCTAAGATGGGTAGTTGGGCTGGTGGGTAGTAAATTCAGTGCCAGTCCTCAAAACTTAACATTCGTTAGCTTCTTTTGCACCATTAGTCCAAAACCATTTCCATTTCAGTCCTTTTGCATTTTCACCATTAGTCCCTTGGCTAATAAAGTAACTTTAACCAATTTCCAAGGGCTGAATATGTAGATTCTTCAAACTTTAGGGACCCTACTCATGTTCAATGATATTTGAGGGGTATAAAGTGTCTAATCTTCAAAGTAGAGGGGCCATTCTTGCCAATTGCTGAAAGTTGAGGGTCCTTTTTGTAATTTTGGGATTTTCAAAGGGCCAAACTTGTAATTTCTTGTACTTTGAAGGACTTCATGATGTATTTGACTTTGTGGATTATAATGGTTGACAATTTAGCTTTGTTGAGGGGCTAAACTTGCCAAATCTTCAAAGTTAAGGGTCCTTTTTGTAATTTTGACAAACTTTAGGGACCAAACTTTTAATTATGAAGATACAAGGGTATAAATTGTCAATTCTTCAATATTGGAGGACCCTTCTTCATAATTCTTCAAATCATCAAGGGTTTTCTTTGGAAAAGTCTTCATTAGGGCTTGGTTCTTTGTGCGGCTTCGT
Organism: Glebionis coronaria; assembly: GCA_025667525.1. Taxonomy (NCBI): domain Eukaryota; kingdom Viridiplantae; phylum Streptophyta; class Magnoliopsida; order Asterales; family Asteraceae; genus Glebionis; species Glebionis coronaria. The sequence goes on from JANFOE010000060.1 coordinate 872,604, forward strand.
TTCCCGTGTTCATTTTTGCATGATTCTTGTGATCTTTTGTCATTTTCTCAATATCCGTACCTAAAATACACAAGTAACAAACACAAGCATATATTTGGCATTTATGATGGTATTTTATGCATTTTAAGTCCAAAAAGAACGATGAGACCATGTATAAAAGCCGTCTCATCACTCCCCCATACTAAACCATTGTCGTGCCCTCACGCAATGCTAGAATAAAGTATCTACGCAACTCCAAAATTCATTTTATGCACTTTTTATTGAAAGATAAACTAGCTACATTACTACTATTACTACTACTTGTGTTTTAGACATAATGTATGATTTTCATCGCAAAATGGGACGTTTAGGTTCATAGAATAAGAACACGTGAATGCTTCGTTAGAAATAATTTCATCGTCCTCGATTTTTGTTGGAAACTCACTTTATGTGACGACATTTAAGAATTCCCGTTAGTTATCATAGTCACGCACATTTAGACTAGACTAGGCTCGTTGTAAAGTGCGTGACTATATATACCCCTCCTTAGCTTCCAAGGAGGGGTGTTGATTGTATTTTGTTCATTTGGGAACACACATTTTTACTCTCAACCTCTCTTTCTCTCTCTCTAAGCCATCAATGGCTTCCACCACCACTTACCACCACATTAGACCACCGGATGTCATTTTAGCTTTTCTACATTTGGCATCAGAGCCACGGTTCCATCCTTGGATCGTGTTTATATTTTCGATTTTGGTGGTCTAATCTATTTCTTGTGTCTCGTTTATATTTTTTTCTGTCCAATATCACAAATTTTTTGTCACGTCTCATATTTTTTGTCCAAAATATCCAAACTGTCACATGTTTCTCTCGGTTCATCATCATATCATGGTCAAAATGGGTCCTTATCTAATATTTTCACTGGTCAAAGGTTTACTGTTTCATTTTTTTAAGTGGAAATGAGTACTTATCTGATTTTTTACAGCATTTTTCTGGATTTTTTTTCTGGTAATTTTATGAAGATGATGGTGAAACCCAGATTTGCCAGAAAAATCATACCCAGAAACAAGATCCCTGAAAAAACGGAAAAAGGACCACTTTTGGACTCTGCTTCTTGGTACGATCGCATTATTGCGATGGAGTGTTTTTTTGTCACATTCCGATGGGTTTGACTTACCCATTGCGATGGGACTCATTTCGATGAGTCACATTGCGATGGGTGGTCGAACCTGTCGCAATGGCATTGACACGTCGTCATGCTGCCAGTTTATTTGTAACATTGCGATGGATTTTTTTATTGCGATGGGTCACGGTTTGTGATTGCGATGGAAAACAACCGTTTGACATTGCGATGAAACTGTTTAAAGATTGCGATACAAAGACTTGAAAACTTGACTTGTTTTACACATGAACCGGGACCAAAATTGTAACCAAACCAAAAATGAACCCATCCCAACCGAGTCAACTCGGTCATTACCGAGTTGACTCAGATCACTCACTGAGTTGACTCGTATACCAACCTTTTTACACCTCAATCTCCAAAACTAAACCTAATACCCTTCGTCTCCTAATCCCATCTAGACTCAAACCAAAACTGTGACCTAATCAATCTCAGATTATGTTTCGGTTGACTTTTTTTAAAGATGATTTGTGATTTTTTATTTATCCAACCAGAAACAAAAATCATCATAGATCTAATTATCTGGGTAAACCCATTTCAATTTTCGAAGTTCAAAGGGTGATTGAAAACAAGTTTGTTTCCATCATCTCCTTGTTTCGATTTGTTGAAATCCACATGCAATTAATATACAACACCTACCCGAGACCTTTATTCATTTAAAAGATCTTGAAGATACGGTCTATCCATCTTTGCTTCCAAATTGTTTGTGATGATTATGTATGGGTTTATGTTGCGTTTTAGATGAAGATTGAGATGGAAAGATTTGATGAATTTTTTTAGGGGACGGATTAAACAAGGTGATTGGGAGAAGATGAAGTTTGGTGGGAGTGAAAATGGGGGGCGGAGCTAACGATGTGAGAGTATTAGGTGTAATATGTGAGTTTATTTAGGGTTAGGGTTATTTAACTCAATAGTCTGGACCGGGTTTTGAACAAGTATTGGACCGGGTTTCACTTTTCAAGTGATTGGGCCTTGCACACTCGTTTTTCTTTGAAAAACATTGGCAATGTTTAAATTTTGTTGGGCCGGGTATTGTAACATGGAATTGTTGGACAAAATTGTTGATTTGGGTCGCATGTTTTTAACAATATACACACAAATTTTTTTAATACAAATTTTAAATAAATTTTGTGTGTATTAATTTTAACTTTGGTCTTTATCGGGTCGAGACAAAGTGAACAAGTGTCGAGACATTGTTAAGGAGTATAGATGCTCAAACAAACAAATTCCTTTTTTGAATTTGTAGTTTTTTTGTTGCATTTGTGGTTCTTTAATTTTTTCTTGACACTGATTGGGTGACGAGAAATGTGACGCGACAAAATGACGTGACAATTGTGACGAGGATTTATTTGAGACGAGACCAAGAAAAATGGGCGATTTTTTAGTAGCTATAGATTTTGTTTGATCGGGTATTAATTACGTGACGTTGAAGACGGATTTTTCGAAGGCGTGTATTTATTTTATCTTTTTCTAGATAACTTGTTAGTGCTTAGTCCTAGAATGAAGACTTGGTTATCTGGTTTCCGGGTTCGGGGTGGATGGTTGATGACTCGGATAACTATCACTTAAAGGGGTTACATTATTGTACTCAGTGTCACGCGCTTAGTCGTCGTGGATAATTTCAAGAGGTGTTGTGCTTATAGACTTCTTCAGTGATGCATTGAGTACTTAGAGATTTCTCCACCGTTCTTCATTCAACAATAGTGCAAGCTTAAGTCACAAGATCGAAGGATTCTTATTCAGTTTCACGTTTGATGTATCCGGTTCATTCTTTCAGTGGTCACTTCAAATTGCTTTCACGTGGGTTGGTAAAGGTGGCCATGGAGAGTTTATGAGAAGAGATTTTCGATCAACAGCTGATTCTCACAAAATATATAATTCAGCTAATTTATTATTCTCACGAGATTTCAGGTTCATGTGCGTATGATTTATTGATGGTTCCGAGTTTCGAAACCATCAAGGGGGAAGAAGCAGACACATTGAACGCACAACGAGTACACGTGATGAACTTCATACCTTCTTTTGATTTGAAGATATTCCGGGATGACATTTGTCATAGCCGCAGAGAAAATCAGTGTTTTAACTCGTGTCGTTATCAATCTCCAAACGGTACACTACTGATTCGAGGTTTAATTGTTTGATTGTTGCAATTAAACATCATCATTATCCTATATGCATTCCCGAGACTTAATTGACTCTGGTGCATCTCCGGAAGAAGACGTGTGCATTTCCGGGACTTGATTGACTCTGGTGTTACGATGTCAACTTCATGAATGGGATAAAGTGTCCACTTCAGTATTTGAGCTTCATAATTGGGATTGATTTACCTTCTTCAACTATGTGGGGGAAGAAGTGTCTTGATTCTTTCTGGTATGCATAAATTGAATTCTCAGGGGGAAGAAAAATTCAGAAGAATTATTCAAGCGTGAGATGAAAAGTTGTTGATCTACTTGGGGGAAGCTATTTAAAATGCTTCTACATCAAGTTTACGTGGCATGAATTAGGGGGAAGCTAATTCAGAAGCTTCTCCTTAACCAGAAGTGTATGGGTTACTTAGCTCGTGCCGTTACAGTATTTCTACTACAAGTTACTTTAAAGATGAGTCGTTTTGAAGTCAAAGGCCTCAGAAGACATAATCAGCATTGGATGCTTCATGGAAGCTCTTGTTCTTAATTATTTTGTACTTGATAGGTAGAATATTGTAAGGAATTCTACACGTCGTCCCATGGGGGAAGATTGTTGGAAACTCACTTTATGTGACCACATTTAAGAATTCCCGTTAGTTATCATAGTCACGCACATTTAGACTAGACTAGGCTCGTTGTAAAGTGCGTGACTATATATACCCCTCCTTAGCTTCCAAGGAGGGGTGTTGATTGTATTTTGTTCATTTGGGAACACACACATTTTTACTCTCAACCTCTCTTTCTCTCTCTCTAAGCCATCAATGGCTTCCACCACCACTTACCACCACATTAGACCACCGGATCTCATTTTAGCTTTTCTACAATTTTCTCCCCAATTCCATGCCAAGCGTGCAACGAGATCATTGTCATTATAAGTTAGTAATGCTAACACTACTCATATGCCCTAATCGCGTACTTATCCTCCCATTATTCCTAAGTTGTATCTCTTATATTTTATTTTGTCTTGAATGTTTCACGAGGATACATTGTTTGACTTATGCGATAATAGAGATTTAGGTCTAAAAATAGAGTCCTAACGGTGTAACTAAGACCATCAAATCAATAACCCCTCCTAATAGACAACGATGTCAAAAAATTATGTTGACAAGAATAATCGATAAACACGGTTTTATAACGGTTTTGAACATGAGACTTATTACCAAGACTTTTATACGCCCCCTAACGGAAGGGCCTTATTATCTTTGGTTTACCTCCATCTTTTATTCAACTTTACCATGAAGCTTTTATTATGACTTTGGTCTTGCCTTGCCTTTTATTATCCGCCTCATCGGTGGTTTTATTAGCCAAAGACGTATATCCTCACGCTAAAGCGAATTTTGGATTTTTAAAGCTTCGAAGATTAAGGCTTGATTCACTTTCAATTTTTGCATAGAGTTTTCGCCTTGTGGGGCTTTAAATTGTTTGCTAGATTTAGGTGAGCACTTGAAATCTTATTATTGGGTGAAGCTTTTGATTATTCGGGTGCCAATACTTCAAAACCGTGACGCTGGCGATACCTTAATGTCTCCCCAATTTAATTACACGGAAGCTACTAGAAAAGACTAGAAACCCAACAATCCTAACTAAACCTCTAAGTCAATATTTATTAAGCAAAAAAAATTTACATGCGAAGGGAGAATAAGCACACAACGAGAACACATGAGCTTTTGAAAGAATACGAGGACTCTACGTTTAGCATAGTAACTTATAATTAACTCTATCATTTCTCGTCCTCATTTAAGAGACTTAGCCTAATGTGTAGTTAAGGAATCAAAGCTAAGTGCTCAACACGCACGGTCGAGTCAAAAATTACTCTTATTCTCGTCATCGGAAAATCTACATTCGTGTCTTCAAACACTTATAAAACATGAGAAAAATTTTAAAATTTGGCCATTTTTAGCCTTATTTTGCAACAAAAACGATAAACAAAAAGATAAATTTTGGAAAGCGTGAAGGTTTGGAAAGGCAAGTATCTATTCACCCCCCCATACTAAAGTTAAACATTTTCCTCAATGTTTCGAGTCTAGGGGTGCAAAACACCCCCATACTAGAGACGTAGTCGAATGCCTTATCTAGCATGGAAAGGGTGTAACCAATAAATTAATAGCCGTTTATGAAGTGTGCTAATAACCTAAGGTTAGAACATCAAAGAATATATCATTTGGATATTGAGAAAGTCTTCCAAGCAAACGATCGAGTGCTCCCATAAAACGAACACGAGAGGCTCCAATCGTGAAGATCATGATCTAAAAACCACAATGCACAACAAAGGTTGGAAGGGCACAAATCCCCTCACATTAAACTAATTAGAAAAGAATAATATGTACATGGATAAGCATGGGTCTCGCCCACGAGGCACCTTGTTTTTGATAACCGAGTCAAAAGCTCGACTCGAATCCCCATAAATGTGATCATTTAGGGATTATCATGGTGTGGTCAATTTTTAGTGGGGCTTACATGTAATCGAGGCCCAAAAGCAACCGTGAATAAAGGCAAAGCCTTTATACCGGGATCGAAGATCGTATCCTCACATTTTGTTGAAAATAAAACACGTAAAGCCGGAGGATACGTCTTGTAAGGAAGAAAACTCCTTACGACGTAGGTAAACTCATCATATCTGTGGGGATGGGTAGGGATACTTTGAAACATGGGTAAAATAGAAAAAGAATTGTCAGTAATAGGAGTTTCAAAATTTCCCCCCGGATCGAAGGCAAAAGCCTCATTAAAATCCTCACTCTCATCGAGAGGCGGTCCATCGATGAACCCCTCGAGAATGGAAACATCACAAGTAGAAAGAGGAGTCTCAACCGTATGAGACTTCGGGTGGGTGACTAGCAAATCCGGCTCATCGAGTTTAGGATCCTTAGAATCCTCAGTCTCGATGTCCTCGAACATCTCATCAAAGAGAGGATTTACGTTACCAAAAATGAACGCGTCATCAAATTCGAATAAAGGGTTCGAAAAGATTTTAAATTCGGTATTTTGAACGTCCTCGTCGATTAGTGACTCGTCATCACTAGCGGAAAAATCATCGTCATTGAAAAGCGGGTTCGAGAAAGTCTTTGATTCTCTCCCCGAAGTGTCATCGGGAGAGACATCATCACAAGAAATCGATTCACACTCACTATCGTGATTTGCCTCGTTAGAATCTTCGTGGAAAAATTTATCGAGAGCAAAATCACTTACCTCATCTTCGGAGAAAACCGTAGGCTCACTTTGGATTGGAATAGGGATCTCGACACTAGGATTAGTGTTAAGATTCGTCTCCCCCATACTTAGAAAGGCATCGGTTTCCGTAGTGGGTATAGGAGTAGTTTTTCCATGATAAGGGTCGAGATTGAAAACATCGCTATCATCATCGTCGTATTGGTAATCATATGGAATCTCAAGAGACGTAGAGGCATAAGTATCAATATTTGACGCTTGCACTCGTTGCTTTTCCATTTCAATCTCTCCCCTTATACTTCTAAAAATGTCCGTCACACCTTGCAAGAATTCTTCTTCATGGTCTTGTAAGAAAGCGCCAAAGGAATTTTGTCTCTCGTTACTTGACTCATGAGAATTTTGGTGTTCGAGATCGTATGGTGGGGCCTCAAAATTATCAAAACCGAAATTATAGTATGAATTGGGTTCATTATAATGCATTGGTTGGCAAGAATAAGTATCGTGAGGCCCCCCACAATTGTCGCAACACAGATTTTGAGAAAAATCCGGTTCGTTGTGTGGATAAAAATTCCCATTGTTACAATTGTAATTCATATCTTGTGGTGATTCGTCAAATCCGTTGAATTGGTTGTCGAAAGACGTATTTTGATTCATCGGTTGACAATCATATCCATAATGAGGTTCGTTTCCACAATTCTCACATGAATATGACGGTGTGTATTGCGAAGATTGGTCATAGAAATTAGGATTCGGTTTGTGGTCATTATAGTTATTCGTACAACTAAATCCGAAATCGTGCTCCAAACCGCAAAAATCACATGAATAAGACGAGGGCGGCTGTGGAGTATGGTCATATGATTGGAATTCGTAACCATAGGCGTTTTGATTCGCTTCATCGTCTTGATTATTATCACAATAATAAGACGAATCATTCGACGAATAAAACGAAGACGATTGGTGACCTTGGTCGTATGATTGAAATCCGTCACCATTGTTGTTTTGAGGAGAGTTGTAGATATAACCCTCCCTTCCTCCTAAGATCTCGCAGTTATAACAATTACCACCATCGGGCGGTCCTCCACAATATGGACACGAATAGTAACCATCATTCGACATGATGTAACGCGAAAATCGTAATCGAGAATTAAACAAATTAGAGGGTTCAAGAAGAGAATTATGAAAATAGAGGAAAAATGAGAAGATTATTTTTGTGTTTTTGGTTTTTTTAATTTTTTTTTGGAATTTTGGTGTATTACGTAGAAATTAATCTACAAAAATTATCCACTAATCAAAGGTCTCGATTAATGAATCCAAGAAGAATGAAGGTAATTACGTGATGTAAAAACCCTCGTCGACTTTGAAACGTTGGCGTAACGCCAAAACGTTTCGAGGTTCAATAATTAAAACTTACAAAAATAGATTAATAATACTTGAGTTGGCAAACCCCTAATTAATCGTCACTTTCAAAATACGCACAAGCGAGCAGAGAAAACGAGGCGGCGCGAAGCACTTAAGAGCCTTTTTTCCTTAGGTCGTGAAATACAACCGCCTTATACCCACCTTATAGTTTGTATTTATCGAGATTAAACCAATTAAGAGTATTTATCTATTTTGCCTTTGATTTCGTTTGAATTTGATACAACAATAGTGACCGGAACGCTCAACTATTGAGGTGCGATTTCTCGCGTATTTAGATATTTATTGTGTGTTAATTGTTCTACGTAAATACAATATATTATGGACAATAAAAACGAGAAAACGATTTTGTGTTAATAGAGTTCTATTTAACACGATTTATTTGTATGGCTAATAGTATTTAAAAATAAAAAGAAGTATTTACGATAAAAACGTAAACACTCAAACAAACACGATAAATAAATATGGCTAAACACACCTCCCCGGCAGCGGTGCCAAAATGATTGTGGTAAAATACGACCTTTAGGAAAAGGTGCGTAAAAGCGGCAAGTATTAAGTGTCGGTTTAGGAAAACCGAGCACTAATGACCAAATAAGTCCAAGTTCGTTCTCGAGGAGGTTAGTGCGTTGTGTAATGAATTGATTTTGATTTGTGATTATAAGATTGAAAAGGAAAGAAAGAAATGAGATTAGAAGAGATTGACGGTTACTATGACGAATTAAACTAAGACGAAAAAGTCGTTCACGTAAAACCGTAAAAAGCTACAAAATTAAAATTTTAATCTAGAAATCCCTAAAAATTACTAAAAATCCACAATAATATTCTAAGAGTTTACAAAAAATCCAAACTTGCTAAAACCTTTTAATTAATTAGATAATGACTTTTTAATGCTAATTAAAGCCCTAAAAATCACAATTAATTATTAAAAAGCCCTAAACAAGATTTTAAAGTTTGTAAACCTCAAAAATACCCTAATTAAGCTAGAAAGTATTTTTTTAAAATTTTAAAACCAAATAAAACTATTTTTAAACACTTAAAAATTATTAAAATCAATTAAAACTCAAATTAATTCTAGAAAATAACTGAAAAGCCCTAAAAATATTTGGAAAGTTACAAAACTCCTAATTAAGTGTCTAAAATCTAGGAAAAATGTAAAAACTTAAAAAAATCAAACTTTCTATTTTTAATAATAAAATAATATTAAAATATTCAAAAAATTAAAAGTTTATAAAAAAAATTCTAAAAAATTACCAAAAATCTAGATTAATGTAACTAAAACAGAAATGTAATCAAAAGTTTCTAAAACCTAATCAATAATTTAATATTAAATTTTAAAGTTGGTTAAAAACCCTAAAATCAAATAAAATTAAAAATAAGACTTTATGAAAACTTTTTGTGATGTAAACCTCAAGTTACTTTAATAAAACCTAAAAACAATTTTTATAAAATTTTAAATCTACTTATACTATTTTTAAACTAATTAACTAAATACGGGTAATTAAAAAATAATAAAAAATAAATAAAGAAAGGGAAAATTTGAGACTTAAGCCAGAAAAATCCTAAAAGAGGTACTAATCCTAGGAAAAATATAACCCTGGTCTCTTGGCTTATTAATAAGCTCAAATGGGCTAAATAAGCCACGACTTTATTTAAAAAGCCCAACTTCAAAACCCCTTAAGTAACCTTTGTTTCCTCCCTTGGTCAGTAAAAGACCCAAGGGCAGGATGGTTATGTCGTGAGTGTGCTGAGCGTTAGGTCACGGGGTCGAGGCTGTGCACCCCTTTTTTTTTTCTTTTTTAACTTTTTAAAACTCAACCTGGTACTATTTTAATCACTAAAACACAACTCCCAATCCAATTCAAACCCAATTAAATCCCTACAGAGTGAAAAACGTACCCCAGTTGGGTTTGTTGAACTCAAATGAAAAAAAAGGAACCTTCACTTGTGAAGGTATGAACAAGAGGTGCTTGTTCTATGATCTTAGTAGTGATTTTGATGGACAAATGGGCACCCCTACACTCAGTTGAGTGTAGGGAGTCAAGCTAATCACAAAACCAACAAAACTCTTAACAATATCAAGCACAAAATAGCAAAATAAAGTTGCTGATATAACTTGTATAGGCTGATATGATTTTTTTTGATGCAAAGTGCAAAAAAACTGGATTTCAAGAGATCAAATTTTGCACACAATCCAACAAAGTGATATGAAAGCTATAACAAACCCTTCCTAGCACTTATTCCTAACAGATTGTCAAGATTGGTGGCCAATTTCAGTCAAAAATAAGCAGAAAAAGGAAGTGACAGTTTTTATGTTACTTTTCCAATTTTTTTTATGCAACTTTGTTTCAAACTCCACCAATACTGAAATACTATGTCTAATATCTCCTAACAACTCCCTATTAAGTGTGTCTAGACTGGTTTTAACACAAGAATCTTTGAAATTTCTCAGTTAATATGCAGATCCAAACACCCCTTAAAATCTGAACATGATTTTTATCTAAGCAAATGTTTTCAAACTCAAGCCAAATTGATTTAAACAACTTTTAACATGCATAAACAACCCTAAGCAGTATAATCAAACCAAATAACAACACTTAAATCAACTTGCATTCAATTCACACAAAATTACCACTTTCAAAATTTCTGAAAATTTAAACAAGGAAAAGGAAACTACCTTGTTGGACCTACAATCCAGGTCCAACAGTGGCTGAAAAGCCACCTCCCACAAGCTGGTGTCTTGTGCTTATGGATTTTGAACAAGTAAGCTAAGTAGAGAGTTGATGGTGGTGGTCACTGTTGACACACACACCCCATATATCTTCTAAAAGGGAGGATATGATAAACCTGCTAAGAAAGGAGGTAAACACAAGATTGCTGTTCACAAAACAAATAAGCTATAAGCCAGCTTATCACCTAAGCTGCCTATGGCTTATTTGACAAATAAAAACTGATTTTGATTTTTTTTTTGAAAATTTTACTCACAACTAAATCAACAAGAGCTTTAATCCTCACTTAAGCTTGATAACCAACAAGATTATCAGGCTTATATGACCAGCTTAAAACACTTGGACCAGATTCTTGAAAATTTAAGTGCTTTGGTCACCAAATAGAAACTTAATATGAAATTTAAACTTGAAAAATAAAAAATGCAATGGAAAGTAAATGGGGCTCTTTTGTTTCTCGTCACAAACTCAGTACCATTTCATTTCATTAAACAAACATGGATTTACAAGGTCTTGACCAAGGAGAAAGAAAAGCTATCTCACAATGAAAACCTAAATGCCTTTATATAGAGGCTACAAATCCGTTCTAGAACTTAAACCCTAATAACATGAACTCCCATCTATGCCCTTGTCGAATATTTGAAGATGCTAGTTAGATGCCAATTTTTTGAATTTGTCAAGAGTGCCATTTGAGGATCTTTGGACTATTGTGGGGGTGCCAGCAGTGGAGAAGAGATCTTGGACGTCCAACATTTAGCTTAGGATGTAAGCAAGGGCGTGGGTCGTTGATTTTCTGCACTTTGTTTGTTTGGGATTGAATAGTGGGGCAGGGGAGGGTGGTAAAAGCATGTGAGGTGATGGTGATGGGGGTTTAAGGGTGGGTTTAGGATTAGTTAGCCCTCAATCAATGATCTGGAAATAATGGGATTAAATCCGTTTGATTTAGGGTGTTAATTAGATTAGGGTTTATGGGGTATTTAGTTTAAGCAGGGTCGGGTTTGATTTGGTTTGGGGGTTAGACAGGTTTAAAAACGTGTTTAGAGGGAAAGTTAAAAACGTTGACCATTTGACCCAACTTAATTAATTTAACCGGGTAATAAAACGTGGGTAATTAATTAATTAATGGGTGTTGGGCTAAGATGGGTAGTTGGGCTGGTGGGTAGTAAATTTAGTGCCAGTCCTTAAAAGTTAACATTCGTTAGCTTCTTTTGCACCATTAGTCCAAAACCATTTCCATTTCAATCCTTTTGCATTTTCACCATTAGTCCCTTGGCTAATAAAGTAACTTTAACCAATTTCCAAGGGCTGAATATGTAGATTCTTCAAAATTTAGGGACCCTACTCATGTTCAATGATATTTGAGGGGTATAAAGTGTCCAATCTTCAAAGTAGAGGGGCCATTCTTGCCAATTGCTGAAAGTTGTGGGTCCTTTTTGTAATTTTGGGATTTTCAAAGGGCCAAACTTGTAATTTCTTGTACTTTGAAGGACTTCATGATGTATTTGAATTTGTGGATGATAATGGTTGACAATTTAGCTTTGTTGAGGGGCTAAACTTGCCAACTCTTCAAAGTTAAGGGTCCTTTTTTGTAATTTTGACAAACTTTAGGGACCAAACTTGCAATTATGAAGATACAAGGGTATAAAGTATAAATTCTTCAATATTGGAGGACCCTTCTTCATAATTCTTCAAATCTTCAAGGGTTTTCTTTGGAAAAGTCTTCATTAGGGCTTGGTTCTTTGTGCGGCTTCGTTTCCCGTGTTCGTTTTTGCATGATTCTTGTGATCTTTTGTCATTTTCTCAATATCCGTACCTAAAATACACAAGTAATAAACACAAGCATATATTTGGCATTTATGATTGTATTTTATGCATTTTAAGTCCAAAAAGAACGATGAGACCATGTATAAAAGTCGTCTCATCAAGTTGCATGCTCATTCGCGGGCGTGCACAAATACCGATTGGTGTACAACCCCTTCCTCCGAAAAGGAAGAAAAAGAGAAAGAGTAGGAACACCACCGTCCATCAAGCCGATCACGAGAATCGTGCTTTGATTCATCCACAACAAGAAGCCATGGCCGGAGTTGATACTCGTTCTTTGATGGAACGTTTGCAATCTAATGTTCACGGATATGCCGATGCTATCAAGATACCCGATATTCCCGCAAATTCATTTGAGCTAAAAACGGCTATGATTAACTTGGTTTCAAACACACCTTTCTATGGAAATAAGAATGATAATCCTCATGATCACCTTAAGAGATTTCTTGCTCTTTGAAATACCATTAAGTACAATCGAGTTCCCCATGATGCATTAAGTTGATATTGGTGCAATTTTCACTAGAGGGTCCCACTAAGCATTGGTTAGACACACAACCACCCGATAGTATCACCACATGGGATGGTTTCACTACTAAGTTCTTGAACAAGTTCTTTCCCCCATCTAAGACCACAACTTTGAGGAACTTAATTATAGGCTTTCAACAAAAACCTGTCAAACCTTTAGTGATGCTTGGGAGGAGTTTAGAGAGTTATTGAGGAGATGCCCTAACCATGGATTGGATGAAGTTCACCAAATAAATACTTTCTACAATGGCCTTAAACCTCATCACCAAGACTCACTCAATGCTTCCGCGGGAGGGAATATTCTTCTTAAATCCATTCAAGAGGCTTGGGATATTATTGAGACCAAAGCAATGGTTCAAACCAACACACAATTTGATGAAAGAGTCCATGTCATTCAAGAAGGAAGTTCTAAACCATTGGAGACTCAACTCATTTCATGCATTAAAGCATTTACTCAAGCTCAAAAGGAAAGTCAAACATTAATTCAAAACACTCAAAAGATGCAAGAAACAATGATGAATGACTTTATGAAGCTTTCTATGGGCAATCATTCCTCAAATGATGTGCATGCCATTACTCTTGCTTGTGTGACTTGTGGAGGTCCTCATTCCTATGAACAATGTGATAAGGTGCAAGGTTATCAAGGGGAATGTTATGCTTACCAAGAGGAACACCGTGAACACTTCAAGCCAAATATCAATCCCAATAACCTTTCTTACAAGTCCCAAAATTACCTTACTCCACCGGGATTCCCACCCCAACCACCCACCCAACTTCAACAAAATCCTCCTCAAGTGTTACAAAGGAATCAAGGTCAAAGACCACCTTACCAAGGGAATAACTATAGACCACCAAATACCTTTTACAATCAAGGAAATACCTTTCAAGGTAACAATCAAGGATTTTACAATCAACCTCCACCTTTCCAACCCCAAGGTTTTCAAGGAAATGTGCCACAAGATTATAACACAATTGAGCTTCTTCACAAAATGAATCAAGAGAATGAAAGGAGGTTCCAAGCTAGTGAGAAAAGAATGAGAGAAATGCATGAAGCTAATGAGAAAAGAATGAGAGAAATGCATGAAGAATCAAATAAGAAGTTTATGATGCTTTTTAATCAAAGACAACAAGGGGCTTTGCCATCAAACACACAAACAAACCCAAGGGCAAATGTCAATGCTATTACAACAAGAAGTGGAAAGACAACAAAGGATCCTTCACCTCCTAAGCCTCCTATTGTTACACCCACTTTCGTTCCTACATGTGACAAGCCTTCTACATCTACTTCACCACCTCAAAATGCTCCCATTCAATCAAACACACCTTTTCAACCTATTCCTACTTCTCCTCTACCTTCCACAACTCATAATGAAGAAGCTATCAAAGACAAATCTTCCACTACAACACCTACACCTAAACCAACTCTTCCATATCCTTCAAGGTTGAAAAAGGACAAGTTAAAGAATAAGGATGACATCCAAGTCTCAAATTTCTTAAGGATGTTCAAGCAACTCAACATCAACATATCCTTTGCGGAAGCTCTTGCTTATATGCTAAAGTTTTCTAAGATGTTCAAGGATTTACTCTCAAATAAGGAAAAATTGGTTGATTTGCCCAACACATCCCATAATGAAAATTGTTCCGTCGTGCTACTTAAAACCTTACCAACAAAACTTGGAGATCCAGGGTGTTTCTTGACACCTTGTAATTTTCCCGGTGTGGAAAATTGCATGGCTTTGGCGGATCTAGGGGCAAGCATAAACCTCATGCCTTTATCGGTTTGGAAAAAACTCTCTCTTCCCGAGCTCACTCCCACTAGGATGACCCTTGAGTTAGCCAACCGAACCATAGCTTACCCCATAGGTATCGCGGAGGATGTTTTTGTAGGTGTGGATAAGTTTACATTTCCGGCCGACTTTGTAGTGGTTGATTATGACATGGATCCTAGAGTTCCTTTGATTGTTGGTAGACCGTTTTTGAGAACGGGTCGTACTTTGATAGATGTGGCGGAGGGAGAATTAATTATGCGAGTAGAGGATGAGAAAGTGGTGTTTAAGCTAGGAAAAGTTTGTGATAGGAAAGAGGTTAAGGAGTCTAGACCGTGTGAGACTATTAACATAGTTGATGTGCTAGATGAGGTGTGTGATGAACACTTTCATGATGCTTGCAAGAGTATTAGTGCGGAAATGCCCCATGTTGAAACCGTGGCCTTAATTGCTCCCTCTTTAACACCTTTTGGAGAGAGTGATTTCCTCTTGGAGGAATTTGAGTCTAACTTTCTTGGTGATGATGATTCTCTCATTAATTGGGAAGAAGATATTCTTACTATCCAAAAGTTGCTCAATGAGGACCCTATTCCTTCTCCTACTCCACAAGAAGTTACCAATGAGGATCCTTCCATAGTAAAACCTTCCATAGAGAGTCCACCTCCAATTGAACTTAAAGACCTTCCACCTCATTTAGAGTGTGCTTTCTTAGAGGGCAAAGACCAATTACCCGTGATCATTGCTAAAGAATTGAAAGAAGATGAGAAGGAGCAACTCATTGAAGTCCTTAAGAAACACAAGAAAGCTTTAGCATGGAAAATATCCGACATAAGGGGAATTGATCCACATTTTTGTACACACAAAATCCTTATGGAGGATGATTACAAACCCGCCATTCAAAGTCAACGAAGGGATAACCCAAAAATCCATGAGGTCATTAAGAAGGAAGTGATTAAACTCCTTGATGCGGGCATGATTTACCCCATTTCCGACTCTCCATGGGTTAGCCCGGTACATTGTGTTCCAAAGAAGGGTGGAATCACCGTAGTACCTAATGAAAACAATGAGCTTATTCCTACGAGACTTGTTACCGGTTGGAGAGTTTGTATTGACTATAGGAAGCTCAATGAGGCTACTAGGAAAGATCATTTCCCATTACCTTTTATGGACCAAATGCTTGAACGCTTAGCGGGAAATGAGTATTATTGCTTTCTTGATGGCTTTTCGGGTTATTTCCAAATACCCATTGACCCTAAGGATCAAGAAAAGACCACATTCACTTGTCCATACGGTACATTTACTTACAAGAGGATGCCATTTGGCTTATGTAATGCACCGGGGACGTTTCAAAGGTGCATGATGGCGATTTTCCATGATATGATAGAGCAAACAATGGAGGTTTTTATGGATGATTTTTCCGTCTTTGGAAATTAATTTACCTCATGTCTCACCAATCTAGAAAGAATGCTTAAGCGTTGTGAGGAAACACGTTTAGTGCTTAATTGGGAGAAATGTCAATTTATGGTGAAAGAGGGAATTGTTTTAGGACACAAAATATCCAATAAGGGATTAGAAGTGGATCGAGCTAAAATTGATGTGATTGCTAAGCTTCCCCCACCCACTACGGTTAAAGGTGTAAGGAGTTTCTTAGGTCATGCGGGGTTTTATAGGCGCTTTATACAAGATTTTTCTAAGATAGCTAGACCGATGACTCACCTCTTAGAAAAAGAGGCTCCTTCCATTTTTAACCAAGATTGTTTGGAATCTTTTGAGACTCTTAAGGAGAAATTGACAAAGGCTCCCGTTTTGGTTTCTCCAAATTAGGAATTACCTTTTGAGCTTATGTGTGACGCTAGTGATTATGCGGTGGGGGCCGTCTTAGGTCAAAGAGTGAATAAGCATTTTCAACCTATACACTATGCGAGTAAAACCATGACCGGTGCACAACTTCATTATACTACCACGGAAAAAGAGTTGCTTGCTATAGTCTATGCTTTTGAGAAATTTAGACCATACCTTGTGCTATCCAAAACCATAGTGTATACGGATCATTCCGCTCTCAAGTATCTAATGACAAAACAAGATGCTAAGCCTAGGCTTTTGAGATGAGTTTTGTTTCTTCAAGAGTTTAAGATAGAAATTCGTGATAAGAAAGGGGCCGAGAATTTAGCGGCGGATCACTTGAGTAGACTTGAGCATCCTTTTCAAGAAGATTTTCCAAATCAAGAAATCAATGAATCCTTACCATTAGAGGAGCTCATGTCTATCTCTTCCCAAGAAGATGCCACTCCTTGGTTTGCGGATATAGCAAACTATCTTGTGGGGAATGTGCTTATTGAGGGTCTTACTTACCAACAAAAGAAGAAATTTCTTAAGGAAGTTAAGTACTACTTTTGGGATGATCCTTATCTTTTTAGGCAATGTGCGGACCAAATCATTAGACGGTGTGTAGATGGGCCCGAGGCATTTAAAATCTTAGAAGCATGTCATAAAGGACCTACGGGTGGACATTTTGGGCCCAACTATACCGCCAAAAAAGTTTTTGATTCGGGTTACTATTGGCGTTCCATTTACAAAGATGCCCAAGAAATGGTGAAATTTTGTGATGTGTGTCAAAGACAAGGAAAAATTACGCAACGTGATGAGATGCCACAAAATTTTATTCAAGAGTGTGAGATTTTTGATGTATGGGGCATAGATTTCATGGGACCTTTTCCATCTTCTAAGGGAAACAAGTATATACTTGTGGCGGTGGATTATGTGTCTAAATGGGTGGAGGCTAAAGCCTTACCTACCAATGATGCTAGAGTTGTTGTGAAGTTCTTAAAGCAATTGTTTGCTAGATTTGGTGTACCTCGGGCCATCATAAGTGATCGTGGTATGCACTTTTGTAATGATCAATTCATGAGAGTTATGAAGAAATATGGAGTTAATCATAGACTTTCTACCGCGTATCACCCTCAAACCAATGGTCAAACCGAGGTCACAAATCGTGGTTTAAAGAGAATTTTAGAAAGAACGGTGGGAGAGCATCGAGCTTCTTGGTCGGATAAGCTTGATGATGCTTTGTGGGCTTTTAGGACGGCTTTCAAGACACCAATTGGTTGTACTCCTTATAGGCTTGTCTATGGTAAAGCGTGCCACCTCCCATTCGAGTTAGAACATAAGGCATCTTGGGCTCTCAAGTGGGCTAACTTTGATTTAAACCAAGCTGGTTCACATAGGAAAGATCAACTTAATGAGATGGATGAATTGAGAGCCAATGCCTATGAAAATTCTTTTCTTTACAAGGAAAAGACTAAGAAATTGCATGATGCTAAGATCAAGAACCGTGAGTTTAAAGTTGGAGAGCCGGTTCTCCTTTTTAACTCAAGTTTGAAACTTTTTGCGGGCAAGCTTAAGTCGAGATGGTCTGGTCCATTCACTATTGCTCAAGTGTTTCCATATGGAACTATTGAGTTGTCACAACCCGATGGTCCAAACTTTAAAGTGAATGGTCACCGTGTGAAACATTATTTTGGGGAGGACATTTCCGTTGAAATGGTCCAAGAGATCCCCATTTTCCCCATGAATTAATTCAAAGAGGGACGAGTCGAGCTAGGGACTCCTTAACTCAAGCATCGTATAACTAGGTTTAGAGTGTTGTAGGTTAGCAATAAGGGTATAGAATTGGAGATAAGTGTAGGGGAGACCTTCTTTTGTCTTCATGTTGTTTGTAGGGTTGCTCACTCGTTTCATGCTTTGGAGCTTATGGAGGAGGCCCTTGTATCCAGTTCACTTCGTTACTATTGTGATCTTTCATTAACACCTTGTGCTTAAACATGAATTCACCAATAGTTGACCTTTCCTTAATTTGGGTTAAGCAAAGTCTATTCATTGTCATAAGTGTAGGGGAAGTTTTTATACTTCCATGCTCTTAAACATTGAGGACAATTTTTAGCTTAAGTGTAGGGGGGTCTTCTATCGAAGTGACCTTACCTAGAACTTGTCATTGATCTTCATGATAACATTGGAAAATTAATTTTTCAAATTTTTGATCTACTTTGGCCACCAAAAATATGCATTCATAATTTTTGCATTAATCATTTTTCATTTGCATAACACATTTGCATTGTATATATTTCTTCTTTTATTCAAAAATTATAAAAAGGAAAAAAATTATAATAAAAACATGGTTTAACAAGTTTAGACTTCTTTGACATATTAGGCCCACCATGGATATTTTGACTCAACCCGAGTTTGCTTATCTTAGCTTACTCTAGCTAGTATCCTTAACCATGTAATCCTTCATTGGTCTATTAGGCTAAGCATCCACCACTCTCATTATTTGAGATTTTAAATTTGTGGAGAATGGGAAATGATAGAGTTGAAGCAAGTATAAAAGGGCTAGATAAACTTCATGATAATTACTTGTGGCTAAACCCTTCTCTTCTTTACCTCTATTTTCTTCACATGTATATATGTTAATAAATAATCAAGAACGGTTTTAATTGGTTTGTAATCTCTTATGCATTTTTGTCTAATCATTCACGGTTGATATAAGTACGTCTTAAGATTCTAAGTTAGAACGTTTTATGTGTACAAGACTTATGTCATGCTTAATACTTAGCGGGTGTTTTTCCTTTTATTCTTTTCAACTTTCTTTGTGATGAATAAAGAAAAATAAGAGCGGCTTATGAAAAAAAATGAGTGGCTAGAAAAAAAAAGAAAAAAAAGAGAAAAAAAAAATAATTATACAAGACTCCCAAGAGGGGCAGTGAAGTGTTAATTATAGTAACTATTAGATTCCAATATTACCTTGACGGGTTGCGGGGATTTAATAGTTGCTCCAATCCAATATTACCTTGACGGGTTGCGGGGTTGAAGATCCAAAGTCTCAAAAAGATGGCGGATGTAAATTATTGCGTGAGTTTTATTTTTATTTCCTTAGCGAGTGTGTAGCTACTTATGAAGGCATGACATGAGGATTTTACACATAAAACGAATAACTTATTACTCTTGAAACGGACTTATATTAATTGTGAGCGGTTTTTCAAGTAATGGATGAGAGGATTACTTAGGACTAAAACCGTGCTTCCTTATTTTTGGATTTTACATTTCTTATATTTCACACTTTAAATAATGACAAATTTGCCCAAAAGAAATTTGCTCAAATAATAACCGGTTCCACATTTAATTGTCATGAATTAGTTAATGCACTTTTTACTTGTGAATACAATGATCCCATTTTTAAGCTTGGTATGGGGAAAGTGAAACTTGAGGGTGATAAATGTCCATGGTACCCAAGCCCTAATCAAAGTCATTGTTTTCTTTATGAGTTATTTCCATCAAACCATTTCAAGGAAAACCAAAAAGATATAAAAATAATTGTATTTTGTTCATTGCATTGTTAAAAATCAAAATCATGCATCATATAGTGTAGAGTAGTGTAGATACATTCCATAATGGCCAAAGTGGATTAATTATGAAGAAAATGTAAACTTATGCTTTAAAATATAGCATTGCATGAGGACATGACAATGTTCAAGTGTAGGGATTTGATATGAGCAAAAACTCATATCAATTAATCAACAAAACACCCTAAAACATAAGGAAATTACCTAACTTTTGTGCTATAAAAGCAGTATTATGTGGTATGTTCTTTGTTTGTGCTCAAATAGGTAAGAAGGATACAATTTCAAGCAAACAAGGAGAAATCAAGCTTAATTGGATGAAAAAGACAAAGAAGGATCAAAAGTGACAAGACTTTGAAGTGCAAGGACCTATCTTGACAACTTTACAAAGTTGAGGGGCTAAAAGTGCAAAATTGTCAAAGTCAAGATTAAAATCAAACAAGGTCAACCTTCAAGTCAACTCAGCCAAAGGAGCTTTTTGATCAAGTTTGCAAGTGGAAGGACCTAAATTGCCAAAAGAATGAAGTTCCTAGCTCAAAACCATATTCTGCCAAGTACAAGGACTATTTCTGCCAACTTTGGAAGTTAATTTCAAGCTCAATCCGTGTGAAAGTAAATGGACCAATGAGAAGGCTGCATTTGAGATAGTGGGATCGCTAGCTGTGTGGAATAATAAATGAGAGAGAGATTAAGTGGGCAAATCATAACAGTTCTTCACTTAGCTAATCATATTTCACATAATGGATAACAATCCGTGTGAACTTCTACTCACCAACCAAAGAACGCCACGTGTCATCTTCAATCTTCCAACAACCCAGAAACGAGAAAGAGCTAGAGGCAATTTCAGCAAATGATCAAAACATCAAAAGTGCTTGCAAGAGAAAGACGAATCCATCCCACGTGCTTAATTAGACTGAAGATCAAGAACAAAGAAAAGCCCAAACGTGTTCATAACCTGCAAAATTCAATCAAGCAGATTAGTCCACGTGGAAGCATTTGATTGGATCCTACACGTCACCAACTCCAACCATTTCACATTTCCATTCTATAAATAGGCATATGAGTTCTCATTTGCAGTATGTAGCTTAAGTGTAAAAAAACACACACTTAATTTCTTTCTTTCACATCTGTTAGAAAGTTAGTTAGCCATAACTCTCAAGTATTTGACACACACTTGAGAGTCTGTTAGTTAGTTGTAACAGAATTTGTGACAATCCTTTCATTCAATCAATAAAATTCACAAGTTCATTTCCAATCTCCTATTGTTCTACTCTACTGTTCAATCTCCTTCATTGCTGATGTTTCTAGTGATCATACTTAATCACTAGAAGCTTATTGAGAAGCTTTACTTGCTTGCTTTCATCCTGTAGCTGTCCTGTTCATTCAGAAGCCATAGTTGCAGATTTGAGTAGCTGATTTGGTTGATATGATGATGATGATGATGATTGTAGATGATTAATGGTGATGATTATTGGTGTTTCATAGATTAGGGTGCAGATATAAAGGAGGCTCATCGCCTGCCTTCTCCATCAAAGGAGGCTTCAAATTGTTAAGGTGCAAATGTTCTAGTTTTGGTTCCTCTAAACAAGTTGAATGCATGCTCATTTCTAGTGTATCCTGTTTGATTGTATGATAAAAGGTGATTAGTCTATAATTGAGTTGATTTGAGTATTTGTATAGCTTATTGATAGCTTAGCTTTAGTAATATAGCTATATTCAGGATTATGTTTAGTGTAAGCTGTTGAGTTTTAGCTTGAGTAGTAATTGTAGAATAATAGTGCTATAGAGTTTAAGTTTAGCTGCTTTCTATTACATAATAGCATATACATTTAGCTTGTTATCAATCATTGAGTAGCTTACAGCCTAGCTTAATTTTCTTCATAGAACTTAAATCAAAAGTTGTAACCAATGTTTGGCAATAGGATTTAGAATAAGTTTTAGTGATAATCTGTGAGCAAAACGTGTTAAGCATTGGTCCTTTAGCTTATTCTAGTCAAGATAGATAGTTAACAGTCTATTTCAAGTCAAAGTTTTGGTCAAGTAGGTAATTGCAATAAAAAGTCATTTGGACACTTGGTGTTTAAAACTCATTTCAGAAAGTTACCACTTTCAAATCTTTACCATAGCTTTAATAGTTAATGAAATTTTGTGAAATCAGTTTCTAAAGGTTAAGCAACATCTGTAGTTTTGGTCTTTAAGAAGAAATTCTACAGTATCTAGAAATAAGCCAGTTATAAGCTTTTTAGTCAGCTCTTAGCAATTGCATTTTTCTGTGATAAATAGCCAAGCTGTTTTCTCATTCCAGCAAATCTACTTCACAAAACCCCTGATTTTCTTTCACAAATGGCTTTAGATAGTGTTGTTGGTTAAGTTTGCAAAGTTTCAGCTTTTTGGTAATCTGGTCAACAAAAGTCAACATAAGCACTTTTCAGCTTATTTTCATTTCTAGAGCTTAATACTGAATAATTTTCTTTGAGACTAGATTTCCCATTCTTCTTGTGAGCTGTTTAACAAGTTTCTACAATAAAATCAAGTTGCGCATGTTTAGCTTATTAGATAGCTTATTTTGAGCTTATTTGAAATTGCTTATTAGAGTTCTAGCCAGTTTCAGCTTATTTCCTTTCACAAGTCTAGCTTAATTTCAATTTTAAGACTTTTGAAAGTGGTTTGAGCTTATTTGGTCAAGAAACGAGCTCAAACGAGCTTATTTTGGTCCTTAACCCGTTTTTGTTTAAAAAGTCTTGAAAATTGCATTTTGGTCCCTTGAGTATTAAACAGTTTCTTTTACAAGTTAAAATTCCAAGTAATTAGGTTTTGCAAGAGTTAGGACCTTATATTTTCAAGTTTGTTAAAAATTGGTTAGTTAGTTTTCAAATAGTTAAAAGTTAGTTACTTTTATTAGATAAATTTTCACATCTAGTCCATATAGTTAACTGTTTTTGCACATTTAGTCCCTAGACTTTTTGACTTTGTATTTTTAGCATTTATTTTTCATTAAATTTACGATTTCAGTCCTTATATTTTGTAGAATTTACATTTGAGCATTTTAATTGAATAAATACTTGGTTTGTGCACTTTGTTTTACGTATAAGTAGACTGTATTTTTCATTTTAGCAAGGATTTGTTTGAATTAGCAATAGAATATCCAAATACTTTACCAACCAAAAACAATTAAAAACTCGATCTTGTTAGGACTTTCAATTTGTTAAGAACTGAGAAAACGAACTTCAACTATAAACATTTCACCCCCTAACTTTGACAATTATCGACTGAGTGACTCGGATCACCATACATTGAACACACACTACGCGACACATTAGACACATTTGGAACACCTTTTCCTAGATTTCTCAACAAAAGATCAACTTTCTTACTTAACTCGCTAATTTCAGAATTAGTGCCACGTTGGTTAGACACAAAATTGGCGGAAGATGGGTGGTTGTTTCGATCCACTGAAGCTTGGGTCTTGGAACCTTTGCTCAATTTTTCAAAAAAAACTCCCATTCTTCCTCCATAGGTCGCGAGAAAAACATACCCCCACTAGTGGCCATCACATGTTGTTGGTTGTTATAATCCAACCCATCATAGAAGACTTTGACAAGCTCCCATTTTGGAACATCTTGATGAGGGCATGTTCTTAATAACTCCTTAAGTCTACTAAATGCTTCATGAAACTACTCGCCCAGGATTTGACGAAAGGATTTAATCTTATTCCTAATGGCAACAGTTTTACTTATAGAATAAAATTCCTCAAGAAAAGCAGATTGCATTTCAGACCATGAGTTAATACTACATGGCTAAAGAGATGAGAACCAGTCCTTAGCTTGATCTTTAAGTGAAAAAGGAAAAAGGCAAAGTCTTACCTCATCCTTGGTAATGTTATTAACCTGATGTGTGTCAGCAATTGAGAAGAATTCTCGCAGATGTGCATATGGCTCCTCGCGACCTCTAAACACTGGCAAGATTGCTATGAGGTTCGGCTGGATCTTGAAGTTACTTGTAACCCATTTAGCCGGATTCGAATAAACGATAGGCGAGGGATCCTCGAATATCCCCGGCCTGTAATAAGAATCAACACCCCGTGGTGGAAATTCTTCTCCGCTACTACTTCCGCTAGCATCTCCGCCAACATCTTCGTCACCTAGCATTTCGACGAAAAGCTCCGCTAAACCTGTAAAATCAAGATTAGTAGAAAACTGTCGAAACGTTTTCCTCCTCAACCGTGCACTTTTCTCAACCTCAGGGTCGTAAGCTAACGGTGATGTACGTCCCGATCTACGTGTACACATACACTAACATGCACACTCACAAGAAACAAAACAAACAAACAAAACAAAACAAGAAAAAATAAAATCTTTTTGTATTTTTTTTATTTATTTAAAAATATTAACAAAAACTTAAACGAAACACTCACTATTCCCCGGCAGCGACGCCAAATTTTTGATCGACGTCGAACTGCCGATCAAAAATAACCTAAATTACCTTATACTAGATAGGATAAGCGGGTATCGATCCACGAGGAATATGTGGTTTTAGTTTAAGTTTTGGGATGATCACTGATCAATAAAAGTTTTGATTTTAAAATCTAACAACTAAAATACTCTTGATAATAAAAAAGCTGATTAAAAATTATAATAAATATTAAATTAATAATAAAGCTAGAAAAATATAATAAGGATGTAAACAAATAAAAGAAAAATGCAATCCCTTTCAGCTCCTAATATTTATGGTTGATCACACTTATGGATTATCAAAACTTTTTAGTTTATTTACAAAGATTATTTTGACTTAATATGAATGAATTAATGTGAGCACTTATTATGTTTATCAACGACCCGTGATAATAAATCTTATATTAACCCAACCAATAATTATGTTTTAATAATATATTTACGTACAATTTATATCGATTATACGACCATCTTTTTCTTTAACTAAATAGAATGAGTATGAATCGTTAACTAATAATAAATTGTCTTGCACAAATAATTAAACATAATATCGAATCAATAAAAATAATTTATAAATAAATTATATATCAATATAAAATAAATGTGATAATCGAAAAGTAATGATCAAACTATAAGTAAAATTTCCGGAAGGAACTACAACAAAATTAGTCAGACATCACGGTGCACTCGGCCCCGAATAATATTAAACATCAGCACTTTTATTATATCTATTCGGTGCCCCATTGTTTGTCTCAAAAGCCTTCCACTTGACTTTTTTTTTCTTTTGATGATCCCATGTGTGCACCCTCACTATTGCAATCCTCTTTTTTTATTTTGCAATTTGACTCTTCAACTACAATTGAATGATGTCTCACTTGCAAATCTTCACTCCCCTTTTCTTTTATAATTGAATATGCGGCAACTTTTATATCTCCGAAAAAAAAGAATCTTTCTTTTTGCCGTCTTTTAATTGATGTCTTGTTTTTAATAGTCGACTGTTCCCTTTGCTATCTCCCCACCCAATATATATAATCTATATATACTTGTGTCGGTTTAGCTATTGGGTCTTTTGGGTCTAATGGGCCAATTTTTTTTTCTTTTATTTTTTGCCATATAATAACTTTATCCCAATAAAAAATAACCCCACGCCAATAATTGCTCAAATGAAGCCCGGACAAATAAAAGATGACCAAAAATATTGCGACGCGCTCAAATTTTTTTCTTCAATATTTCTTTTTCATTTATCGGCGCTCATAATGTCTTTTCTCCAAAAAATTAATTAAGCGACCATTTTATTCCATCTCGCTCGTAACCTACATAATCACAAAACACATTAAAAGTACATGTATGATGAAAAATAAATATATAATTATGCTAAATTAACATGCTAATAGGTGGATGCAAAATACACCAATCAGACCCTAATATTTTATATACGAGCTTATTAACAAGCTTATTAACAAATATAATTTGGATATATTACGAGTCGAGCTTGAGCTAAGTTAAAATTTTATATTGCTAAATGGTATAAATGACTCGAGCTCGAACTCGTCTAAAGTAATATACCACAATCCGAACACAACTTTAAATAATAAGACTCGAAACGAGCTGAACTTGAACTTTGTAAAATTTAAATAACCGAGCTCAAGCTCCGACAGACTTGAGCTCCTCCAGACCCAACACACCTAAATAATGCGATGGCCACACACACATACCTATGCGCACATAGGTGGTCGCAGGAACGTAAAATACGGGAGGCAAGTTTTAATTTTTTTTGCCACTAGCAAGACGAAAATAATTAGAATCCAAATAAAAAACCGAGTATTGTAACTTAAAAATAAATCTTAAGTTTTAAAATGTTAAATGTTCGAATTTTAATTTGTGAGGGGGTGCAATTTGAGTTTTGTGGGGAGCATTTAAAAAAATGCTTAAAATCGAAAAAAATTACACGATACTACTATAGTCTCATCACTTTTGTCTAATCTTGAAGGGCACATAAAGCTCGTGCTTTCATGCAATACATACCGGAATAAAAGATAAGTATTATTTATTTATGTCGTACGGATTATAGTTGAAATTACCTATCAAAGATAAACCACGAATTCGGGTTTTGCAGTCTTACACCTAGTAGTTTTGTGTATTGTCAAATGTCAAGTCACTTTATGATTTTATGCTAAACATTAGAGCAAAAGGAGTGGTCACACCACCACACCAAAAAACACCCCGTCACGTCAGCTTTTTCATTTCCACATCCACATAAAAAACAACCATCTTATCATCACACTATTTACACACCAATTTAACAATTTTTCACTTTTTTTCAAAAACTACCCTCAACAATTAAATTATTCAAATCCTAATTTACTTTATTCATTCAAATAAAGAACATTACATTCTAAAAAAAAAGTTTAAAAAAGTAGCCGTTGGAAGATTTGAAAATTAAAAAAAAAAATTATTTAAAAGTTTAAAAACTAGCCGTTGGCTAGAATAATTTTTAAAAAAAAATCAAAAATTTTTTTTGGCTCCAAGATTTAACAGTTTTAGGGTTAATTTGGTTGGGTTAAATTGAGAAGGGGGTGTTTGTAAAATGTCATAGGTAAAATGTTTTTTTTAATCATAGTTTCCACGCCCCTGGGTGGGGGGACGCCGTCTTCCACGCCATTAAGGACGGTGTGGTCATGCGGGTTAACGCCGGGCAAAAACCACCCAAGGCGTTACCATTCCTTTCCCTCTTAGACATGTGTGATGACAAGGCTGGTGGTATCATCATATTTAATGATTGCAATTGTATAAGATTGAAAGTGTATATTTAAGACTTTAACTTTAACTAATTTCGGTTATAACTTGCTTTTTTTGGGGTTTTGCAGTCTTAATTCAACATCTGATGTTCTCAAACAAATTATAACTATACTTTGTTTTCGGCTCGGTCAAACTCGTTTTCACCCCTAGTAGTAGTTATTGTTGCAACACAAGCTCGAACAAACTTATATCGAGCTAGCTAACCTATTCAAATTTGTTGATGGAGGGATTTTACAACTTATTTATCTATTATAGACATTTTAAGTTCTTAATCATATATATGCTTTAGGTTCACACCACACATACTTGGAAGTATAGTGTTGTAGTTGAACAATTTCTCATCAGATTTCATATTTCCATATGTTAAGGTGGTAGGATTTAACATTCCAACTACCCTTCATAGCTTGTAAATGCGAATTTGTACTATTTACAGAATCAATCTAGCATCTAAAAAGCAGACGAAATAGAGTTTTCATTAAAAAAATTGAATGTGAAAAGAAACTCTCTGTCTTTGACATGAAAAGACGATGTTGAAGTTGTCAATACACACACATTTAACACAATCTACTCGTGTCATGACAAGTTAAAATTTTTCTTCTTTTATTTTACATTAGACGTGTATTTGCACCTAACTACAAAAATTGTTTAATACTGAGTAACAAATAGTTAAAGTGAAGACGTCAAAGTGGTTAACGCTATACTTAACAGCTCGATTGTTATTATTTTTATATAATATAATAAAATAGGGTATAGTTGCCTTTATGATATCACTTTTTTATCTTTTAACATCTCGTTTTCTTTGGTTCACCATACTCCTACAAAGTATGGTGCCAAACAATTTTCGTGTCAAACCTGCGTGACACTCACTTTTTTTTTATTATCAAGTTTGGGCCCCAACAATACAAGTGCTCTTAACAATATGTTAATTGATATGTTGATCATTTCGTAAACCGATGAATCGGTTAGATTGACCTAGTGGTCTATCTTGTGAACCGAAAACTCGATCGGATTGGCTCGATGATTGAATCAGAGACTAGATAATATTGCGTAAGAAAAGACCATTTATAATAGAAAATGTTGAATTCTCCGATTTTAAGAAATTGTAAACTACAAGAATACTATAACGTTTATTTCACATTGTAAGGGGTAAAGCAATATATAACTGTAGAATGATAGAAAATCCCGTTGGTTATTATGTGTTTATTCATGGCTTATTTATAATGATAAGCAAACCCTAATCACAAACCTTAATGGGCCATCACCCACAAACCGGGCTTGGCCTAATAATAATGTTTAATACTCCCTGCAGTTCGAGCGATGAAATCACAAAAGCTCTCGAACTGTAGATTAACTTAACTAAAACATTAGTGAATAAATAAAAGAAAACTAAAACGTTAAAAAAATATTAAAATAAAACCAAAACACAACCACTTTTAGAATTCTAAGAAAACCATCAAATGGCCCTTCTTCACAAGTATATTTCTTCTTCTCTTTTTTTCATCCCAGAACAGACCGACACCAAACCATCCAAATCTTTTATATCCTCAAATCCGGATTTAGGTCCCTTTTTTGTAGTTTCTTTTTATTTTTTTAATCGGGTGATGGTTCCATTGATGGAGGTGATGATATGTATTTGAGAAAGTGGAACATTGGAGAGAAAATCAAATGGGGTTTCCAGGGAGATCGACTTTGATGAGGAGAAATTGAAATTGGTATGCTGAGATATGGTTTTTTTAATCTGCTTTTTGGATCTGGAAACGATGCCTGATGGATAATACTATAAGTCGCGCTGGTGATGGTGATCGGGTGGTAACAGCAGCGGAAGAGATGAAAGGCTTTGTCTTGTTGTTTATGAGATGATAGAGAGGGAAGGCTGGAAGAGTATGTAGAGGTAGCAAGAGATCCAGTCAGAAAAGGGTAAGATGATGCGGTTTGAGAAAAGAAAATAGATGATACTCGTTTGTTTATGGTGACAAACGTGGAGAATAGATAATGGAGAGGACACTCATTTGTTTATTTTGACAAACGATCGAGGAAAGATTTGACGGGGTGGTAGAGCAGCGGTGCTAGTGGCGGCTTGATGACCGTGGTCTCAAGATCGTAACTAGGTGTCTGATACCATGTACAATGATAGAAAACCCCCCGTGGGTTATTATGTTTTTATTCATGGCTTATTTATAATGATAAGCAAACCCTAATCACAAACCTTAATAGGCCATCACCCACAAACCGGGCTTGGCCTAATAATAATGTTTAATAATAACTACTACACCTTCTTATTCTATTTTAATACGTTTATGTTTTTACTTATTAGCTAACTGTAAATGTTGATGTTATGACAAAGAAAATACAAAACAAACCATAACACCAAGAACGACCGACAAAGACACCAATAAAACACTTTTGTCTTAGAGCATTCATTATGGGAGGTCCAAGAATAGGTTTAAAAAACTTTGAAAAAGTTTATGTTTATTTCAATCATAGTGTGATCTTAGTTTATATATAGGTGGCATGAAAAGGTCCTAAATCATACACCCCTTCAAAATTAAATGCATGTCTTATGTGAAAAAAATATAAAGCTGCAAAAGTTTTTTACCATAGTAGAATTAGGTTTAAAAAATTAAAAGGTTTATAAAATATGGAGTTGGCATGAAAATTTTGATTTTTAAACTTTTACAAAAGTTTATAATAATGGATGCCCTTATAACCTAAGTTAAACAATTAAACTTAAGACACAACCTGCAGAACCAAAGACATGACACCTGTGAATATAAAGAATTATTAACCTTAATCTAAACCAACTGTTCTTGGAGGAACTTTTTATTTAGTTGATGATATATTGCAATTATCTTTATTCATTATCCAACTTTGTAAAACAAAAATTAAATGACAAAAGGCTAATTATCAGAAAGGTTCATTGCTTTATTTTCATGTTTTCAAGAAGACAAAATATGTTAGCTTGCCCATTTTAGTCCAAGGCAATAGGGCAATCAATTCAATTGGATGCAAAGTGCGCCACATGTCTCATGTTGCCCTATTTTGGGGGCGATATGTTATTGTTGTCTTAATTTTTTGTACTTTCTATTTTACATTTGTCCTAAAGTCTCTCGCTTATGTCATGTTTTTTGGTTACCCTGAATTTATGAAAAATCCTAGAACAACATAATTTATACATAACAGTTCCATACCATGATGTGTAATAAAATGATTTGATATAAAATTAAGAGTTAGTGGATATAAAATCATTTGCCACATCATTGTGTGTAATTTTTTATGTATAAATTATATGATTCTAGTATTTCTCTGAATTTATATGGTAAAAACATAATTTTCGGCCTGGAAGTGGAAAATAGAAGAGTATTTGGACTTTTTGATAATTTTCTCAAATAAAAAAGCCCTTGAATATCATTGTTGACTGAATTTAAGCTCGAAGGCCAAACCTTTTTCAAAAGTAAACCTAACGTGTTTTCATAAACGAATCTGCAGTTTTTGTCAGATTATTTGACCAATCACTGCCCTTGTTCAAGAAAAAGGATACAACCATCAATGCCCTTCATCCACCCACTGCCATTATTTATGAGTGCATGAAAATCCCACCCTTACTTTCTCCTAACCTAGATTCCTAGATTTTGACATCCGAAGCAATAACCAAAACTAGTTCACACACACGAACCTGCAGATGGATATATGCCACTGATGAAATGTGAAGGTTTGTAAATGAAAGTGGACATATCATTGTAGATTAAGTGTGCGTATCTTAATTCAACATCCCATGTTCTTAATAACTACTACATCCCATGTCCACATTTATGTACATCTTCACATTGACATTTACTTTCACGTTTACGTCCCACGTCCACAGTTATGATTTTGTTCATATGTTGTCCATCTCATGATTTACGTCTACGTTTGCATTCATGACATCGTCCACGTTCAGGTTCGTATTCCATCTCATTATACATGTTCCATGTCTTGTATTGGATTTGGTTACAGAAAGCTTGAGAAACCAGACTCAAGTTTAACACAATTTTTCCATACCCAGGCAGACGTTTCACGTCTCAGGTTGTATCGTTTGGCATTCCTCCGTCAGTTAGCATACGTTCATGATATGTCCTAGTACCACGTTCACAGTATGTTTGTATCACGTTCATGATATATTCCATGCACAGCGTTCCTCTTATGATCGCGAACCACGTTCACAAATGATCACGTAGCACGTTCACAATTGTTCACGTAGTTCGTCCCAATATGTTTTCAGCAGCTTTGCTCAGAGATATAAAGGTCATCGTTTCTTGTTATTTGTACGTATCGTTTCATGTATCCTACATGTTGTATCTTATTCATTCGATCAGATTCAAAAAATCCATCTTAAGTATGGAACCAGAAAATATTCAGCAATGTCAGGTCAGGGTTACTTAGACCTTCATTGTGTCAAGATCTTTGAAGGAATCGTTTTGAGCGGGAATCCACTTAGAACGGAGGAGTTCATCCAGACTTTTCATCCTTTTCTTTCCAAAATTCAGTTATGTTCTACAGTCATGTTACGTTCCATGTCCTCTTCAGCCATATCACGTTCCATGTTCTCTTTAGTCATGTCACGTTCAGGTTCTATCAGCTTACATGTCTTTTTAGTTTACGTGTTCTTTCAGTTCTTATAACCAGCAGCTGTATTATCTTTAATTCGAGGACGATTTTCCTTTTTAGAGGGGAAGAATTGTAAAACCGCAGCATTATCGTGTCTCTAATTCGAGGACAAAATATTTATTTTAGAGGGGAAGAGTTATAAAATCCGCATTTAAAATCGTGAACAGTAATTACACGCAGTCTCATATTTAAATTAAAAGTTACGCAATTATTTATTTCATAAAAATAAATAAAGGTATTTGTTCAAGTATTGCGAAATAAGTATTTATTCAGAAAATAAATAAAACATGTCAGAGTATTAAACAAAAGTCAGTCATGAACATCGCGTAAATAATTATAACACGAAAAATTACAAGGATGCTTGTGTTTTTCTTTTAGATTGGCGGCTAGAAGTAAGAACAAGGAAAGACTATGCTTTAGGCCCAACCCGTTTTAAAAGTTTACAATAGGAAAACTAATGCTCACCTCTCAATTCATTAAACATAAAAAAAATTAGGGTTGAGGTTCTCTTGGGGTGCCGCCGGCTAGAACAAACAACAAGGGAGAAAGGGGTCTTGATTTTATTAGTGATTCAATTGTGTCTTCATAGTCTATCCCATATCACGATTAAGGTAATTAATCTTTTCCTTATCTTTTATAAAATCACGAATTGATGGAATTAATATCAAGAACACATGGGTTTGTAGAAATAAAACATGGAATTAAATCATAGGTTAGTCGATTTTTGGGGATTAGCATGAAAACCGAGAGTTTAATAACTCTCGGTGGGTCTTAGAATAGCGACAATGGGAATTCGAAACAAACAGTGGGAACCTAAAACAAACATTGGGAAAAAGGAACTAACAGTGGGAACCACAGTAATAACTGGCACTAGGCCAGTGGCTACTGTTCGTGGGCCAGCAGCAAAAGGGGCCAGGACCGTGGGTCTTGGTGGGTCGGTTGGCTTAACCCGAGACATAGGTGTCTCGGGGAAGGTTTTCGCTCGGGTTTTTGCGGGATCACATATGTAATATTTAATGCAAGAAATTTATTTAATTATGATTTAATCATTTTATAATATAAGTTTTATAAATATATTAACCAAGTGTTTTGGTTTATTAATTTAATTGGTAAATTAAAGTGATGATAGTTTAATTATTCTAATTACTTAAAACTTGTGATTTATTTAATGATTTAATTTTCATGGAAACTAATTTGGAAATTTTTCTATTTTAGGAAACATTCAATTTTTAGCAGGTTACTATTAACAGTAGAATAATAATACTTGAATACATATTTTACAGTAATTAGAAGTACAGTAATACACTAATCAGGGTACAAGTAATACACTAATCAGAAATACTTAAGAATAGTTAGGTTTATCATATTATACTCAGAACAGTAAAACAATACAAGAACAGATAAATCAAGTTAATAACAGTAAGAATCAGTAAAAGTACACAGTAATCAGACAACTCATTCACGTCCCTTATGTATTTAGTATCCATGAAGTCGGAGTAGATCCTTCACCTTTCATTCTTAATTCATTATTGGACACGAGGTACGGAATTCCCGTCCTTTACTATGGAATTCCTTTCTATACATGATTAGGATTCCGCGTCTGCAGCCAAATTTTTTCCCCAATACATGTTATAAACTTTACATGAATTGCCATAATAATTATGTTAAATTTGCCTGAGCTTTATATACATGCATGACCAGTTATACCTAGTTACGGAGGTACCGTAATCATGACACTTGAGGCACCGGTGTCATGACTCCTCTACGGGGGAGTGATTTCTCACAGCGTCCCTTTTATTTCAGCTTGGCCATTTATCAGTATTATCAGCGGGGCATATGGGTGCATCCTAGTTTATCAGTTTATAGTTTATCAGGTGAATGTGATGTGTGCTCTACATCCGTCACATTGGAGTTGATCCCTCCACCCATCTTATCAGTTAGAGGTCACCCCTCTACAGCATGAAGAGGTCACCCCTCTATGTATTCATGCACACGTTGTTATATCACATGACCTATATAAGCTCTTGGCACTTAAAATACATTTTATACATGTTTCAACTTTATCAGTTATCAAGTCAGTTTTACAAATTATAAACCAGGTTTTCCCAGAAATATACAGTTTCCGCTATATTTTACTTATCAGTCTTTCAGCTTCAGTACTTTCTTTAAATCTGTTCAGCTTAGAATTCCAGATCTTGCTTATATATTCTAGATATTCTCATCATGTCAATATATCCGTTCATTGAGCGTATTGCTTAGCCGTATTTTCTTTCCATGACTCATACGGCAGGTACCCACGAACAGACTTGAGCATTTAGTGGACATGCATAGGATGGGAGCTACCTCATACTTCTACTCCTTTTGCAGATTTTGAGTTTATGTTTAGGAGACGATGTTTGATTCTAGTTTTCCTTTATGGTCATGTATGTTTTAGTACATATTTCCTTGCATGCTTTGATGACACGCCATAATTATCATGTAACGGTCTTCTTATCAAAGTGGGGTGTTACAATCATACTCAACAGTCCAAATCATTGAGACCGGGTCAAAATTAATCCAATGAAAACCGTCCAACAAAGAACATTGAGATAAAGTATTAAATTATCATAATAGATATGATGAACCTAATACCGGGGGACATGTTCGCGTATGTCTCTAACATTTGACCAGAGTCATACTAGTTTGACCAAAAGTCTTGCCACGTATGAGAGAGAAAAGCGATAGGATCTCGCGTATCGTGGGAAGCACCTTCAACCTAAGGAACAACGTATTATCCAGCGGTCCGTATCACAGACCGCCGCCAACTTTATACTGTACCAAAAATCACGGTCTTGTGTATTTTGTCTATCCTCGTGACATGACTAGTCACTCAGGTTTGCCTTTTGCTCTTGTATAAATACCCCATCATATATTTATTGCATTAACAACACACAATATCATTTACTCACATTCAATACTATCACTCTGTCATTCCAAGCCGGATACTACTCCTGTGATTGTTACTTACTCTCACGCCGGAGCTTGGTCTTAGGGTCACACATGGGACGAGCTAATGCGTGTTGCTTGATATTGTAGGATAGGTCTCGCCTACAAGCATCCTACATACGTAACCAAAGCATATCCTAAAGTATCATAACAACCTGCGGATTTTTGTTTCAACATATACCAATGTTAGAATAACGACCAACCCCTTATTTTTCGCTAAATTTAAGCCCATATCAACTGTGTACGCCAAAGATTTAAATTTACATACACTTTGCATTAGCGATTATAGATGAAAATGATACAAATTATACTGTAGTATGTAAAAGATATGGTACTTAAATGTTATAAAATATCATAAAGAACATAATACAAACCTTATATCTTAGGGTTTAGTGGTTAGACACACACACGTTTATGGCTTCACACACACACGTTTATTAGCAGTTAGATTAGAATGCTAGTTTATGAAAAATAATAAGCGAAGAAATCACTTGATGTTAGATGAATCAATCGGCTCTAAGACCGTAAACAAGAAGAAAAAAAACTTTGCTTAGGGTTTTTGTCATACAAGATTAGTCACATAATGAATCTTAGAATTCATTATATAGGCATAATAATTTGGTGACCATGCATATCGTTAATCTATTGATTATTTAGATTCATTTTGGCGAGAAAAGTATAAAGTGAGTGTTATAAAATATATTAGAAGTGTTACAAAAAATGGTGTGATAAAAAGATTTTTATAAAGTTTTAAAAGGTTAAATTTTGAAAAAATGCGATTTTTTATAAATTGTAAACGACTAGTATCCAAGCCCAACGGTCAAATTTAAAAACGGCATTTTTTTTGCTGACAACCCCGACGCGAAAACCTACGACACCACCATCAGAGCGGTGCATCGTGGACAAAGTGACGACATAGGCTACCAGCCCACCTGCAACGCAACCGTTCTCCAAGCTATACGTCTTACATATATCATTAATTTTATTTTTAATACGTTTATCTTTTACTTATTAGCTAACTGTAAATGTTGATGTTATGCCTTCTTTTCGAGCATATAAGTATTATACATCATCTCCTACAAAGAAAACACAAAAAAACCATACGAGCTCTAGGTATCATGAAAAACAAAACGCTCCTCATTTGGGTCTCATGAAGTGCCACGTCATCTAACACTTATACTTTCAAAAATTTCCCTTATCTGTTATTGTTCCATAGTTTTTGTTAGTTTAATACTTTTTACTGTAGTTTTTATCTATCAAGCATTATAATTTATTTTTTTGATACTTTTAGTTTTCTAGTTTTGCCACACACATTAAATTAAATAAAAAAGAAAAAAAAGAAACTAAAAAATATAGGGGGTTACTTATTTTTTAGGGTCTTGCTCGAAGGCCCAACCTTTTTCAAAAGTAACCTAATGTGTTTCCATAAACGAATCTGCAGCTTTTGTGATAACACGTTTCCTTGGCATAATCTTGCTTCCTGTTTTGTATCAGCTTTCGTCCTTGTTCAAGAAAAAGGATACAACCATCAATGCCCTTCATCTACCCACTGCCATTATTTATGAGTGCATGAAAATCCCACCCTTACTTTCTCCTAATTCCTAGATTCCAAGATTTTGACATCCGAAGCAATAGCCAAACCTAGTTCAAACACACGAACCTGATGGATATATGCCACTGATCATGTCTTAGTCGATCTCAAATCTAAACCTGTTTGAAATGTGAAGATTTGTAATTATATAATTGTAGATTAAGTGTGTGTATCTTAATTCAACATCCCATGTTCTTAATAACTTAGAAAACTTTTACAAGTGAAAAAGTTTCTTAATAAGCAATATAACATCTAATGCCTATTTGGTAATACCAGTTCCAATGGTCTCGTTGGTTTTGTGACGCTGATGAGTGTCGAAAAACAGCCAAGCAACCCAACTAGGGGGCTACCATTCATACTCAATACAGATAGTTTCATATCAAGTTTCATTTAACTTAGGAACGGCCACAATCTGTGTGTCAATGATCTCCTTATGCGCATTGATTGAATTAATCATAACCCTAGCATAGGTACTACGCCGGCCAGGACTTCAAACACGTGTCACTCATGTAAGAGTCCAACATCATCGGCGTTGCAGGTTTAGGAAAGCCGGTGATGTTGGATAATTCATATACCAGTGATAATTCATATTCATTTCCTTTCTGCAAGAATTCCCACTTTACGAGAAAAACTAATTAAATGTCTCTTATTCTAGTTGTTGATCTTATCACTAAATGAAATGCTTGTATTGCAGGTTCTATGATGTCGGGTCTGGCAAAATTAACCAGCTAGCTTGGTGATTTAATTTTAGTAAGTTTTATATTTTTTCTTTTTCTCAATGTCAAGAACCATAAAAGAATGATGTTAAGTTCTATTTTAAAATAGTTTAAATATTCTCAAATCTTTATGTTCTTCAAAACAGTTCAAACAGTAAATGTATTAAAATGCAACTTCATTGGCCACTAGACATGCTGATGGTTCATTGTCACTAGAAGACTTCAACCTTATAAATTGGACAATCAAAGCCTAGACATGTTGGTTTTTAAAATGCTCGCTTCATTAACAAGGCTGCTGCAAATGTGATCACTTCGTTAAACTTTATTGATAACACTAAAGTAGGAATGGTAATGGATCGAGTTTGGATATGTTTTAGTAAGCTCGTACCCGTACTCATTTATAATATTTGTACCTGTATCCGCCCTAATACCCCGGTTAATATTATCCAACGGCTTTTCGGGTTTTCCCCGCGAGTATCGGGTATCTAAACCTTAATTTTCGTTGGGCACGTATGAGTAAAGAAAAACCACGAAAAAATAACCAAAACACCATATATATTCATTATTTTAAGAAGATAAAGAATGCTACTACAATATCGTATCTGTATCATGTGATTTAATTTATCAAATAAATCATGGTTAAAATTTAAAAATTACAAAATTCAAATTTGTTTGATCATAAAGATATTACTAATACAAAAAAAAATATTACTAATACAAAAAAAAAATATAGCTAATATGATCATCCACTTCGTTTAACAATCTTCATCTACCATTTGTCATATATTTAGGACTTGTATAAAATATCAATAAAAACGGGTATCGGGTAAACGGGTACGGATACTGGTACAGGTAAACGGGCTGGTATTGATAGAACATGTACCCGCGAAAAATATTCATTCTTACCCGAATCCGTATCCAACCCCACCTAACCGGTTCGGGTTTCGATTGTTTTCATCGGTTTCGGATGCTTTTGCCAATTCTAATGCTTGGCTTTATTTATAAATTTTTTATTCAAATGTTCACTTCATTAACAAATCTTAAAGATGACACTGATAGACCATTCAAGATTTTGGCCTATTTGATCATCTAATTCGTAGTCTTGTTGTTTGATACAGTTTTAAGTGTAAATAAAAGTTCTAATCTTTTTAACAACCACTCTTAAAATCTCAAAAATACCCATTATCATTCTTTGATTTCTCACATGAGAATTAACAACCACTCTTAAAATCTCAAAAATGTTTGTACAAAAATAAGGTAAACACTCCCGAGAAAACCAAACGAAAAGATACTTGAATCATTCCGTCCACACCTAAGAAACCACTTGAATCATTCCGTCCACTCCTGATAATTAAAATGTATTTCTTGTGGAGTATGTTTTTTTAATGCATGTCGCTTTGTAATAGTAAAAAGTCGTCTGATTAGAGAAAATAAAAATAAAAATGATAATCGCTTTTTACCGTTGTAGTCGGTAGCCTAAATAAACATAAATTTTGATATTCAAAACCCCATAAAACTACATTTTCACTCATTTCAAAAGTTAGTGGTTAAATTTTAAGATATTTAACGTCATAACTCATAAGTATACTTCCCTATCCATTCAATACATACAGAAGTATGGTGTATAAAAGATGAGTTGGTGGAGCAACTTATTACTAGTAAATAACTTTGTAGTAGCTTGTTTATTGTCAAGTCACTTTGATTTAAGATAGACATTAGACATGTGTGATAAATAGTGGTTGTATCATACTTAATGGTTGCAATTGTATAAGATTGAAAATGTAGACTTTATTTAAGTTATAACTAATTTCGGTTATAACTTGGTACGTAGTCACGCCAAACTTCTCAGAAAATGTAGACTTTATTTGTTTTGTGTATGTGCGATGATGCCTGATTGGTATAAACCATGAAAGAAGTCATTAAAAGTTCGATACCAATATTAGAATAATGATCAACCCCTTATTTCTTGTTAATTTTATGCTAAAAAGAGGGTATATGTTGAACGTTTTCATAAGGGTTTAAAACATTTGTGCCATCAGTTATATTTTGTTCTGGGTTCGTCCCTGGTAATATATGCCAACAACATAACTAAGTTTTGTTTGTGAAAACTTATTTTCAGGGTAAAATTTTGCTAGATTAGTAGCATACGTTTACACCATCCATGTACCAAGGACACAGCGAAACCTACCACAATTGTTACGATATATAGCAAGTCTTTTTCATTTATTGGTTACCTGAAATATATTTTATCTCATATTTTATCCAGTAAATGAAGTTAAATGGTAAGAACATGAAGCATGCGACTGTTAATTGTTACGATGAATGTATGTTGACATTTGATAACACCATATGGATCTGTTTAGGTATTCGTCGGTATAGGCGTATAGATGATGGTGTATGAGAAATCTACAAATAACTCGATAATCAAAGAGTTTTGAAAAAAATAAATCAATATAGCAAAGCTACCTCAAAAGTTGAAGTTTTCACTCAATTATAAGTAGGTTCGTTCCTTCTTTCAAGTTCATCTTACACGTACGTAGAGTTGATCACGGGCACTATCATTTGAAGTAAACCGGAAATTGTGATATTGTAACTTGTAAGGTTTTGGTTGGTCAAGTTTCACATTACTCTAACAAGCAATGAAAGTGTCGTGAGTATTCAACGAGCATAACTCAACATCACATGAAGTTCATAGAAGCCCTTGATTAATTACTTGTATGTTTATGTCGAAGATGGATATATATTTTGATGCTTATGTGTTATTGTTTTTCTCAATTGGTTGTAGTTCTTCTCGTAAAAGCTCTTTTTATGAACCTAGGTTCCGACTTATATTGCTAGCTGACTAATTTAAGGGCGACTATTGATAGTCTGAAGTCATCGCAGGTGGACCTTCATGGTCAATGAGGGTAAAAACTCATATTTTGTCCACAATATTGGGAATGTCATATTCTTGAATTGCCAGCTTTAACTCATCATCGGTCATAGTAGAAACCCATATGTGTATATCTCACTTGAGGTCACGGATCTTCGACGGTTGAATCCTCCTCCTTCACACAGCAAAGTAAATAACAATGGTGAGAAGTATGACAAAAGAATGAAGAATGGAGTATATATAGGGTGGGCGAAGAAACCAAGAAGCTCTCCTAACAAGAACAATTTACCAGGTACGGTCTAAACCATAGAATCTCAAAAGGCGTCATGCGTGGCATCATCCAAGATAACGGTGAACAGGCCGCGACCTTCCAAAAGGCACGCGTGAACTAGGCCATCATACTCGACAGTCCAAATCATTGAGACCGGGTCAAAAATAATCCAATGAAAACCGTCCAACAAAGAACACTGAGATAAAGTATTAAATTATCATAATAGATATGATGAACCTAATACCGGGGGACATGTTCGCGTATGTCTCCGCCATCTGACAGAGTCATACTAGTTTGACCAAAAGTCTTGCGACGTAGGAGAGAGAAAAGCATCAGGATCCCGCGTATCGTGGGAAGCACCGTTCAACCTAAGAAACAACGTATTTTCCAGCGGTTCGTATCACGGACCGCTACCAACTTTATACTGTACCAAAAATCATGGTCTTGTGTATCGTGCCTATCCTAATGACATGACTAGTCACTCAGGTTTTCCTTTTGCTCTTGTATAAATATCCCCATCATATTTATTGCATTAACAACACACAGTATCATTTACTCACATTCAACACTATCACTCTGGCATTCCAAGTCGGATATCACTCCTGTGATTCTTACTTACTCTCACGCGGGAGCTTGGTTTTGGGGTCACACATGGGACGAGCTAATGTGTGTTGCTTGATATTGTAGGATAGGTCGCGCCTACAAGCATCCTACATACGTAACCGAAGTATATCCTAAAGTATCATAACAGCCTGCGGATTTTTTTTTCAACAGATACCAATGTTAGAATAACGATCAACCCCTTATTTTTCGCTAAGTTTAAGCCCATGTCAACTGTGTACGCCAAAAATTTAAATTTACATACACTTTGCATTAGCGATTATAGATGAAAATGATACATATTACACTATAGTATGTAAAAGATATGGTACTTATGTCACAATGTTATAAAATATCATAAAGAATAGAGTACAAACCTTATGTCTTAGGATTTAGTGTTTAGACCCAACCTACAATAACACCAAGAAACTAATAGATATTCAAAGTATAACTCCTTTATGGTATCATACACACACACGTTTATAAGCAATTAGATTAGAATGCTAGTTTTTTGATAAATAATAAGTAAAGAAATCAGTTGATGTTAGATTAATCAAATCGAATTCTCAAAAGGAGGGGGAATCAATCGGCTCTAAGACCGTAAACAAGAAGAGAAAAAAAAACTTTGCTTAGGGTTTTTCTCATACAAGATTAGTCAGATAATGAATCTTAGAATTCATTATATAGGAATAATAATTTGGTGACCAAGCATATCGTTAATCTATTGATTATTTAGATTCATTTTGGCGAGAAAAGTATAAAGTGAGTGTTATAATATATATTAGAAGTGTTACAAAAAATGGTGTGATAAAAAGATTTTTATAAAGTTTTAAAAGGTTAAATTTTGAAAAAAAATACGATTTTTTAAAAATTGTAAACGACTAGTATCCAAGCCCAACAGTCAAATTTGAAAACGCCATTTGTTTTGCGGACAACCACGATATGAAAACCTACGACACCACCATCAGAGCGGTGCATCGTGGACCAAGTGACGACATAGGCTACCAGCCCACCTGCAGCGCAACCGTTCTCCAAGCTATACGTCTTACATATATCATTTATTTTATTTTTAATACGTTTATCTTTTACTTATTAGCTAACTGTAAATGTTGATGTTATGTCTTCTTTTCGAGCATATAAGTGTATTATACATCATCTCCTACAAAGAAAACACAAAAAAACCATACGAGCTCTAGGTATCAAGAAAAGCAAAACGCTCCTCATTTGAGTCTCCTGAAGTGCCAGGTCATCTAGCACTCCTACTTCAAAAAAT
Source organism: Glebionis coronaria (assembly GCA_025667525.1). Classification (NCBI taxonomy): domain Eukaryota; kingdom Viridiplantae; phylum Streptophyta; class Magnoliopsida; order Asterales; family Asteraceae; genus Glebionis; species Glebionis coronaria. The sequence goes on from JANFOE010000060.1 coordinate 914,960, forward strand.
TCTAATTAGAGAGATGGGAACCGTTGGCACCAGAAAGTGGTGCCAAAGCCGCCACATAGGATTTTGGGGCTCTGGCACCAATAACCATTTGGCACCACATTAAAGGGTAACAATTAGCACGAGAAAAAGTGATGCCAGAGGGGTATAATGGGCCCACATATACCAACTTTTATTACTAAAAAAAGAAGTAAAAATTGGTTGGCGGTGGCTGATGGGATTAACGTGGGGTTCGTTGGCGCCAGACGGGGTATGGTGCGCCAAGGAAGGGGTGGCGCGAAAGGGCTACCAGCCCACTTCCCAGCTCCCGTTCCCCTCTCTCTTATCATAGCAATCATTCTCTTCATTTGAGACCCACGAGTATACATTTTATTTTAATTTTTATCAATTTTAACTAAAATAAATTAATCTCATAAATAAAAAAATTACAAAATTATAAATATATTTTTTATAAAAATAAATAAAACTTTTCAAACAAATTTATAAATATAAATCTAAAGAAAAAAATACAATGACTTAAAATGTAAATTTACTTTACATATAAAATTCAAACACCTATGGTCATCTTCATTTTATTTCTCCAAAAACTAAAAGCAAATTTATAAATATCATCTTCATTTTATTTCTTCAGATCTGATCTTTTTTTTTTCCAAGCGATGCACTGATCATCATCTTCATTTTATTTTAGTGAATGATAGAAAAAAAAAGAAAAAAAAAGAAAACGATGGGAGCAGTGATAAAGGTTTTTTCTTTTGTCTCCTTATGCGTCGTTGGGACGGCGAGATCATCAGTTGGTGAGCTTTGGGGGTGTGGTGACGAGTGCTAGCGAGATTTGGCGAGCTGCCGAGTCGGATTGGCGAGATGCCAATGTCATGATACCTAAAGCTCTAACATCAAAAAACGACTAACAAAAACACCCATAAAACACTATTGTCTTTGAACGTAAGTTAAACGATTAGATTTAAGCCTAAGACACAAGAACTAAAGACATGACACCTGTGAATATAAAGAATTATTAAACTTAATCAAAACCATCTGATATCGGAGATACTTTTGATTTGAGTGCTAGTATAGTCAACAGGGGCGGAGGCAGGGAGGGGTCAAGGGGGTCGTCTGACCCCCCGGGCGAAAAAGTTATAGTGTAAATTTTTGAAAACATTCGAATATTTTAATAATTTGACCCACTAAAAACCATTTTGTAGTGTAGTTTAGAAAAAATATCAAAGTTTGACCTTCGAGCCAAATTTCCTGGCTCCGCCTATATAGAGAACTCTGACCCACATAAAAGTACCAAAAAGTACCTTTCCTTTGTGTTTATCTTTCAGTTTATAGTCCAACGCTAGTTTCTTATCAATTTTTGTTCCATAATTTTTGTTAGTTTAAACTTTTTAGTTTTTACCTATCAAGCATTATATAATTTTTTTTCATACTTTTAGTTTTCTAGTTTTGCAACATATATTAAATAAATAAAAAAAAACCTAAAAAATATAGGGGGTTACTAATTTTGGAGGGTCTTAGTATTTATTATCCGACTTTGTAAAACATAAATAACAAAGCCCGTGACTGAATTTGAGCTCGAAGGCCCAACCTTTTTCAAAAGTAACCTAACGTGTTTCCATAAACGAATCTGCAGCTTGTGTGATAACACGTTTCCTTGGCATGCTTCATAAATACCAGCTGTTAGATTATTTGACCCATCACTGTATGTATACATAATCTTGCTTCCTGTTTTGTATCAGCTTTCGTCATTGTTCAAGAAAAAGGATACAACCATCAATGCCCTTCATCTACCCACTGCCATTATTTATGAGTGCATGAAAATCCCACCCTTACTTTCTCCTAATTCCTAGATTCCAAGATTTTGACATCCGAAGCAATAACCAAACCTAGTTCAAACACACGAACCTAAGGGATATATGCCACTGATCATGTCTTAGTCGATCTCAAATCTAAACCTGTCTGAAATGTGAAGGGTTGTTAATGAAAGTGGACATATCATTGTAGATTAAGTGTGTGTATCTTAATTCAACATCCCATGCTCTAAATAACTTAGAAAACTTTTAAAAGTGAAAAGTTTCTTAGTAAGCTATATAACATCTAATGCCTACTTGGTAATACCAGTTCCAACGGCCTCGTTGGTTTTGTGACGCTGATGAGTATCGAAAAAACGCAGCACAACTAGGGGGCTGCCATTCATATGTAAGATTTAGGGTGACTGTACGACGGGTGTGATAATCTTGGATATCTAACTTGAATCGTGTTTGGTTCACTTTCCGTATAAAGTATTTCGACCCTATGGTGCCTGGGTTACACGAAATCCTTATCGGGATAATTCAAGTAGAAACACTTTGATTCTAGGCACAAGAGATCAAAGCAGGAACTGAGAATATTATGGTTTTTCGTTATGTTCATATGAGATCAATGTCTGTTAATGAACAGACAGAAATTGACAGTTAAAAGCAGTTAAAAACGGTTGGAATACAGTTAATTCCAAGGGTCACAACTGTTGGGTTTTAGCGGGAAAATAAGGAAACTCCTTAATGCCGATTCGTAAAAATCGTTTAGGTTTTGGGGCGCTGCCCCAAACCCAGCAAGGGGCTCTTCCCCTTGACCCCGCAAGGGGCGGTGCCCCTTGACCCCGCAAGGGGGCGCAGCCCCCTTGACCCCTGCATTTTCGTCGTAGGCGATAACATATTAGCTCAACGAGTGTGCACTCCGCACTTCCCCTAACTCGCGTCAGAACCGAATATGAAATCTCATTGATCTCTTGTAAATCCCGATTAACTAAAATAGTTGATGACACTAAAATCACCAACAAATCCCCCCCATTTTAGTGTAATCCTTGATCTACTAAAATATATATAAAGATATATACAAGTATAAAAACAAACATAACAAAACAAACAAATGCATAAATGAAAATGTCTTGCGATTGAATTTTCATCTTAGTATAATACACATTCCAAATATTCGAGAATCGGAGTGTCGTAACGATTGAACCCGTCAACTCATGTGAATACCTGAAGATACTATACACATAAGTTTCTACAACACTCTACAATTCAGTCTTGACACTATTACAAGCCATGTGTCCCTATCCATTAATGAACATATAGAAAGCCAAGTCCAAGCTTCTTGAAGCGGCAAAACTTCATGCTCATATAGGTGGTCCTTTTAGTCTTGCTCCTGCATGCAATTTTTCAAAAGAACCATTAAGAAGATATACTTCAACCTAACATCACTCGCAGGTCTGAACACATACCTTGGGATAATAAACACATGCGTTCCAATCTCTAGCTATAAGCTTTCCACATTGAATTCAGCTTCTAACGTTGTATTAGAAGGGAATTGGGTATCTCATAGGTAGTAGATCTAGATGGACTTCAAACCCATCCCAATCACCGACTTATTCACTAAGTCTCTAGCTAACGCCTTCGTCAAGTGGTCAGCTAGATTATGTTGTGACCGAACAAACTCAATAGATATCACGCCATTCATGATTAGCTCCCTAATCATACTATGTCTAACACCTAAGTGTCTAGACTTGCCATTGTATATTTGACTATAAGCTTTAGCCAAAGTGGCAGCACTATCACAATGAATAGAAATTGGTGATATTGGTTTCGGCCATATTGGAATCTCATGTATCAAGTTCCTTAGCCAATCTGCTTCTTTACCAGCAGCAGCTAATGCTACAAACTCAGATTCCATAGTTGAATCAGTGATGCATGTTTTCTTCTTGGAAGCCCATGAAATGGCACCTCCCCCAAGCAAGAACACCCATCCACTAGTAGAAGATGAATCTTCAACATGATTTATCCAGCTAGCATCAGAATAACCTTCTAACACCGAAGGATATCCAACATATGATAAACCATAATCCTTAGTACCTTTCAAGTACTTAAATACTCTTGTTATTGCATGCCAATGCTGTCTATTAGGATTACTAGTAAACCTACTCAACCTACCAACTGCATAAGCAATATCAGGTCTAGTGCTCGTCATAGCATACATCAAAGAACCAATGGCTCTTGAGTATTCGAGCTGATCCACAGGTTTACCTGTGTTTGGCATAAGCTTTTCTACCGGATCCATGGGAGTACTCACCGGAGAACAATCTTCACGATTGAATTTCTTGAGTATTTTCTCAATATAATGAGATTGTGTTATTACAATCCCTTTATTTTCACGTTTAATCTTAATACCAAGAATAACGTCAGCTTCTCCCATATCTTTCATGGAAAACTTAGATGACAAAAACTTTTTAGTTTTATCCACATGATTTTGGTCAGTGCCAAATATCAACATGTCATCAACATATAGACAAATTATAACACCATTACCGGAGTCATCAAATTTGCTATATACACATTTGTCAGATTGGTTTAGGAGGAAACCACTAGACAACACAACCTCATCAAACTTTTGATGCCACTGCTTAGGTGCTTGTTTCAGCCCATACAATGACTTAACCAACTTACACACCATATGCTCTCTACCAGGCATAACAAATCCTTCCGGTTGCTTCATATACACTTCTTCTTCCAAATCACCATTTAAAAATGCTGTTTTGACATCCATTTGATGGATCACTAGATTGTGAATAGCTGCCAAAGCTAACAACAATCTAATAGTAGTGATACGAGCAACTGGTGCATAGGTATCGAAATAATCGATTCCTTCCTTTTGTCTAAAGCCTTGGATTACCAATCGAGCCTTAAACTTGTCAATTGATCCATCGACTTTCATCTTCATTTTGAAGATCCATTTGCAACCTAAAGGTTTGCATCCAGGTGGTAAATCAGACAAAACCCATGTATTATTTTCCATTATTGAACCAATCTCATCATCTATTGCTTCTTTCCAGAAAGCAACATCTCGAGATTGCATAGCTTCATTATATGTTCTTGGATCCTCCTCTATACTATAACAGTAAGAATATTGAGATCCAATTTGATCTCTTGATCCCTCAACCAAATACAGTTAAAAATTAGAACCATATGATTTAGCCTTTCTAGCTCTTTTACTCTTACGAGGTTCAGGAATTTCACTTGGTACATCATCTGAATGATCATCCCTTTGAAATTCATCCGAATTTGGTATGATATCCTTTGGTCTAGGTATTGAAGAGAAACGATTCTCATCAAATATTGCATCTCTTGATTCTATAATTGTGTTAATAGAAACAGAGTCATTAGGTTCTATAACATAAAACCTATATGCCTTGGAATGCTCAGCATATCCAACAAAGATGCAATCAATACCCTTTTCACCCAAAGTTTTCCTTTTAGGGTCTGGAAGCCTAACAACGGCCCGACATCCCCAAACTCGCAAAAATGTCAAGTTTGGTCGTTTCTTATACCAAAGTTCATATGGGGTAGTCTTGTTCCTTTTATTAGGAACCCTATTCAATAGATAGCAAGCCGTTAACATGGCTTCTCCCCAGAACCCATCACTCAAACCAGAGTAAGACAACATGGAATTAACCATTTCTTTAAGAGCTCTATTTTACCTTTCAGCCACACCATTTTGTTGGGGTGTGTAAGGAGCTGTAGTTTCATGAATGATTCCTACAGATTGGAAATATACAGGATCATAGTATTCACCACCTCTATCTGTGCGTAAGGTTTTAACCAAGTCATTTTGTTGCAATTCAACTTCTGTTTTATAAATTCTAAATTTATCTAGGGCTTCATCTTTTGCATGCAGCAAATAAACATAGCAAAACCTAGAGGCATCATCTATAAAAGTTATAACATACTTCTTGTTTCCTAAAGATAGTGTTGCATGAAAATCACATAAATCATTATGTATTAATTCAAGTATGACAGATTTCCTTGTTATACTTTTAAATGGTTGCCTAGTGATTTTTGTTAACATACAAGTATTACATTTTCCAGCATTTCCATCAATAGCAGGAATTAAATCATCTTCAGACATTTCAAGCATTCTTTTATAGTGCACATGTCCTAAACGAGCATGCCATAATGAGGTATCAACAACAGTAGAAGAAGACATATAAACAGAACTAGAATCACCAGGAACTTTATTCAAATTTAACATAAACATTCCATTGTTATAATAACCAAATCCAACAAATACACCAGACTTCGATAAGATATACTTATCAGATTCATAGACTTGTTTGTAGCCACATTTATTTAATACAGGACCAGAAATTAAGTTCTTACGAAGTTTAGGAACAAACAATACATTAAACAAAGTAATAGATTTTCCAGAACTGAATTCCAACACCACACTTCCTTTTCCATGAACAGGAGCGAAATGATCATCACCCATGTAAAGGACAGATCCGTCTTCCACCAGTTCATATGTCTTAAACCAGCAACGATCTTTACAAACATGTGTTGTGGCACCAGAATCAATCCACCACGCAATTGCATCAACCTGCACATAAAATGCTTCAGAAATTAGTGAAACAGAATATTTACCCAAACTGTTCCAAACATGTACTAAATTCTGACCTTGGTCTTGGGATTGGTCCTTAGACCCCTTTCCCGAACCACCAGCACTTGCGTTATTCTTTTTGTTTCCACCACGACAGTCCCGCTTAAAGTGGCCAGATTTGCCACACTTCCAACAGTCCCCTTTGGGCTTTTTGTTGGAACTGGAACCACCGCTGTTATCCTTACGTTTCTTTTTGTTTTGTTTGTTGTTCTTATTCTTACCACCCTCTTCGATCATATTGACCGAGGTTCCAGCAACTTCTTTTCCTTTGCCCTTGTCACTGTCCTGCGCCCTTAGAGATTCCTCTATACGCAAGTGACTACCAAGTTGTACCAAAGACAGGTCGTCTTTACCATGTTTCAAATTATGTTTGAAATCCTTCCATGAAGGAGGCAACTTGTCTATCACACTAGAAACAGATATCGATTCATCCATTTTTAAACCGTGTTGTGTATACTGCCCTAGGATTCTAAGGAGTTCATTAAATTGTTCTATGACAGGCCTAGAATCGACCATTTTGTAATTATTAAAATTACTTACCAGGAACTTCTTACTTGAAGCATCCTCTGCCATGTACTTGGATTCAAGAGAATCCCATAACTCCTTTGCAGATTCATAATTCTGATAAATATCAAACAGGGGGTCCGACATACCATTTAATATGTGTCCTCTGCAGATGTAATCGTCATTCTCCCACTTTGATCTGCGTCTGATCGCTTCCACCGTATCATCCTCCATCAACTCTGGCATCGGGGTCGACAGAACATACACAACCTTCAAAGTTGTCAACAGGAAGTGCATCTTTTTCTGCCATCGCCTAAAGTCATGCCCTTCAAACTTATCCAGTTTCCCAAAATTCGTTGTCATCTCTTTCACAGTACTTCCTCCAACCATGATTAACACAGAAAATACTTTATACGTTTGTAAGATTTAGGGTGTCTGTACGACGGGTGTGATAATCTTGGATATCTAACTTGAATCGTGTTTGGTTCACTTTCCGTATAAAGTATTTCGACCCTATGGTGTCTGGGTTACACGAAATCCTTATCGGGATAATTCAAGTAGAAACACTTTGATTCTAGGCACAAGAGATCAAAGCAGGAACTGAGAATATTATGGTTTTTCGTTATGTTCATATGAGATCAATGTCTGTTAATGAACAGACAGAAATTGACAGTTAAAAGCAGTTAAAAACGGTTGGAATACAGTTAATTCCAAGGGTCACAACTGTTGGGTTTTAGCGGGAAAATAAGGAAACTACTTAATGCCGATTCGTAAAAATCGTTTAGGTTTTGGGGCGCTACCCCAAACCCAGCAAGGGGCTCTGCCCCTTGACCCCGCAAGGGGCGCTGCCCCTTGACCCCGCAAGGGGCGCTGCCCCTTGACCCCGCAAGGGGGCGCAGCCCCCTTGACCCCTGCATTTTCGTCGTGGGCGATAACATATTAGCTCAACGAGTGTGCACTCCGCACTTCCCCTAACTCGCGTCAGAACCGAATATGAAATCTCATTGATCTCTAGTAAATCCCGATTAACTAAAATAGTTGATGACACTAAAATCACCAACATCATACTCAATGCGGATAGAATAACGATCAACCCCTTATTTTTCGCTAAGTTTAAGCCCATGTCAACTGTGTACGCCAAAAATTTAAATTTACATACACTTTGCATTATCGATTATAGATGAAAATGATACATATTACACTGTAGTATGTAAAAGATATGGTACTTATGTCACAATGTTATAAAATATCATAAAGAATAGAGTACAAACCTTATGTCTTAGGATTTAGTGTTTAGACCCAACCTACAATAACACCAAGAAACTAATAGATATTCAAAGTATAACTCCTTTATGGTATCATACACACACACGTTTATAAGCAATTAGATTAGAATGCTAGTTTTTGATAAATAATAAGTAAAGAAACCAGTTGATGTTAGATTAATCAAATCGAATTCTCAAAAGGAGGGGGAATCAATCGGCTCTAAGACCGTAAACAAGAAGAGAAAAAAAAACTTTGCTTAGGGTTTTTCTCATACAAGATTAGTCAGATAATGAATCTTAGAATTCATTATATAGGAATAATAATTTGGTGACCAAGCATATCGTTAATCTATTGATTATTTAGATTCATTTTGGCGAGAAAAGTATAAAGTGAGTGTTATAATATATATTAGAAGTGTTACAAAAAATGGTGTGATAAAAAGATTTTTATAAAGTTTTAAAAGGTTAAATTTTGAAAAAAAATACGATTTTTTAAAAATTGTAAACGACTAGTATCCAAGCCCAACAGTCAAATTTGAAAACGCCATTTGTTTTGCGGACAACCACGATATGAAAACCTACGACACCACCATCAGAGCGGTGCATCGTGGACAAAGTGACGACATAGGCTACCAGCCCACCTGCAGCGCAACCGTTCTCCAAGCTATACGTCTTACATATATCATTTATTTTATTTTAATACGTTTATCTTTTACTTATTAGCTAACTGTAAATGTTGATGTTATGTCTTCTTTTCGAGCATATAAGTGTATTATACATCATCTCCTACAAAGAAAACACAAAAAAACCATACGAGCTCTAGGTATCAAGAAAAGCAAAACGCTCCTCATTTGAGTCTCCTGAAGTGCCAGGTCATCTAGCACTCCTACTTCAAAAAATTCTAATTAGAGAGATGGGAACCGTTGGCACCAGAAAGTGGTGCCAAAGCCGCCACATAGAATTTTGGGGCTCTGGCACCAATAACCATTTGGCACCACATTAAAGGGTAACGATTGGCACGAGAAAAAGTGATGCCAGAGGGGTATAATGGGCCCACATATACCAACTTTTATTACTAAAAAAAGAAGTAAAACTTGGTTGGCGGTGGCTGATGGGATTAACGCGGGGTTCGTTGGCGCCAGACGGGGTATGGTGCGCCAAGGAAGGGGTGGCGCGAAAGGGCTACCAAGCCACTTCCGAGCTCCCGTTCCCCTCTCTCTTATCATAGCAATCATTCTCTTCATTTGAGACCCACGAGTATACATTTTATTTTAATTTTTATCAATTTTAACTAAATTAAATTAATCTCATAAATAAAAAAATTACAAAATTATAAATATATTTTTTATAAAAATAAATAAAACTTTTCAAACAAATTTATAAATATAAATCTAAAGAAAAAAATACAATGACTTAAAATGTAAATTTACTTTACATATAAAATTCAAACACCTATGGTCATCTTCATTTTATTTCTCCAAAAACTAAAAGCAAATTTATAAATATCATCTTCATTTTATTTCTTCAGATCTGATCTTTTTTTTTTCCAAGCGATGCACTGATCATCATTTTCATTTTATTTTAGTGAATGATAGAAAAAAAAAGAAAAAAAAAACGATGGGAGCAGTGATAAAGATTTTTTCTTTTGTCTCCTTATGCGTCGTTGGGACGGCGAGATCATCAGTTGGTGAGCTTTTGGGGTGTGGTGACGAGTACTAGCGAGATTTGGCGAGCTGCCGAGTCGGATTGGCGAGATGCCAATGTCATGATACCTAAAGCTCTAACATCAAAAAACGACTGAATTTGAGCTCGAAGGCCCAACCTTTTTCAAAAGTAAACTAACGTGTTTCCAGAATCGAATCTGCAGCTTGTGTGATAACACGTTTCCTTGGCATGCTTCATAAATACCAGCTGTCACTGTATGTATACATAATCTTGCTTCCTGTTTTGTATCAGCTTTCGTCCTTGTTCAAGAAAAAGGATACAACCATCAATGCCCTTCATCTACCCACTGCCATTATTTATGAGTGCATGAAAATCCCACCCTTACTTTCTCCTAATTCCTAGATTCCAAGATTTTGACATCCGAAGCAATAACCAAACCTAGTTCAAACACACGAACCTGAGGGATATATGCCACTGATCATGTCTTAGTCGATCTCAAATCTAAACCTGTCTGAAATGTGAAGGGTTGTAAATGAAAGTGGACATATCATTGCAGATTAAGTGTGTGTGTCTTAATTCAACATCCCATGTTCTTAATAACTTAGAAAACTTTTACAAGTGAAAAAGTTTCTTAATAAGCAATATAACATCCAATGGCCTCGTTGGTTTTGTGACGCCGATGAGTGTCGAAAAACAGCCAAGCAGCACAACTAGGGGGCTGCCATTAATACTCAATACGGATAATTTCATATCGAGTTTCATATAACTTAGGAACGGCCAGAATCTGTGTGTCAATGATCTCCTTGTGCGCATTGATTGAATTAATCATAACCCTAGCATAGGTACTAAGCCGGCCAGGACTTCAAACACGTATCACTCATGTAAGAGTCCAACATCATCGGCGTTGCAGGTTTAGTAGCAATAATAACGCTTGGTGATACGTGTTTAGTAGAAATAATAATTTGTCATCCATATTCATTTCCTTTCTCGCAAGAATTCCCGCTTTACGAGAAAAACTAATTAAATGTCTCTTATTCTAGTTGTTGATCTTATCACTAAATGAAATGCTTGTATTGCAGGTTCTATGATGTCGGGTCTGGCAAAATTAACCAGCTAGCTTGGTGATTTAATTTTAGTAAGTTTTATATTTTTTCTTTTTCTCAATGTAAGAACCATAAAAGAATGATGTTAAGTTCTATTTTAAAATAGTTTAAATATTCTCAAATCTTTATGTTCTTCAAAACAGTTCAAACAGTAAATGTATTAAAATGCAACTTCATCGGCCACTAGACATGCGGATGGTTCATTGTCACAAGAAGACTTCAACCTTAAATTGGACAATCAAAGCCTAGGTATGTTGGTTTTTAAAATGCTAACTTCATTAATATCCGTACCCGGTTAGTATTATACATCGGGTTTTTCCCCGCGGGTATCGGGTACCTAAAACTTAATTTTCCTTGAGCACGTATAAGTAAAGAAAAACCACTGAAAAATAATGTTACTACAATATCGTATCATGTGATATAATGCATCAAATAAATCATGATTAAAATTTAAAAATTACAAAATCCAACTTTGTTTGATCTTAAAGATATTAATACAAAAAAATATAGCTAATATGATCATCCACTTCGTTTAACAATCTTCGTCTAACATTTTTCATATATTTAGGACTTGTATAAAATATCAATAAAAACAAGTATGTATTCGGGTAAACGGGTGGGTACGGATACGGGTACATGTAAACGGGCAGGTATTAATAGAACATGTACCCGCGAAAAATATTCATTCTTACCGGAAGCCGTATCCAACCCGACCAAACCGGTTCGGGTTTCAATTTTCCTCATCAGTTTCGGATGCTTTTGCCATCCTACACTAGAGTCTCTAAGTCTAATGCTTGGCTTTATTTATAAATTTTTTATTCAAATGTTCGCTTCATTAACAAATCTTAAAGATGACACTGATAGCTGACCATTCAAGATTTTGGCCTATTTGATCATCTAATTCGTAGTCTTGTTGTTTGATACAGTTATAAGTGTAAATAAAAGTTCTAATCTTTTTAGCACTGGTTAAGCCCCTTAAATGCAATTAGTGGTATAAGTTCTAATTTTTTTAGCATTGGTTAAGCCCCTTAAATGCAATACTGATATAAGTTTAAAAGTAAACATATACTAGCACATGTGAAAAGATATACTAACACAAGTACTTTAGTAGTAACTTTAACCAAATTAAAAGATGGATGACCGATACATTTTCAAGGTAATTCGAAAATTACCTAAACATATACACAGTATTTACTTTTTTCTTGCTATTACAAAAGTCAAACAATGTAGTACTACAAGTTTTTAACTCAAGGTTGGTGGAGATATAGTGATTCATGGATCTAGATGTACGAAGAAATCTTGTCGCCTCTAGTACATCTACGAACACATTGGTTCGTGACAGAATATCAAATATGGATGTCATTTGGAACCACCTCGGCTCATCACCTTCATCCTAATCAAGTTGTCCCAAATTTGCATTCTTTGATTCCCAGACTCCAGTGTTAGACTTGTATACCGAGTGTTAGACTTGTATACCGAGTAGATAGGTACACGGTTCCGACACTTAACATGCTCAACTTGAAACCCACGAACTTCATCTTCCACAACAGTAGGGCTCATCTTTATGAAGAACGGAGTCACGAAAGATTCGTGGTTAAAAAATCGATTTTGTGGTAAGTTGATGACATGTTCATCCCTACGAAAGAAAGGGTTTTTCACCACAAGCTTCCTATAAGGCATCACAGATAACAACAATAAATTACACAGATAACAACAATAAATTACTGGAAATATCCAGAAGTTGGTAAGTCGTCTCTACAGTGGGAACCGGCTGATCAAGTTGATTCATGAGGCTTCCAACCGGAACCCCAATCTGCCTCAAATCAGCTAAGCGCATCCCGCTGATAGAGCCCATTTCGTGATGAGAGAAAACCCAGGTGGGTGCATGCTCTCGGCTATTGTTGAAGTGTGCTATGAACTCAAGGTTGGTGGAGATATAGTGATTCATGGATCTCGAACTAGAAGTTCGAAAAAACCATCCCCTCCCCTCGAGTGTTATGTATAATTTAAACAAAGAAATCGTGGTTAAAAAAGATTAAACCCGAACCACAAAAATCAGCTCGAGCACGAGCACTTGTACAACCAGATCCATAAAAAACAAAAAATCCATAAATCGGATGAGTGTTTTTTGGATAAGATCTGATGAGAGGAGATTGTTATAAGGTGTGGGAAAGATGTCGGTTACATAGGCCATCAACATAGAACTTTGTCATTTGGACGTGATTTATGGAAGTGAGATGATGATGGGTTTGTTTATATAGTGGCTGGAGGTGCGATTTGATTGGTGGGTTTGATGTCACGCGGATCGGCGATGATGGCCATTGGATTAAAGAGCTTATTTTTTTGACGGTGGAGATTGAATTTGATAGCCATTGCCCATTGGGTTTTGTTTGAAGTTTTTGTTTGGGTTTTGAATATTTTCACTCTTCCCGGGTTTATTTTCAACTTGTGGAGAAAATATACAAACTTTAAATGTAGAATATTTTACATGTTCTAGTAGTAATAGTTATACACCGTATATACACATTAGTCATGTTATAGTTATACACCGTATATACACATTAGTCACATCACTTAAACATGGCCATTGAATATTTCCACCGTATATATATATGTATTTAACTAGTAGTAAAAGTTTTGAAATGTGGAGAAAATATACAAACTTTAAATGTGGAAGCGATTGCAATATTATTTTCATTTACTCTACGTTCACTTTAGTCGTACATTATATTAAACAAAACCATATATACTTTTTATCAAAAAGGATTCATATAATTTTGTAAGTTCTAATATACATAATCTATCTATATCTCTACTACCTATCTATACTAACTATAAAGGAGGGATGTTAATTTGTTGAAAATTGAAATTTTTCAACAAAACTTCTCTTATAAGCTTCTTTAAACATACATATGGAAAGTATGGAAATTGCTCTGTTGACTTCCTGTACACACGTGTGGTTTATTTGAGGAAACGTATCAAATCATAAAGAAAATCAAATCACTGCATAATAATCGATCCTCTATATATAAAAACACCATTTCACAACCACGCACTCAAAATTCTCTCTGTTCCAACTCACACAAAATACAAATCGCCACACTTAAAGCCTTCTACCACCATTGCTTCGATGCTTCCAGTCCCTCGATGCCGCCATTATCCTTTATTTTTGGGAATGGTGTGTGACGAAGGTGATGGGTGTGTGACGATGCTGATGGTGGTGGTTGTCCTTTATTTTCGGTGTGTATCGATGGTGTTTAGGGACAGTGATGGATGGTGATGGCGTGTGGTAATGGTGGCGGTGTCGGTAGTTAACAAGTACGATAAACGGGCTTCATAGGTTTGTTATTTTTTTTATTTAAACTCAAATTTGAGGATAGTTTGAGGTTGTTTATTATATAAGATCTTTTTGTGGTTTTTTGTTTGTTATTATCTATGGAGATATATAATTTTGAATACAATATCTTTGCGTTTCTTTTTAGATCTTTAATTCTTATTTTTCTATGATGGTGAATCTGCTTGAATACGTGATGTTATGTATGTTGTTTTCGCGGGATGTTATTTAGTTCGGGTTTAACGAATTTCAGCTTTTGTATTGACATCTATCTGTCTCCTTTATAGTTCTATTTATACATGTAGTTGAGGCCTTCAAAGTGATAATATGAAAGTTGAGTATCTGAACTTGAATGGTAGTGATGTTGCTTAAGCCTATTGTAACAGGATTGACTACACATTACATATATAAACTAGGGTATCCTATAAACTATATATTCCTCAAGGTTTGTACTGTTGGCCATTATAAAGAAGCATATAAAGTCATGAAATATGTATTTTTAACACAAAATGACGTGATTCCTATAAACCATGAACTATATGTCCTCAAAGTTTGTATTCTTGACATAAAGAAGCTTGTGCAAATAAAGTGTTTTTTAATGTTTTGAGGTTTATTTGAGTTTTTTATACATCTATCGAGATTACACAAGTTTTTAGTGTAAATTGAATTTTTGTTTACAGAAAACCTAAGTTAATGATAATGATTTTTTTATATTTCGTTACTGAGCATATGCTTGTTTATTGGGAATCCGTAATGGAAGTGATGTTATTCGTAAACCATGAAATATGTTTTTTTGATTATTTTGTTGTGGTTTAGGGTGATTATTGCACCAAAGTAAATTTTTTCGCAATCTTTGGTTTATGATAAACAGTTTGCACTTGTTTATTTACGAGTTCCAAATTGGAGGTGCTAATTACTGTTGTGACCTTTAGTTGTAGGTTCATATTTATCTGAGGAACCATGGAGGATGATAATGAAAGGGTGAGGTGCAGAATAGAAACTGATGGTCAATGGATTGGTGGAGTTAAAAGTTGTTATTTTACCATATGTTCTCCGTTACCTACACTCATAAAAAAGTCAATGCGTATGCCTATTTCTTAGAGAATTATTTCCAGTGTATATAGTTTTGTGTCGTAGTAAATCGTCATCCGTCGTTAGGAGTTAGGACAATTTCTCGATACTAAATTGTCTTTTAAGTTATGTTTTATTTGGACCATTGAATCGGATATGGTATTTGTTTACACGTTCCATCTACGAAACACTTATCAAAATATACCATATCACTAATTTTCCACCGCTAGAAAATCCCGCCGCTATGCGCGGGTAATCGTCTAGTAAAGTAAAAACCTACAAACCTTGAATGTTGAAAAACACACTAAGTATGGAAATGTTGAAAAAATTAATGCATAAAAACTTCTTCTACACGACTTGGTCAATCCTATTAAACCTCATTATACGCACACAAATGCAAATTCCCTCTCTAAAACCTAATCATACAAAATAATACTGCCGCCGTCATAATTCTATCACCACCACCACCACATCTATCAAATCAACACACAGACCCACACAAATCTCTTTACTGCCGCCAGCATAAACCTAATCACTATCGCCCTTTTCCTTACCACCATACACTATCGCCCTTTTCCTTACCACCATATCCTGGTGTTTGGTTTGTTTATGCGTTATTGGTTTGTTGCCTGTTTAATATTAGATTCTATATAATTTAATTTAGTTTGATTTCTATATAACTTAATTTTCTTAGATCCAAATTTACGTGATGTTGAGGTTTGTGTTACAGCCTACTACACATTCCCTGGGTTAAAAAACCGAGTCAGGTTTCAAATATCTAAGAATTTTATTTTTTTCATTATAAATTTATATTGTTCAATCAGGTGTTTTCAGTAAGAACTAACATGATATTGTGTTTGTTGCAGTGACAGATCAGGGATCTATGTGGTCGAGAATATGACTTTGTGTTTGCTGTAATAGTGTGTCATTCGATAAAGCACACCTTCATGATCTCTATTTGACCTCTCTTTCAAAGCAAGCTTATGGTATGTGCAGAAATAAAGGAAAAATACTACGTATTGTTTTATCTCCTTTCCTACTATTGTCACAGAGGTTATGATTCTGTTTTTATATCTGAATATTTTACCTCTCATTCAAAGCAAGCTTATGGTGTATAAATTCTTTTTTATATCTGAATTTTTATGTCTTTTCCGTTGTGAGAATGGATATGGAGACGCATATCAAACGAGTTTACAACATCCTATTATTATATATTAAAACTACTCTGAGCCTGGTTTCTGATGAATATTTTGTAATGTTTGCATGTTCGGCTTGCAGTTGGATATCCACAACCACAAGTGGGTACTCTTTGGCCATGCTATCTCGCATTGCAAGGGAGTAATATATTTTTTTTAACTAGTTATATCTTTCTAATATTTAGATCTCCTTGTAGTATAAAGCTAGAAACGTGTCATACCAAGCACCCCTTAAATGTTCAATTTTGACTTTCTCAATTTGGTGTTCTGATGCTTACGAAATAGGTAAATTTTAGGTTTTTATGTCGCCAATATGATTTTGGTTGGTTGCCGATATGATTTTGATAGCAGGAACAATATGAAGCTGAAAAATAAGAGACCCACCACTATTACACTCGGGCTCATTTTGCATTGAAGATTCAGATTTCAAGAGATGGTGTAGCTAATCGATAATATGCGAGGTGAATCCATTGTTTCTTACCCGAGATTCCGATTGACTAAAAGTAGTGGTGCGATGTGTTCATAGTAAAATTGAGTTGCTTTACTGATTTTGCTTAAGTTATTCAAATGGAAAAAAAATTACATGCTTTTGCTTATCAAGTTTGTGGGTGGTTCATGTTTCTGTATGCAGCTAATCGATAATATGCGAGGTGAATCCATTGTTTCTTACCCGAGATTCATATTTACTAGGTGTTAGTAGCCGGTTAATTTATTTTAGCCAAGACTTTGTCACTCTTTGTTATCATTGTGGTTAAAAAACAGGCAAAGATTGAGAAATTATGGTTTTCAATTTTCTCAAAGCAATATTACAAGAGCCTATTACCTTATGATTTCCACTTTCTCCAGGATTTCATAGAGGTTACCAAACAGCATGGCATTACATTCTTTGCAGCCAAGTTTGATATTATACTTGGGTTGGATATCAAGAGATCTTTCTTGGGTTGTTCCTGGTAGTATATTCATCTTCTGCTAATGAAATACATGGTATTTGATTTCATACTACGTACCAAACACCCCTCATGCAACATTAAACTCGGTACCAAACACAATTTCGAGGATTAGTTCAGGGGGAAATGCAGCATCTTAAAGAGAAACTGTTTGGAGAACGCCCTTCAAAAGCAAAAGCACAATTATAGGTAGGTATATATAGTTTATGTCAAAAATGGTGAGACGGGATAAAATTTGTGTGGGTCACATCATTGATGTATTACATGTTAGTATACGATCTGTATTATCACCAAGTGGTTTTACATTGTATTTTTTTTGTCTCAATATGATGTAATGTTTCATTGTCACTTTCATTAGACTTTTTTTATATTGTTAGGAGCGTTTGCAATTTCGTTTCGATTTTTTCATGTTTTATTCGAGCTTTAAAAGAAACACTTAACATAATATGGGATCGTAAATTATCTATCGTTAGGAATTTCCGCAGCTATGCGCGGGTATTCGTCTAGTACCCTATAAAGGGTGTATGATGATTGTTGAAAAGTTGAAAAGTTGAAAAGTTGAAAAGTTGAAAAGTTGGAAAAATTCAACAAATGCATTCTATCTCCATATATTCGGTTACAGAACTAAAAGTTGATTGCTTGTTATTATAAGAAACTATCAAACTACCTATAAAATCAACATTATTAGTGGAAACTATTCAATGCACGGTTTTAAAACTTTTTGAATGGCAAATCATTTTACACGACTGATTTGAAACTTATAAACTAAATATAGGAATGATTTGATAAGTTGATATATATTTTACTCGTATAAATGATTGACAACTCACACATGAAAGAATCATTTGTATCAAAAACACGGTTGGCAAAACCATAATGATCCTCCATCTCCTAAATACATCTTCTTCCCAACATCCTTCCCAATATCGAGCTCCATCACATTTACACTAATATACTTTTGTTTTGTTTCTCAAGTTTAGATAACATGTTATATGTATGATGGCAAACCATTTCTGAAATTTATTCATTCTAACTTATTTATGTTTTGTAGGTTGCTACTATGGCCTAAAAAAGGTACGCCTCCTATTCTAAATACCAAAATGATGAAACTCGTCTTTTTTAGATTTTGTATGCATACATGTTGGTTTCTTTGCAGCCTTTTGCAGGTTCGTACAACGGCTACGAGTACTACTGAATCTTCTTCTTCGAGTGGGAATGATGGTGGTTTGTTGTTAAATGTGGTATGCTGCTATTTGATGCATGGAGATTGAGGTTATGCACAAATTTATATTTGTAGGCTATATGTGGAAACTTATTTTCCTTTTTCACATATGATAAAACCGTATCTCTTCCACACACGTTAAGCAAAGAACTCGATTTGTAACCCCACAATAAAGGGAGGCCCTAACTGTCCCTAAGACACTTTGTAATTCTTGTGGAGTCCAGGTAGGGTCGAATTTACCCTTAATATTGCCCGACTGCAAGTCCAACTATTGTTTCAGCTCTTCACTCAAATTCTCACAGAAAAGTGAATCTGTATATTCCTTTTTAGTTAGTTGCATGATTACATCTTTTTTTGGTTGTTTTATAATTGTTAGGAGTTTTGGTAAAAATAGTGTGGGTTAATTTGTCAGTTCCTCAAAACATATAAACTGTATCAGTGTTGCCAATATTTTGTTCTACATTCAGTACATTGATCAAATCTATGTTTACATTTATAATGTAAAAATTGTTTAACCATTTTAATAGAATGTTCAATCTTTCAAAAGACATTATGTACACATAAACGGCTGAGACTATGGAATGGTTAAACATAATCGTATCACAAACATCTCTACTACACAATATGGAATGTATTTATGGGATGGCGGATAATGGTGGATTAAAGATTAACACGACCGGATAAATTTTCACACGCATGTGCAATGTTGCAATGTTAAAAAGTAGAATTTATATGTATTTTCACACGAATGGAAATGATTTTTCCCATCAATAATTTGAAGTCGGACTTTTGAAAATAGTGGAAAGGGTAATGTTGAATGTTTCAGAAAAGCTAATGTTGAATTCTAAAAGTGGAAACTTAATTACAATTTAATATCATATGCATGTAATGTTGAAAGATTAAAACATGAATATCAGTGTAGTATTTGGAACACACTGGCTAGACAATGTTTGGAAAGTATACGATGCTTTTCATCTATATACCCTATAAAGGGTGTATGATGATTGTTGAAAAGTTGAAAAGTTGAAAAGTTGAAAAGTTGAAAAATTGAAAAGTTGAAAAAATTCAACAAATGCATTCTACCTTCATATATTCGGTTACAGAACTAAAAGTTGATTGCTTGTTATTATAAGAAACTATCAAACTACCTATAAAATCAACATTATTAGTGGAAACTATTCAATGCACGGTTTTAAAACTTTTTGAATGGCAAATCATTTTACACGACTGATTTGAAACTTATAAACTAAATATAGGAATGATTTGATAAGTTGATATATATTTTACTCGTATAAATGATTGACAACTCACACATGAAAGAATCATTTGTGTCAAAAACACGGTTGGCAAAACCATAATGATCCTCCATCTCCTAAATACATCTTCTTCCCAATATCCTTCCCAATATCGAGCTCCATCACATTCACACTAATATACTTTTGTTTTGTTTCTCAAGTTTAGATAACATGTTATATTTATGATCGCAAACCATTTCTGAAATTTATTCATTCTAACTTATTTATGTTTTGTAGGTTGCTACTATGGCCTAAAAAAGGTATGCCTCCTATTCTAAATACCAAAATGATGAAACTCGTCTTTTTTAGATTTTGTATGCATATATGTTGGTTTCTTTGCAGCCTTTTGCAGGTTCGTACAACGGCTACGAGTACTACTGAATCTTCTTCTTCGAGTGGGAATGATGGTGGTTTGTTGTTAAATGTGGTATGCTGCTATTTGATGCATGGAGATTGAGGTTATGCACAAATTTATATTTTTAGGCTATATGTGGAAACTTATTTTCCTTTTTCACATATGATAAAACCGTATCTCTTCCACACACGTTAAGCAAAGAAATCGATTTGTAACACCACAATAAAGGGAGGCCCTAACTGTCCCTAAGACACTTTGTAATTCTTGTGGAGTCCAGGTAGGGTCGAATTTACCCTTAATAATGCGCGACTGCAAGTCCAACTATTGTTTCAGCTCTTCACTCAAATTCTCACAGAAAAGTGAATCTGTATATTCCTTTTTAGTTAGTTGCATGATTACATCTTTTTTTGGTTGTTTTATAATTGTTAGGAGTTTTGGTTAAAATAGTGTGGGTTAATTTGTCAGTTCCTCAAAACATATAAACTGTATCAGTGTTGCCAATATTTTGTTCTACATTCAGTACATTGATCAAATCTATGTTTACATTTATAATGTAAACATTGTTTAACCATTTTAATAGAATGTTCAATCTTTCAAAAGACATTGTGTACACATAAACGGCTGAGACTATGGAATGGTTAAACATAATCGTATCGCAAACATCTCTACTACACAATATGGAATGTATTTATGGTATGGCGGATAATGGTGCATTAAAGATTAACACGACCGGATGAATTTTCACACGCATGTGCAATGTTGCAATGTTAAAAAGTAGAATTTATATGTATTTTCACACGAATGGAAATGATTTTTCACATCAATAATTTGAAGTCGTACTTTTGAAAATAGTGGAAAGGGTAATGTTGAATGTTTCAGAAAAGCTAATGTTGAATTCTAAAAGTGGAAACTTAATTACAATTTAATATCATACGCATGTAATGTTGAAAGATTAAAACATGAATATCAGTGTAATATTTGGAACACACTGGCTAGACAATGTTTGGAAAGTATACGATGTTTTTCATCTATATACCCTATAAAGGGTGTATGATGATTGTTGAAAAGTTGAAAAGTTGAAAAGTTGAAAAATTGAAAAGTTGAAAAAATTCAACAAATGCATTCTATCTCCATATATTCGGTTACAGAACTAAAAGTTGAGTGCTTGTTATTATAAGAAACTATCAAACTACCTATAAAATCAACGTTATTAGTGGAAACTATTCAATGCACGGTTTTAAAACTTTTTGAATGGCAAATCATTTTACACGACTGATTTGAAACTTATAAACTAAATATAGGAATGATTTGATAAGTTGATATATATTTTACTCGTATAAATGATTGACAACTCACACATGAAAGAATCATTTGTATCAAAAACACGGTTGGCAAAACCATAATGATCCTCCATCTCCTAAATACATCTTCTTCCCAATATCCTTCCCAATATCGAGCTCCATCACATTCACACTAATATACTTTTGTTTTGTTTCTCAAGTTTAGATAACATGTTATATGTATGATCGCAAACCATTTAGGAATTTTATTCATTCTAACTTATTTATGTTTTGTAGGTTGCTACTATGGCCTAAAAAAGGTACGCCTCTTATTCTAAATACCAAAATGATGAAAATCGTCTTTTTTAGATTTTGTATGCATATATGTTGGTTTCTTTGCAGCCTTTTGCAGGTTCGTACAACGGCTACGAGTATTACTGAATCTTCTTCTTCGAGTGGGGATGATGGTGGTTTGTTGTTAAATGTGGTATGCTGCTATTTGATGCATGAAGATTGAGGTTATGCACAAATTTATATTTTTAGGCTATATGTGGAAACTTATTTTCCTTTTTCACATATGATAAAACCGTATCTCTTCCACACACGTTAAGCAAAGAACTCGATTTGTAACCCCACAATAAAGGGAGGCCCTAACTGTCCCTAAGACACTTTGTAATTCTTGTGGAGTCCAGATAGGGTCGAATTTACCATTAATAATGCCCGACTGCAAGTCCAACTATTGTTTCAGCTCTACACTCAAATTCTTACAGAAAAGTGAATCTATATATTCCTTTTTAGTTAGTTGCATGATTACATCTTTTTTTGGTTGTTTTATAATTGTAAGGAGTTTTGGTTAAAATAGTGTGGGTTAATTTGTCAGTTCCTCAAAACATATAAACTGTATCAGTGTTGCCAATATTTTGTTCTACATTCAGTACATTGATCAAATCTATTGTTACATTTATAATGTAAACATTGTTTAACCATTTTAATAGAATGTTCAATCTTTCAAAGACATTGTGTACACATAAACGGCTGAGACTATGGAATGGTTAAACATAATCGTATCGCAAACATCTCTACTACACAATATGGAATGTATTTATGGGATGGCGGATAATGGTGCATTAAAGATTAACAAGACCGGATGAATTTTCACACGCATGTGCAATGTTGCAATGTTAAAAAGTAGAATATATATGTATTTTCACACGAATGGAAATGATTTTTTCCATCAATAATTTGAAGTCGGACTTTTGAAAATAGTGGAAAGGGTAATATTGAATGTTTCAGAAAAGCTAATGTTGAATCTAAAAGTGGAAACTTAATTACAATTTAATATCATACGCATGTAATGTTGAAAGATTAAAACATGAATATCAGTGTAATATTTGGAACACACTGGCTAGACAATGTTTGGAAAGTATACGATGCTTTTCATCTTAATTTTATAGGCTCAAAATATAGATAAGTTTCGTTATTACTTATTAATTGTACGTTTATAGTTTCCAAAACACATTCAAAATGTATCACCAGTTATATTAGAAGTGTTTTCTAAAATTTATCACCACTTGTATAGTTTCCAAATCACACGATACAAATCCATTCTATATTTTGAACACACGAGTCATCGGGTCACGGTTTGACCAACCGTTCCATCCGGCCGAGTCATCGGGTCATGGGTTTGATCATCGAGTCAATTAGCATATCGTTAAATATTTGCCACTAGGCAATTCCGCTGCTATGCGCGGGTATACGGCTAGTAATTTATATATATGCATGATATTACAAAAATTCCAATAAAAATGGGAGATGCCCTACTTTTGAGTGCGGTTTGAAATATTTATCGAAGCGAGGAACCATGGCATATATATGTACAGCAAGATACGGTCTAACGCTTGTCTCCGGTAGCTAAACTAGGTCGGGGCGCAAACTCCAAAACTAGGGTTCGAGCAACCATGTTAAAGAAACGCCATCATGGTATGATCTAAAATATAAGAAAACATTCTTAAATCATAAGTAAGATCTTGATCTTGATAACCTTGTCCTAGTAGGACCTGTCAATCTCGGCCTTAGTTGTATATGCTTTATGATTCAAATCGATTCTAGAGAATCTTATAAGTGTCTAAAACATCATTTAGGATGCCCTATGCACGGATAAGCCGCTCAAAAATAAAAACGTTTTAGTAAAATGTATTGATGTATCGGGCTGATTACGCTTAAAATAACATGTCTTTATACACATTATCTATAGTTTTTACACAGGAATCGGGTAATAAACGGACTTTCATTTCTAATATTTTGCAAAGTTCAGTTCTTGTGTTTGTAGCTATCAAGGAGAAAGGAAACGCGAAATAAAGAACAAAATACAATAGAAAGACGGAATTTGGAAGCGATTGAATGAAAGAGATACGAAAGAATAGATTTTATATGAGAGGTAATAAGATAAATAAGTGCTTAGGAAGTTTTGGAGAAAGATTGAAGAAAGAAACAAAAAGGAAGGACTAGAAAAGAAATAAGAAAGATGGGTGAAAGGAGCCACCAATGAAGCGAGGAGCCACCAGCAGAATCAAGCAGCCACTGGCTGTGAAGTTTCAGGGAGTCAGGCGGCTGGTCAACTCTATCGTCGGCTGCTCTCAGACGAGCTAAATTAATGATGCCATAAAATTGCAATTAACTTCCTAATTCAATGGGAGTTCAGTCATTTCCCTCCCATTATACGGTTATACCTCTAGGTCATTATTCCCTCTTCTCCAAGGCTATTTCATGTATATATTGAAGCATAGGATGATGATTTTAGGTGTGCCATCATTTGTGATTATTCTAACATTTGGCAAAGGTTAGATCACCAAATACTACTAAACCGAAAAGAGTCGATTAATCCCTACTAGTTACAGAATCAAGGACAAATTTTCAAGGTGTTGGTGGTTCGATTAGTTTGGTTGATTATCGATTGGAGGCTTGGAATTGCTCTATGTTCTATTGTTAGATACTATTATTTTGTGGAACTCTTGTGTAAAAATTGAATTGCTTTTGGAGTTAATACAACTATTTGTATGTTGAATTTGATGATAAATTCCTAAACTTGTTTTGATAATCGATACAATATGGTTTTATTGGATTTAACGGTCGAAAGGATTTCTGGTAAACTTTATTCTAAATGATTTGTGCATGAGTCGATTTGGTTGGGTATAGGTCGAAAGGATGCATTAACCAAACGTATCTCTCAATCTTTTCTAGCAAATGGTAATTACAATGGGTTGGAATAGATGATCATAGGTCAAAAAGGATTGTCTAATTCAACTTGTTAATATAGATTTTATGAAATACACTATGGATTGAAATTCATATACTTTAGTTTTGTGATTCATAGTTGTTAACCACACATATTTAATCTCTCTAATGGATGAAATAGAATTCACGCATGCATTGTTTAGTTATGATCAATTTGTAAACAAGGGCTAGGCGGTCGCCTAGGCGCCAGGCGGTCATACTCCGCGAAACATGCTACTACAATCCTATTAAAGTGTGCAAATAAGAAAATGAAGTGGAACCATTAAGCTAACCAAGACGGAAGTCACCTAAATCCACATAAATTGTCACATAACCCGCAAAAGATACATGATGATAAAAATTTTTAGCATAATAAGCATGTAAGTAACCATCGTGTTTGTTTGCATTTTTTTGTAAGAAATTTTTATTAAAAACAGTCTCAACCACCTATGTATTCAGCCTTAAGACGATAGAGCGGATCGCCTTGCGCCTGCTGCTCACAGCCGTAATTTATTATTAATCATGAGGTGAAAAAGTGGACTTGATCGAATTTGGAAAATCTTAATAAGCTCATAAGATCATAATATACAATGAGCCTAAAGGATCTGTTCATGAATTGGGTTTTCTTTGCAATTTACAAATAAAAGGTTACCTTCTTGCAACTTTCCATTGACATCACTAAGCAGCAACGACATATACATGTTTCCTGATGGTGAGCAAAAAAACATACATAGATTTTGGGAGGTCTGTGATTCATTTCAGCACAATAGGTTCGACATGTTGATAAATAGAAAAATGTTTAGGTTTGTGAGTTTTTGAAAAGCAGAGTTATAAAGGGTAAAGCGGGCTTACTTTTTTTAGGCTTCCTCGATAAAGGTAGATCATTCAGATATTACTTCAGAAGCCGTGGTAGCAAGGTGGCAAGATAGCGATAGCGGCAACAAGATTTTGAAGTGACTATATCAGGCGCAACAATTTATTCCGCGTTACAGCGGACTTGAGTGTCGGCTTTAACAAAAAAAGCATAAAACAATTTACCAAAAACTCAGATATATATGAAAACAAAAACTTAAAAAAACTCATACACAAATCTATAACACAAACCTTTTGGCAAGATATCAATGACGGCAGTAGAAGATTTTCGTATAGGCACGAGCGACAACAATTACTGTATCAAAGAAAAGCAAAAGACAATAACGACTCGGATTTACTGATAAAATCCATAGATCTATTAAAAATTCCTTTTAAATTAACAATTATAGATCTATTAGAAACAAACTCAAACAATACCTCAAAGCATATACCTCGGTGGTCTTGTTGTGTGTTGATTGAGCGGAGCCCTCGTTGGAGCCATGGAGGCATGGGTTTCGATGGTGCTGATTATAGCATTGGTGTGATCAGGCGGGTGGTGGTGTGGTCGAGTGATGGTAGGAGTTCTGTGTTGTCTATGTGTGTTTTTAGGTCAAATTAAGATGTTTATATTCTCAACTTGTATGGTTTCCTATATATAATTTCCAAAATTAAGGTGTTTTAAGCAACTCGTATATATTTTTTAGTTGAAACGTAATGTGATATTCCAAGATTACAAATATGGGTTGGGTACCACAAGAATTGAAACATAATATGTAATGGTTTTTCAACATTTCCTTAATTACTTTGTTTTTCAACATTTCCTTATTTAAAGCTTTTTCAACATTCAAGGAATTGAGGAATTATCTTTATAAATAGTAGAGAAGAGATTAAATATATGACAAAACTTTAATTTTTATGCAAAACGAAACATACCATCACGGCTAGAATTATATCGTCTTTCTATCGAGGGGCACATGTATATACTTTCGCCGAAGTTTTTTTATTTCTTTTTCTTTCAGTCACATCTGACAAAAATCATAAATGATTCGTATCACGAATCATATATGATTATATGATTTATCAAAATCATTTATGATTCGTGATACGAATCATATATGATTTTGGAAAATCATATATGATTCGGGATACAAATCTATATGATTTTCTCATACGTGACTTGAGAACAAAATGAAAAAACGTTATTCGAAAGTATATACATGTGCCCCATGATAAAATGATGATTTAATTCTCGTTGCAATGGTTTATTTTTTGTCGCTTGTAGATTTATCGTTTGTGAGATATTTAATTTTTGTAAAGGAGGCAAGCGGGTTTAAAAAAATAAATTAGTATGATTGATTGATTAGGTGTATACTAAGTTAAATGTCGACATTGATCTCAACTCTAATATTATATACATTTTATAAAAAATATTTGTCTACTTAGTAAATTACTATAGTTGAGTTGAGTCCGAAGTTGTTAGTTATGACGTGAGTCTTCTCGTACAGATTGTTTATGTATCTATATCTACGAAAACAGTCATGCATAAGCTTTTTTTTTTGCTTCTAAAAAATCTCGAGTTTTTTACTTGACATTCGAAGCCAACTTTTCTCAAAGCCGATCACCTTTTTAGATAGAAAAGAATGAAGGCATGTGAACCTCGATAGCCAAGGAGGGATTAATTTTCTCACCAGTATTCGAACTCAAGATCTTTACGCAGTTTTCGTCTTAAACGCTAATTCATTTCCAACGGGTCACTCCCATTGGTTGTCATGTAAAAGTTATGAATATGTGTTTATGTTACAGTAATTGTGTAGTAGTTAATAAGGCCTATTCGCCTAACCCATTATTTAGCCTCATTTGTTTACGCTCATTTAGTAATTAGGATTAGATTCTTTTCGTATATATTTAATATCTTTTACCATCAATTGTATGATTGAATCTGAAAACAATATTGTACATTTTCCTCCTTTGATTTTTAGATGATATTAGAGCATAGGGATGAAGAAGAAGAAGAAGAAAAAGAGTTTGTATGTGCGAAATTATTTTTACATCTAGATTTGTTGCCTTCATTTGATTTTATATTCGGTCTTTAGTTAATAAGAAGTCCAAGGCCTTACCTAGTGAATAACCTTCCTTACTGAAAAATAAGCAGCTATTTGATCCACCATAGTTCCAAAGGTCTTTTAGTGCACGAATTACTTGTTGATTGGATAATAGAATATGTAAAAGATCGTAGATCGATTCAATTTATGACTTTGAATTTTGTGTATCTCAGTTTTCACATACATTAGAGTATTATTAGATGTGGAGTTACAAATTTAGTATTCGATTGTCCCATACTGGTTACTGTGACTATATTTGACGACTGGGTAATGGCTCTTTTACTCGGTTATCGGCTTCATAGAAGTTAAGGGGATGTATATTAAAAGATCGGTTGTTGGTTTTGGTTACGCTCAATTTGGTTTAAGTGTAATGGAATTATTTGCCTATATTTGGTCATGTTTGGTTAGTCTAGAGATATACCGAATTGGAGTTGGATCAATCGTGTTAATAGTTGGTTAGGTGTATGATTGGTTTAATCCATTATTGATTTTGTGACTTTGATTGGTATTCGAATTGGTATTGATAGTTGGTATTTGCATCAGTTTCAAATGTATTATTGTTGTCTGGTTTGGTTTTGGATTATTGTTGGTGATGGTGGTGTTACAGTCTTAGCTAATCCGACTATGTATTGAGTAGTTATATATAGCATTGTGCCATCAACATGTTTTGGCTAGTTCTGGTTCTGCTTGGTTTCGCCTGATATTGGCTGGTTTTGCATTTTGTTACGTCTAGTACAACATTGTGCCATCAACATGTTTTGGCTAGTTCTGGTTCTGCTTGGTTTCGCCTGATATTGGCTGGTTTTTCATTTGGTTATGTATAGCATGAGTTTGTCTGAATGTGTTGTCTAGTTGCCTAAATCTACTGTCAGTCTGAATCTGAATGCCAAGATACAAACACTCCCGTAGTAGTCATTTTTTTAGATCGAGATATTTCAGTAAACATGCATCTTTACGCAAAATGAATGAATCAGTCTGCATTTGACTGATTGTATGTGAATGCCAAGATCTGGACAGTTTAGTAGTAGTCGTTTTTAAAGATCTAGATACTCATGTAGTTGTCATCTTTGAAAATCGAGACACTCCAATAGTAGCCGTTTGCTTAGATTGTGTATCCATGTTATGCCCTCGTTTATCTCCGTATTTGATTGAATTTGTGCTTTTAGATTGCGACAGGTTGGCTTTCTGTCTAACACGATTTTGCACTCTGTGACACTCGGTTGTTCGTTTGGTTATTAGTTTTAGTTTATATTATGTTCAACAAACTCACAATGTTACCGGTGCAACATTGCGAGTTTGAGAGGAGATGTTAGTTAATAAACCCTATTGGTCCGACCTGTTGTTTTGGCCCATTTAATAATCAAGGTTAGATTCATTTTCTGTATATTTAATATCTTGTACAATCAATTATATGATTGAATTTGAATCATATATTGCTCATATTCCCTCTTTGATTTCTAGATAACAAAGGAAAACATGTCGACTTTTTCTAAGGTTTCCCGCTATAAGGAAGGCCGCCAGATAGTCATTCGAATGTTGTCGTCGATCGTCTGGCTGTGTCAACGTTATCGGTCGTCGAAAGGGCTTTTTTGTTGTGTTTGTGTGTCAGTGTTTAATAATTAAATTATATTTTTTGTGAGGTATGCTATTTTAATGCAAGTCATTTTATAGTGGTAAAAAGTTGTCTAGAAAATGTTAAACACAAAATTTGTGTGAAAAAAAATGATGATTGCTTTTGGTGGTCATGGTCGATAGCCTAAATAAATATAAATGTTGATATTCAAAACCCTTTAAAACTACTTTGTTTCACTAGGGCTGAGCAGAAAGCCAAAACTGCACCGTAAACCGTAAAACCACAAAAACCGCATCACAAAAATCGGTGGATCAGTTTTAAGAAAATAGAAAAAATCGAAAATACGGTGCGGTTGGGGTTTTAGCCGTAAAACCGCACCACAAAACCAAAAAATGACACATCGATCGTTTAATGTGTGTTATAAAGGTTTTAGTGTGTTTTATTGTTGATATTCTAAGTAAAGTGTGTGTTTACATTAAATATATGCATTCTTATAACCAAAAATATTTATATTTTGAAACAAAAACCGTAAAATCGAGATTAATTATATAAATCATAAGTGATGGTGCAGTGCTGTTTAAATCTACAAAATCAACAAAAACCTGCAAAACCAGAACCACATAAAATGGCGCATTGCGGATCCACACTTTTATAGAAACCACAAATTTGAATGCAGTTTGATTTTTTCGAAATTCTGCACCACCCCGCACCATACTCGTCTTAGTTTCACTTATTTCAAAAGTTAATGGTTGCAAAAAATTTAAGATACCCATAACCTTATAAGAGTACTCCCCTATCTATTCATCTACAACGTTAAAGCATTCGTTGACAAAAATATCGAAATTAGTCGAGCGTGCTTGGGTAAAAAAAGATTTCATATTTCGTCCTTTGCACTAGAGGTGGAAACGATTCAGGCTTAAACGAGATGGAACTCGAGCCTAAGTTGCACCTTTTATATCAAGCGAACTCAATTTTGAGCTTTAAGTACAAATCTCATTTGGGCTCACGAGCTTAAATGATCCTGATCGACGTCGAAGTGCCGGTCAAAAATAACCTAAATTACATTATACTAGATAGGGTAAACGTGTATCGATCCACGAGGAATATGTGGTTTTAGTTTAAGTTTTGGGATGATCACTGATCAATAAAAGTTTTGATTTTGAAATCTAACAACTAAAATACACTTGATAATAAAAATGCTGATTAAAAATTATAATAAATATTAAACGAATAATAAAGCTAGAAAAATATAATAAGGATGTAAACAAATAAAAGAAAAATGCAATCACTTCCAGCTCCTAATATTTATGGTTGATCACACTTATGTATTATCGAAACTTTTTAGTTCATTTACAAAGATTATTTTGACTTAATATGAATGAATTAATGTGATCACTTATTATGTTTATCCACGACTCACGATAATAAATCTTATATTAACCCAACCAATAATTATGTTTTAATAATTTATTTAGGTACAATTTATATCGATTATACGACCATCTTTTTCTTTAACTAAATAGAATAAGTATGAATCGTTAACTAATAATAAATTGTCTTGCTCAAATAATTAAACATAATATCGAATCAATAAAAATAATTTATAAATAAATCATAAATCAATGTAAAATAAATGTGATAATCCAAAAGTAATGATAAAACAATAAGTAAAAGTTACCAAAAGGAATTACAACAAAATTAGCCAGAAATCACGGTGCACTCGGCCCCGAATAATATTAAACGTCATCACTTTTTTTATATCTATTCGGTGCCCCACTGTACGTCTCAAAAGCCTTCCACTTGACTTCTTTTTTTTCTTTTGATGATCCCATGTGTGCACCCTCACTATTGCAATCCTCTTTTTTTATTTTGCAATTTGACTCTTCAACTACGGCTGTGTTTGGTAGCAAGCTTTTTCAAGCATTTTGGAGCGTTAAGCGACAAGCAGTTAGTAGTTTGACTTAAAAGCTTGTTTGGTAAAGAGTGACTAGAGTTTAGATATCATACAACTGCTCCTATTTGAAATGCTTGATAGGAGAAGCATTTCAAAGATTCCGCTAGCAGTTTGCTTTAAAATTACAAAATTATCCTCCTTTAATTTCTTAATAAGTTTGTTATTCCTTTAATCATTTTATGCCCTTTTTCGTAATTTTATAGTTAATATTTACTGCTACTGCTCTGTTTACCAAACACTTTTTTTAATAAACAGCTACTGCTTACCGCTCCTACTAACTACTACTGCTTACTGCTTCTGCTTCTACAACTGCTTACTACAACGTGTCACCAAACATACCCTACAATTGAATGATGTCTCACTTGCAAATCTTCACTCCCCTTTTTCTTTTATAATTGAATATGCGGCAACTCGTATATCTCCAAAGAAAAAGAATCTTTCTTTTTGCCGTCTTTTAATTGATGTCTTGTTTTTAATAGTCGACTGTTCCCTTTGCTATCTCCCCCACCCAATATATATAATCTATATATACTTGTGTCGGTTTAGCTATTGGGCCTTTTGGGTCTAATGGACCAAAAGTTTTTTTTTCTTTTATTCTTTTGCCATATAATAACTTTGTCCCAATAAAAAATAACCCAACGCCAATAATTGCTCAAATTAAGCCCGGACAAATAAAAGATGACAAAAAATATTGCGACGCACTCATATCTTTTTCTTCAATATTTCTTTTTCATTTATCGGCGCTCACAATGTCTTTTCTCCAAAAAATTAACTAAGCGGCCATTTTATTCCATCTAGCTCGTAACCTACATAATCACAAAACACATTAAAAGTACATGTATAATAAAAAATAAATATATAATTATGCTAAATTAACATGCTATTAGGTGGATGCAAAATACACCAATCAGACCCTAATATTTTATATACGAGCTTATTAACAAGCTTATTAACAAATATAATTTGGATATATTATGAGTCGAGCTGGAGCTAAGTTAAAATTTTATATTGCTAAATCGTATAAATGACTTGAGCTCGAACTCGTCTAACGTAATATACCACAATCCGAACACAACTTTAAATAATAAGACTCGAAACGAGCAGAACTCGAACTTTGTAAAATTTAAATAACCGAGCTCAAGCTCCGACAGACTTGAGCTCCTCCAGACCCCACACACCTAAATAATGCGATGTCCACACACACATACCTATGCGCACATAGGTGGACGCAGGAACGTAAAATACGGGAGCCAAGTTTTTTTTTTTGCCACTAGCAAGACGAAAAAAATTAGAATCCAAATAAAAAACCGAGTATTATAACTTAAAAATAAAATCTTAAGTTTTAAAATGTTAAATGTTTGAATTTTAATTCGTGAGGGGGTGCAATTTGAGTTTTGTGGGGGGCATTTTAAAAAAATGCTTAAAATCGAAAAAAATTACACTATACTACTATAGTCTCATCACTTTTGTCTAATCTTTAAGGGCACAAAAAGCTCGTACTTTCATGCAATACATACCGGAGTAAAAGATAAGTATTATTTATTTCTGTCGTACGGATTATAGTTGAAATTACCTATCAAAGATAAACCACGAATTCGGGTTTTGCAGTAGTTTTGTGTATTGTCAAATGTCAAGTCACTTTATGATTTTATGCTAAACATTAGAGGAAAAGGAGTGGTCACACCACCACACCAAAAAACACCCCGCCACGTCAGCTTTTTCACTTCCACATTCACACCACATCCACATCAAAAACAACCATCTTATCATCACACTATTTACACACCAATTTAACAATTTTTCAATTTTTTTCAAAAACTACCCTCAACAATTAAATTATTCAAATCCAAATTTACTTTATTCATTCAAATAAAAAACATTACATTCTAAAAAAAAAGTTTAAAAAAGTAGCCGTTAGAAGATTTGAAAATTAAAAAAAAAAATAATTTAAAAGTTTAAAAACTAGCCGTTGGCTAGAATAATTTTAAAAAAAATCAAAAAAAAATTTTGGCTCCAAAATTTAACAGTTTTAGGGTTAATTTGGTTGGGTTAAATTGTCAAGAGGGTGTTTGTAAAATGTCAAAAGGAGGTAAAATGATTTTTTTAATCATATTTCCACGCCCATGGGTGGGGGGACGTCGTCTTCCACGCCATTGAGGACGGTGTGATCACACGGGTTAACGCCGGACAAAAACCACCCACGGCGTTACCATTCCTTTCCCTCTTAGACATGGGTGATGACAAGGCTGGTAGTATCATCATACTTAATGATTGCAATTGTATAAGATTGAAAGTGTATCTTTAAGACTTTAACTTTAACTAATTTCGGTTATAACTTGCTTTGTTTTCGGGTTTTGTAGTCTTAATTCAACATCTGATGTTCTCAAACAAATTATAACTATACTTTGTTTTCGGCTCGGTCAAACTCGTTTTTACCCCTAGTAGTAGTTATTGTTGCAACACAAGCTCGAACAAACTTATATCAACCACTCAAGGGTGACCTAGTGGCAAAAAGATTTGTGGCTATCACTCCAAAGTGTGTGAGGTCTCAAGTTCAATTCCCACTAGGTGCAAACAATCTTGAAGTGGCCACGCCAACCTCCTGAAAAGGGAGGTCTTTACCTGGTTTGAGTCTGTGTATGCCAATCATCAAGTTTAATACTATTTTTTTATTATTTATCATTACTTTTTTTATTATTTATCATTACTTTTTCTTTGGCTTAACATACCCCACAAAGTATGGTGTCAAATGATTCTCATGTCAAATATAAGTGACACTCATTTTTTCTTTTGACATCAAGTTTGAGCCTCAACCGTACTCAATGCTCTTAACGATATGTTAATTGATCTGTTGATCGAACCGTAAACCCGTGAATGGGTTAGATTGACCTACAACAACATAACTACTACACCTTACAATGAACTATAGAAACTCAAACCATTTTGTGATACTACTTAAGTGGCAAAAAATAAACGCCAGATTAGATAACTTTTACAAGTGAAAAAGTTTCTTTAGTAAGCAATATAACAAACTACTCAAATTGATTGACATACTAAAAATAAACATGACTAGAAATGTTAGGCAAATACTCAATGCGGATAGTTTCAAGTTTCGTTTAACTTAAGACGACAACAACTTGTGTATGCCAATCATCCCCTTATGCGCATTGATCTCGTTAATCATAACCCTAGCATACGTACTGTGCCCCTATGAGTCGAAACATACCACTCGTGTAGGAGTCCAACATCGTCGGCGTTCCAATTTTAGTAGAAATAATTTGAAATGCAGACGATGTTGGATTATTATACGAGTGATATGTCTTTATTGAATAGATTGCTATTTAAAAACTTACATGTTGATTTTATCCAAACATAAACAAAACCGAAACCCGACAACCAATTCAAACATGTTGATTAGGTAAGAAATGGACTAGGCATGGTTAAATCAAAAGTTAACTTCGTGCACGGAGGTTTGATTTATACAGCACTTTACGAGCTAAATTTTTGCACCTTTACCATTATGGTGTCCATTTCGTACTCATCACTATCATCATTCTTAATACCAAAGATGAGATTATCACAATTTAAATTAAATTCAGAATCGAAATCAAAGGATGAGTGATAGTCACATCGAAAGCATCGAAATCAAATCCAGAGTATCCAAGAGTTCCTCGGATACCCTTGGGATTAATAGGTACGAAAACGTTGGTTCTTCAAACAAAAAGTTCATGCTATAGTTCATCCAAGAGTTGTATAAGTTTTTAAGTGAAAGTGGAGATATCACCTTAATTCGGCATCCCATGTTTTCAAACACGTTATGAGTGTACTTCCTTTATAATCTCCATTCGGCTCGGCTTAACTCGTTTCCACCCTAGTCACCGTTGCACATCTGCTCAAACAAAACTTATACGAGTATCTAGCTAGCTAATCTCTTCAAATTTGTTGATGGATGGATTTTACAGCTTATTTATGTAGACATTTTATAATTTTCATTAAGTTCATAATCATGGTGAAGGTATAATTAGATGTTTCTTGTATGGGTAAAAACCAGCTAATCATCGTTATTTTGGTAACCGAAAGAATTTCCATTCATGCCTTCTGGTATATATACGTATGAATCATTCTAAAGTGTAAAAATTACTCCATTATACTAATAAAAGTGATGCAATTAACTTTCTTTTGTTGATTTTCTGGTATCCATCAAACGAAATTATTCTTCGATAAAACAAATTTTAACATATCTCACCTATCGGCTACCCTTGGGCTTCATGGGGTAGAATCTTTTACCTTCACTTTCTTCCTCCGCCTTTAGCCTTGCGCGGTCCTGAAACTTTACCTCCTTTGCCTTTTCCTTTTCCTCCCGTCTTTTTGGGCATTTTCCGTATCCTTTTTCATCCTAATTTTCCTTAAGTCTTTCTTCATCCTTCTATCGACTAAAACTTTCCCTTTGCCTGTTCTCACTTGCACCCCTTTCTTTGCTACCACCAACTCTTTCTTTGGTCTCGTTGGGACAGCCTTTT
This sequence comes from Glebionis coronaria, assembly GCA_025667525.1. Classification (NCBI taxonomy): domain Eukaryota; kingdom Viridiplantae; phylum Streptophyta; class Magnoliopsida; order Asterales; family Asteraceae; genus Glebionis; species Glebionis coronaria. The sequence continues at coordinate 950,936 of JANFOE010000060.1, forward strand.
TGTGCAGAATCATCTTCATCTTGGACGCTCATTGATATCCTCTTGATCAGCAATACTGTTCGCCTTCTTTCGAACCTTCTCCATCTTCCTCATTGCAACGCGCTTCTTTCTGGCCTTTGCTTGCGCTACCTTCTTAGCAGGTCGAGCATTTATCTCTCTGAATTGGGCTTTAATTGCATTAACTTCTTCTTTCGTTATGGGTTTCATGGGCTGCATATGTTTCTTCTCTTCATCAATAAACCATTTAGGTAACCCTTTTTCATCATGAAACATGTATTTGTTGTAACCATCGTCAAGCATGTGTTCTCTTTGTTTTTTTTCTCAGCATTTCTTTGCCACAAGCTAAGATTTCAGCTTCTGTTTCCACGTCATCATCTGACCCGTCGTATGAGGAATCATCACTCGAGTCTGTATTTATAGCAGGGACAACCTCCAACTCTTCCGTAGCAGCAGCAGCAGGTTGAGTGGCCTGGGGTTTCTTTTGTTTAAGTTTTGACGTTGGTTTACGTGGGACCATGATTTGACTATCAGGTTCTACATCCACTTGCATGTCATTATCTTCCTCATCTTTACTTGAATCCTTTTTTGTGTTTTTTTGTTCATTGTCAACAACGAAAACATCTTGACTAAACCATTTTGCAGCAATTTCTTCAGCAGTAGTCTTGTGATCATCATATAATACCATTAAGGGATTCGATTCTTGTTCACACTGATCATTCTTGTCAGTATCTTCATCCGGATGAATAGCATCAACATCCTCATCCTCATCGGCCTACATCGCTGAAATTATAAACATGTCAAACTTTTGCCACACTACATTACAGACAAATCTTGAACACTACAATATAGCAAATCAACTCGTCCAGTGGATGAAGAATAACACAAAATGTACTCAAAAAAGTAAAATATAGTTATAAAAGAAAAATAAATTTTCAGTAATGTAGCCTTCCTAAGATAAAAAATGTTTGGGGGTCAACCTAACCCATTACGGATTTGACCGACTTTAGACCCACCCAAATCAGCCCATTTTACCAACTCAACAAACAAAGACATAAATAAACAACGAAGTAAATTCTTATGAGAGTAAGAAGAAAAAGTATAAAGCCAAACCTCAAGAAGTTCACCATCTTCGGCGTGCTTTCTCTTCATCCGCTTTCTGTGCATTGTATTTCCTCCTTTCTTAGTTATATACTGCTCGTACTCTTCTTCCATCAACTCCTCCATCTTCTCATCATACCTGAAGAACAAAATATAGGGTTTATTTATATCCACATACACTTAAAAAGTTATCAGATTTTTTCATTTAGCAGAAAATCATACAAGACATATACACTCACCTTCGACGCTCTTCGTCGGAGTCTATATCACGGAGTGACTCATCTTGCGAGTCTGCTTGTGATCCTTCATCGTCACTATCCGATAATTCATTAATTGGACCATAATCTTCAGTGTTATGAACAGCGGCCAAGTCTTTATTTCCCTGGAAGGTGATGAAATTGGGTTTAATAAAGCATGAAACTTGATTCAAATGTGAAAAACAATATAAGAAGATATGAATATGACCTTCAAAGACGAGATGTTAAATAAATCAACATCATCATATCCACCATCCTCCATTACATCACTCTTCATCTCAGTTGCTTTCCTTTTTTTATCCTGCAAAAGCAAGTATAAGTTGAAAACACAAAAAAAAAAACGCCACTTAATTAAGCATAATTATTAAACCAAATATAAAATAAAACACAAACCTTTTTTTTTTCGTTTTGCAATGGTCTTCTTTTCCTGTTTTCTCTTCCGCTGCATATCATTTATCAGTTCTTCCATTTCTTTTACGCCGGCATCATCTTCATCTTCATCCTCATCAGCTTTGCTCCCAGGTCCTACAACTTCAGGAGCACTTGACCAAATAAAATTTGTAGCTGAACAAGTTTTCCTCAAGGTGGTATCACCATCTTCATACTTGATATATTGAACTTGTTAGCACTTAACCAGCAACCGGAAACAAAGAAGCGTCAAATCATTGCAGCTATAAGAGCTTCATAGTCCACACAGTCTGATACGAACCCATCCCATACTAGGCTCGTAATCGGTTCATAAGTCCCAAGTGTAGAACTCACTCAAAAAGCTAGCTTGTTTGAGGAGGGGACACCTGGACATTATAAACTATCAACCATTCCCATACATGGCCGATGTGGGATCATAACATTACCCCACCCTTTGAAGAACCAACGTCCTCGTTGGTCACGGTTGGCACCCCCTTTGGGTCCAAGCCACCACTCCATAGGCCACCACTCCGAGCTCGTTGGACACGGCTATGTTGGTCACGGTTGGCACCCCCTTTGGGTCCAAGCCACCACTCCATAGGCCACCACTCCGAGTGTTGGAACCTCGTAAGGTTGGGCTAGCTCTGATACCAATTGATACGAACCCATCCCATACTAGGCTCGTAATCGGTTCATAAGTCCCAAGTGTAGAACTCACTCAAAAAGCTAGCTTGTTTGAGGAGGGGACACCTGGACATTATAAACTATCAACCATTCCCATACATGGCCGATGTGGGATCATAACACAGTCCCAATGTTGAGTGTACCAAGAAACATCACGAAAATTCCTATTTTGAATGCAAAACTGAATTTGAGAGCTTACCCATCACGATGTCTCTTCTGTTTAGTTGATGGTCTAAGCACATCAATTGCCTGAAATTGGTAAGATCACAAAAAATAAGAACATATTTAGTTTTCTGCTAACAGAAGATAAATTGGATTTGCATTGTGGACGATATTACCTTTGGGGGTTCTTTGCCACCTGGAAATAGATGCCTCATATCAAAAAGACGAGGATCTATCTTAGCAGGTGCCTTGTACTTTAGACACACGAAATAAATCTCAGCGTATGTCGAACGACTGGCATCTGGTTTATCCACCTCAACCTTTTCGAATAACTGCAAACATAATTCAATGTTAATGAAATTATATATCAGGTGCACAAACTATGATTGGTTACAATAAAAGGATCCAATACCTGCTTAAGACAATACATGACAACACTGTAATCCTGTGACCTAAAGATCTGTTACAAGATATAGTATTTTGAACTTGGTAAGAATCATATCAGACATTTTCAACAAAAATTTGCGAAAGCATGTTGAAAACAATAGAGCTAAGCATCACAAAATCGAAAATTCTTAAAACTCAAAATTACACCAACTTCATAGCACCATTAATCCACAAAACGTGATACTAGAAACAAGAAGTTAGCAGCACTACTCAACAAACAAGAGATACAACAGAACACAACAAAGTGGTAAAAATTTTTTACAAGAATAGCTAATTCATATAAGACTGCAACCAATTTTTAACCGACAATGTTAATAGCCAAACTCGAACCATCTTAATGTATTGCATCACTAACTTAACTAGAGAGTATATATAAATCACGATTATACCGAAAGTATAAACTAATGAACTAATTACCCATTACCCAATATCCATACTCGCTAACCAATCCCTGAACTCAATATAAGTAAAAAAATACAAAACTTTGAACAAAAAACTCGAATAATCCAAATTAATTAAACAGTTAGCTATACTTTAAACTAATATCTCACGAGTCACACAATATCAACTTTTAGGAGTACTTTTATCCAGGCAAGCATTGGTCAAAAGCGACTAAACCCGATCAAAAACTGATAAAAACCTACCAAGAACAGCTAAAAATGCCGTAACCGGCTCAAATCATCCAAACCTAAGAAAAAACCTCTAAAATTATTTCCAGTCCATATAGACCACATAGAATCCAGGCATAATGTATTTTCCCGGATTCTTGATGGATAAAACACATCTATTTGTTTGCTCTGTTTAGTTTTCGTTGTGTTTTATTGGTGTAAAAGTTGGTCAGCTAGTATTTGAGGTAGTTGTGAATGTAGTAGACAAAGAGCATCTCGACGGCACATTATAGTATAAAGGTCAAGACATGAGTGTGCTCTAACAAAACGTCATGTTATTTGACCTAAAAATGATATTGTTTAACATTGGGAAGCCTACATAGGTGAATAATATGCAAAAGAAGGACAAGTATTTTTTGACATTTCATGTAGGATCAACTTGCTTATGTATTATATGACTCTGAAATATTTGATTCCATGTTTTATTCTATTACAATTGAGAGCTATCAAGAAATAGATTACCAAACACAATCGCTAACATACAAAAACAAATTTATATTGAAATTATCTAAAAACGTGGGTTGCAATAAAATAGTCATAACATGTGATACATGACTCCGTTTCAAGACCACAACTAAGAAAATGGATGCTTGAAAAAAGGAGTACTTTTATCCAGGCAAGCATTGGTCAAAAGCGACTAAACCCGATCAAAAACTGATAAAAACCTACCAAGAACAGCTAAAAATGCCGTAACCGGCTCAAATCATCCAAACCTAAGAAAAAACCTCTAAAATTATTTCCAGTCCATATAGACCACACAGAATCCAGGCATAATGTATTTTCCCGGATTCTTGATGGATAAAACACATCTATTTGTTTGCTCTGTTTAGTTTTCGTTGTGTTTTATTGGTGTAAAAGTTGGTCAGCTAGTATTTGAGGTAGTTGTGAATGTAGTAGACAAAGAGCATCTCGACGGCACATTATAGTATAAAGGTCAAGACATGAGTGTGCTCTAACAAAACGTCATGTTATTTGACCTAAAAATGATATTGTTTAACATTGGGAAGCCTACATAGGTGAATAATATGCAAAAGAAGGACAAGTATTTTTTGACATTTCATGTAGGATCAACTTGCTTATGTATTATATGACTCTGAAATATTTGATTCCATGTTTTATTCTATTAAAATTGAGAGCTATCAAGAAATAGATTACCAAACACAATCGCTAACATACAAAAACAAATTTATATTGAAATTATTTAAAAACGTGGGTTGCGATAAAATGGTCATAACATGTGATACATGACTCCGTTTCAAGACCACAACTAAGAAAATGGATGCTTGAAAAAAGGAGTACTTTTAACTAGGCAAGCATTGGTCAAAAGCGACTAAACCCGATCAAAACTCATAAAAACCTACCAAGAACAGCTAAAAATGCCGTAACCGGCTCAAATCATCCAAACCTAAGAAAAAACCTCTAAAATTATTTCCAGTCCATATAGACCACATAGAATCCGGGCATAATGTATTTGCCCGGATTCTTGATGGATAAAACACATCTATATGTTTGCTCTGTTTAGTTTTGGTTGTGTTTTATTGGTGTAAAAGTTGGTCAGGTAGTATTTGAGGTAGTTGTGAATGTAGTAGACAAAGAGCATCTCGACGACACATTATAGTATAAAGGTCAAGACATGAGTGTGCTCTAACAAAACGTCATGTTATTTGACCTAAAAATGATATTGTTTAACATTGGGAAGCCTACATAGGTGAATAATATGCAAAACAAGGACAAGTATTTTTTGACATTTCATGTAGGATCAACTTGCTTATGTATTATATGACTCTGAAATATTTGATTCCATGTTTTATTCTATTAAAATTGAGAGCTATCAAGAAATAGATTACCAAACACAATCGCTAACATACAAAAACAAATTTATATTGAAATTATCTGAAAACGTCGGTTGCAATAAAACGGTCATAACATGTGATACATGACTCCGTTTCAAGACCACAACTAAGAAAATGGATGCTTGAAAAAAGGAGTACTTTTATCCAGGCAAGCATTGGTCAAAAGCGACTAAACCCGATCAAAAACTGATAAAAACCTACCAAGAACAGCTAAAAATGCCGTAACCGGCTCAAATCATCCAAACCTAAGAAAAAACCTCTAAAGTTATTTCCAGTCCATATAGACCACATAGAATCCGGGCATAATGTATTTGCCCGGTTCTTGATGGATAAAACACATCTATATGTTTGCTCTGTTTAGTTTTGGTTGTGTTTTATTGGTGTAAAAGTTGGTCAGCTAGTATTTGAGGTAGTTGTGAATGTAGTAGACAAAGAGCATCTCGACGACACATTATAGTATAAAGGTCAAGACATGAGTGTGCTCTAACAAAACGTCATGTTATTTGACCTAAAAATGATATTGTTTAACATTGGGAAGCCTACATAGGTGAATAATATGCAAAAGAAGGACAAGTATTTTTTGACATTTCATGTAGGATCAACTTGCTTATGTATTATATGACTCTGAAATATTTGATTCCATGTTTTATTCTATTACAATTGAGAGCTATCAAGAAATAGATTACCAAACACAATCGCTAACATACAAAAACAAATTTATATTGAAATTATCTAAAAACGTGGGTTGCAATAAAATGGTCATAACATGTGATACATGACTCCGTTTCAAGACCACAACTAAGAAAATGGATGCTTGAAAAAAGGAGTACTTTTATCCAGGCAAGCATTGGTCAAAAGCGACTAAACCCGATCAAAAACTGATAAAAACCTACCAAGAACAGCTAAAAATGCCGTAACCGGCTCAAATCATCCAAACCTAAGAAAAAACCTCTAAAATTATTTCCAGTCCATATAGACCACATAGAATCCAGGCATAATGTATTTTCCCGGATTCTTGATGGATAAAACACATCTATTTGTTTGCTCTGTTTAGTTTTCGTTGTGTTTTATTGGTGTAAAAGTTGGTCAGCTAGTATTTGAGGTAGTTGTGAATGTAGTAGACAAAGAGCATCTCGACGACACATTATAGTATAAAGGTCAAGACATGAGTGTGCTCTAACAAAACGTCATGTTATTTGACCTAAAAATGATATTGTTTAACATTGGGAAGCCTACATAGGTGAATAATATGCAAAAGAAGGACAAGTATTTTTTGACATTTCATGTAGGATCAACTTGCTTATGTATTATATGACTCTGAAATATTTGATTCCATGTTTTATTCTATTACAATTGAGAGCTATCAAGAAATAGATTACCAAACACAATCGCTAACATACAAAAACAAATTTATATTGAAATTATCTAAAAACGTGGGTTGCAATAAAATGGTCATAACATGTGATACATGACTCCGTTTCAAGACCACAACTAAGAAAATGGATGCTTGAAAAAAGGAGTACTTTTATCCAGGCAAGCATTGGTCAAAAGCGACTAAACCCGATCAAAAACTGATAAAAACCTACCAAGAACAGCTAAAAATGCCGTAACCGGCTCAAATCATCCAAACCTAAGAAAAAACCTCTAAAATTATTTCCAGTCCATATAGACCACATAGAATCCAGGCATAATGTATTTTCCCGGATTCTTGATGGATAAAACACATCTATTTGTTTGCTCTGTTTAGTTTTCGTTGTGTTTTATTGGTGTAAAAGTTGGTCAGCTAGTATTTGAGGTAGTTGTGAATGTAGTAGACAAAGAGCATCTCGACGGCACATTATAGTATAAAGGTCAAGACATGAGTGTGCTCTAACAAAACGTCATGTTATTTGACCTAAAAATGATATTGTTTAACATTGGGAAGCCTACATAGGTGAATAATATGCAAAAGAAGGACAAGTATTTTTTGACATTTCATGTAGGATCAACTTGCTTATGTATTATATGACTCTGAAATATTTGATTCCATGTTTTATTCTATTAAAATTGAGAGCTATCAAGAAATAGATTACCAAACACAATCGCTAACATACAAAAACAAATTTATATTGAAATTATTTAAAAACGTGGGTTGCGATAAAATGGTCATAACATGTGATACATGACTCCGTTTCAAGACCACAACTAAGAAAATGGATGCTTGAAAAAAGGAGTACTTTTAACTAGGCAAGCATTGGTCAAAAGCGACTAAACCCGATCAAAACTCATAAAAACCTACCAAGAACAGCTAAAAATGCCGTAACCGGCTCAAATCATCCAAACCTAAGAAAAAACCTCTAACATTATTTCCAGTCCATATAGACCACATAGAATCCGGGCATAATGTATTTGCCCGGATTCTTGATGGATAAAACACATCTATATGTTTGCTCTGTTTAGTTTTGGTTGTGTTTTATTGGTGTAAAAGTTGGTCAGGTAGTATTTGAGGTAGTTGTGAATGTAGTAGACAAAGAGCATCTCGACGACACATTATAGTATAAAGGTCAAGACATGAGTGTGCTCTAACAAAATGTCATGTTATTTGACCTAAAAATGATATTGTTTAACATTGGGAAGCCTACATAGGTGAATAATATGCAAAACAAGGACAAGTATTTTTTGACATTTCATGTAGGATCAACTTGCTTATGTATTATATGACTCTGAAATATTTGATTCCATGTTTTATTCTATTAAAATTAAGAGCTATCAAGAAATAGATTACCAAACACAATCGCTAACATACAAAAACAAATTTATATTGAAATTATCTGAAAACGTCGGTTGCAATAAAACGGTCATAACATGTGATACATGACTCCGTTTCAAGACCACAACTAAGAAAATGGATGCTTGAAAAAAGGAGTACTTTTATCCAGGCAAGCATTGGTCAAAAGCGACTAAACCCGATCAAAAACTGATAAAAACCTACCAAGAACAGCTAAAAATGCCGTAACCGGCTCAAATCATCCAAACCTAAGAAAAAACCTCTAAAGTTATTTCCAGTCCATATAGACCACATAGAATCCGGGCATAATGTATTTGCCCGGATTCTTGATGGATAAAACACATCTATATGTTTGCTCTGTTTAGTTTTGGTTGTGTTTTATTGGTGTAAAAGTTGGTCAGCTAGTATTTGAGGTAGTTGTGAATGTAGTAGACAAAGAGCATCTCGACGACACATTATAGTATAAAGGTCAAGACATGAGTGTGCTCTAACAAAACGTCATGTTATTTGACCTAAAAATGATATTGTTTAACATTGGGAAGCCTACATAGGTGAATAATATGCAAAAGAAGGACAAGTATTTTTTGACATTTCATGTAGGATCAACTTGCTTATGTATTATATGACTCTGAAATATTTGATTCCATGTTTTATTCTATTACAGATGAGAGCTATCAAGAAATAGATTACCAAACACAATCGCTAACATACAAAAACAAATTTATATTGAAATTATCTAAAAACGTGGGTTGCAATAAAATGGTCATAACATGTGATACATGACTCCGTTTCAAGACCACAACTAAGAAAATGGATGCTTGAAAAAAGGAGTACTTTTATCCAGGCAAGCATTGGTCAAAAGCGACTAAACCCGATCAAAAACTGATAAAAACCTACCAAGAACAGCTAAAAATGCCGTAACCGGCTCAAATCATCCAAACCTAAGAAAAAACCTCTAAAATTATTTCCAGTCCATATAGACCACATAGAATCCGGGCATAATGTATTTGCCCGGATTCTTGATGGATAAAACACATCTATATGTTTGCTCTGTTTAGTTTTGGTTGTGTTTTATTGGTGTAAAAGTTGGTCAGCTAGTATTTGAGGTAGTTGTGAATGTAGTAGACAAAGAGCATCTCGACGGCACATTATAGTATAAAGGTCAAGACATGAGTGTGCTCTAACAAAACGTCATGTTATTTGACCTAAAAATGATATTGTTTAACATTGGGAAGCCTACATAGGTGAATAATATGCAAAAGAAGGACAAGTATTTTTTGACATTTCATGTAGGATCAACTTGCTTATGTATTATATGACTCTGAAATATTTGATTCCATGTTTTATTCTATTAAAATTGAGAGCTATCAAGAAATAGATTACCAAACACAATCGCTAACATACAAAAACAAATTTATATTGAAATTATTTAAAAACGTGGGTTGCGATAAAATGGTCATAACATGTGATACATGACTCCGTTTCAAGACCACAACTAAGAAAATGGATGCTTGAAAAAAGGAGTACTTTTAACTAGGCAAGCATTGGTCAAAAGCGACTAAACCCGATCAAAACTCATAAAAACCTACCAAGAACAGCTAAAAATGCCGTAACCGGCTCAAATCATCCAAACCTAAGAAAAAACCTCTAAAATTATTTCCAGTCCATATAGACCACATAGAATCCGGGCATAATGTATTTGTCCGGATTCTTGATGGATAAAACACATCTATATGTTTGCTCTGTTTAGTTTTGGTTGTGTTTTATTGGTGTAAAAGTTGGTCAGGTAGTATTTGAGGTAGTTGTGAATGTAGTAGACAAAGAGCATCTCGACGACACATTATAGTATAAAGGTCAAGACATGAGTGTGCTCTAACAAAACGTCATGTTATTTGACCTAAAAATGATATTGTTTAACATTGGGAAGCCTACATAGGTGAATAATATGCAAAACAAGGACAAGTATTTTTTGACATTTCATGTAGGATCAACTTGCTTATGTATTATATGACTCTGAAATATTTGATTCCATGTTTTATTCTATTAAAATTGAGAGCTATCAAGAAATAGATTACCAAACACAATCGCTAACATACAAAAACAAATTTATATTGAAATTATCTGAAAACGTCGGTTGCAATAAAATGGTCATAACATGTGATACATGACTCCGTTTCAAGACCACAACTAAGAAAATGGATGCTTGAAAAAAGGAGTACTTTTATCCAGGCAAGCATTGGTCAAAAGCGACTAAACCCGATCAAAAACTGATAAAAACCTACCAAGAACAGCTAAAAATGCCGTAACCGGCTCAAATCATCCAAACCTAAGAAAAAACCTCTAAAATAATTTCCAGTCCATATAGACCACATAGAATCCGGGCATAATGTATTTGCCCGGATTCTTGATGGATAAAACACATCTATATGTTTGCTCTGTTTAGTTTTGGTTGTGTTTTATTGGTGTAAAAGTTGGTCAGCTAGTATTTGAGGTAGTTGTGAATGTAGTAGACAAAGAGCATCTCGACGGCACATTATAGTATAAAGGTCAAGACATGAGTGTGCTCTAACAAAACGTCATGTTATTTGACCTAAAAATGATATTGTTTAACATTGGGAAGCCTACATAGGTGAATAATATGCAAAAGAAGGACAAGTATTTTTTGACATTTCATGTAGGATCAACTTGCTTATGTATTATATGACACTGAAATATTTGATTCCATGTTTTATTCTATTAAAATTGAGAGCTATCAAGAAATAGATTACCAAACACAATCGCTAACATACAAAAACAAATTTATATTGAAATTATTTAAAAACATGGGTTGCGATAAAATGGTCATAACATGTGATACATGACTCCGTTTCAAGACCACAACTAAGAAAATGGATGCTTGAAAAAAGGAGTACTTTTAACTAGGCAAGCATTGGTCAAAAGCGACTAAAACCGATCAAAACTCATAAAAACCTACCAAGAACAGCTAAAAATGCCGTAACCGGCTCAAATCATCCAAACCTAAGAAAAAACCTCTAAAATTATTTCCAGTCCATATTGACCACATAGAATCCGGGCATAATGTATTTGCCCGGATTCTTGATGGATAAAACACATCTATATGTTTGCTCTGTTTAGTTTTGGTTGTGTTTTATTGGTGTAAAAGTTGGTCAGGTAGTATTTGAGGTAGTTGTGAATGTAGTAGACAAAGAGCATCTCGACGACACATTATAGTATAAAGGTCAAGACATGAGTGTGCTCTAACAAAACGTCATGTTATTTGACCTAAAAATGATATTGTTTAACATTGGGAAGCCTACATAGGTGAATAATATGCAAAACAAGGACAAGTATTTTTTGACATTTCATGTAGGATCAACTTGCTTATGTATTATATGACTCTGAAATATTTGATTCCATGTTTTATTCTATTAAAACTGAGAGCTATCAAGAAATAGATTACCAAACACAATCGCTAACATACAAAAACAAATTTATATTGAAATTATCTAAAAACGTGGGTTGCAATAAAATGGTCATAACATGTGATACATGACTCCGTTTCAAGACCACAACTAAGAAAATGGATGCTTGAAAAAAGGAGTACTTTTATCCAGGCAAGCATTGGTCAAAAGCGACTAAACCCGATCAAAAACTGATAAAAACCTACCAAGAACAGCTAAAAATGCCGTAACCGGCTCAAATCATCCAAACCTAAGAAAAAACCTCTAAAATAATTTCCAGTCCATATAGACCACATAGAATCCGGGCATAATGTATTTGCCCGGATTCTTGATGGATAAAACACATCTATATGTTTGCTCTGTTTAGTTTTGGTTGTGTTTTATTGGTGTAAAAGTTGGTCAGCTAGTATTTGAGGTAGTTGTGAATGTAGTAGACAAAGAGCATCTCGACGACACATTATAGTATAAAGGTCATGCCATGAGTGTGCTCTAACAAAACGTCATGTTATTTGACCTAAAAATGATATTGTTTAACATTGGGAAGCCTACATAGGTGAATAATATGCAAAAGAAGGACACGTATTTTTTGACATTTCATGTAGGATCAACTTGCTTATGTATTATATGACTCTGAAATATTTGATTCCATGTTTTATTCTATTACAATTGAGAGCTATCAAGAAATAGATTACCAAACACAATCGCTAACATACAAAAACAAATTTATATTGAAATTATCTAAAAACGTGGGTTGCAATAAAATGGTCATAACATGTGATACATGACTCCGTTTCAAGACCACAACTAAGAAAATGGATGCTTGAAAAAAGGAGTACTTTTATCCAGGCAAGCATTGGTCAAAAGCGACTAAACCCGATCAAAACTGATAAAAACCTACCAAGAACAGCTAAAAATGCCGTAACAGGCTCAAATCATCCAAACCTAAGAAAAAACCTCTAAAATTATTTCCAGTCCATATAGACCACATAGAATCCGGGTATAATGTATTTTCCCGGATTCTTGATGGATAAAACACATCTATATGTTTGCTCTGTTTAGTTTTGGTTGTGTTTTATTGGTGTAAAAGTTGGTCAGCTAGTATTTGAGGTAGTTGTGAATGTAGTAGACAAAGAGCATCTCGACGGCACATTATAGTATAAAGGTCAAGACATGAGTGTGCTCTAACAAAACGTCATGTTATTTGACCTAAAAATGATATTGTTTTACCTTGGGAAGCCTACATAGGTGAATAATATGCAAAAGAAGGACAAGTATTTTTTGACATTTCATGTAGGATCAACTTGCTTATGTATTATATGACTCTGAAATATTTGATTCCATGTTTTATTCTATTCAAATTGAGAGCTATCAAGAGTGTGCTCTAACAAAACGTCATGTTATTTGACCTAAAGATGATATTGTTTAACCTTGGGAAGCCTACATAGGTGAATAATATGCAAAAGAAGGACAAGTATTTTTTGACATTTCATGTAGGATCAACTTGCTTATGTATTATATGACTCTGAATTATTTGATTCCTTGTTTTATTCTATTAAAATTGAGAGCTATCAAGAAATAGATTACCAAACACAATCGCTAACATACAAAAACAAATTTATATTGAAATTATCTAAAAACGTGGGTTGCAATAAAATGGTCATAACATGTGTTACATGACTCCGTTTCAAGACCACAACTAAGAAAATGGATGCTTGAAAAAAGGAGTACTTTTATCCAGGCAAGCATTGGTCAAAAGCGACTAAACCCGATCAAAAACTGATAAAAACCTACCAAGAACAGCTAAAAATGCCGTAACCGGCTCAAATCATCCAAACCTAAGAAAAAACCTCTAAAATTATTTCCAGTCCATATAGACCACATAGAATCCGGGCATAATGTATTTTCCCGGATTCTTGATGGATAAAACACATCTATATGTTTGCTCTGTTTAGTTTTCGTTGTGTTTTATTGGTGTAAAAGTTGGTCAGCTAGTATTTGAGGTAGTTGTGAATGTAGTAGACAAAGAGCATCTCGACGGCACATTATAGTATAAAGGTCAAGACATGAGTGTGCTCTAACAAAACGTCATGTTATTTGACCTAAAAATGATATTGTTTAACCTTGGGAAGCCTACATAGGTGAATAATATGCAAAAGAAGGACAAGTATTTTTTGACATTTCATGTAGGATCAACTTGCTTATGTATTATATGACTCTGAAATATTTGATTCCATGTTTTATTCTATTAAAATTGAGAGCTATCAAGAGTGTGCTCTAACAAAACGTCATGTTATTTGACCTAAAAATGATATTGTTTAACCTTGGGAAGCCTACATAGGTGAATAATATGCAAAAGAAGGACAAGTATTTTTTGACATTTCATGTAGGATCAACTTGCTTATGTATTATATGACTCTGGAATATTTGATTCCATGTTTTATTCTATTAAAATTGAGAGCTATCAAGAAATAGATTACCAAACACAATCGCTAACATACAAAAACAAATTTATATTGAAATTATCTAAAAACGTGGGTTGCAATAAAATGGTCATAACATGTGATACATGACTCCGTTTCAAGACCACAACTAAGAAAATGGATGCTTGAAAAAAGGAGTACTTTTATCCAGGCAAGCATTGGTCAAAAGCGACTAAACCCGATCAAAAACTGATAAAAACCTACCAAGAACAGCTAAAAATGCCGTAACCGGCTCAAATCATCCAAACCTAAGAAAAAACCTCTAAAGTTATTTCCAGTCCATATAGACCACATAGAATCCGGGCATAATGTATTTGCCCGGATTCTTGATGGATAAAACACATCTATATGTTTGCTCTGTTTAGTTTTGGTTGTGTTTTATTGGTGTAAAAGTTGGTCAGCTAGTATTTGAGGTAGTTGTGAATGTAGTAGACAAAGAGCATCTCGACGGCACATTATAGTATAAAGGTCAAGACATGAGTGTGCTCTAACAAAACGTCATGTTATTTGACCTAAAAATGATATTGTTTAACATTGGGAAGCCTACATAGGTGAATAATATGCAAAAGAAGGACAAGTATTTTTTGACATTTCATGTAGGATCAACTTGCTTATGTATTATATGACTCTGAAATATTTGATTCCATGTTTTATTCTATTAAAATTGAGAGCTATCAAGAGTGTGCTCTAACAAAACGTCATGTTATTTGACCTAAAAATGATATTGTTTAACCTTGGGAAGCCTACATAGGTGAATAATATGCAAAAGAAGGACAAGTATTTTTTGACATTTCATGTAGGATCAACTTGCTTATGTATTATATGACTCTGGAATATTTGATTCCATGTTTTATTCTATTAAAATTGAGAGCTATCAAGAAATAGATTACCAAACACAATCGCTAACATACAAAAACAAATTTATATTGAAATTATCTAAAAACGTGGGTTGCAATAAAATGGTCATAACATGTGATACATGACTCCGTTTCAAGACCACAACTAAGAAAATGGATGCTTGAAAAAAGGAGTACTTTTATCCAGGCAAGCATTGGTCAAAAGCGACTAAACCCGATCAAAAACTGATAAAAACCTACCAAGAACAGCTAAAAATGCCGTAACCGGCTCAAATCATCCAAACCTAAGAAAAAACCTCTAAAGTTATTTCCAGTCCATATAGACCACATAGAATCCGGGCATAATGTATTTGCCCGGATTCTTGATGGATAAAACACATCTATATGTTTGCTCTGTTTAGTTTTGGTTGTGTTTTATTGGTGTAAAAGTTGGTCAGCTAGTATTTGAGGTAGTTGTGAATGTAGTAGACAAAGAGCATCTCGACGGCACATTATAGTATAAAGGTCAAGACATGAGTGTGCTCTAACAAAACGTCATGTTATTTGACCTAAAAATGATATTGTTTAACATTGGGAAGCCTACATAGGTGAATAATATGCAAAAGAAGGACAAGTATTTTTTGACATTTCATGTAGGATCAACTTGCTTATGTATTATATGACTCTGAAATATTTGATTCCATGTTTTATTCTATTAAAATTGAGAGCTATCAAGAAATAGATTACCAAACACAATCGCTAACATACAAAAACAAATTTATATTGAAATTATCTAAAAACGTGGGTTGCAATAAAATGGTCATAACATGTGATACATGACTCCGTTACAAGACCACAACTAAGAAAATGGATGCTTGAAAAAAGGAGTACTTTTATCTAGGCAAGCATTGGTCAAAAGCGACTAAACCCGATCAAAACTCATAAAAACCTACCAAGAACAACTAAAAATGCCGTAACCGGCTCAAATCATCCAAACCTAAGAAAAAACCTCTAAAATTATTTCCAGTCCATATAGACCATATAGAATCCGGGCATAATGTATTTGTCCGGATTCTTGATGGATAAAACACATCTATATGTTTGCTCTGTTTAGTTTTGGTTGTGTTTTATTGGTGTAAAAGTTGGTCAGGTAGTATTTGAGGTAGTTGTGAATGTAGTAGACAAAGAGCATCTAGACGACACATTATAGTATAAAGGTCAAGACATGAGTGTGCTCTTACAAAACGTCATGTTATTTGACCTAAAAATGATATTGTTTAACATTGGGAAGCCTACATAGGTGAATAATATGCAAAAGAAGGACAAGTATTTTTTGACATTTCATGTAGGATCAACTTGCTTATGTATTATATGACTCTGAAATATTTGATTCCATGTTTTATTCTATTAAAATTGAGAGCTATCAAGAAATAGATTACCAAACACAATCGCTAACATACAAAAACAAATTTATATTGAAATTATCTGAAAACGTGGGTTGCAATAAAATGGTCATAACATTTGATACATGACTCCGTTTCAAGACCACAACTAAGAAAATGGATGCTTGAAAAAAGGAGTACTTTTATCCAGGCAAGCATTGGTCAAAAGCGACTAAACCCGATCAAAAACTGATAAAAACCTACCAAGAACAGCTAAAAATGCCGTAACCGGCTCAAATCATCCAAACCTAAGAAAAAACCTCTAAAGTTATTTCCAGTCCATATAGACCACATAGAATCCGGGCATAATGTATTTGCCCGGATTCTTGATGGATAAAACACATCTATATGTTTGCTTTGTTTAGTTTTGGTTGGGTTTTATTGGTGTAAAAGTTGGTCAGCTAGTATTTGAGGTAGTTGTGAATGTAGTAGACAAAGAGCATATCGACGACACATTATAGTATAAAGGTCAAGACATGAGTGTGCTCTAACAAAACGTCATGTTATTTGACCTAAAAATGATATTGTTTAACATTGGGAAGCCTACATAGGTGAATAATATGCAAAACAAGGACAAGTATTTTTTGACATTTCATGTAGGATCAACTTGCTTATGTATTATATGACTCTGAAATATTTGATTCCATGTTTTATTCTATTAAAATTGAGAGCTATCAAGAAATAGATTACCAAACACAATCGCTAACATACAAAAACAAATTTATATTGAAATTATCTAAAAACGTGGGTTGCAATAAAATGGTCATAACATGTGATACATGACTCCGTTTCAAGACCACAACTAAGAAAATGGATGCTTGAAAAAAGGAGTACTTTTATCTAGGCAAGCATTGGTCAAAAGCGACTAAACCCGATCAAAACTCATAAAAACCTACCAAGAACAGCTAAAAATGCCGTAACCGGCTCAAATCATCCAAACCTAAGAAAAAAACTCTAAAATTATTTCCAGTCCATATAGACCACATAGAATCCGGGCATAATGTATTTGCCCGGATTCTTGATGGATAAAACACATCTTAATGTTTGCTCTGTTTAGTTTTGGTTGTGTTTTATTGGTGTAAAAGTTGGTCAGGTAGTATTTGAGGTAGTTGTGAATGTAGTAGACAAAGAGCATCTAGACGACACATTATAGTATAAAGGTCAAGACATGAGTGTGCTCTAACAAAACGTCATGTTATTTGACCTAAAAATGATATTGTTTAACATTGGGAAGCCTACATAGGTGAATAATATGAAAAAGAAGGACAAGTATTTTTTGACATTTCATGTAGGTTCAACTTGCTTATGTATTATATGACTCTGAAATATTTGATTCCATGTTTTATTCTATTAAAATTGAGAGTTATCAAGAAATAGATTACCAAACACAATCGCTAACATACAAAAACAAATTTATATTGAAATTATCTGAAAACGTGGGTTGCAATAAAATGGTCATAACATGTGATACATGACTCCGTTTCAAGACCACAACTAAGAAAATGGATGCTTGAAAAAAGGAGTACTTTTATCCAGGCAAGCATTGGTCAAAAGCGACTAAACCCGATCAAAAACTGATAAAAACCTACCAAGAACAGCTAAAAATGCCGTAACCGGCTCAAATCATCCAAACCTAAGAAAAAACCTCTAAAGTTATTTCCAGTCCATATAGACCACATAGAATCCGGGCATAATGTATTTGCCCGGATTCTTGATGGATAAAACACATCTATATGTTTGCTCTGTTTAGTTTTGGTTGTGTTTTATTGGTGTAAAAGTTGGTCAGCTAGTATTTGAGGTAGTTGTGAATGTAGTAGACAAAGAGCATCTCGACGGCACATTATAGTATAAAGGTCAAGACATGAGTGTGCTCTAACAAAACGTCATGTTATTTGACCTAAAAATGATATTGTTTAACATTGGGAAGCCTACATAGGTGAATAATATGCAAAAGAAGGACAAGTATTTTTTGACATTTCATGTAGGATCAACTTGCTTATGTATTATATGACTCTGAAATATTTGATTCCATGTTTTATTCTATTAAAATTGAGAGCTATCAAGAAATAGATTACCAAACACAATCGCTAACATACAAAAACAAATTTATATTGAAATTATCTAAAAACGTGGGTTGCAATAAAATGGTCATAACATGTGATACATGACTCCGTTACAAGACCACAACTAAGAAAATGGATGCTTGAAAAAAGGAGTACTTTTATCTAGGCAAGCATTGGTCAAAAGCGACTAAACCCGATCAAAACTCATAAAAACCTACCAAGAACAACTAAAAATGCCGTAACCGGCTCAAATCATCCAAACCTAAGAAAAAACCTCTAAAATTATTTCCAGTCCATATAGACCATATAGAATCCGGGCATAATGTATTTGTCCGGATTCTTGATGGATAAAACACATCTATATGTTTGCTCTGTTTAGTTTTGGTTGTGTTTTATTGGTGTAAAAGTTGGTCAGGTAGTATTTGAGGTAGTTGTGAATGTAGTAGACAAAGAGCATCTAGACGACACATTATAGTATAAAGGTCAAGACATGAGTGTGCTCTTACAAAACGTCATGTTATTTGACCTAAAAATGATATTGTTTAACATTGGGAAGCCTACATAGGTGAATAATATGCAAAAGAAGGACAAGTATTTTTTGACATTTCATGTAGGATCAACTTGCTTATGTATTATATGACTCTGAAATATTTGATTCCATGTTTTATTCTATTAAAATTGAGAGCTATCAAGAAATAGATTACCAAACACAATCGCTAACATACAAAAACAAATTTATATTGAAATTATCTGAAAACGTGGGTTGCAATAAAATGGTCATAACATTTGATACATGACTCCGTTTCAAGACCACAACTAAGAAAATGGATGCTTGAAAAAAGGAGTACTTTTATCCAGGCAAGCATTGGTCAAAAGCGACTAAACCCGATCAAAAACTGATAAAAACCTACCAAGAACAGCTAAAAATGCCGTAACCGGCTCAAATCATCCAAACCTAAGAAAAAACCTCTAAAGTTATTTCCAGTCCATATAGACCACATAGAATCCGGGCATAATGTATTTGCCCGGATTCTTGATGGATAAAACACATCTATATGTTTGCTTTGTTTAGTTTTGGTTGGGTTTTATTGGTGTAAAAGTTGGTCAGCTAGTATTTGAGGTAGTTGTGAATGTAGTAGACAAAGAGCATATCGACGACACATTATAGTATAAAGGTCAAGACATGAGTGTGCTCTAACAAAACGTCATGTTATTTGACCTAAAAATGATATTGTTTAACATTGGGAAGCCTACATAGGTGAATAATATGCAAAACAAGGACAAGTATTTTTTGACATTTCATGTAGGATCAACTTGCTTATGTATTATATGACTCTGAAATATTTGATTCCATGTTTTATTCTATTAAAATTGAGAGCTATCAAGAAATAGATTACCAAACACAATCGCTAACATACAAAAACAAATTTATATTGAAATTATCTAAAAACGTGGGTTGCAATAAAATGGTCATAACATGTGATACATGACTCCGTTTCAAGACCACAACTAAGAAAATGGATGCTTGAAAAAAGGAGTACTTTTATCTAGGCAAGCATTGGTCAAAAGCGACTAAACCCGATCAAAACTCATAAAAACCTACCAAGAACAGCTAAAAATGCCGTAACCGGCTCAAATCATCCAAACCTAAGAAAAAAACTCTAAAATTATTTCCAGTCCATATAGACCACATAGAATCCGGGCATAATGTATTTGCCCGGATTCTTGATGGATAAAACACATCTTAATGTTTGCTCTGTTTAGTTTTGGTTGTGTTTTATTGGTGTAAAAGTTGGTCAGGTAGTATTTGAGGTAGTTGTGAATGTAGTAGACAAAGAGCATCTAGACGACACATTATAGTATAAAGGTCAAGACATGAGTGTGCTCTAACAAAACGTCATGTTATTTGACCTAAAAATGATATTGTTTAACATTGGGAAGCCTACATAGGTGAATAATATGAAAAAGAAGGACAAGTATTTTTTGACATTTCATGTAGGTTCAACTTGCTTATGTATTATATGACTCTGAAATATTTGATTCCATGTTTTATTCTATTAAAATTGAGAGTTATCAAGAAATAGATTACCAAACACAATCGCTAACATACAAAAACAAATTTATATTGAAATTATCTGAAAACGTGGGTTGCAATAAAATGGTCATAACATGTGATACATGACTCCGTTTCAAGACCACAACTAAGAAAATGGATGCTTGAAAAAAGGAGTACTTTTATCCAGGCAAGCATTGGTCAAAAGCGACTAAACCCGATCAAAAACTGATAAAAACCTACCAAGAACAGCTAAAAATGCCGTAACCGGCTCAAATCATCCAAACCTAAGAAAAAACCTCTAAAGTTATTTCCAGTCCATATAGACCACATAGAATCCGGGCATAATGTATTTGCCCGGATTCTTGATGGATAAAACACATCTATATGTTTGCTCTGTTTAGTTTTGGTTGTGTTTTATTGGTGTAAAAGTTGGTCAGCTAGTATTTGAGGTAGTTGTGAATGTAGT
Source organism: Glebionis coronaria (assembly GCA_025667525.1). Taxonomy (NCBI): domain Eukaryota; kingdom Viridiplantae; phylum Streptophyta; class Magnoliopsida; order Asterales; family Asteraceae; genus Glebionis; species Glebionis coronaria. The sequence continues at coordinate 972,084 of JANFOE010000060.1, forward strand.
AGACAAAGAGCATATCGACGACACATTATAGTATAAAGGTCAAGACATGAGTGTGCTCTAACAAAACTTCATGTTATTTGACCTAAAAATGATATTGTTTAACATTGGGAAGCCTACATAGGTGAATAATATGCAAAACAAGGACAAGTATTTTTTGACATTTCATGTAGGATCAACTTGCTTATGTATTATATGACTCTGAAATATTTGATTCCATGTTTTATTCTATTAAAATTGAGAGCTATCAAGAAATAGATTACCAAACACAATCGCTAACATACAAAAACAAATTTATATTGAAATTATCTAAAAACGTGGGTTGCAATAAAATGGTCATAACATGTGATACATGACTCCGTTTCAAGACCACAACTAAGAAAAATGGATGCTTGAAAAAAGGAGTACTTTTATCTAGGCAAGCATTGGTCAAAAGCGACTAAACCCGATCAAAACTCATAAAAACCTACCAAGAACAGCTAAAAATGCCGTAACCGGCTCAAATCATCCAAACCTAAGAAAAAACCTCTAAAATTATTTCCAGTCCATATAGACCACATCGAATCCGGGCATAATGTATTTGCCCGGATTCTTGATGGATAAAACACATCTATATGTTTGCTCTGTTTAGTTTTGGTTGTGTTTTATTGGTGTAAAAGTTGGTCAGGTAGTATTTGAGGTAGTTGTGAACGTAGTAGACAAAGAGCATCTCGACGACACATTATAGTATAAAGGTCAAGACATGAGTGTGCTCTAACAAAACGTCATGTTATTTGACCTAAAAATGATATTGTTTAACATTGGGAAGCCTACATAGGTGAATAATATGCAAAAGAAGGACAAGTATTTTTTGACATTTCATGTAGGTTCAACTTGCTTATGTATTATATGACTCTGAAATATTGGATTCCATGTTTTATTCTATTAAAATTGAGAGCTATCAAGAAATAGATTACCAAACACAATCGCTAACATACAAAAACAAATTTATATTGAAATTATCTGAAAACGTGGGTTGCAATAAAATGGTCATAACATGTGATACATGACTCCGTTTCAAGACCACAACTAAGAAAATGGATGCTTGAAAAAAGGAGTACTTTTATCCAGGCAAGCATTGGTCAAAAGCGACTAAACCCGATCAAAAACTGATAAAAACCTACCAAGAACAGCTAAAAATGCCGTAACCGGCTCAAATCATCCAAACCTAAGAAAAAACCTCTAAAGTTATTTCCAGTCCATATAGACCACATAGAATCCGGGCATAATGTATTTGCCCGGATTCTTGATGGATAAAACACATCTATATGTTTGCTCTGTTTAGTTTTGGTTGTGTTTTATTGGTGTAAAAGTTGGTCAGCTAGTATTTGAGGTAGTTGTGAATGTAGTAGACAAAGAGCATATCGACGACACATTATAGTATAAAGGTCAAGACATGAGTGTGCTCTAACAAAACGTCATGTTATTTGACCTAAAAATGATATTGTTTAACATTGGGAAGCCTACATAGGTGAATAATATGCAAAACAAGGACATGTATTTTTTGACATTTCATGTAGGATCAACTTGCTTATGTATTATATGACTCTGAAATATTTGATTCCATGTTTTATTCTATTAAAATTGAGAGCTATCAAGAAATAGATTACCAAACACAATCGCTAACATACAAAAACAAATTTATATTGAAATTATCTGAAAACGTCGGTTGCAATAAAATGGTCATAACATGTGATACATGACTCCGTTTCAAGACCACAACTAAGAAAATGGATGCTTGAAAAAAGGAGTACTTTTATCCAGGCAAGCATTGGTCAAAAGCGACTAAACCCGATCAAAAACTGATAAAAACCTACCAAGAACAGCTAAAAATGCCGTAACCGGCTCAAATCATCCAAACCTAAGAAAAAACCTCTAAAATTATTTCCAGTCCATATAGACCACATCGAATCCGGGCATAATGTATTTTCCCGGATTCTTGATGGATAAAACACATCTATATGTTTGCTCTGTTTAGTTTTGGTTGTGTTTTATTGGTGTAAAAGTTGGTCAGGTAGTATTTGAGGTAGTTGTGAACGTAGTAGACAAAGAGCATCTCGACGACACATTATAGTATAAAGGTCAAGACATGAGTGTGCTCTAACAAAACGTCATGTTATTTGACCTAAAAATGATATTGTTTAACATTGGGAAGCCTACATAGGTGAATAATATGCAAAAGAAGGACAAGTATTTTTTGACATTTCATGTAGGATCAACTTGCTTATGTATTATATAACTCTGAAATATTTGATTCCATGTTTTATTCTATTAAAATTGAGAGCTATCAAGAAATAGATTACCAAACACAATCGCTAACATACAAAAACAAATTTATATTGAAATTATCTAAAAACGTGGGTTGCGATAAAATGGTCATAACATGTGATACATGACTCCGTTTCAAGACCACAACTAAGAAAATGGATGCTTGAAAAAAGGAGTACTTTTATCCAGGCAAGCATTGGTCAAAAGCGACTAAACCCGATCAAAAACTGATAAAAACCTACCAAGAACAGCTAAAAATGCCGTAACCGGCTCAAATCATCCAAACCTAAGAAAAAACCTCTAAAATTATTTCCAGTCCATATAGACCACATCGAATCCGGGCATAATGTATTTGCCCGGATTCTTGATGGATAAAACACATCTATATGTTTGCTCTGTTTAGTTTTGGTTGTGTTTTATTGGTGTAAAAGTTGGTCAGGTAGTATTTGAGGTAGTTGTGAACGTAGTAGACAAAGAGCATCTCGACGACACATTATAGTATAAAGGTCAAGACATGAGTGTGCTCTAACAAAACGTCATGTTATTTGACCTAAAAATGATATTGTTTAACATTGGGAAGCCTACATAGGTGAATAATATGCAAAAGAAGGACAAGTATTTTTTGACATTTCATGTAGGATCAACTTGCTTATGTATTATATAACTCTGAAATATTTGATTCCATGTTTTATTCTATTAAAATTGAGAGCTATCAAGAAATAGATTACTAAACACAATCGCTAACATACAAAAACAAATTTATATTGAAATTATCTAAAAACGTGGGTTGCGATAAAATGGTCATAACATGTGATACATGACTCCGTTTCAAGACCACAACTAAGAAAATGGATGCTTGAAAAAAGGAGTACTTTTAACTAGGCAAGCATTGGTCAAAAGCGACTAAACCCGATCAAAACTCATAAAAACCTACCAAGAACAACTAAAAATGCCGTAACCGGCTCAAATCATCCAAACCTAAGAAAAAACCTCTAAAATTATTTCCAGTCCATAGACCACATAGAATCCGGGCATAATGTATTTGCCCGGATTCTTGATGGATAAAACACATCTATATGTTTGCTCTGTTTAGTTTTGGTTGTGTTTTATTGGTGTAAAAGTTGGTCAGGTAGTATTTGAGGTAGTTGTGAATGTAGTAGACAAAGAGCATCTCGACGACACATTATAGTATAAAGGTCAAGACATGAGTGTGCTCTAAAAAACGTCATGTTATTTGACCTAAAAATGATATTGTTTAACATTGGGAAGCCTACATAGGTGAATAATATGCAAAACAAGGACAAGTATTTTTTGACATTTCATGTAGGATCAACTTGCTTATGTATTATATGACTCTGAAATATTTGATTCCATGTTTTATTCTATTAAAATTGAGAGCTATCAAGAAATAGATTACCAAACACAATCGCTAACATACAAAAACAAATTTATATTGAAATTATCTGAAAACGTCGGTTGCAATAAAACGGTCATAACATGTGATACATGACTCCGTTTCAAGACCACAACTAAGAAAATGGATGCTTGAAAAAAGGAGTACTTTTATCCAGGCAAGCATTGGTCAAAAGCGACTAAACCCGATCAAAAATTGATAAAAACCTACCAAGAACAGCTAAAAATGCCGTAACCGGCTCAAATCATCCAAACCTAAGAAAAACCTCTAAAGTTATTTCCAGTCCATATAGACCACATAGAATCCGGGCATAATGTATTTGCCCGGATTCTTGATGGATAAAACACATCTATATGTTTGCTCTGTTTAGTTTTGGTTGTGTTTTATTGGTGTGAAAGTTGGTCAACTAGTATTTCAGGTAGTTGTGAATGTAGTAGACAAAGAGAATCTCGACGACACATTATAATATAAAGGTCAAGACATGAGTGTGCTCTAACAAAACGTCATGTTATTTGACCTAAAAATGATATTGTTTAACATTGGGAAGCCTACATAGGTGAATAATATGCAAAAGAAGGACAAGTATTTTTTGACATTTCATGTAGGATCAACTTGCTTATGTATTATATGACTCTGAAATATTTGATTCCATGTTTTATTCTATTACAATTGAGAGCTATCAAGAAATAGATTACCAAACACAATCGCTAACATACAAAAACAAATTTATATTGAAATTATCTAAAAACGTGGGTTGCAATAAAATGGTCATAACATGTGATACATGACTCCGTTTCAAGACCACAACTAAGAAAATGGATGCTTGAAAAAAGGAGTACTTTTATCCAGGCAAGCATTGGTCAAAAGCGACTAAACCCGATCAAAACTGATAAAAACCTACCAAGAACAGCTAAAAATGCCGTAACCGGCTCAAATCATCCAAACCTAAGAAAAAACCTCTAAAACTATTTCCAGTCCATATAGACCACATAGAATCCGGGCATAATGTATTTTCCCGGATTCTTGATGGATAAAACACATCTATATGTTTGCTCTGTTTAGTTTTGGTTGTGTTTTATTGGTGTAAAAGTTGGTCAGCTAGTATTTGAGGTAGTTGTGAATGTAGTAGACAAAGAGCATCTCGACGGCACATTATAGTATAAAGGTCAAGACATGAGTGTGCTCTAACAAAACGTCATGTTATTTGACCTAAAAATGATATTGTTTAACATTGGGAAGCCTACATAGGTGAATAATATGCAAAAGAAGGACAAGTATTTTTTGACATTTCATGTAGGATCAACTTGCTTATGTATTATATGACTCTGAAATATTTGATTCCATGTTTTATTCTATTAAAATTGAGAGCTATCAAGAAATAGATTACCAAACACAATCGCTAACATACAAAAACAAATTTATATTGAAATTATCTAAAAACGTGGGTTGCGATAAAATGGTCATAACATGTGATACATGACTCCGTTTCAAGACCACAACTAAGAAAATGGATGCTTGAAAAAAGGAGTACTTTTAACTAGGCAAGCATTGGTCAAAAGCGACTAAACCCGATCAAAACTCATAAAAACCTACCAAGAACAGCTAAAAATGCCGTAACCGGCTCAAATCATCCAAACCTAAGAAAAAACCTCTAAAATTATTTCCAGTCCATATAGACCACATAGAATCCGGGCATAATGTATTTGCCCGGATTCTTGATGGATAAAACACATCTATATGTTTGCTCTGTTTAGTTTTGGTTGTGTTTTATTGGTGTAAAAGTTGGTCAACTAGTATTTGAGGTAGTTGTGAATGTAGTAGACAAAGAGCATCTCGACGGCACATTATAGTATAAATGTCAAGACATGAGTGTGCTCTAACAAAACGTCATGTTATTTGACCTAAAAATGACATTGTTTAACCTTGGGAAGCCTACATAGGTGAATAATATGCAAAAGAAGGACAAGTACTTTTTGACATTTCATGTAGGATCAACTTGCTTATGTATTATATGACTCTAAAATATTTGATTCCATGTTTTATTCTATTAAAATTGAGAGCTATCAAGAAATAGATTACCAAACACAATCGCTAACATACAAAAACAAATTTATATTGAAATTATCTGAAAACGTCGGTTGCAATAAAATGGTCATAACATGTGATACATGACTCCGTTTCAAGACCACAACTAAGAAAATGGATGCTTGAAAAAAGGAGTACTTTTATCCAGGCAAGCATTGGTCAAAAGCGACTAAACCCGATCAAAACTGATAAAAACCTACCAAGAACAGCTAAAAATGCCGTAACCGGCTCAAATCATCCAAACCTAAGAAAAAACCTCTAAAACTATTTCCTGTCCATATAGACCACATAGAATCCGGGCATAATGTATTTTCCCGGATTCTTGATGGATAAAACACATCTATATGTTTGCTCTGTTTAGTTTTGGTTGTGTTTTATTGGTGTAAAAGTTGGTCAGCAAGTATTTGAGGTAGTTGTGAATGTAGTAGACAAAGAGCATCTCGACGGCACATTATAGTATAAAGGTCAAGACATGAGTGTGCTCTAACAAAACGTCATGTTATTTGACCTAAAAATGATATTGTTTAACATTGGGAAGCCTACATAGGTGAATAATATGCAAAAGAAGGACAAGTATTTTTTGACATTTCATGTAGGATCAACTTGCTTATGTATTATATGACTCTGAAATATTTGATTCCATGTTTTATTCTATTAAAATTGAGAGCTATCAAGAAATAGATTACCAAACACAATCGCTAACATACAAAAACAAATTTATATTGAAATTATCTAAAAACGTGGGTTGCGATAAAATGGTCATAACATGTGATACATGACTCCGTTTCAAGACCACAACTAAGAAAATGGATGCTTGAAAAAAGGAGTACTTTTAACTAGGCAAGCATTGGTCAAAAGCGACTAAACCCGATCAAAACTCATAAAAACCTACCAAGAACAGCTAAAAATGCCGTAACCGGCTCAAATCATCCAAACCTAAGAAAAAACCTCTAAAATTATTTCCAGTCCATATAGACCACATAGAATCCGGGCATAATGTATTTGCCCGGATTCTTGATGGATAAAACACATCTATATGTTTGCTCTGTTTAGTTTTGGTTGTGTTTTATTGGTGTAAAAGTTGGTCAACTAGTATTTGAGGTAGTTGTGAATGTAGTAGACAAAGAGCATCTCGACGGCACATTATAGTATAAATGTCAAGACATGAGTGTGCTCTAACAAAACGTCATGTTATTTGACCTAAAAATGACATTGTTTAACCTTGGGAAGCCTACATAGGTGAATAATATGCAAAAGAAGGACAAGTACTTTTTGACATTTCATGTAGGATCAACTTGCTTATGTATTATATAACTCTGAAATATTTGATTCCATGTTTTATTCTATTAAAATTGAGAGCTATCAAGAAATAGATTACCAAACACAATCGCTAACATACAAAAACAAATTTATATTGAAATTATCTAAAAACGTGGGTTGCGATAAAATGGTCATAACATGTGATACATGACTCCGTTTCAAGACCACAACTAAGAAAATGGATGCTTGAAAAAAGGAGTACTTTTATCCAGGCAAGCATTGGTCAAAAGCGACTAAACCCGATCAAAAACTGATAAAAACCTACCAAGAACAGCTAAAAATGCCGTAACCGGCTCAAATCATCCAAACCTAAGAAAAAACCTCTAAAATTATTTCCAGTCCATATAGACCACATCGAATCCGGGCATAATGTATTTGCCCGGATTCTTGATGGATAAAACACATCTATATGTTTGCTCTGTTTAGTTTTGGTTGTGTTTTATTGGTGTAAAAGTTGGTCAGGTAGTATTTGAGGTAGTTGTGAACGTAGTAGACAAAGAGCATCTCGACGACACATTATAGTATAAAGGTCAAGACATGAGTGTGCTCTAACAAAACGTCATGTTATTTGACCTAAAAATGATATTGTTTAACATTGGGAAGCCTACATAGGTGAATAATATGCAAAAGAAGGACAAGTATTTTTTGACATTTCATGTAGGATCAACTTGCTTATGTATTATATAACTCTGAAATATTTGATTCCATGTTTTATTCTATTAAAATTGAGAGCTATCAAGAAATAGATTACTAAACACAATCGCTAACATACAAAAACAAATTTATATTGAAATTATCTAAAAACGTGGGTTGCGATAAAATGGTCATAACATGTGATACATGACTCCGTTTCAAGACCACAACTAAGAAAATGGATGCTTGAAAAAAGGAGTACTTTTAACTAGGCAAGCATTGGTCAAAAGCGACTAAACCCGATCAAAACTCATAAAAACCTACCAAGAACAACTAAAAATGCCGTAACCGGCTCAAATCATCCAAACCTAAGAAAAAACCTCTAAAATTATTTCCAGTCCATAGACCACATAGAATCCGGGCATAATGTATTTGCCCGGATTCTTGATGGATAAAACACATCTATATGTTTGCTCTGTTTAGTTTTGGTTGTGTTTTATTGGTGTAAAAGTTGGTCAGGTAGTATTTGAGGTAGTTGTGAATGTAGTAGACAAAGAGCATCTCGACGACACATTATAGTATAAAGGTCAAGACATGAGTGTGCTCTAAAAAACGTCATGTTATTTGACCTAAAAATGATATTGTTTAACATTGGGAAGCCTACATAGGTGAATAATATGCAAAACAAGGACAAGTATTTTTTGACATTTCATGTAGGATCAACTTGCTTATGTATTATATGACTCTGAAATATTTGATTCCATGTTTTATTCTATTAAAATTGAGAGCTATCAAGAAATAGATTACCAAACACAATCGCTAACATACAAAAACAAATTTATATTGAAATTATCTGAAAACGTCGGTTGCAATAAAACGGTCATAACATGTGATACATGACTCCGTTTCAAGACCACAACTAAGAAAATGGATGCTTGAAAAAAGGAGTACTTTTATCCAGGCAAGCATTGGTCAAAAGCGACTAAACCCGATCAAAAATTGATAAAAACCTACCAAGAACAGCTAAAAATGCCGTAACCGGCTCAAATCATCCAAACCTAAGAAAAACCTCTAAAGTTATTTCCAGTCCATATAGACCACATAGAATCCGGGCATAATGTATTTGCCCGGATTCTTGATGGATAAAACACATCTATATGTTTGCTCTGTTTAGTTTTGGTTGTGTTTTATTGGTGTGAAAGTTGGTCAACTAGTATTTCAGGTAGTTGTGAATGTAGTAGACAAAGAGAATCTCGACGACACATTATAATATAAAGGTCAAGACATGAGTGTGCTCTAACAAAACGTCATGTTATTTGACCTAAAAATGATATTGTTTAACATTGGGAAGCCTACATAGGTGAATAATATGCAAAAGAAGGACAAGTATTTTTTGACATTTCATGTAGGATCAACTTGCTTATGTATTATATGACTCTGAAATATTTGATTCCATGTTTTATTCTATTACAATTGAGAGCTATCAAGAAATAGATTACCAAACACAATCGCTAACATACAAAAACAAATTTATATTGAAATTATCTAAAAACGTGGGTTGCAATAAAATGGTCATAACATGTGATACATGACTCCGTTTCAAGACCACAACTAAGAAAATGGATGCTTGAAAAAAGGAGTACTTTTATCCAGGCAAGCATTGGTCAAAAGCGACTAAACCCGATCAAAACTGATAAAAACCTACCAAGAACAGCTAAAAATGCCGTAACCGGCTCAAATCATCCAAACCTAAGAAAAAACCTCTAAAACTATTTCCAGTCCATATAGACCACATAGAATCCGGGCATAATGTATTTTCCCGGATTCTTGATGGATAAAACACATCTATATGTTTGCTCTGTTTAGTTTTGGTTGTGTTTTATTGGTGTAAAAGTTGGTCAGCTAGTATTTGAGGTAGTTGTGAATGTAGTAGACAAAGAGCATCTCGACGGCACATTATAGTATAAAGGTCAAGACATGAGTGTGCTCTAACAAAACGTCATGTTATTTGACCTAAAAATGATATTGTTTAACATTGGGAAGCCTACATAGGTGAATAATATGCAAAAGAAGGACAAGTATTTTTTGACATTTCATGTAGGATCAACTTGCTTATGTATTATATGACTCTGAAATATTTGATTCCATGTTTTATTCTATTAAAATTGAGAGCTATCAAGAAATAGATTACCAAACACAATCGCTAACATACAAAAACAAATTTATATTGAAATTATCTAAAAACGTGGGTTGCGATAAAATGGTCATAACATGTGATACATGACTCCGTTTCAAGACCACAACTAAGAAAATGGATGCTTGAAAAAAGGAGTACTTTTAACTAGGCAAGCATTGGTCAAAAGCGACTAAACCCGATCAAAACTCATAAAAACCTACCAAGAACAGCTAAAAATGCCGTAACCGGCTCAAATCATCCAAACCTAAGAAAAAACCTCTAAAATTATTTCCAGTCCATATAGACCACATAGAATCCGGGCATAATGTATTTGCCCGGATTCTTGATGGATAAAACACATCTATATGTTTGCTCTGTTTAGTTTTGGTTGTGTTTTATTGGTGTAAAAGTTGGTCAACTAGTATTTGAGGTAGTTGTGAATGTAGTAGACAAAGAGCATCTCGACGGCACATTATAGTATAAATGTCAAGACATGAGTGTGCTCTAACAAAACGTCATGTTATTTGACCTAAAAATGACATTGTTTAACCTTGGGAAGCCTACATAGGTGAATAATATGCAAAAGAAGGACAAGTACTTTTTGACATTTCATGTAGGATCAACTTGCTTATGTATTATATGACTCTAAAATATTTGATTCCATGTTTTATTCTATAAAAATTGAGAGCTATCAAGAAATAGATTACCAAACACAATCGCTAACATACAAAAACAAATTTATATTGAAATTATCTGAAAACGTCGGTTGCAATAAAATGGTCATAACATGTGATACATGACTCCGTTTCAAGACCACAACTAAGAAAATGGATGCTTGAAAAAAGGAGTACTTTTATCCAGGCAAGCATTGGTTAAAAGCGACTAAACCCGATCAAAAACTGATAAAAACCTACCAAGAACAGCTAAAAATGCCGTAACCGGCTCAAATCATCCAAACCTAAGAAAAAACCTCTAAAATTATTTCCAGTCCATATAGACCACATAGAATCCGGGTATAATGTATTTTCCCGGATTCTTGATGGATAAAACACATCTATATGTTTGCTCTGTTTAGTTTTGGTTGTGTTTTATTGGTGTAAAAGTTGGTCAGCTAGTATTTGAGGTAGTTGTGAATGTAGTAGACAAAGAGCATCTCGACGGCACATTATAGTATAAAGGTCAAGACATGAGTGTGCTCTAACAAAACGTCATGTTATTTGACCTAAAAATGATATTGTTTAACATTGGGAAGCCTACATAGGTGAATAATATGCAAAAGAAGGACAAGTATTTTTTGACATTTCATGTAGGATCAACTTGCTTATGTATTATATGACTCTGAAATATTTGATTCCATGTTTTATTCTATTAAAATTGAGAGCTATCAAGAAATAGATTACCAAACACAATCGCTAACATACAAAAACAAATTTATATTGAAATTATCTAAAAACGTGGGTTGCGATAAAATGGTCATAACATGTGATACATGACTCCGTTTCAAGACCACAACTAAGAAAATGGATGCTTGAAAAAAGGAGTACTTTTAACTAGGCAAGCATTGGTCAAAAGCGACTAAACCCGATCAAAACTCATAAAAACCTACCAAGAACAGCTAAAAATGCCGTAACCGGCTCAAATCATCCAAACCTAAGAAAAAACCTCTAAAATTATTTCCAGTCCATATAGACCACATAGAATCCGGGCATAATGTATTTGCCCGGATTCTTGATGGATAAAACACATCTATATGTTTGCTCTGTTTAGTTTTGGTTGTGTTTTATTGGTGTAAAAGTTGGTCAACTAGTATTTGAGGTAGTTGTGAATGTAGTAGACAAAGAGCATCTCGACGGCACATTATAGTATAAATGTCAAGACATGAGTGTGCTCTAACAAAACGTCATGTTATTTGACCTAAAAATGACATTGTTTAACCTTGGGAAGCCTACATAGGTGAATAATATGCAAAAGAAGGACAAGTACTTTTTGACATTTCATGTAGGATCAACTTGCTTATGTATTATATGACTCTAAAATATTTGATTCCATGTTTTATTCTATTAAAATTGAGAGCTATCAAGAAATAGATTACCAAACACAATCGCTAACATACAAAAACAAATTTATATTGAAATTATCTGAAAACGTCGGTTGCAATAAAATGGTCATAACATGTGATACATGACTCCGTTTCAAGACCACAACTAAGAAAATGGATGCTTGAAAAAAGGAGTACTTTTATCCAGGCAAGCATTGGTCAAAAGCGACTAAACCCGATCAAAACTGATAAAAACCTACCAAGAACAACTAAAAATGCCGTAACCGGCTCAAATCATCCAAACCTAAGAAAAAACCTCTAAAACTATTTCCAGTCCATATAGACCACATAGAATCCGGGCATAATGTATTTTCCCGGATTCTTGATGGATAAAACACATCTATATGTTTGCTCTGTTTAGTTTTGGTTGTGTTTTATTGGTGTAAAAGTTGGTCAGCTAGTATTTGAGGTAGTTGTGAATGTAGTAGACAAAGAGCATCTCGACGGCACATTATAGTATAAAGGTCAAGACATGAGTGTGCTCTAACAAAACGTCATGTTATTTGACCTAAAAATGATATTGTTTAACATTGGGAAGCCTACATAGGTGAATAATATGCAAAAGAAGGACAAGTATTTTTTGACATTTCATGTAGGATCAACTTGCTTATGTATTATATGACTCTGAAATATTTGATTCCATGTTTTATTCTATTAAAATTGAGAGCTATCAAGAAATAGATTACCAAACACAATCGCTAACATACAAAAACAAATTTATATTGAAATTATCTAAAAACGTGGGTTGCGATAAAATGGTCATAACATGTGATACATGACTCCGTTTCAAGACCACAACTAAGAAAATGGATGCTTGAAAAAAGGAGTACTTTTAACTAGGCAAGCATTGGTCAAAAGCAACTAAACCCAATCAAAACTCATAAAAACCTACCAAGAACAGCTAAAAATGCCGTAACCGGCTCAAATCATCCAAACCTAAGAAAAAACCTCTAAAATTATTTCCAGTCCATATAGACCACATAGAATCCGGGCATAATGTATTTGCCCGGATTCTTGATGGATAAAACACATCTATATGTTTGCTCTGTTTAGTTTTGGTTGTGTTTTATTGGTGTAAAAGTTGGTCAACTAGTATTTGAGGTAGTTGTGAATGTAGTAGACAAAGAGCATCTCGACGGCACATTATAGTATAAATGTCAAGACATGAGTGTGCTCTAACAAAACGTCATGTTATTTGACCTAAAAATGACATTGTTTAACCTTGGGAAGCCTACATAGGTGAATAATATGCAAAAGAAGGACAAGTACTTTTTGACATTTCATGTAGGATCAACTTGCTTATGTATTATATAACTCTGAAATATTTGATTCCATGTTTTATTCTATTAAAATTGAGAGCTATCAAGAAATAGATTACCAAACACAATCGCTAACATACAAAAACAAATTTATATTGAAATTATCTAAAAACGTGGGTTGCGATAAAATGGTCATAACATGTGATACATGACTCCGTTTCAAGACCACAACTAAGAAAATGGATGCTTGAAAAAAGGAGTACTTTTATCCAGGCAAGCATTGGTCAAAAGCGACTAAACCCGATCAAAAACTGATAAAAACCTACCAAGAACAGCTAAAAATGCCGTAACCGGCTCAAATCATCCAAGCCTAAGAAAAAACCTCTAAAATTATTTCCAGTCCATGTAGACCACATAGAATCCGGGCATAATGTATTTGCCCGGTTTCTTGATGGATAAAACACATCTATATGTTTGCTCTGTTTAGTTTTGGTTGTGTTTTATTGGTGTAAAAGTTGGTCAGGTAGTATTTGAGGTAGTTGTGAATGTAGTAGACAAAGAGCATCTCGACGACACATTATAGTATAAAGGTCAAGACATGAGTGTGCTCTAACAAAACGTCATGTTATTTGACCTAAAAATGATATTGTTTAACATTGGGAAGCCTACATAGGTGAATAATATGCAAAAGAAGGACAAGTATTTTTTGACATTTCATGTAGGATCAACTTGCTTATGTATTATATAACTCTGAAATATTTGATTCCATGTTTTATTCTATTAAAATTGAGAGCTATCAAGAAATAGATTACCAAACACAATCGCTAACATACAAAAACAAATTTATATTGAAATTATCTAAAAACGTGGGTTGCGATAAAATGGTCATAACATGTGATACATGACTCCGTTTCAAGACCACAACTAAGAAAATGGATGCTTGAAAAAAGGAGTACTTTTAACTAGGCAAGCATTGGTCAAAAGCGACTAAACCCGATCAAAACTCATAAAAACCTACCAAGAACAACTAAAAATGCCGTAACCGGCTCAAATCATCCAAACCTAAGAAAAAACCTCTAAAATTATTTCCAGTCCATATAGACCACATAGAATCCGGGCATAATGTATTTGCCCGGATTCTTGATGGATAAAACACATCTATATGTTTGCTCTGTTTAGTTTTGGTTGTGTTTTATTGGTGTAAAAGTTGGTCAGGTAGTATTTGAGGTAGTTGTGAATGTAGTAGACAAAGAGCATCTCGACGACACATTATAGTATAAAGGTCAAGACATGAGTGTGCTCTAAAAAACGTCATGTTATTTGACCTAAAAATGATATTGTTTAACATTGGGAAGCCTACATAGGTGAATAATATGCAAAACAAGGACAAGTATTTTTTGACATTTCATGTAGGATCAACTTGCTTATGTATTATATGACTCTGAAATATTTGAGTCCATGTTTTATTCTATTAAAATTGAGAGCTATCAAGAAATAGATTACCAAACACAATCGCTAACATACAAAAACAAATTTATATTGAAATTATCTGAAAACGTCGGTTGCAATAAAACGGTCATAACATGTGATACATGACTCCGTTTCAAGACCACAACTAAGAAAATGGATGCTTGAAAAAAGGAGTACTTTTATCCAGGCAAGCATTGGTCAAAAGCGACTAAACCCGATCAAAAACTGATAAAAACCTACCAAGAACAGCTAAAAATGCCGTAACCGGCTCAAATCATCCAAACCTAAGAAAAAACCTCTAAAGTTATTTCCAGTCCATATAGACCACATAGAATCCGGGCATAATGTATTTGCCCGGATTCTAAATGGATAAAACACATCTATATGTTTGCTCTGTTTAGTTTTGGTTGTGTTTTATTGGTGTGAAAGTTGGTCAACTAGTATTTGAGGTAGTTGTGAATGTAGTAGACAAAGAGAATCTCGACGACACATTATAATATAAAGTCAAGACATGAGTGTGCTCTAACAAAACGTCATGTTATTTGACCTAAAAATGATATTGTTTAACATTGGGAAGCCTACATAGGTGAATAATATGCAAAAGAAGGACAAGTATTTTTTGACATTTCATGTAGGATCAACTTGCTTATGTATTATATGACTCTGAAATATTTGATTCCATGTTTTATTCTATTACAATTGAGAGCTATCAAGAAATAGATTACCAAACACAATCGCTAACATACAAAAACAAATTTATATTGAAATTATCTAAAAACGTGGGTTGCAATAAAATGGTCATAACATGTGATACATGACTCCGTTTCAAGACCAACTAAGAAAATGGATGCTTGAAAAAAGGAGTACTTTTATCCAGGCAAGCATTGGTCAAAAGCGACTAAACCCGATCAAAACTGATAAAAACCTACCAAGAACAGCTAAAAATGCCGTAACCGGCTCAAATCATCCAAACCTAAGAAAAAACCTCTAAAACTATTTCCAGTCCATATAGACCACATAGAATCCGGGCATAATGTATTTGCCCGGATTCTTGATGGATAAAACACATCTATATGTTTGCTCTGTTTAGTTTTGGTTGTGTTTTATTGGTGTAAAAGTTGGTCAGCTAGTATTTGAGGTAGTTGTGAATGTAGTAGACAAAGAGCATCTCGACGGCACATTATAGTATAAAGGTCAAGACATGAGTGTGCTCTAACAAAACGTCATGTTATTTGACCTAAAAATGATATTGTTTAACATTGGGAAGCCTACATAGGTGAATAATATGCAAAAGAAGGACAAGTATTTTTTGACATTTCATGTAGGATCAACTTGCTTATGTATTATATGACTCTGAAATATTTGATTCCATGTTTTATTCTATTAAAATTGAGTGCTATCAAGAAATAGATTACCAAACACAATCGCTAACATACAAAAACAAATTTATATTGAAATTATCTAAAAACGTGGGTTGCGATAAAATGGTCATAACATGTGATACATGACTCCGTTTCAAGACCACAACTAAGAAAATGGATGCTTGAAAAAAGGAGTACTTTTAACTAGGCAAGCATTGGTCAAAAGCCACTAAACCCGATCAAAACTCATAAAAACCTACCAAGAACAGCTAAAAATGCCGTAACCGGCTCAAATCATCCAAACCTAAGAAAAAACCTCTAAAATTATTTCCAGTCCATATAGACCACATAGAATCCGGGCATAATGTATTTGCCCGGATTCTTGATGGATAAAACACATCTATATGTTTGCTCTGTTTAGTTTTGGTTGTGTTTTATTGGTGTAAAAGTTGGTCAGCTAGTATTTGAGGTAGTTGTGAATGTAGTAGACAAAGAGCATCTCGAAGGCACATTATAGTATAAAGGTCAAGACATGAGTGTGCTCTAACAAAACGTCATGTTATTTGACCTAAAAATGACATTGTTTAACTTTGGGAAGCCTACATAGGTGAATAATATGCAAAAGAAGGACAAGTACTTTTTGACATTTCATGTAGGATCAACTTGCTTATGTATTATATGACTCTAAAATATTTGATTCCATGTTTTATTCTATTAAAACTGAGAGCTATCAAGAAATAGATTACCAAACACAATCGCTAACATACAAAAACAAATTTATATTGAAATTATCTAAAAACGTGGGTTGCGATAAAATGGTCATAACATGTGATACATGACTCCGTTTCAAGACCACAACTAAGAAAATGGATGCTTGAAAAAAGGAGTACTTTTAACCAGGCAAGCATTGGTCAAAAGCGACTAAACCCGATCAAAAACTGATAAAAACCTACCAAGAACAGCTAAAAATGCCGTAACCGGCTCAAATCATCCAAACCTAAGAAAAAACCTCTAAATTTATTTCCAGTCCATATAGACCACATAGAATCCGGGCATAATGTATATGCCCGGATTCTTGATGGATAAAACACATCTATATGTTTGCTCTGTTTAGTTTTGGTTGTGTTTTATTGGTGTAAAAGTTGGTCAGCTAGTATTTGAGGTAGTTGTGAATGTAGTAGACAAAGAGCATCTCGACGGCACATTATAGTATAAAGGTCAAGACATGAGTGTGCTCTAACAAAACGTCATGTTATTTGACCTAAAAATGATATTGTTTAACATTGGGAAGCCTACATAGGTGAATAATATGCAAAAGAAGGACAAGTATTTTTTGACATTTCATGTAGGATCAACTTGCTTATGTATTATATGACTCTGAAATATTTGATTCCATGTTTTATTCTATTAAAATTGAGAGCTATCAAGAAATAGATTACCAAACACAATCGCTAACATACAAAAACAAATTTATATTGAAATTATGTGAAAACGTCGGTTGCAATAAAATGGTCATAACATGTGATACATGACTCCGTTTCAAGACCACAACTAAGAAAATGGATGCTTGAAAAAAGGAGTACTTTTATCCAGGCAAGCATTGGTCAAAAGCGACTAAACCCGATCAAAAACTGATAAAAACCTACCAAGAACAGCTAAAAAGGCCGTAACCGGCTCAAATCATCCAAACCTAAGAAAAAACCTCTAAAGTTATTTCCAGTCCATATAGACCACATAGAATCCGGGCATAATGTATTTGCCCGGATTCTTGATGGATAAAACACATCTATATGTTTGCTCTGTTTAGTTTTGGTTGTGTTTTATTGGTGTAAAAGTTGGTCAGGTAGTATTTGAGGTAGTTGTGAATGTAGTAGACAAAGAGCATCTCGACGACACATTATAGTATAAAGGTCAAGACATGAGTGTGCTCTAACAAAACGTCATGTTATTTGACCTAAAAATGATATTGTTTAACATTGGGAAGCCTACATAGGTGAATAATATGCAAAACAAGGACAAGTATTTTTTGACATTTCATGTAGGATCAACTTGCTTATGTATTATATGACTCTGAAATATTTGATTCCATGTTTTATTCTATTAAAACTGAGAGCTATCAAGAAATAGATTACCAAACACAATCGCTAACATACAAAAACAAATTTATATTGAAATTATCTAAAAACGTGGGTTGCGATAAAATGGTCATAACATGTGATACATGACTCCGTTTCAAGACCACAACTAAGAAAATGGATGCTTGAAAAAAGGAGTACTTTTAACCAGGCAAGCATTGGTCAAAAGCGACTAAACCCGATCAAAAACTGATAAAAACCTACCAAGAACAGCTAAAAATGCCGTAACCGGCTCAAATCATCCAAACCTAAGAAAAAACCTCTAAAATTATTTCCAGTCCATATAGACCACATAGAATCCGGGCATAATGTATTTGCCCGGATTCTTGATGGATAAAACACATCTATATGTTTGCTCTGTTTAGTTTTGGTTGTGTTTTATTGGTGTAAAAGTTGGTCAGCTAGTATTTGAGGTAGTTGTGAATGTAGTAGACAAAGAGCATCTCGAAGGCACATTATAGTATAAAGGTCAAGACATGAGTGTGCTCTAACAAAACGTCATGTTATTTGACCTAAAAATGACATTGTTTAACTTTGGGAAGCCTACATAGGTGAATAATATGCAAAAGAAGGACAAGTACTTTTTGACATTTCATGTAGGATCAACTTGCTTATGTATTATATGACTCTAAAATATTTGATTCCATGTTTTATTCTATTAAAACTGAGAGCTATCAAGAAATAGATTACCAAACACAATCGCTAACATACAAAAACAAATTTATATTGAAATTATCTAAAAACGTGGGTTGCGATAAAATGGTCATAACATGTGATACATGACTCCGTTTCAAGACCACAACTAAGAAAATGGATGCTTGAAAAAAGGAGTACTTTTAACCAGGCAAGCATTGGTCAAAAGCGACTAAACCCGATCAAAAACTGATAAAAACCTACCAAGAACAGCTAAAAATGCCGTAACCGGCTCAAATCATCCAAACCTAAGAAAAAACCTCTAAATTTATTTCCAGTCCATATAGACCACATAGAATCCGGGCATAATGTATATGCCCGGATTCTTGATGGATAAAACACATCTATATGTTTGCTGTGTTTAGTTTTGGTTGTGTTTTATTGGTGTAAAAGTTGGTCAGCTAGTATTTGAGGTAGTTGTGAATGTAGTAGACAAAGAGCATCTCGACGGCACATTATAGTATAAAGGTCAAGACATGAGTGTGCTCTAACAAAACGTCATGTTATTTGACCTAAAAATGATATTGTTTAACATTGGGAAGCCTACATAGGTGAATAATATGCAAAAGAAGGACAAGTATTTTTTGACATTTCATGTAGGATCAACTTGCTTATGTATTATATGACTCTGAAATATTTGATTCCATGTTTTATTCTATTAAAATTGAGAGCTATCAAGAAATAGATTACCAAACACAATCGCTAACATACAAAAACAAATTTATATTGAAATTATGTGAAAACGTCGGTTGCAATAAAATGGTCATAACATGTGATACATGACTCCGTTTCAAGACCACAACTAAGAAAATGGATGCTTGAAAAAAGGAGTACTTTTATCCAGGCAAGCATTGGTCAAAAGCGACTAAACCCGATCAAAAACTGATAAAAACCTACCAAGAACAGCTAAAAAGGCCGTAACCGGCTCAAATCATCCAAACCTAAGAAAAAACCTCTAAAGTTATTTCCAGTCCATATAGACCACATAGAATCCGGGCATAATGTATTTGCCCGGATTCTTGATGGATAAAACACATCTATATGTTTGCTCTGTTTAGTTTTGGTTGTGTTTTATTGGTGTAAAAGTTGGTCAGGTAGTATTTGAGGTAGTTGTGAATGTAGTAGACAAAGAGCATCTCGACGACACATTATAGTATAAAGGTCAAGACATGAGTGTGCTCTAACAAAACGTCATGTTATTTGACCTAAAAATGATATTGTTTAACATTGGGAAGCCTACATAGGTGAATAATATGCAAAACAAGGACAAGTATTTTTTGACATTTCATGTAGGATCAACTTGCTTATGTATTATATGACTCTGAAATATTTGATTCCATGTTTTATTCTATTAAAACTGAGAGCTATCAAGAAATAGATTACCAAACACAATCGCTAACATACAAAAACAAATTTATATTGAAATTATCTAAAAACGTGGGTTGCGATAAAATGGTCATAACATGTGATACATGACTCCGTTTCAAGACCACAACTAAGAAAATGGATGCTTGAAAAAAGGAGTACTTTTAACCAGGCAAGCATTGGTCAAAAGCGACTAAACCCGATCAAAAACTGATAAAAACCTACCAAGAACAGCTAAAAATGCCGTAACCGGCTCAAATCATCCAAACCTAAGAAAAAACCTCTAAATTTATTTCCAGTCCATATAGACCACATAGAATCCGGGCATAATGTATATGCCCGGATTCTTGATGGATAAAACACATCTATATGTTTGCTCTGTTTAGTTTTGGTTGTGTTTTATTGGTGTAAAAGTTGGTCAGCTAGTATTTGAGGTAGTTGTGAATGTAGTAGACAAAGAGCATCTCGACGACACATTATAGTATAAAGGTCAAGACATGAGTGTGCTCTAACAAAACGTCATGTTATTTGACCTAAAAATGATATTGTTTAACATTGGGAAGCCTACATAGGTGAATAATATGCAAAAGAAGGACAAGTATTTTTTGACATTTCATGTAGGATCAACTTGCTTATGTATTATATGACTCTGAAATATTTGATTCCATGTTTTATTCTATTAAAATTGAGAGCTATCAAGAAATAGATTACCAAACACAATCGCTAACATACAAAAACAAATTTATATTGAAATTATCTGAAAACGTCGGTTGCGATAAAATGGTCATAACATGTGATACATGACTCCGTTTCAAGACCACAACTAAGAAAATGGATGCTTGAAAAAAGGAGTACTTTTATCCAGGCAAGCATTGGTCAAAAGCGACTAAACCCGATCAAAAACTGATAAAAACCTACCAAGAACAGCTAAAAATGCCGTAACCGGCTCAAATCATCCAAACCTAAGAAAAAACCTCTAAAGTTATTTCCAGTCCATATAGACCACATAGAATCCGGGCATAATGTATTTGCCCGGATTCTTGATGGATAAAACACATCTATATGTTTGCTCTGTTTAGTTTTGGTTGTGTTTTATTGGTGTAAAAGTTGGTCAGCTAGTATTTGAGGTAGTTGTGAATGTAGTAGACAAAGAGCATATCGACGACACATTATAGTATAAAGGTCAAGACATGAGTGTGCTCTAACAAAACGTCATGTTATTTGACCTAAAAATGATATTGTTTAACATTGGGAAGCCTACATAGGTGAATAATATGCAAAACAAGGACAAGTATTTTTTGACATTTCATGTAGGATCAACTTGCTTATGTATTATATGACTCTGAAATATTTGATTCCATGTTTTATTCTATTAAAACTGAGAGCTATCAAGAAATAGATTACCAAACACAATCGCTAACATACAAAAACAAATTTATATTGAAATTATCTAAAAACGTGGGTTGCGATAAAATGGTCATAACATGTGATACATGACTCCGTTTCAAGACCACAACTAAGAAAATGGATGCTTGAAAAAAGGAGTACTTTTAACCAGGCAAGCATTGGTCAAAAGCGACTAAACCCGATCAAAAACTGATAAAAACCTACCAAGAACAGCTAAAAATGCCGTAACCGGCTCAAATCATCCAAACCTAAGAAAAAACCTCTAAATTTATTTCCAGTCCATATAGACCACATAGAATCCGGGCATAATGTATATGCCCGGATTCTTGATGGATAAAACACATCTATATGTTTGCTCTGTTTAGTTTTGGTTGTGTTTTATTGGTGTAAAAGTTGGTCAGCTAGTATTTGAGGTAGTTGTGAATGTAGTAGACAAAGAGCATCTCGACGACACATTATAGTATAAAGGTCAAGACATGAGTGTGCTCTAACAAAACGTCATGTTATTTGACCTAAAAATGATATTGTTTAACATTGGGAAGCCTACATAGGTGAATAATATGCAAAAGAAGGACAAGTATTTTTTGACATTTCATGTAGGATCAACTTGCTTATGTATTATATGACTCTGAAATATTTGATTCCATGTTTTATTCTATTAAAATTGAGAGCTATCAAGAAATAGATTACCAAACACAATCGCTAACATACAAAAACAAATTTATATTGAAATTATCTGAAAACGTCGGTTGCGATAAAATGGTCATAACATGTGATACATGACTCCGTTTCAAGACCACAACTAAGAAAATGGATGCTTGAAAAAAGGAGTACTTTTATCCAGGCAAGCATTGGTCAAAAGCGACTAAACCCGATCAAAAACTGATAAAAACCTACCAAGAACAGCTAAAAATGCCGTAACCGGCTCAAATCATCCAAACCTAAGAAAAAACCTCTAAAGTTATTTCCAGTCCATATAGACCACATAGAATCCGGGCATAATGTATTTGCCCGGATTCTTGATGGATAAAACACATCTATATGTTTGCTCTGTTTAGTTTTGGTTGTGTTTTATTGGTGTAAAAGTTGGTCAGCTAGTATTTGAGGTAGTTGTGAATGTAGTAGACAAAGAGCATATCGACGACACATTATAGTATAAAGGTCAAGACATGAGTGTGCTCTAACAAAACGTCATGTTATTTGACCTAAAAATGATATTGTTTAACATTGGGAAGCCTACATAGGTGAATAATATGCAAAACAAGGACAAGTATTTTTTGACATTTCATGTAGGATCAACTTGCTTATGTATTATATGACTCTGAAATATTTGATTCCATGTTTTATTCTATTAAAATTGAGAGCTATCAAGAAATAGATTACCAAACACAATCGCTAACATACAAAAACAAATTTATATTGAAATTATCAGAAAACGTCGGTTGCAATAAAATGGTCATAACATGTGATACATGACTCCGTTTCAAGACCACAACTAAGAAAATGGATGCTTGAAAAAAGGAGTACTTTTATCCAGGCAAGCATTGGTCAAAAGCGACTAAACCCGATCAAAAACTGATAAAAACCTACCAAGAACAGCTAAAAATGCCGTAACCGGCTCAAATCATCCAAACCTAAGAAAAAACCTCTAAAGTTATTTCCAGTCCATATAGACCACATAGAATCCGGGCATAATGTATTTGCCCGGATTCTTGATTGATAAAACACACCTATATGTTTGCTCTGTTTAGTTTTGGTTGTGTTTTATTGGTGTAAAAGTTGGTCAGCTAGTATTTGAGGTAGTTGTGAATGTAGTAGACAAAGAGCATCTCGACGACACATTATAGTATAAAGGTCAAGACATGAGTGTGCTCTAACAAAACGTCATGTTATTTGACCTAAAAATGATATTGTTTAACATTGGGAAGCCTACATAGGTGAATAATATGCAAAAGAAGGACAAGTATTTTTTGACATTTCATGTAGGATCAACTTGCTTATGTATTATATGACTCTGAAATATTTGATTCCATGTTTTATTCTATTAAAATTGAGAGCTATCAAGAAATAGATTACCAAACACAATCGCTAACATACAAAAACAAATTTATATTGAAATTATCTAAAAACGTGGGTTGCGATAAAATGGTCATAACATGTGATACATGACTCCGTTTCAAGACCACAACTAAGAAAATGGATGCTTGAAAAAAGGAGTACTTTTAACCAGGCAAGCATTGGTCAAAAGCGACTAAACCCGATCAAAAACTGATAAAAACCTACCAAGAACAGCTAAAAATGCCGTAACCGGCTCAAATCATCCAAACCTAAGAAAAAACCTCTAAATTTGATTCCAGTCCATATAGACCACATAGAATCCGGGCATAATGTATATGCCCGGATTCTTGATGGATAAAACACATCTATATGTTTGCTCTGTTTAGTTTTGGTTGTGTTTTATTGGTGTAAAAGTTGGTCAGCTAGTATTTGAGGTAGTTGTGAATGTAGTAGACAAAGAGCATCTCGACGACACATTATAGTATAAAGGTCAAGACATGAGTGTGCTCTAACAAAACGTCATGTTATTTGACCTAAAAATGATATTGTTTAACATTGGGAAGCCTACATAGGTGAATAATATGCAAAAGAAGGACAAGTATTTTTTGACATTTCATGTAGGATCAACTTGCTTATGTATTATATGACTCTGAAATATTTGATTCCATGTTTTATTCTATTAAAATTGAGAGCTATCAAGAAATAGATTACCAAACACAATCGCTAACATACAAAAACAAATTTATATTGAAATTATCTAAAAACGTGGGTTGCGATAAAATGGTCATAACATGTGATACATGACTCCGTTTCAAGACCACAACTAAGAAAATGGATGCTTGAAAAAAGGAGTACTTTTAACCAGGCAAGCATTGGTCAAAAGCGACTAAACCCGATCAAAAACTGATAAAAACCTACCAAGAACAGCTAAAAATGCCGTAACCGGCTCAAATCATCCAAACCTAAGAAAAAACCTCTAAAGTTATTTCCAGTCCATATAGACCACATAGAATCCGGGCATAATGTATTTGCCCGGATTCTTGATTGATAAAACACACCTATATGTTTGCTCTGTTTAGTTTTGGTTGTGTTTTATTGGTGTAAAAGTTGGTCAGCTAGTATTTGAGGTAGTTGTGAATGTAGTAGACAAAGAGCATCTCGACGACACATTATAGTATAAAGGTCAAGACATGAGTGTGCTCTAACAAAACGTCATGTTATTTGACCTAAAAATGATATTGTTTAACATTGGGAAGCCTACATAGGTGAATAATATGCAAAAGAAGGACAAGTATTTTTTGACATTTCATGTAGGATCAACTTGCTTATGTATTATATGACTCTGAAATATTTGATTCCATGTTTTATTCTATTAAAATTGAGAGCTATCAAGAAATAGATTACCAAACACAATCGCTAACATACAAAAACAAATTTATATTGAAATTATCTAAAAACGTGGGTTGCGATAAAATGGTCATAACATGTGATACATGACTCCGTTTCAAGACCACAACTAAGAAAATGGATGCTTGAAAAAAGGAGTACTTTTAACCAGGCAAGCATTGGTCAAAAGCGACTAAACCCGATCAAAAACTGATAAAAACCTACCAAGAACAGCTAAAAATGCCGTAACCGGCTCAAATCATCCAAACCTAAGAAAAAACCTCTAAATTTGATTCCAGTCCATATAGACCACATAGAATCCGGGCATAATGTATATGCCCGGATTCTTGATGGATAAAACACATCTATATGTTTGCTCTGTTTAGTTTTGGTTGTGTTTTATTGGTGTAAAAGTTGGTCAGCTAGTATTTGAGGTAGTTGTGAATGTAGTAGACAAAGAGCATCTCGACGACACATTATAGTATAAAGGTCAAGATATGAGTGTGCTCTAACAAAACGTCATGTTATTTGACCTAAAAATGATATTGTTTAACATTGGGAAGCCTACATAGGTGAATAATATGCAAAAGAAGGACAAGTATTTTTTGACATTTCATGTAGGATCAACTTGCTTATGTATTATATGACTCTGAAATATTTGATTCCATGTTTTATTCTATTAAAATTGAGAGCTATCAAGAAATAGATTACCAAACACAATCGCTAACATACAAAAACAAATTTATATTGAAATTATCTGAAAACGTCGGTTGCAATAAAATGGTCATAACATGTGATACATGACTCCGTTTCAAGACCACAACTAAGAAAATGGATGCTTGAAAAAAGGAGTACTTTTATCCAGGCAAGCATTGGTCAAAAGCGACTAAACCCGATCAAAAACTGATAAAAACCTACCAAGAACAGCTAAAAATGCCGTAACCGGCTCAAATCATCCAAACCTAAGAAAAAACCTCTAAAGTTATTTCCAGTCCATATAGACCACATAGAATCCGGGCATAATGTATTTGCCCGGATTCTTGATGGATAAAACACATCTATATGTTTGCTCTGTTTAGTTTTGGTTGTGTTTTATTGGTGTAAAAGTTGGTCAGCTAGTATTTGAGGTAGTTGTGAATGTAGTAGACAAAGAGCATCTCGACGACACATTATAGTATAAAGGTCAAGACATGAGTGTGCTCTAACAAAACGTCATGTTATTTGACCTAAAAATGATATTGTTTAACATTGGGAAGCCTACATAGGTGAATAATATGCAAAAGAAGGACAAGTATTTTTTGACATTTCATGTAGGATCAACTTGCTTATGTATTATATGACTCTGAAATATTTGATTCCATGTTTTATTCTATTAAAATTGAGAGCTATCAAGAAATAGATTACCAAACACAATCGCTAACATACAAAAACAAATTTATATTGAAATTATCTGAAAACGTCGGTTGCAATAAAATGGTCATAACATGTGATACATGACTCCGTTTCAAGACCACAACTAAGAAAATGGATGCTTGAAAAAAGGAGTACTTTTATCCAGGCAAGCATTGGTCAAAAGCGACTAAACCCGATCAAAAACTGATAAAAACCTACCAAGAACAGCTAAAAATGCCGTAACCGGCTCAAATCATCCAAACCTAAGAAAAAACCTCTAAAGTTATTTCCAGTCCATATAGACCACATAGAATCCGGGCATAATGTATTTGCCCGGATTCTTGATTGATAAAACACACCTATATGTTTGCTCTGTTTAGTTTTGGTTGTGTTTTATTGGTGTAAAAGTTGGTCAGCTAGTATTTGAGGTAGTTGTGAATGTAGTAGACAAAGAGCATCTCGACAACACATTATAGTATAAAGGTCAAGACATGAGTGTGCTCTAACAAAACGTCATGTTATTTGACCTAAAAATGATATTGTTTAACATTGGGAAGCCTACATAGGTGAATAATATGCAAAAGAAGGACAAGTATTTTTTGACATTTCATGTAGGATCAACTTGCTTATGTATTATATGACTCTGAAATATTTGATTCCATGTTTTATTCTATTAAAATTGAGAGCTATCAAGAAATAGATTACCAAACACAATCGCTAACATACAAAAACAAATTTATATTGAAATTATCTAAAAACGTGGGTTGCGATAAAATGGTCATAACATGTGATACATGACTCCGTTTCAAGACCACAACTAAGAAAATGGATGCTTGAAAAAAGGAGTACTTTTAACCAGGCAAGCATTGGTCAAAAGCGACTAAACCCGATCAAAAACTGATAAAAACCTACCAAGAACAGCTAAAAATGCCGTAACCGGCTCAAATCATCCAAACCTAAGAAAAAACCTCTAAATTTGATTCCAGTCCATATAGACCACATAGAATCCGGGCATAATGTATATGCCCGGATTCTTGATGGATAAAACACATCTATATGTTTGCTCTGTTTAGTTTTGGTTGTGTTTTATTGGTGTAAAAGTTGGTCAGCTAGTATTTGAGGTAGTTGTGAATGTAGTAGACAAAGAGCATCTCGACGACACATTATAGTATAAAGGTCAAGACATGAGTGTGCTCTAACAAAACGTCATGTTATTTGACCTAAAAATGATATTGTTTAACATTGGGAAGCCTACATAGGTGAATAATATGCAAAAGAAGGACAAGTATTTTTTGACATTTCATGTAGGATCAACTTGCTTATGTATTATATGACTCTGAAATATTTGATTCCATGTTTTATTCTATTAAAATTGAGAGCTATCAAGAAATAGATTACCAAACACAATCGCTAACATACAAAAACAAATTTATATTGAAATTATCTGAAAACGTCGGTTGCAATAAAATGGTCATAACATGTGATACATGACTCCGTTTCAAGACCACAACTAAGAAAATGGATGCTTGAAAAAAGGAGTACTTTTATCCAGGCAAGCATTGGTCAAAAGCGACTAAACCCGATCAAAAACTGATAAAAACCTACCAAGAACAGCTAAAAATGCCGTAACCGGCTCAAATCATCCAAACCTAAGAAAAAACCTCTAAAGTTATTTCCAGTCCATATAGACCACATAGAATCCGGGCATAATGTATTTGCCCGGATTCTTGATGGATAAAACACATCTATATGTTTGCTCTGTTTAGTTTTGGTTGTGTTTTATTGGTGTAAAAGTTGGTCAGCTAGTATTTGAGGTAGTTGTGAATGTAGTAGACAAAGAGCATATCGACGACACATTATAGTATAAAGGTCAAGACATGAGTGTGCTCTAACAAAACGTCATGTTATTTGACCTAAAAATGACATTGTTTAACATTGGGAAGCCTACATAGGTGAATAATATGCAAAACAAGGACAAGTATTTTTTGACATTTCATGTAGGATCAACTTGCTTATGTATTATATGACTCTGAAATATTTGATTCCATGTTTTATTCTATTAAAATTGAGAGCTATCAAGAAATAGATTACCAAACACAATCGCTAACATACAAAAACAAATTTATATTGAAATTATCAGAAAACGTCGGTTGCAATAAAATGGTCATAACATGTGATACATGACTCCGTTTCAAGACCACAACTAAGAAAATGGATGCTTGAAAAAAGGAGTACTTTTATCCAGGCAAGCATTGGTCAAAAGCGACTAAACCCGATCAAAAACTGATAAAAACCTACCAAGAACAGCTAAAAATGCCGTAACCGGCTCAAATCATCCAAACCTAAGAAAAAACCTCTAAAGTTATTTCCAGTCCATATAGACCACATAGAATCCGGGCATAATGTATTTGCCCGGATTCTTGATGGATAAAACACATCTATATGTTTGCTCTGTTTAGTTTTGGTTGTGTTTTATTGGTGTAAAAGTTGGTCAGCTAGTATTTGAGGTAGTTGTGAATGTAGTAGACAAAGAGCATATCGACGACACATTATAGTATAAAGGTCAAGACATGAGTGTGCTCTAACAAAACGTCATGTTATTTGACCTAAAAATGATATTGTTTAACATTGGGAAGCCTACATAGGTGAATAATATGCAAAACAAGGACAAGTATTTTTTGACATTTCATGTAGGATCAACTTGCTTATGTATTATATGACTCTGAAATATTTGATTCCATGTTTTATTCTATTAAAATTGAGAGCTATCAAGAAATAGATTACCAAACACAATCGCTAACATACAAAAACAAATTTATATTGAAATTATCAGAAAACGTCCGTTGCAATAAAATGGTCATAACATGTGATACATGACTCCGTTTCAAGACCACAACTAAGAAAATGGATGCTTGAAAAAAGGAGTACTTTTATCAGGCAAGCATTGGTCAAAAGCGACTAAACCCGATCAAAAACTGATAAAAACCTACCAAGAACAGCTAAAAATGCCGTAACCGGCTCAAATCATCCAAACCTAAGAAAAACCTCTAAAATTATTTCCAGTCCATATAGACCACATAGAATCCGAGCATAATGTATTTGCCCGGATTCTTGATGGATAAAACACATCTATATGTTTGCTCTATTTAGTTTTGGTTGTGTTTTATTGGTGTAAAAGTTGGTCAGCTAGTATTTGAGGTAGTTGTGAATGTAGTAGACAAAGAGCATCTCGACGGCACATTATAGTATAAAGGTCAAGACATGAGTGTGCTCTAACAAAACGTCATGTTATTTGACCTAAAAATGATATTGTTTAACATTGGGAAGCCTACATAGGTGAATAATATGCAAAAGAAGGACAAGTATTTTTTGACATTTCATGTAGGATCAACTTGCTTATGTATTATATGACTCTGAAATATTTGATTCCATGTTTTATTCGATTAAAATTGAGAGCTATCAAGAAATAGATTACCAAACACAATCGCTAACATACAAAAACAAATTTATATTGAAATTATCTAAAAACGTGGGTTGCAATAAAATGGTCATAACATGTGATACATGACTCCGTTTCAAGACCACAACTAAGAAAATGGATGCTTGAAAAAAGGAGTACTTTTAACTAGGCAAGCATTGGTCAAAAGCGACTAAACCCGATCAAAAACTGATAAAAACCTACCAAGAACAGCTAAAAATGCCGTAACCGGCTCAAATCATCCAAACCTAAGAAAAAACCTCTAAAATTATTTCCAGTCCATATAGACCACATAGAATCCGAGCATAATGTATTTGCCCGGATTCTTGATGGATAAAACACATCTAAATGTTTGCTCTGTTTAGTTTTGGTTGTGTTTTATTGGTGTAAAAGTTGGTCAGCTAGTATTTGAGGTAGTTGTGAATGTAGTAGACAAAGAGCATCTCGACGACACATTATAGTATAAAGGTCAAGACATGAGTGTGCTCTAACAAAACGTCATGTTATTTGACCTAAAAATGATATTGTTTAACATTGGGAAGCCTACATAGGTGAATAATATGCAAAAGAAGGACAAGTATTTTTTGACATTTCATGTAGGATCAACTTGCTTATGTATTATATGACTCTGAAATATTTGATTCCATGTTTTATTCGATTAAAATTGAGAGCTATCAAGAAATAGATTACCAAACACAATCGCTAACATAAAAAAACAAATTTATATTGAAATTATCTAAAAACGTGGGTTGCAATAAAATGGTCATAACATGTGATACATGACTCCGTTTCAAGACCACAACTAAGAAAATGGATGCTTGAAAAAAGGAGTACTTTTAACTAGGCAAGCATTGGTCAAAAGCGACTAAACCCGATCAAAACTCATAAAAACCTACAAAGAACAGCTAAAAATGCCGTAACCGGCTCAAATCATCCAAACCTAAGAAAAAACCTCTAAAATTATTTCCAGTCCATATAGACCACATAGAATCCGGGCATAATGTATTTGCCCGGATTCTTGATGGATAAAACACATCTATATGTTTGCTCTGTTTAGTTTTGGTTGTGTTTTATTGGTGTAAAAGTTGGTCAGGTAGTATTTGAGGTAGTTGTGAATGTAGTAGACAAAGAGCATCTCGACGACATATTATAGTATAAAGGTCAATACATGAGTGTGCTCTAACAAAACGTCATGTTATTTGACCTAAAAATGACATTGTTTAACATTGGGAAGCCTACATAGGTGAATAATATGCAAAACAAGGACAAGTATTTTTTGACATTTCATGTAGGATCAACTTGCTTATGTATTATATGACTCTGAAATATTTGATTCCATGTTTTATTCTATTAAAATTGATAGCTATCAAGAAATAGATTACCAAACACAATCGCTAACATACAAAAACAAATTTATATTGAAATTATCTGAAAACGTCGGTTGCAATAAAACGGTCATAACATGTGATACATGACTCCATTTCAAGACCACAACTAAGAAAATGGATGCTTGAAAAAAGGAGTACTTTTATCCAGGCAAGCATTGGTCAAAAGCGACTAAACCCGATCAAAAACTGATAAAAACCTACCAAGAACAGCTAAAAATGCCGTAACCGGCTCAAATCATCCAAACCTAAGAAAAAACCTCTAAAGTTATTTCCAGTCCATATAGACCACATAGAATCCGGGCATAATGTATTTGCCCGGATTCTTGATGGATAAAACACATCTAAATGTTTGCTCTGTTTAGTTTTGGTTGTGTTTTATTGGTGTAAAAGTTGGTCAGCTAGTATTTGAGGTAGTTGTGAATGTAGTAGACAAAGAGCATCTCGACGACACATTATAGTATAAAGGTCAAGACACGAGTGTGCTCTAACAAAACGTCATGTTATTTGACCTAAAAATGATATTGTTTAACATTGGGAAGCCTACATAGGTGAATAATATGCAAAAGAAGGACAAGTATTTTTTGACATTTCATGTAGGATCAACTTGCTTATGTATTATATGACTCTGAAATATTTGATTCCATGTTTTATTCTATTACAATTGAGAGCTATCAAGAAATAGATTACCAAACACAATCGCTAACATACAAAAACAAATTTATATTGAAATTATCTAAAAACGTGGGTTGCAATAAAATGGTCATAACATGTGATACATGACTCCGTTTCAAGACCACAACTAAGAAAATGGATGCTTGAAAAAAGGAGTACTTTTATCCAGGCAAGCATTGGTCAAAAGCGACTAAACCCGATCAAAACTGATAAAAACCTACCAAGAACAGCTAAAAATGCCGTAACCGGCTCAAATCATCCAAACCTAAGAAAAAACCTCTAAAATTATTTCCAGTCCATATAGACCACATAGAATCCGGGCATAGTGTATTTGCCCGGATTCTTGATGGATAAAACACATCTATATGTTTGCTCTGTTTAGTTTTGGTTGTGTTTTATTGGTGTAAAAGTTGGTCAGCTAGTATTTGAGGTAGTTGTGAATGTAGTAGACAAAGAGCATCTCGACGGCACATTATAGTATAAAGGTCAAGACATGAGTGTGCTCTAACAAAACGTCATGTTATTTGACCTAAAAATGACATTGTTTAACCTTGGGAAGCCTACATAGGTGAATAATATGCAAAAGAAGGACAAGTACTTTTTGACATTTCATGTAGGATCAACTTGCTTATGTATTATATGACTCTAAAATATTTGATTCCATGTTTTATTCTATTAAAATTTATGAGCTATCAAGAAATAGATTACCAAACACAATCGCTAACATACAAAAACAAATTTATATTGAAATTATCTGAAAACGTGGGTTGCAATAAAATGGTCATAACATGTGATACATGACTCCGTTTCAAGACCACAACTAAGAAAATGGATGCTTGAAAAAAGGAGTACTTTTATCCAGGCAAGCATTGGTCAAAAGCGACTAAACCCGATCAAAAACTGATAAAAACCTACCAAGAACAGCTAAAAATGCCGTAACCGGCTCAAATCATCCAAACCTAAGAAAAAACCTCTAAAGTTATTTCCAGTCCATATAGACCACATAGAATCCGGGCATAATGTATTTACCCGGATTCTTGATGGATAAAACACATCTATATGTTTGCTCTGTTTAGTTTTGGTTGTGTTTTATTGGTGTAAAAGTTGGTCAGCTAGTATTTGAGGTAGTTGTGAATGTAGTAGACAAAGAGCATATCGACGACACATTATAGTATAAAGGTCAAGACATGAGTGTGCTCTAACAAAACGTCATGTTATTTGACCTAAAAATGATATTGTTTAACATTGGGAAGCCTACATAGGTGAATAATATGCAAAACAAGGACAAGTATTTTTTGACATTTCATGTAGGATCAACTTGCTTATGTATTATATGACTCTGAAATCTTTGATTCCATGTTTTATTCTATTAAAATTGAGAGCTATCAAGAAATAGATTACCAAACACAATCGCTAACATACAAAAACAAATTTATATTGAAATTATCAGAAAACGTCGGTTGCAATAAAATGGTCATAACATGTGATACATGACTCCGTTTCAAGACCACAACTAAGAAAATGGATGCTTGAAAAAAGGAGTACTTTTATCCAGGCAAGCATTGGTCAAAAGCGACTAAACCCGATCAAAAACTGATAAAAACCTACCAAGAACAACTAAAAATGCCGTAACCGGCTCAAATCATCCAAACCTAAGAAAAAACCTCTAAAATTATTTCCAGTCCATATAGACCACATAGAATCCGAGCATAATGTATTTGCCCGGATTCTTGATGGATAAAACACATCTATATGTTTGCTCTGTTTAGTTTTGGTTGTGTTTTATTGGTGTAAAAGTTGGTCAGCTAGTATTTGAGGTAGTTGTGAATGTAGTAGACAAAGAGCATCTCGACGGCACATTATAGTATAAAGGTCAAGACATGAGTGTGCTCTAACAAAACGTCATGTTATTTGACCTAAAAATGATATTGTTTAACATTGGGAAGCCTACATAGGTGAATAATATGCAAAAGAAGGACAAGTATTTTTTGACATTTCATGTAGGATCAACTTGCTTATGTATTATATGACTCTGAAATATTTGATTCCATGTTTTATTCGATTAAAATTGAGAGCTATCAAGAAATAGATTACCAAACACAATCGCTAACATACAAAAACAAATTTATATTGAAATTATCTAAAAACGTGGGTTGCAATAAAATGGTCATAACATGTGATACATGACTCCGTTTCAAGACCACAACTAAGAAAATGGATGCTTGAAAAAAGGAGTACTTTTAACTAGGCAAGCATTGGTCAAAAGCGACTAAACCCGATCAAAACTCATAAAAACCTACCAAGAACAGCTAAAAATGCCGTAACCGGCTCAAATCATCCAAACCTAAGAAAAAACCTCTAAAATTATTTCCAGTCCATATAGACCACATAGAATCCGGGCATAATGTATTTGCCCGATATCTTGATGGATAAAACACATCTATATGTTTGCTCTGTTTAGTTTTGGTTGTGTTTTATTGGTGTAAAAGTTGGTCAGGTAGTATTTGAGGTAGTTGTGAATGTAGTAGACAAAGAGCATCTCGACGACACATTATAGTATAAAGGTCAAGACATGAGTGTGCTCTAACAAAACGTCATGTTATTTGACCTAAAAATGACATTGTTTAACATTGGGAAGCCTACATAGGTGAATAATATGCAAAACAAGGACAAGTATTTTTTGACATTTCATGTAGGATCAACTTGCTTATGTATTATATGACTCTGAAATATTTGATTCCATGTTTTATTCTATTAAAATTGATAGCTATCAAGAAATAGATTACCAAACACAATCGCTAACATACAAAAACAAATTTATATTGAAATTATCTGAAAACGTCGGTTGCAATAAAACGGTCATAACATGTGATACATGACTCCGTTTCAAGACCACAACTAAGAAAATGGATGCTTGAAAAAAGGAGTACTTTTATCCAGGCAAGCATTGGTCAAAAGCGACTAAACCCGATCAAAAACTGATAAAAACCTACTAAGAACAGCTAAAAATGCTGTAACCGGCTCAAATCATCCAAACCTAAGAAAAAACCTCTAAAGTTATTTCCAGTCCATATAGACCACATAGAATCCGGGCATAATGTATTTGCCCGGATTCTTGATGGATAAAACACATCTAAATGTTTGCTCTGTTTAGTTTTGGTTGTGTTTTATTGGTGTAAAAGTTGGTCAGCTAGTATTTGAGGTAGTTGTGAATGTAGTAGACAAAGAGCATCTCGACGACACATTATAGTATAAAGGTCAAGACATGAGTGTGCTCTAACAAAACGTCATGTTATTTGACCTAAAAATGATATTGTTTAACATTGGGAAGCCTACATAGGTGAATAATATGCAAAAGAAGGACAAGTATTTTTTGACATTTCTTGTAGGATCAACTTGCTTATGTATTATATGACTCTGAAATATTTGATTCCATGTTTTATTCTATTACAATTGAGAGCTATCAAGAAATAGATTACCAAACACAATCGCTAACATACAAAAACAAATTTATATTGAAATTATCTAAAAACGTGGGTTGCAATAAAATGGTCATAACATGTGATACATGACTCCGTTTAAAGACCACAACTAAGAAAATGGATGCTTGAAAAAAGGAGTACTTTTATCCAGGCAAGCATTGGTCAAAAGCGACTAAACCCGATCAAAACTGATAAAAACCTACCAAGAACAGCTAAAAATGCCGTAACCGGCTCAAATCATCCAAACCTAAGAAAAAACCTCTAAAATTATTTCCAGTCCATATAGACCACATAGAATCCGGGCATAATGTATTTGCCCGGATTCTTGATGGATAAAACACATCTATATGTTTGCTCTGTTTAGTTTTGGTTGTGTTTTATTGGTGTAAAAGTTGGTCAGGTAGTATTTGAGGTAGTTGTGAATGTAGTAGACAAAGAGCATCTCGACGACACATTATAGTATAAAGGTCAAGACATGAGTGTGCTCTAACAAAACGTCATGTTATTTGACCTAAAAATGACATTGTTTAACATTAGGAAGCCTACATAGGTGAATAATATGCAAAACAAGGACAAGTATTTTTTGACATTTCATGTAGGATCAACTTGCTTATGTATTATATGACTCTGAAATATTTGATTCCATGTTTTATTCTATTAAAATTGATAGCTATCAAGAAATAGATTACCAAACACAATCGCTAACATACAAAAACAAATTTATATTGAAATTATCTGAAAACGTCGGTTGCAATAAAACGGTCATAACATGTGATACATGACTCCGTTTCAAGACCACAACTAAGAAAATGGATGCTTGAAAAAAGGAGTACTTTTATCCAGGCAAGCATTGGTCAAAAGCGACTAAACCCGATCAAAAACTGATAAAAACCTACTAAGAACAGCTAAAAATGCCGTAACCGGCTCAAATCATCCAAACCTAAGAAAAAACCTCTAAAGTTATTTCCAGTCCATATAGACCACAAAGAATCCGGGCATAATGTATTTGCCCGGATTCTTGATGGATAAAACACATCTAAATGTTTGCTCTGTTTAGTTTTGGTTGTGTTTTATTGGTGTAAAAGTTGGTCAGCTAGTATTTGAGGTAGTTGTGAATGTAGTAGACAAAGAGCATCTCGACGACACATTATAGTATAAAGGTCAAGACATGAGTGTGCTCTAACAAAACGTCATGTTATTTGACCTAAAAATGATATTGTTTAACATTGGGAAGCCTACATAGGTGAATAATATGCAAAAGAAGGACAAGTATTTTTTGACATTTCATGTAGGATCAACTTGCTTATGTATTATATGACTCTGAAATATTTGATTCCATGTTTTATTATATTAAAATTGAGAGCTATCAAGAAATAGATTACCAAACACAATCGCTAACATACAAAAACAAATTTATATTGAAATTATCTGAAAACGTCGGTTGCAATAAAACGGTCATAACATGTGATACATGACTCCGTTTCAAGACCACAACTAAGAAAATGGATGCTTGAAAAAAGGAGTACTTTTATCCAGGAAAGCATTGGTCAAAAGCGACTTAACCCGATCAAAAACTGATAAAAACCTACCAAGAACAGCTAAAAATGCCGTAACCGGCTCAAATCATCCAAACCTAAGAAAAAACCTCTAAAGTTATTTCCAGTCCATATAGACCACATAGAATCCGGGCATAATGTATTTGCCCGGATTCTTGATGGATAAAACACATCTATATGTTTGCTCTGTTTAGTTTTGGTTGTGTTTTATTGGTGTAAAAGTTGGTCAGGTAGTATTTGAGGTAGTTGTGAATGTAGTAGACAAAGAGCATCTCGACGACACATTATAGTATAAAGGTCAAGACATGAGTGTGCTCTAACAAAACGTCATGTTATTTGACCTAAAAATGACATTGTTTAACATTGGGAAGCCTACATAGGTGAATAATATGCAAAACAAGGACAAGTATTTTTTGACATTTCATGTAGGATCAACTTGCTTATGTATTATATGACTCTGAAATATTTGATTCCATGTTTTATTCTATTAAAATTGATAGCTATCAAGAAATAGATTACCAAACACAATCGCTAACATACAAAAACAAATTTATATTGAAATTATCTGAAAACGTCGGTTGCAATAAAACGGTCATAACATGTGATACATGACTCCGTTTCAAGACCACAACTAAGAAAATGGATGCTTGAAAAAAGGAGTACTTTTATCCAGGCAAGCATTGGTCAAAAGCGACTAAACCCGATCAAAAACTGATAAAAACCTACTAAGAACAGCTAAAAATGCCGTAACCGGCTCAAATCATCCAAACCTAAGAAAAAACCTCTAAAGTTATTTCCAGTCCATATAGACCACATAGAATCCGGGCATAATGTATTTGCCCGGATTCTTGATGGATAAAACACATCTAAATGTTTGCTCTGTTTAGTTTTGGTTGTGTTTTATTGGTGTAAAAGTTGGTCAGCTAGTATTTGAGGTAGTTGTGAATGTAGTAGACAAAGAGCATCTCGACGACACATTATAGTATAAAGGTCAAGACATGAGTGTGCTCTAACAAAACGTCATGTTATTTGACCTAAAAATGATATTGTTTAACATTGGGAAGCCTACATAGGTGAATAATATGCAAAAGAAGGACAAGTATTTTTTGACATTTCATGTAGGATCAACTTGCTTATGTATTATATGACTCTGAAATATTTGATTCCATGTTTTATTCTATTAAAATTGAGAGCTATCAAGAAATAGATTACCAAACACAATCGCTAACATACAAAAACAAATTTATATTGAAATTATCTGAAAACGTCGGTTGCAATAAAACGGTCATAACATGTGATACATGACTCCGTTTCAAGACCACAACTAAGAAAATGGATGCTTGAAAAAAGGAGTACTTTTATCCAGGAAAGCATTGGTCAAAAGCGACTTAACCCGATCAAAAACTGATAAAAACCTACCAAGAACAGCTAAAAATGCCGTAACCGGCTCAAATCATCCAAACCTAAGAAAAAACCTCTAAATTTATTTCCAGTCCATATAGACCACATAGAATCCGGGCATAATGTATTTGCCCGGATTCTTGATGGATAAAACACATCTATATGTTTGCTCTGTTTAGTTTTGGTTGTGTTTTATTGGTGTAAAAGTTGGTCAGGTAGTATTTGAGGTAGTTGTGAATGTAGTAGACAAAGAGCATCTCGACGACACATTATAGTATAAAGGTCAAGACATGAGTGTGCTCTAACAAAACGTCATGTTATTTGACCTAAAAATGACATTGTTTAACATTGGGAAGCCTACATAGGTGAATAATATGCAAAACAAGGACAAGTATTTTTTGACATTTCATGTAGGATCAACTTGCTTATGTATTATATAACTCTGAAATATTTGATTCCATGTTTTATTCTATTAAAATTGATAGCTATCAAGAAATAGATTACCAAACACAATCGCTAACATACAAAAACAAATTTATATTGAAATTATCTGAAAACGTCGGTTGCAATAAAACGGTCATAACATGTGATACATGACTCCGTTTCAAGACCACAACTAAGAAAATGGATGCTTGAAAAAAGGAGTACTTTTATCCAGGCAAGCATTGGTCAAAAGCGACTAAACCCGATCAAAAACTGATAAAAACCTACTAAGAACAGCTAAAAATGCCGTAACCGGCTCAAATCATCCAAACCTAAGAAAAAACCTCTAAAGTTATTTCCAGTCCATATAGACCACATAGAATCCGGGCATAATGTATTTGCCCGGATTCTTGATGGATAAAACACATCTAAATGTTTGCTCTGTTTAGTTTTGGTTGTGTTTTATTGGTGTAAAAGTTGGTCAGCTAGTATTTGAGGTAGTTGTGAATGTAGTAGACAAAGAGCATCTCGACGACACATTATAGTATAAAGGTCAAGACATGAGTGTGCTCTAACAAAACGTCATGTTATTTGACCTAAAAATGATATTGTTTAACATTGGGAAGCCTACATAGGTGAATAATATGCAAAAGAAGGACAAGTATTTTTTGACATTTCTTGTAGGATCAACTTGCTTATGTATTATATGACTCTGAAATATTTGATTCCATGTTTTATTCTATTACAATTGAGAGCTATCAAGAAATAGATTACCAAACACAATCGCTAACATACAAAAACAAATTTATATTGAAATTATCTAAAAACGTGGGTTGCAATAAAATGGTCATAACATGTGATACATGACTCCGTTTAAAGACCACAACTAAGAAAATGGATGCTTGAAAAAAGGAGTACTTTTATCCAGGCAAGCATTGGTCAAAAGCGACTAAACCCGATCAAAACTGATAAAAACCTACCAAGAACAGCTAAAAATGCCGTAACCGGCTCAAATCATCCAAACCTAAGAAAAAACCTCTAAAATTATTTCCAGTCCATATAGACCACATAGAATCCGGGCATAATGTATTTGCCCGGATTCTTGATGGATAAAACACATCTATATGTTTGCTCTGTTTAGTTTTGGTTGTGTTTTATTGGTGTAAAAGTTGGTCAGGTAGTATTTGAGGTAGTTGTGAATGTAGTAGACAAAGAGCATCTCGACGACACATTATAGTATAAAGGTCAAGACATGAGTGTGCTCTAACAAAACGTCATGTTATTTGACCTAAAAATGACATTGTTTAACATTAGGAAGCCTACATAGGTGAATAATATGCAAAACAAGGACAAGTATTTTTTGACATTTCATGTAGGATCAACTTGCTTATGTATTATATGACTCTGAAATATTTGATTCCATGTTTTATTCTATTAAAATTGATAGCTATCAAGAAATAGATTACCAAACACAATCGCTAACATACAAAAACAAATTTATATTGAAATTATCTGAAAACGTCGGTTGCAATAAAACGGTCATAACATGTGATACATGACTCCGTTTCAAGACCACAACTAAGAAAATGGATGCTTGAAAAAAGGAGTACTTTTATCCAGGCAAGCATTGGTCAAAAGCGACTAAACCCGATCAAAAACTGATAAAAACCTACTAAGAACAGCTAAAAATGCCGTAACCGGCTCAAATCATCCAAACCTAAGAAAAAACCTCTAAAGTTATTTCCAGTCCATATAGACCACATAGAATCAGGGCATAATGTATTTGCCCGGATTCTTGATGGATAAAACACATCTAAATGTTTGCTCTGTTTAGTTTTGGTTGTGTTTTATTGGTGTAAAAGTTGGTCAGCTAGTATTTGAGGTAGTTGTGAATGTAGTAGACAAAGAGCATCTCGACGACACATTATAGTATAAAGGTCAAGACATGAGTGTGCTCTAACAAAACGTCATGTTATTTGACCTAAAAATGATATTGTTTAACATTGGGAAGCCTACATAGGTGAATAATATGCAAAAGAAGGACAAGTATTTTTTGACATTTCATGTAGGATCAACTTGCTTATGTATTATATGACTCTGAAATATTTGATTCCATGTTTTATTCTATTAAAATTGAGAGCTATCAAGAAATAGATTACCAAACACAATCGCTAACATACAAAAACAAATTTATATTGAAATTATCTGAAAACGTCGGTTGCAATAAAACGGTCATAACATGTGATACATGACTCCGTTTCAAGACCACAACTAAGAAAATGGATGCTTGAAAAAAGGAGTACTTTTATCCAGGAAAGCATTGGTCAAAAGCGACTTAACCCTATCAAAAACTGATAAAAACCTACCAAGAACAGCTAAAAATGCCGTAACCGGCTCAAATCATCCAAACCTAAGAAAAAACCTCTAAAGTTATTTCCAGTCCATATAGACCACATAGAATCCGGGCATAATGTATTTGCCCGGATTCTTGATGGATAAAACACATCTATATGTTTGCTCTGTTTAGTTTTGGTTGTGTTTTATTGGTGTAAAAGTTGGTCAGGTAGTATTTGAGGTAGTTGTGAATGTAGTAGACAAAGAGCATCTCGACGACACATTATAGTATAAAGGTCAAGACATGAGTGTGCTCTAACAAAACGTCATGTTATTTGACCTAAAAATGATATTGTTTAACATTGGGAAGCCTACATAGGTGAATAATATGCAAAACAAGGACAAGTATTTTTTGACATCTCATGTAGGATCAACTTGCTTATGTATTATATGACTCTGAAATATTTGATTCCATGTTTTATTCTATTAAAATTGAGAGCTATCAAGAAACAGATTACCAAACACAATCGCTAACATACAAAAACAAATTTATATTGAAATTATCTGAAAACGTCGGTTGCAATAAAACGGTCATAACATGTGATACATGACTCCGTTTCAAGACCACAACTAAGAAAATGGATGCTTGAAAAAAGGAGTACTTTTATCCAGGCAAGCATTGGTCAAAAGCGACTTAACCCGATAAAAAACTGATAAAAACCTACCAAGAACAGCTAAAAATGCCGTAACCGGCTCAAATCATCCAAACCTAAGAAAAAACCTCTAAAGTTATTTCCAGTCCATATAGACCACATAGAATCCGGGCATAATGTATTTGCCCGGATTCTTGATGGATAAAACACATCTATATGTTTGCTCTGTTTAGTTTTGGTTGTGTTTTATTGGTGTAAAAGTTGGTCAGGTAGTATTTGAGGTAGTTGTGAATGTAGTAGACAAAGAGCATCTCGACGACACATTATAGTATAAAGGTCAAGACATGAGTGTGCTCTAACAAAACGTCATGTTATTTGACCTAAAAATGATATTGTTTAACATTGGGAAGCCTACATAGGTGAATAATATGCAAAACAAGGACAAGTATTTTTTGACATTTCATGTAGGATCAACTTGCTTATGTATTATATGACTCTGAAATATTTGATTCCATGTTTTATTCTATTAAAATTGAGAGCTATCAAGAAATAGATTACCAAACACAATCGCTAACATACAAAAACAAATTTATATTGAAATTATCTGAAAACGTCGGTTGCAATAAAACGGTCATAACATGTGATACATGCCTCCGTTTAAAGACCACAACTAAGAAAATGGATGCTTGAAAAAAGGAGTACTTTTATCCAGGCAAGCATTGGTCAAAAGCGACTAAACCCGATCAAAAACTGATAAAAACCTACCAAGAATAGCTAAAAATGCCGTAACCGGCTCAAATCATCCAAACCTAAGAAAAAACCTCTAAAATTATTTCCAGTCCATATAGACCACATAGAATCCGGGCATAATGTATTTGCCCGGATTCTTGATGGATAAAACACATCTATATATGTTTGCTCTGTTTAGTTTTGGTTGTGTTTTATTGGTGTAAAAGTTGGTCAGGTAGTATTTGAGGTAGTTGTGAATGTAGTAGACAAAGAGCATCTCGACGACACATTATAGTATAAAGGTCAAGACATGAGTGTGCTCTAACAAAACGTCATGTTATTTGACCTAAAAATGATATTGTTTAACATTGGGAAGCCTACATAGGTGAATAATATGCAAAACAAGGACAAGTATTTTTTGACATTTCATGTAGGATCAACTTGCTTATGTATTATATGACTCTGAAATATTTGATTCCATGTTTTATTCTATTACAATTGAGAGCTATCAAGAAATAGATTACCAAACACAATCGCTAACATACAAAAACAAATTTATATTGAAATTATCTAAAAACGTGGGTTGCAATAAAATGGTCATAACATGTGATACATGACTCCGTTTCAAGACCACAACTAAGAAAATGGATGCTTGAAAAAAGGAGTACTTTTATCCAGGCAAGCATTGGTCAAAAGCGACTAAACCCGATCAAAACTGATAAAAACCTACCAAGAACAGCTAAAAATGCCGTAACCGGCTCAAATCATCCAAACCTAAGAAAAAACCTCTAAAATTATTTCCAGTCCATATAGACCACATAGAATCCGGGCATAATGTATTTGCCCGGATTCTTGATGGATAAAACACATCTATATGTTTGCTCTGTTTAGTTTTGGTTGTGTTTTATTGGTGTAAAAGTTGGTCAGGTAGTATTTGAGGTAGTTGTGAATGTAGTAGACAAAGAGCATCTCGACGACACATTATAGTATAAAGGTCAAGACATGAGTGTGCTCTAACAAAACGTCATGTTATTTGACCTAAAAATGACATTGTTTAACATTGGGAAGCCTACATAGGTGAATAATATGCAAAACAAGGACAAGTATTTTTTGACATTTCATGTAGGATCAACTTGCTTATGTATTATATGACTCTGAAATATTTGATTCCATGTTTTATTCTATTAAAATTGATAGCTATCAAGAAATAGATTACCAAACACAATCGCTAACATA
The DNA here is from genome assembly GCA_025667525.1 of Glebionis coronaria. Lineage (NCBI taxonomy): Eukaryota > Viridiplantae > Streptophyta > Magnoliopsida > Asterales > Asteraceae > Glebionis > Glebionis coronaria. The sequence goes on from JANFOE010000060.1 coordinate 1,015,992, forward strand.
CAAAAACAAATTTATATTGAAATTATCTGAAAACGTCGGTTGCAATAAAACGGTCATAACATGTGATACATGACTCCGTTTCAAGACCACAACTAAGAAAATGGATGCTTGAAAAAAGGAGTACTTTTATCCAGGCAAGCATTGGTCAAAAGCGACTAAACCCGATCAAAAACTGATAAAAACCTACTAAGAACAGCTAAAAATGCCGTAACCGGCTCAAATCATCCAAACCTAAGAAAAAACCTCTAAAGTTATTTCCAGTCCATATAGACCACATAGAATCCGGGCATAATGTATTTGCCCGGATTCTTGATGGATAAAACACATCTAAATGTTTGCTCTGTTTAGTTTTGGCTGTGTTTTATTGGTGTAAAAGTTGGTCAGCTAGTATTTGAGGTAGTTGTGAATGTAGTAGACAAAGAGCATCTCGACGACACATTATAGTATAAAGGTCAAGACATGAGTGTGCTCTAACAAAACGTCATGTTATTTGACCTAAAAATGATATTGTTTAACATTGGGAAGCCTACATAGGTGAATAATATGCAAAAGAAGGACAAGTATTTTTTGACATTTCATGTAGGATCAACTTGCTTATGTATTATATGACTCTGAAATATTTGATTCCATGTTTTATTCTATTAAAATTGAGAGCTATCAAGAAATAGATTACCAAACACAATCGTTAACATACAAAAACAAATTTATATTGAAATTATCTGAAAACGTCGGTTGCAATAAAACGGTCATAACATGTGATACATGACTCCGTTTCAAGACCACAACTAAGAAAATGGATGCTTGAAAAAAGGAGTACTTTTATCCAGGCAAGCATTGGTCAAAAGCGACTAAACCCGATCAAAAACTGATAAAAACCTACCAAGAACAGCTTAAAATGCCGTAACCGGCTCAAATCATCCAAACCTAAGAAAAAACTCTAAAGTTATTTCCAGTCCATATAGACCACATAGAATCCGGGCATAATGTATTTGCCCGGATTCTTGTCGGATAAAACACATCTATATGTTTGCTCTGTTTAGTTTTGGTTGTGTTTTATTGGTGTAAAAGTTGGTCAGCTAGTATTTGAGGTAGTTGTGAATGTAGTAGACAAAGAGCATCTCGACGACACATTATAGTATAAAGGTCAAGACATGAGTGTGCTCTAACAAAACGTCATGTTATTTGACCTAAAAATGACATTGTTTAACATTGGGAAGCCTACATAGGTGAATAATATGCAAAACAAGGACAAGTATTTTTTGACATTTCATGTAGGATCAACTTGCTTATGTATTATATGACTCTGAAATATTTGATTCCATGTTTTATTCTATTAAAATTGATAGCTATCAAGAAATAGATTACCAAACACAATCGCTAACATACAAAAACAAATTTATATTGAAATTATCTGAAAACGTCGGTTGCAATAAAACGGTCATAACATGTGATACATGACTCCGTTTCAAGACCACAACTAAGAAAATGGATGCTTGAAAAAAGGAGTACTTTTATCCAGGCAAGCATTGGTCAAAAGCGACTAAACCCGATCAAAAACTGATAAAAACCTACTAAGAACAGCTAAAAATGCCGTAACCGGCTCAAATCATCCAAACCTAAGAAAAAACCTCTAAAGTTATTTCCAGTCCATATAGACCACATAGAATCCGGGCATAATGTATTTGCCCGGATTCTTGATGGATAAAACACATCTAAATGTTTGCTCTGTTTAGTTTTGGTTGTGTTTTATTGGTGTAAAAGTTGGTCAGCTAGTATTTGAGGTAGTTGTGAATGTAGTAGACAAAGAGCATCTCGACGACACATTATAGTATAAAGGTCAAGACATGAGTGTGCTCTAACAAAACGTCATGTTATTTGACCTAAAAATGATATTGTTTAACATTGGGAAGCCTACATAGGTGAATAATATGCAAAAGAAGGACAAGTATTTTTTGACATTTCATGTAGGATCAACTTGCTTATGTATTATATGACTCTGAAATATTTGATTCCATGTTTTATTCTATTAAAATTGAGAGCTATCAAGAAATAGATTACCAAACACAATCGTTAACATACAAAAACAAATTTATATTGAAATTATCTGAAAACGTCGGTTGCAATAAAACGGTCATAACATGTGATACATGACTCCGTTTCAAGACCACAACTAAGAAAATGGATGCTTGAAAAAAGGAGTACTTTTATCCAGGCAAGCATTGGTCAAAAGCGACTAAACCCGATCAAAAACTGATAAAAACCTACCAAGAACAGCTTAAAATGCCGTAACCGGCTCAAATCATCCAAACCTAAGAAAAAACTCTAAAGTTATTTCCAGTCCATATAGACCACATAGAATCCGGGCATAATGTATTTGCCCGGATTCTTGTCGGATAAAACACATCTATATGTTTGCTCTGTTTAGTTTTGGTTGTGTTTTATTGGTGTAAAAGTTGGTCAGCTAGTATTTGAGGTAGTTGTGAATGTAGTAGACAAAGAGCATCTCGACGACACATTATAGTATAAAGGTCAAGACATGAGTGTGCTCTAACAAAACGTCATGTTATTTGACCTAAAAATGATATTGTTTAACATTGGGAAGCCTACATAGGTGAATAATATGCAAAATAAGGACAAGTATTTTTTGACATTTCATGTAGGATCAACTTGCTTATGTATTATATGACTCTGAAATATTTGATTCCATGTTTTATTCTATTAAAATTGAGAGCTATCAAGAAATAGATTACCAAACACAATCGCTAACATACAAAAACAAATTTATATTGAAATTATCTGAAAACGTCGGTTGCAATAAAACGGTCATAACATGTGATACATGACTCCGTTTCAAGACCACAACTAAGAAAATGGATGCTTGAATAAAGGAGTACTTTTATCCAGGCAAGCATTGGTCAAAAGCGACTTAACCCGATCAAAAACTGATAAAAACCTACCAAGAACAGCTAAAAATGCCGTAACCGGCTCAAATCATCCAAACCTAAGAAAAAACCTCTAAAGTTATTTCCAGTCCATATAGACCACATAGAATCCGGGCATAATGTATTTGCCCGGATTCTTGATGGATAAAACACATCTAAATGTTTGCTCTGTTTAGTTTTGGTTGTGTTTTATTGGTGTAAAAGTTAGTATTTGAGGTAGTTGTGAATGTAGTAGACAAAGAGCATCTCGACGACACATTATAGTATAAAGGTCAAGACATGAGTGTGCTCTAACAAAACGTCATGTTATTTGACCTAAAAATGATATTGTTTAACATTGGGAAGCCTACATAGGTGAATAATATGCAAAACAAAGACAAGTATTTTTTGACATTTCATGTAGGATCAACTTGCTTATGTATTATATGACTCTGAAATATTTGATTCCATGTTTTATTCTATTAAAATTGAGAGCTATCAAGAAATAAATTACCAAACACAATCGCTAACATACAAAAACAAATTTATATTGAAATTATCTGAAAACGTCGGTTGCAATAAAACGGTCATAACATGTGATACATGACTCCGTTTCAAGACCACAACTAAGAAAATGGATGCTTGAAAAAAGGAGTACTTTTATCTAGGCAAGCATTGGTCAAAAGCGACTAAACCCGATCAAAAACTGATAAAAACCTACCAAGAACAGCTAAAAATGCCGTAACCGGCTCAAATCATCCAAACCTAAGAAAAAACCTCTAAATTTATTTCCAGTCCATATAGACCACATAGAATCCGGGCATAATGTATTTGCCCGGATTCTTGATGGATAAAACACATCTATATGTTTGCTCTGTTTAGTTTTGGTTGTGTTTTATTGGTGTAAAAGTTGGTCAGCTAGTATTTGAGGTAGTTGTGAATGTAGTAGACAAAGAGCATCTCGACGACACATTATAGTATAAAGGTCAAGACATGAGTGTGCTCTAACAAAACGTCATGTTATTTGACCTAAAAATGATATTGTTTAACATTGGGAAGCCTACATAGGTGAATAATATGCAAAAGAAGGACAAGTATTTTTTGACATTTCATGTAGGATCAACTTGCTTATGTATTATATGACTCTGAAATATTTGATTCCATGTTTTATTCTATTATAATTGAGAGCTATCAAGAAATAGATTACCAAACACAATCGCTAACATACAAAAACAAATTTATATTGAAATTATCTAAAAACGTGGGTTGCAATAAAATGGTCATAACATGTGATACATGACTCCGTTTCAAGACCACAACTAAGAAAATGGATGCTTGAAAAAAGGAGTACTTTTATCCAGGCAAGCATTGGTCAAAAGCGACTAAACCCGATCAAAACTGATAAAAACCTACCAAGAACAGCTAAAAATGCCGTAACCGGCTCAAATCATCCAAACCTAAGAAAAAACCTCTAAAATTATTTCCAGTCAATATAGACCACATAGAATCCGGGCATAATGTATTTGCCCGGATTCTTGATGGATAAAACACATCTAAATGTTTGCTCTGTTTAGTTTTGGTTGTGTTTTATTGGTGTAAAAGTTGGTCAGCTAGTATTTGAGGTAGTTGTGAATGTAGTAGACAAAGAGCATCTCGACGACACATTATAGTATAAAGGTCAAGACATGAGTGCGCTCTAACAAAACGTCATGTTATTTGACCTAAAAATGATATTGTTTAACATTGGGAAGCCTACATAGGTGAATAATATGCAAAAGAAGGACAAGTATTTTTTGACATTTCATGTAGGATCAACTTGCTTATGTATTATATGACTCTGAAATATTTGATTCCATGTTTTATTCTATTAAAATTGAGAGCTATCAAGAAATAGATTACCAAACACAATCGTTAACATACAAAAACAAATTTATATTGAAATTATCTGAAAACGTCAGTTGCAATAAAACGGTCATAACATGTGATACATGACTCCGTTTCAAGACCACAACTAAGAAAATGGATGCTTGAAAAAAGGAGTACTTTTATCCAGGCAAGCATTGGTCAAAAGCGACTAAACCCGATCAAAACTGATAAAAACCTACCAAGAACAGCTAAAAATGCCGTAACCGGCTCAAATCATCCAAACCTAAGAAAAAACCTCTAAAGTTATTTCCAGTCCATATAGACCACATAGAATCCGGGCATAATGTATTTTCCCGGATTCTTGATGGATAAAACACATCTATATGTTTGCTCTGTTTATTTTTGGTTGTGTTTTATTGGTGTAAAAGTTGGTCAGGTAGTATTTGAGGTAGTTGTGAATGTAGTAGACAAAGAGCATCTCGACGACACATTATAGTATAAAGGTCAAGACATGAGTGTGCTCTAACAAAACGTCATGTTATTTGACCTAAAAATGATATTGTTTAACATTGGGAAGCCTACATAGGTGAATAATATGCAAAACAAAGACAAGTATTTTTTGACATTTCATGTAGGATCAACTTGCTTATGTATTATATGAATCTGAAATATTTGATTCCATGTTTTATTCTATTAAAATTGAGAGCTATCAAGAAATAAATTACCAAACACAATCGCTAACATACAAAAACAAATTTATATTGAAATTATCTGAAAACGTCGGTTGCAATAAAACGGTCATAACATGTGATACATGACTCCGTTTCAAGACCACAACTAAGAAAATGGATGCTTGAAAAAAGGAGTACTTTTATCCAGGCAAGCATTGGTCAAAAGCGACTAAACCCGATCAAAAATTGATAAAAACCTACCAAGAACAGCTAAAAATGCCGTAACCGGCTCAAATCATCCAAACCTAAGAAAAAACCTCTAAATTTATTTCCAGTCCATATAGACCACATAGAATCCGGGCATAATGTATTTGCCCGGATTCTTGATGGATAAAACACATCTATATGTTTGCTCTGTTTAGTTTTGGTTGTGTTTTATTGGTGTAAAAGTTGGTCAGCTAGTATTTGAGGTAGTTGTGAATGTAGTAGACAAAGAGCATCTCGACGACACATTATAGTATAAATGTCAAGACATGAGTGTGCTCTAACAAAACGTCATGTTATTTGACCTAAAAATGATATTGTTTAACATTGGGAAGCCTACATAGGTGAATAATATGCAAAAGAAGGACAAGTATTTTTTGACATTTCATGTAGGATCAACTTGCTTATGTATTATATGACTCTGAAATATTTGATTCCATGTTTTATTCTATTACAATTGAGAGCTATCAAGAAATAGATTACCAAACACAATCGCTAACATACAAAAACAAATTTATATTGAAATTATCTAAAAACGTGGGTTGCAATAAAATGGTCATAACATGTGATACATGACTCCGTTTCAAGACCACAACTAAGAAAATGGATGCTTGAAAAAAGGAGTACTTTTATCCAGGCAAGCATTGGTCAAAAGCGACTAAACCCGATCAAAACTGATAAAAACCTACCAAGAACAGCTAAAAATGCCGTAACCGGCTCAAATCATCCAAACCTAAGAAAAAACCTCTAAAATTATTTCCAGTCAATATAGACCACATAGAATCCGGGCATAATGTATTTGCCCGGATTCTTGATGGATAAAACACATCTATATGTTTGCTCTGTTTAGTTTTGGTTGTGTTTTATTGGTGTAAAAGTCGGTCAGCTAGTATTTGAGGTAGTTGTGAATGTAGTAGACAAAGAGCATCTCGACGGCACATTATAGTATAAAGGTCAAGACATGAGTGTGCTCTAACAAAACGTCATGTTATTTGACCTAAAAATGACATTGTTTAACCTTGGGAAGCCTACATAGGTGAATAATATGCAAAAGAAGGACAAGTACTTTTTGACATTTCATGTAGGATCAACTTGCTTATGTATTATATGACTCTAAAATATTTGATTCCATGTTTTATTCTATTAAAATTGAGAGCTATCAAGAAATAGATTACCAAACACAATCGCTAACATACAAAAACAAATTTATATTGAAATTATCTGAAAACGTGGGTTGCAATAAAATGGTCATAACATGTGATACATGACTCCGTTTCAAGACCACAACTAAGAAAATGGATGCTTGAAAAGAGGAGTACTTTTATCCAGGCAAGCATTGGTCAAAAGCGACTAAACCCGATCAAAAACTGATAAAAACCTACCAAGAACAGCTAAAAATGCCGTAACCGGCTCAAATCATCCAAACCTAAGAAAAAACCTCTAAAGTTATTTCCAGTCCATATAGACCACATAGAATCCGGGCATAATGTATTTGCCCGGATTCTTAATGGATAAAACACATCTATATGTTTGCTCTGTTTAGTTTTGGTTGTGTTTTATTGGTGTAAAAGTTGGTCAGCTAGTATTTGAGGTAGTTGTGAATGTAGTAGACAAAGAGCATCTCGACGACACATTATAGTATAAAGGTTAAGACATGAGTGTGCTCTAACAAAACGTCATGTTATTTGACCTAAAAATGATATTGTTTAACATTGGGAAGCCTACATAGGTGAATAATATGCAAAAGAAGGACAAGTATTTTTTGACATTTCATGTAGGATCAACTTGCTTATGTATTATATGACTCTGAAATATTTGATTCCATGTTTTATTCTATTAAAATTGAGAGCTATCAAGAAATAGATTACCAAACACAATCGCTAACATACAAAAACAAATTTATATTGAAATTATCTGAAAACGTCGGTTGCAATAAAATGGTCATAACATGTGATACATGACTCCGTTTCAAGACCACAACTAAGAAAATGGATGCTTGAAAAAAGGAGTACTTTTATCCAGGCAAGCATTGGTCAAAAGCGACTAAACCCGATCAAAAACTGATAAAAACCTACCAAGAACAGCTAAAAATGCAGTAACCGGCTCAAATCATCCAAACCTAAGAAAAAACCTCTAAAGTTATTTCCAGTCCATATAGACCACATAGAATCCGGGCATAATGTATTTGCCCGGATTCTTGATGGATAAAACACATCTATATGTTTGCTCTGTTTAGTTTTGGTTGTGTTTTATTGGTGTAAAAGTTGGTCAGCTAGTATTTGAGGTAGTTGTGAATGTAGTAGACAAAGAGCATCTCGACGACACATTATAGTATAAATGTCAAGACATGAGTGTGCTCTAACAAAACGTCATGTTATTTGACCTAAAAATGATATTGTTTAACATTGGGAAGCCTACATAGGTGAATAATATGCAAAAGAAGGACAAGTATTTTTTGACATTTCATGTAGGATCAACTTGCTTATGTATTATATGACTCTGAAATATTTGATTCCATGTTTTATTCTATTAAAATTGAGAGCTATCAAGAAATATATTACCAAACACAATCGCTAACATACAAAAACAAATTTATATTGAAATTATCTGAAAACGTCGGTTGCAATAAAATGGTCATAACATGTGATACATGACTCCGTTTCAAGACCACAACTAAGAAAATGGATGCTTGAAAAAAGGAGTACTTTTATCCAGGCAAGCATTGGTCAAAAGCAACTAAACCCGATAAAAAAATGATAAAAACCTACCAAGAACAGCTAAAAATGCCGTAACCAGCTCAAATCATCCAAACCTAAGAAAAAACCTCTAAAATTATTTCCAGTCCATATAGACCACACAGAATCCGGGCATAATGTATTTTCCCGGATTCTTAATGGATAAAACACATCTATATGTTTGCTCTGTTTAGTTTTGGTGGTGTTTTATTGGTGTAAAAGTTGGTTAGCTAGTATTTGAGGTAGTTTTGAATGTAGTAGACAAAGAGCATCTCGACGGCACATTATAGTATAAAGGTCAAGACATGAGTGTGCTCTAACAAAACGTCATGTTATTTGACCTAAAAATGATATTGTTTAACATTGGGAAGCCTACATAGGTGAAAATATGCAAAAGAAGGACAAGTATTTTTTGACATTTCATGTAGGATCAACTTGCTTATGTATTATATGACTCTGAAATATTTGATTCCATGTTTTATTCTATTAAAATTGAGAGCTATCAAGAGTGTGCTCTAACAAAACGTCATGTTATTTGACCTAAAAATGATATTGTTTAACCTTGGGAAGCCTACATAGGTGAATAATATGCAAAAGAAGGACAAGTATTTTTTGACATTTCATGTAGGATCAACTTGCTTATGTATTATATGACTCTGAAATATTTGATTCCATGTTTTATTCTATTAAAATTGAGAGCTATCAAGAAATAGATTACCAAACACAATCGCTAACATACAAAAACAAATTTATATTGAAATTATCTGAAAACGTGGGTTGCAATAAAATGGTCATAACATGTGATACATGACTCCGTTTCAAGACCACAACTAAGAAAATGGATGCTTGAAAAAAGGAGTACTTTTATCCAGGCAAGCATTGGTTAAAAGCGACTAAACCCGATCAAAAACTGATAAAAACCTACCAAGAACAGCTAAAAATGCCGTAACCGGCTCAAATCATCCAAACCTAAGAAAAAACCTCTAAAATTATTTCCAGTCCATATAGACCACATAGAATCCGGGCATAATGTATTTTCCCGGATTCTTGATGGATAAAACACATCTATATGTTTTCTCTGTTTAGTTTTGGTTGTGTTTTATTGGTGTAAAAGTTGGTCAGCTAGTATTTGAGGTAGTTGTGAATGTAGTAGACAAAGAGCATCTCGACGGCACATTATAGTATAAAGGTCAAGACATGAGTGTGCTCTAACAAAACGTCATGTTATTTGACCTAAAAATGATATTGTTTAACATTAGGAAACCTACATAGGTGAAAATATGCAAAAGAAGGACAAGTATTTTTTGACATTTCATGTAGGATCAACTTGCTTATGTATTATATGACTCTGAAATATATGATTCCATGTTTTATTCTATTAAAATTGAGATCTATCAAGAGTGTGCTCTAACAAAACTTCATGTTATTTGACCTAAAAATGATATTGTTTAACCTTGGGAAGCCTACATAGGTGAATAATATGCAAAAGCAGGACAAGTATTTTTTGACATTTCATGTAGGATCAACTTGCTTATGTATTATATGACTCTGAAATATTTGATTCCATGTTTTATTCTATTAAAATTGAGAGCTATCAAGAAATAGATTACCAAACACAATCGCTAACATACAAAAACAAATTTATATTGAAATTATCTGAAAACGTGGGTTGCAATAAAAAGGTCATAACATGTGATACATGACTCCGTTTCAAGATCACAACTAAGAAAATGGATGCTTGAAAAAAGGAGTACTTTTATCCAGGCAAGCATTGGTTAAAAGCGACTAAACCCGATCAAAAACTGATAAAAACCTACCAAGAACAGCTAAAAATGCCGTAACCGGCTCAAATCATCCAAACCTAAGAAAAAACCTCTAAAGTTATTTCCAGTCCATATAGACCACATAGAATCCGGGCATAATGTATTTGCCCGGATTCTTGATGGATAAAACACATCTATATGTTTGCTCTGTTTAGTTTTGGTTGTGTGTTATTGGTGTAAAAGTTGGTCAGCTAGTATTTGAGGTAGTTGTGAATGTAGTAGACAAAGAGCATCTCGACGGCACATTATAGTATAAAGGTCAAGACATGAGTGTGCTCTAACAAAACGTCATGTTATTTGACCTAAAAATGATATTGTTTAACCTTGGGAAGCCTACATAGGTGAATAATATGCAAAAGAAGGACAAGTATTTTTTGACATTTCATGTAGGATCAACTTGCTTATGTATTATATGACTCTGAAATATTTGATTCCATGTTTTATTCTATTAAAATTGAGAGCTATCAAGAAATAGATTACCAAACACAATCGCTAACATACAAAAACAAATTTATATTGAAATTATCTGAAAACGTCGGTTGCAATAAAATGGTCATAACATGTGATACATGACTCCGTTTCAAGACCACAACTAAGAAAATGGATGCTTGAAAAAAGGAGTACTTTTATCCAGGCAAGTATTGGTCAAAAGCGACTAAACCCGATCAAAAACTGATAAAAACCTACCAAGAACAGCTAAAAATGCCGTAACCGGCTCAAATCATCCAAACCTAAGAAAAAAACCTCTAAAATTATTTCCAGTCCATATAGACCACATAGAATTCGGGCATAATGTATTTGCCCGGATTCTTGATGGATAAAACACATCTATATGTTTGCTCTGTTTAGTTTTGGTTGTGTTTTATTGGTGTAAAAGTTGGTCAGCTAGTATTTGAGGTAGTTGTGAATGTAGTAGACAAAGAGCATCTCGACGGCACATTATAGTATAAAGGTCAAGACATGAGTGTGCTCTAACAAAACGTCATGTTATTTGACCTAAAAATGATATTGTTTAACCTTGGGAAGCCTACATAGGTGAATAATATGGAAAAGAAGGACAAGTATTTTTTGACATTTCATGTAGGATCAACTTGCTTATGTATTATATGACTCTAAAATATTTGATTCCATGTTTTATTCTATTAAAATTGAGAGCTATCAAGAGTGTGCTCTAACAAAACGTCATGTTATTTGACCTAAAAATGATATTGTTTAACCTTGGGAAGCCTACATAGGTGAATAATATGCAAAAGAAGGACAAGTATTTTTTGACATTTCATGTAGGATCAACTTGCTTATGTATTATATGACTCTGAAATATTTGATTCCATGTTTTATTCTATTAAAATTAAGATCTATCAAGAAATAGATTACCAAACACAATCGCTAACATACAAAAACAAATTTATATTGAAATTATCTGAAAACGTGGGTTGCAATAAAATGGTCATAACATGTGATACATGACTCCGTTTCAAGACCACAACTAAGAAAATGGATGCTTGAAAAAAGGAGTACTTTTATCCAGGCAAGCATTGGTTAAAAGCGACTAAACCCGATCAAAAACTGATAAAAACCTACCAAGAACAGCTAAAAATGCCGTAACCGGCTAAAATCATCCAAACCTAAGAAAAAACCTCTAAAATTATTTCCAGTCCATATAGACCACATAGAATCCGGGCATAATGTATTCGCCCGGATTCTTGATGGATAAAACACATCTGTATGTTTGCTCTGTTTAGTTTTGGTTGTGTTTTATTGGTGTAAAAGTTGGTCAGCTAGTATTTGAGGTAGTTGTGAATGTAGTAGACAAAGAGCATCTCGACGACACATTATAGTATAAAGGTCAAGACATGAGTGTGCTCTAATAAAACGTCATGTTATTTGACCTAAAAATGATATTGTTTAACATTAGGAAGCCTACATAGGTGAATAATATGCAAAAGAAGGACAAGTATTTTTTGACATTTCATGTAGGATCAACTTGCTTATGTATTATATGACTCTGAAATATTTGATTCTATGTTTTATTCTATTAAAATTGAGAGCTATCAGGAAATAGATTACCAAACACAATCGCTAACATACAAAAACAAATTTATATTGAAATTATCTGAAAACGTGGGTTGCAATAAAATGGTCATAACATGTGATACATGACTCCGTTTCAAGACCACAACTAAGAAAATGGATGCTTGAAAAAAGGAGTACTTTTATCCAGGCAAGCATTGGTTAAAAGCGACTAAACCCGATCAAAAACTGATAAAAACCTACCAAGAACAGCTAAAAATGCCGTAACCGGCTCAAATCATCCAAACCTAAGAAAAAACCTCTAAAATTATTTCCAGTCCATATAGACCACATAGAATCCGGGCATAATGTATTTGCCCGGATTCTTGATGCATAAAACACATCGTATGTTTGCTCTGTTTAGTTTTGGTTGTGTTTTATTGGTGTAAAAGTTGGTCAGCTAGTATTTGAGGTAGTTGTGAATGTAGTAGACAAAGAGCATCTCGACGACACATTATAGTATAAAGGTCAAGACATGAGTGTGCTCTAATAAAACGTCATGTTATTTGACCTAAAAATGATATTGTTTAACATTGGGAAGCCTACATAGGTGAATAATATGCAAAATAAGGACAAGTATTTTTTGACATTTCATGTAGGATCAACTTGCTTATGTATTATATGACTCTGAAATATTTGATTCCATGTTTTATTCTATTAAAATTGAGAGCTATCAGGAAATAGATTACCAAACACAATCGCTAACATACAAAAACAAATTTATATTGAAATTATCTGAAAACGTGGGTTGCAATAAAATGGTCATAACATGTGATACATGACTCCGTTTCAAGACCACAACTAAGAAAATGGATGCTTGAAAAAAGGAGTACTTTTATCCAGGCAAGCATTGGTTAAAAGCGACTAAACCCGATCAAAAACTGATAAAAACCTACCAAGAACAGCTAAAAATGCCGTAACCGGCTCAAATCATCCAAACCTAAGAAAAAACCTCTAAAATTATTTCCAGTCCATATAGACCACATAGAATCCGGGCATAATGTATTTGCCCGGATTCTTGATGCATAAAACACATCTATATGTTTGCTCTGTTTAGTTTTGGTTGTGTTTTATTGGTGTAAAAGTTGGTCAGCTAGTATTTGAGGTAGTTGTGAATGTAGTAGACAAAGAGCATCTCGACGGCACATTATAGTATAAAGGTCAAGACATGAGTGTGCTCTAACAAAACGTCATGTTATTTGACCTAAAAATGATATTGTTTAACCTTGGGAAGCCTACATAGGTGAATAATATGGAAAAGAAGGACAAGTATTTTTTGACATTTCATGTAGGATCAACTTGCTTATGTATTATATGACTCTGAAATATTTGATTCCATGTTTTATTCTATTAAAATTGAGAGCTATCAAGAGTGTGCTCTAACAAAACGTCATGTTATTTGACCTAAAAATGATATTGTTTAACCTTGGGAAGCCTACATAGGTGAATAATATGCAAAAGAAGGACAAGTATTTTTTGACATTTCATGTAGGATCAACTTGCTTATGTATTATATGACTCTGAAATATTTGATTCCATGTTTTATTCTATTAAAATTGAGATCTATCAAGAAATAGATTACCAAACACAATCGCTAACATACAAAAACAAATTTATATTGAAATTATCTGAAAACGTGGGTTGCAATAAAATGGTCATAACATGTGATACATGACTCCGTTTCAAGACCACAACTAAGAAAATTGATGCTTGAAAAAAAGGAGTACTTTTATCCAGGCAAGCATTGGTTAAAAGCGACTAAACCCGATCAAAAACTGATAAAAACCTACCAAGAACAGCTAAAAATGCCGTAACCGGCTCAAATCATCCAAACCTAAGAAAAAACCTCTAAAATTATTTCCAGTCCATATAGACCACATAGAATCCGGGCATAATGTATTTGCCCGGATTCTTGATGGATAAAACACATCTATATGTTTGCTCTGTTTAGTTTTGGTTGTGTTTTATTGGTGTAAAAGTTGGTCAGCTAGTATTTGAGGTAGTTGTGAATGTAGTAGACAAAGAGCATCTCGACGACACATTATAGTATAAAGGTCAAGACATGAGTGTGCTTGTAACACCCGTGAAAGTGCCGTATGATGCTAAGTTATTGTCTCAAGAGCTGTTCAGTATGAGCATCTCTCTTAAGTTGCGACTCACTTGAGGATGTGATATCCCGAGCCCAAGTTATTTATTTAATCCTATTTTACGGATATTTTTGAAATTTTTAAGAAATTTCGTTTGCTATATATTTGACGGTTTAAGTTGAAACCTACGTTTACGGTCGTAATTTAACGATTGACGATTTAAGAAGAACCGATAACGACTACGATACCGATGGATGCCCAAATTTCTATAATTATTGACGATTTACCGATAATGTAATTTTTCGAGAATTTTACTTACGGTTCGTGTTAAGTTGAGTCGGGTGAGTTTTATAGCCTTCCGAGTACATTTAAAGTATCCCAAAAATATTTTGGAGTGTTCGGGATGATTTCCGACTCCCGTAAAATTTTTAAAATTGACTAGTGAGTCAAACCCGCAAAGTTTAAATGGCGTTTTTACTTAAGGCCAAAAGAAACCAAAAATTACACTTTGGTCCCTCCCAATGCATCAAAATAACACAAACACAAACACACAAACACATTTCACCAAAACAAATCAAACACTCTCCTCTCCTTGCCCTCTAGCCGACGGCTAAACCCAAACCCACCACAAATCCACCATTTTTCTTGGGTTTTCACAAAAACTAACTTAAGACCACCTCTTATAATCCCTTGGTGAGTGTTAATCCGTGGTTTGATTACACATGCACTAACAAAAATTTTCCAAAAATTTTCAAGATGATCCAAATTCGTTTTTGAGGCTAATTGTTGTAATGCATGTTAAATTCATGTGTTTATAATGTTAGATAATTGATTAAACCTAATGGGGGTTATGATTTGTGTGTTCTACAGCCCCAAAAAGCCACGAATTTTTGGGGGTTTTGGGTGTGTTCAAAGTGTTTGATGAAATGTGTCATAGGTTGTGTTTAATTTTGTGTTTATTGGTGTTTTAGATGAGTACAAGTGGTTGCATGTTCATTTTTAGATGATTAGGATTTTGAGTTTGGTTGATCAATAGGGGTAGGACTGATTATTTGTGTTTGGATATGTTTGGGAAGGCTTAGTATGATGCCTAGAGGTGGTTAGAAGGTTTGGAATCGAGTTTAAACGTGATTTTGGAGTAGCCAAATTTAGGCAGAAACTTTATGGTCATTTCATAAAAATGATTTTTCTTCCAGGTCTTGAAAACAAAATGTAGTTGTAGAGGGTCTTTTTATCTTTAATTTGGTATAAGGTACAGCCCGTGACTCAAAACGAGCTAAAAGTTATGAGGTTTTAAAAATCGAGTACCGGGAGACGAGGACTTTCATAATCCGAATTTATGTAAAGTTTTAGTCAAATCCCGAGGGTCACAAGTATGAATTGGTAAATGGTCAAGGGTCAAAATTTGGTCCCAAACCTGTGAAAATGAGTCTATAAGTTGACTTAGGAGTCAAAGAAGTCAAAGGTACATTTCATATAGGTCAATGAAGTCAAAATTGGTCGAAGTGCAATTTCAGCCCGTAAAATGTAGTTTTGGAAAAGCGTCGAGTAACGAGTCGTAAAAGTAAAAACTTTTATTGGGGTTAAAAACATGTCATCTACAGGTCTTATAGGATTTTTGAGAATTTTGTCAAATTTTATAAGTATGGTTAAATATGGTAAAACAGCCCGTACTTTAGTCAAGTACCGGCGAGAATGAGTAAAAATGGACAACGTAAGTAATGAGAACGAATGGTATAAAATGAGTGATGATTGTTGTTTTGTTTTTGGCGTGAGTTATACTTGTCCTAAGTGACTAGTATATATGTATTTTATACAGTACCGTAAAGTATTTAAAATGAGATTACTCATTACGCGTTATTTGTGATAGGTGTTGATTTAACCGGGCATCCGTTTCGTCGTCAGTGATCATCCCTCGAACTACCGACTACTTAAGATATAAGGTGTGAATTTATAGCCTCGCTTATATTTATTTCAAATTGTTTTACCCGCGAGGGAAATGCATGGTAGTTTTTAAAAGGAACGTATATCATGAATGATTGTTAGACCCGAAAGTTGCCTTAGAAATTGTGTTGAGTACCAAGTTGCCAAAGTCCCTAAATTCATGAACTATTAACTATTGTCCTGCCCTCGAGTAGGGGGAAATAGCCGCTTATGCAATTTGTAGTACTACGGGGCTAACGACCCAATGCTAGCCGAGAAGCTGTACGTTGAGTAAGTTCTGCGGT
The DNA here is from genome assembly GCA_025667525.1 of Glebionis coronaria. Lineage (NCBI taxonomy): Eukaryota > Viridiplantae > Streptophyta > Magnoliopsida > Asterales > Asteraceae > Glebionis > Glebionis coronaria. The sequence goes on from JANFOE010000060.1 coordinate 1,032,657, forward strand.
AGATTTTTTTGTATGAGAAATAAGGTATAATTGCAACTGATGCCTTTAGAAGGGGCACTGGTTTCATCTGAATCACGCCGGTATTTATTACGCGGGTGATTGAGTTAACGGATTAGTGTCATGAGCTTAAACACAATTGTCAGTATCCTGAATATAGATTGTATGGCCACAATGCTATTGAATGATCACGAATGGTTTTTATTTTATATACGTTCAAATTGATTGTAAAACCTATGAATTCCACTCAACGTTTTCGTTGACCAAAATTTTGGCATGTGTTTCAGGTAACTGCTGAAGTGTAGAATGGAGCATGCATGGGATGGATGTTGTGTGTATGGCTTGGAGTCCGCTTGTTTTTCCTCCTTTTTCTACTTAAACATTTTTAATGTTTAATGTAATGTTGTTGTGAAACTGAAATTTTTGGGTTGAGATTCATGGGGACCGAAAACGCTAAACTCTGTTGTACCAAATTGGGGTTGGAAAAACCGTGGACATGTATCATCTAACAATTTTGAATTTCAAGTTTTAAGTTGACGTCTTTTTAGCGTCGTTTGATATATCTTGTGTGCAATGAATACTGTGTAGCACCCATTGTTGTAGTTCCGCTGCGCATAGCAATTGTGGGGGTGTTACAGATTGGTATCAGAGCCATGAGTTATAGAGAACTAGGTCGTTTTTGAAAATCCTAAACTATAACTTTTGGTGTCGTAAGAAATGGTCCAAGCACACACAACTATCCTGCATGGCTCCGGTAAGAATTCTTTAGCATTGCTTTATATTTTAGATGTATCCCTCGAAATTGATATGAATTCCCTAAGTATTTAGTAAGTAAATACTTTGAGATATATATTGAGATATATTGTTTTGTACGTTGAGTACTTATCATCGTAATTTGCAAATTCCTGTAAAGATTATCGTATATGTTGCATGTAATTGGCATAACGGGCTACATTGCATTACATGGCAACATCGCGTTGTAATCCTACGTGTATGTAGGAATGATTTTTATGTAAAAGTATGTATATACTATGGTGTTTAAAGGCATTGCACGTGAAGCAATGGTCCTTGAGTGATTATCGTACAAGTTATAATGCGGTTTTGTTGAGAATTCGGCCTCACCGCAAATTATCAATCTTGATAATTAATTTATTGTTCGAATAACCGAATATGAACCTCGTTTGATACTCTAGATACGTAAATGATGCTTCGTAACATATTTTATATCGACTAGGTCGATCTCGATTGTCGTTATCGCACCGTGATGTGTCATTTTGGACATTTTCTTTTGAAACGTAATTTACTTACGTATTACTTTATTTCCTTTATTCCTAATGGGTTTGATATGTTAGTTCACGTAACTATAACATAGACGAAGTATAATCGACGATGCGTACATTGGGGCGGCGAATCATGTGTGTATATTATGAAACGTGGTTGAGGCGTGTTGCCATTTAATCGTTGTTTACTGTTCTACTTGAATTTTAAAGATGTGTTAAAAAAAAATAGACTGGCGTTGTGATCAAGCGCGATAACTTGGAATTTGGTTGGTTTTTGTGTTAATTTTGTGGAGTACGATTTCGAGACTCATCCGAGGCCGATAACAACATTTAGTTGACATACGTATTCTCGTTCCATTTATTTCATTTTGTTGTGTTGATTCATTATTTTGAAGTAAATATTTTACATGACGAGGTCCGGCATTTGTGCAAGTTAAGTAAGCATCGAACTTTGTTGATTGAATGATTTAAACATAAAGTGTTTTACATATTTAATGTTTGGTGAATGAAACTTTCGGATAAAAATGACGTATGATGTGTTTGTAACAAGTAAAATTCGTGTGGAGAATAAACGGACATTGTGAAATTATTTTTCCTTCAACCTTGGTCGGTAAATCGTAATAAGTAATTATTATTACTCGTAAAATCCTTGTTTTCATATATTAAAATTTGATACTAAAAGACTGTGATGGACTTGTTAAGAATTTGTTTAAATTAATTTGAGAAAGGAGTTATAATAAAATTTACGATATGACTGTCGAGTATATATAACTTGGATTTAGTATGAATTAATTTTCGGGTCAATGTAGCAAACTTTTGGCATAATTTGTAATATAGAGTAGAAATTGGTCATATATTTTGGAGGTAGAAACTTTGTAAAAATTGGTTTCTTTTAAACATAAGGTTATGTATACGTATGCATTGGTGTAAACTAGAACTCGTCACTCGTTGTAGTAAATAAACTGGGATAAAATCAGAATATACACTTTAAGTATGAAATTATAATGCTTGAAATAAAATTTTAAACATTGATGGAACGTCATTGGAAATAATTTGTTTGTTTAATTGTCATTATAGCGAATCAATATGTGTAATTTGATGAGGCTTGTTTAAAATCGTTTGAAAAATCTTTTGTTTTATTCCGCGACAAGATGTGTTAATTTTAAAAATCATTTGACAATGGGCTAAGGATTAAAAGTTGAATTTTATATATTTTAAAATTATTGAGATAAGCATTTTGATTGTTTATTATATTATTATTATTGAGATTTAAGTCTCAACAAAAATCAGTAAGTATCCGAGATAATACCACGTGAAACCTCTTTATCATTTGAGTCGAATTACGCGAATATGATTTAACAAAACAGTTTTGGGGAAAACATGTGTGTAATAAAAGTCAAAGGTTGAATTTTTAAGAGTTAATGGGACTAGGATGAGTCGTGTTGGATATGTGTATATATGTGATAATATAAGTCGTAATAATAAAAACGTAAAACTTGGGAAATTCTTACTACGTATGTTTTTGGTACTTAAGATATGAACATTAATGAGGTTTTGACACAAGTATGGAGATTTTCAAACCTAATGATTTGTCAATTATGATAACCGAGTCACCGCGTCTACTAATGTTAATAATTTCCGAGAGATTGAAATTTTTCCAGAAATGAAAGCGTTGTAAAGATTGAAAGATGAAAGGTAAAAATTCTTTAATAGTGTAACACAAATTAAAAATGTGTAAATGTTCGGTTTTACAATGTACAAGGTAACACTAATTATTATACGCAACTGGATTATACAACACACGCCTACTTGTATATTATTTAATAAAGATGTATATATAACGTTTTGAGTCACGATGGTTCGATCGTCCGACATCCCTTCTTTGATTTTGTGAGTCTGTATCCAAACATGAGTCGTCATGTGATTGTTCATTTTAATATTGTCTATGGTATGAAACCATTATTATTATATTTATTTTTGTGTCGCTACATCGCTAGTACTTGATGATGAGGGTATGTCACCCGGTGTATTTTGTCATGATCATGGACGCCGAAACTTTCTTCTTTCGGTTAATGGAACCAAAAATTATGTATTTACTTGAATGATGCTATAAATCTTCATTAGAGTGGTTGTTTATTTATATTTAACAAAAGCGAGGAGGCGTAGCCGCTTTACCAAATTGTAGAGGTGAAAGAACTCGATCCTTCTGGTGAAAATTGTTTATAGTTAACCAAGTGGTTATTTTTCTCTCCCTGTATACCCTTGGTGGAATGGGTGTGCAGCTCGAGACGATGGGAAGTGTGATCGTTGTTTTATTTTTGACGCTTGTGTTGATATTCAACTTTTACTCCATGTATTCGTAGATCGCTGTTATTATCCTGAGACTTTTGTCATACATTTGAAGTATTTTCATTCCTAATGTAGTTAATTTCCGTTGGCAAATATATTGCTCGTTTACCTTGTTCGATCTCATTGATCTAAATTTTATTACTTGTTGTGCTTGCAATGATCCTTAATCATGAACCACCTTACCGTTATTTTGTGAATAGTCTATTGTGAAAATAGGCATGAGTGTGTCAAATGTTTTGGTGAACTAAATGCAAATGGTGTCGATTTATTTATTTAATTATTTATTTATTTTCTCATAAAAAGGCAAAGCAAAAGGTATGTTTCCAAAGTGAACGAAAAATGTTGGATGTGTTTCTTAAAACGATGGTAACAATATTTTCCCATTTCAAATTTCATTTCAAATGGTTTAATTATTTTGAAGATTAGGTCGAAAACTTCCATAGTCGTGTTTGGTATGTAATAATAATGTTTGTGTTGTCACTCGATCCTCAATTATGCACAGCTTAGCTAACTAGGCATAATTCGGGAAGAGTCCTGTTTTGTTGGTTGTTGTTGCTTGATCCTCAAGTATGCATAATCTAGCTAGTTATGCATAGTTTTGGAAGGGCGATGTAGTTTCAAATAAATTGGTCGTCTTTAAAAACCGGTAGTGTTTTTGATAAATGTTTGGAAGAGAACGTTTTTAAAAATGGTGGATCCTTATGCAAGTAATCGTATTTTCTTTGATTTTTAAAGAAAATTCTTGAATTTTCTTGTGTTCGATGAAATCTTTTCTTCTGTTTGGCGTTGACTTAGTAAGTCACTGCGACCGAGTAATTTTGGAAAATGTTTTTATGAGTTATGGGTAACGTGCGAATTTCATCGAAATCGCTAGGGCGTTGATGTAATACCAAAGGGGCTCGTATCGTCACCGGGAGAAGAGTTTTAATAAAGATGGAAAAATGCCGAAGTAGAGGAAATCAGAGTTCGAATAACTCTAAGGGAAATAACGAAGACTTCTCCTACATCAAATGTATCGTACCTTATATATTTTCTTTCTTGTTCCTTTGATATGTTTTATGACACACGATAAATTGTTGAAGTTTACAAACTGTGCGTCAGTAATTGGAAGACAATTCCATTGTCGTTTTCGTTTATTTAAGTGAGGAATCCTCTTTGCTTGACTCAACCATCCTTGATTATCGATGGTTAAACGATAGATATCCCTAGTTGATGTTTTTGTGGTAAACCCTTGCCTTTTATGCATTTGTGTGGTAAGTAATCTGGTCGAGTGATCGTAAGTTGTGAGAACATGAGACGACATTGTCCAATGAAGTCCGATCATGGAGAACACGTGCCATGTAATGTATTTTTTTTTACTGTGAACGATGATATTTATTAAGACTTTGACCACGTTTGGGTCGGAAGTAAGATGGTGTTCTTGTAGTATCTTTTGGGTATGGATCCGTGTGTGAGCACCCCACGATGACATGTAAGTATTTTATTTCTTTTTGGATATGCATCCATAGCTAGCAAGCTCTTGAACCTTCTTTAACTTGCAATTTTCTTTTGACTGGACTCATCCGAGAATTATGTCAATATTCTTGTTTTATCTTGGCTTGGCTGATTAGCAAGCGTGGGTTAACTGATTGAACTGATTGGTTTGGCATGGTTTGGATATGTTGCAAACATGTTGTAATTTGGTGGTATGTGCTTCATAATGGATTTTGTATTTGGTTGGATTGTGACGTTTTCGAGATAGTTATGTATACGTCGAATGATTAGCGTATCGATGAATTCGTTTTGACGAGCTAGGGTTGTATGTACGTAATATTGCGATAAGGTGATTTTGTATGACTAGTGTTAATTACTTCGTCTTTTATATTTTGAACATTTTCCGATGGGGTTATGTGCGACCCGTGTGATTTTCTTTATGATTAATTGTTTGTATGAGACAACGAACCAAGTGAAAGGATGATTCGAACGTTGGAAGACGTGCTCCGAGCGTGTGTGATTGATTTTGGTAGTTGTTGAGATCGACCATTGCCGATGGTAGTACCTTTGTACGACGACATTTACTATGTTAGCTTGGAAGCTGCGACATTTGAAGAATTATGTTGATGAAAATATAGACCGCGAGTTGGATGAAATGAAGTAGGAAAAAGTCAGTGAATGGACCTGAAATGATTTGAGAGACTCCGGAGGAGATGGTGTAGATTGAGAATCACTTGTTGACCGCGAGAAGCTGTGAGAAGAGACGTGTCAATAACCGAAGGAAGGGTTTGAGAAATTGAAGTGGAGATCAAGGTTCGAGATGTTAAGAGATTGAAGCAGGGTATAATACTCATGGTGAAGGTGTGATGGAACACCAGACGTGAACCGAAGTCCAGAACAGAACATGAAGACCTCTTTAGGAAGAAGTACCTTTATTTTACTAGTAGTATATAATGCGAGCATAAGAAGAGGCGAGCGCCGGGACGTCGCTCCCTTAAGGAGGGGAGGATGTAACACCCGTGAAAGTGCCGTATGATGCTAAGTTATTGTCTCAAGAGTTGTTCAGTATGAGCATCTCTCTTAAGTTGCGACTCACTTGAGGATGTGATATCCCGAGCCCAAGTTATTTATTTAATCCTATTTTACGGATATTTTTGAAATTTTTAAGAAATTTCGTTTGCTATATATTTGACGGTTTAAGTTGAAACCGACGTTTACGGTCGTAATTTAACGATTGACGATTTAAGAAGAACCGATAACGACTACGATACCGATGGATGCCCAAATTTCTATAATTATTGACGATTTACCGATAATGTAATTTTTCGAGAATTTTACTTACGGTTCGTGTTAAGTTGAGTCGGGTGAGTTTTATAGCCTTCCGAGTACATTTAAAGTATCCCAAAAATATTTTGGAGTGTTCGGGATGATTTCCGACTCCCGTAAAATTTTTAAAATTGACTAGTGAGTCAAACCCGCAAAGTTTAAATGGCGTTTTTACTTAAGGCCAAAAGAAACCAAAAATTACACTTTGGTCCCTCCCAATGCATCAAAATAACACAAACACAAACACACAAACACATTTCACCAAAACAAATCAAACACTCTCCTCTCCTTGCCCTCTAGCCGACGGCTGAACCCAAACCCACCATAAATCCACCATTTTTCTTGGGTTTTCACAAAAACTAACTTAAGACCACCTCTTATAATCCCTTGGTGAGTGTTAATCCGTGGTTTGATTACACATGCACTAACAAAAATTTTCCAAAAATTTTCAAGATGATCCAAATTCGTTTTTGAGGCTAATTGTTGTAATGCATGTTAAATTCATGTGTTTATAATATTAGATAATTGATTAAACCTAATGGGGGTTATGATTTGTGTGTTCTACAGCCCCAAAAAGCCACGAATTTTTGGGGGTTTTGGGTGTGTTCAAAGTGTTTGATGAAATGTGTCATAGGTTGTGTTTAATTTTGTGTTTATTGGTGTTTTAGATGAGTACAAGTGGTTGCATGTTCATTTTTAGATGATTAGGATTTTGAGTTTGGTTGATCAATAGGGGTAGGACTGATTATTTGTGTTTGGATATGTTTGGGAAGGCTTAGGATGATGCCTAGAGGTGGTTAGAAGGTTTGGAATCGAGTTTAAACGTGATTTTGGAGTAGCCAAATTTAGGCAGAAACTTTATGGTCATTTCATAAAAATGATTTTTCTTCCAGGTCTTGAAAACAAAATGTAGTTGTAGAGGGTCTTTTTATCTTTAATTTGGTATAAGGTAGAGCCCGTGACTCAAAACGAGCTAAAAGTTATGAGGTTTTAAAAATCGAGTACCGGGAGACGAGGACTTTCATAATCCGAATTTATGTAAAGTTTTAGTCAAATCCCGAGGGTCACAAGTATGGATTGGTAAATGGTCAAGGGTCAAAATTTGGTCCCAAACCTGTGAAAATGAGTCTATAAGTTGACTTAGGAGTCAAAGAAGTCAAAGGTACATTTCATATAGGTCAATGAAGTCAAAATTGGTCGAAGTGCAATTTCAGCCCGTAAAATGTAGTTTTGGAAAAGCGTCGAGTAACGAGTCGTAAAAGTAAAAACTTTTATTGGGGTTAAAAACATGTCATCTACAGGTCTTATAGGATTTTTGAGAATTTTGTCAAATTTTATAAGTATGGTTAAATATGGTAAAACAGCCCGTACTTTAGTCAAGTACCGGCGAGAATGAGTAAAAATGGACAACGTAAGTAATGAGAACGAATGGTATAAAATGAGTGATGATTGTTGTTTTGTTTTTGGCGTGAGTTATACTTGTCCTAAGTGACTAGTATATATGTATTTTATACAGTACCGTAAAGTATTTAAAATGAGATTACTCATTACGCGTTATTTGTGATAGGTGTTGATTTAACCGGGCATCCGTTTCGTCGTCAGTGATCATCCCTCGAACTACCGACTACTTAAGATATAAGGTGTGAATTTATAGCCTCGCTTATATTTATTTCAAATTGTTTTACCCGCGAGGGAAGTGCATGCTAGTTTTTAAAAGGAACGTATATCATGAATGATTGTTAGACCCGAAAGTTGCCTTAGAAATTGTGTTGAGTACCAAGTTGCCAAAGTCCCTAAATTCATGAACTATTAACTATTGTCCTGCCCTCGAGTAGGGGGAAATAGCCGCTTATGCAATTTGTAGTACTACGGGGCTAACGACCCAATGCTAGCCGAGAAGCTGTACGTTGAGTAAGTTCTGCGGTAGATTATTTTGTATGAGAAATAAGGTATAATTGCAACTGATGCCTTTAGAAGGGGCACTGGTTTCATCTGAATCACGCCGGTATTTATTACGCGGGTGATTGAGTTAACGGATTAGTGTCATGAGCTTAAACACAATTGTCAGTATCCTGAATATAGATTGTATGGCCACAATGCTATTGAATGATCACGAATGGTTTTTATTTTATATACGTTCAAATTGATTGTAAATCCTATGAATTCCACTCAACGTTTTCGTTGACCAAAATTTTGGCATGTGTTTCAGGTAACCGCTGAAGTGTAGAATGGGGCATGCATGGGATGGATGTTGTGTGTATGGCTTGGAGTCCGCTTGTTTTTCCTCCTTTTTCTACTTAAACATTTTTAAAGTTTAATGTAATGTTGTTGTGAAACTGAAATTTTTGGGTTGAGATTCATGGGGACCGAAAACGCTAAACTCTGTTGTACCAAATTGGGGTTGGAAAAACCGTGGACATGTATCATCTAACAATTTTGAATTTCAAGTTTTAAGTTGACGTCTTTTTAGCGTCGTTTGATATATCTTGTGTGCAATGAATACTGTGTAGCACCCATTGTTGTAGTTCCGCTGCGCATAGCAATTGTGGGGGTGTTACAGTGCTCTAATAAAACGTCATGTTATTTGACCTAAAAATGATATTGTTTAACATTGGGAAGCCTACATAGGTGAATAATATGCAAAAGAAGGACAAGTATTTTTTGACATTTCATGTAGGATCAACTTGCTTATGTATTATATGACTCTGAAATATTTGATTCCATGTTTTATTCTATTAAAATTGAGAGCTATCAAGAAATAGATTACCAAACACAATCGCTAACATACAAAAACAAATTTATATTGAAATTATCTGAAAACGTGGGTTGCAATAAAATGGTCATAACATGTGATACATGACTCCGTTTCAAGACCACAACTAAGAAAATGGATGCTTGAAAAAAGGAGTACTTTTATCCAGGCAAGCATTGGTTAAAAGCGACTAAACCCGATCAAAAACTGATAAAAACCTACCAAGAACAGCTAAAAATGCCGTAACCGGCTCAAATCATCCAAACCTAAGAAAAAACCTCTAAAATTATTTCCAGTCCATATAGACCACATAGAATCCGGGCATAATGTATTTGCCCGGATTCTTGATGCATAAAACACATCTATATGTTTGCTCTGTTTAGTTTTGGTTGTGTTTTATTGGTGTAAAAGTTGGTCAGCTAGTATTTGAGGTAGTTGTGAATGTAGTAGACAAAGAGCATCTCGACGGCACATTATAGTATAAAGGTCAAGACATGAGTGTGCTCTAACAAAACGTCATGTTATTTGACCTAAAAATGATATTGTTTAACCTTGGGAAGCCTACATAGGTGAATAATATGGAAAAGAAGGACAAGTATTTTTTGACATTTCATGTAGGATCAACTTGCTTATGTATTATATGACTCTGAAATATTTGATTCCATGTTTTATTCTATTAAAATTGAGAGCTATCAAGAGTGTGCTCTAACAAAACGTCATGTTATTTGACCTAAAAATGATATTGTTTAACCTTGGGAAGCCTACATAGGTAAATAATATGCAAAAGAAGGACAAGTATTTTTTGACATTTCATGTAGGATCAACTTGCTTATGTATTATATGACTCTGAAATATTTGATTCCATGTTTTATTCTATTAAAATTGAGATCTATCAAGAAATAGATTACCAAACACAATCGCTAACATACAAAAACAAATTTATATTGAAATTATCTGAAAACGTGGGTTGCAATAAAATGGTCATAACATGTGATACATGACTCCGTTTCAAGACCACAACTAAGAAAATGGATGCTTGAAAAAAGGAGTACTTTTATCCAGGGAAGCATTGGTTAAAAGCGACTAAACCCGATCAAAAACTGATAAAAACCTACCAAGAACAGCTAAAAATGCCGTAACCGGCTCAAATCATCCAAACCTAAGAAAAAACCTCTAAAATTATTTCCAGTCCATATAGACCACATAGAATCCGGGCATAATGTATTTGCCCGGATTCTTGATGCATAAAACACATCTATATGTTTGCTCTGTTTAGTTTTGGTTGTGTTTTATTGGTGTAAAAGTTGGTCAGCTAGTATTTGAGGTAGTTGTGAATGTAGTAGACAAAGAGCATCTCGACGGCACATTATAGTATAAAGGTCAAGACATGAGTGTGCTCTAACAAAACGTCATGTTATTTGACCTAAAAATGATATTGTTTAACCTTGGGAAGCCTACATAGGTGAATAATATGGAAAAGAAGGACAAGTATTTTTTGACATTTCATGTAGGATCAACTTGCTTATGTATTATATGACTCTGAAATATTTGATTCCATGTTTTATTCTATTAAAATTGAGAGCTATCAAGAGTGTGCTCTAACAAAACGTCATGTTATTTGACCTAAAAATGATATTGTTTAACCTTGGGAAGCCTACATAGGTAAATAATATGCAAAAGAAGGACAAGTATTTTTTGACATTTCATGTAGGATCAACTTGCTTATGTATTATATGACTCTGAAATATTTGATTCCATGTTTTATTCTATTAAAATTGAGATCTATCAAGAAATAGATTACCAAACACAATCGCTAACATACAAAAACAAATTTATATTGAAATTATCTGAAAACGTGGGTTGCAATAAAATGGTCAAAACATGTGATACATGACTCCGTTTCAAGACCACAACTAAGAAAATGGATGCTTGAAAAAAGGAGTACTTTTATCCAGGCAAGCATTGGTTAAAAGCGACTAAACCCGATCAAAAACTGATAAAAACCTACCAAGAACAGCTAAAAATGCCGTAACCGGCTCAAATCATCCAAACCTAAGAAAAAACGTCTAAAATTATTTCCAGTCCATATAGACCACATAGAATCCGGGCATAATGTATTTGCCCGGATTCTTGATGGATAAAACACATCTATATGTTTGCTGTGTTTAGTTTTGGTTGTGTTTTATTGGTGTAAAAGTTGGTCAGCTAGTATTTGAGGTAGTTGTGAATGTAGTAGACAAAGAGCATCTCGACGACACATTATAGTATAAAGGTCAAGACATGAGTGTGCTCTAATAAAACGTCATGTTATTTGACCTAAAAATGATATTGTTTAACATTGGGAAGCCTACATAGGTGAATAATATGCAAAAGAAGGACAAGTATTTTTTGACATTTCATGTAGGATCAACTTGCTTATGTATTATATGACTCTGAAATATTTGATTCCATGTTTTATTCTATTAAAATTGAGAGCTATCAAGAAATAGATTACCAAACACAATCGCTAACATACAAAAACAAACTTATATTGAAATTATCTGAAAACGTGGGTTGCAATAAAATGGTCATAACATGTGATACATGACTCCGTTTCAAGACCACAACTAAGAAAATGGATGCTTGAAAAAAGGAGTACTTTTATCCAGGCAAGCATTGGTTAAAAGCGACTAAACCCGATCAAAAACTGATAAAAACCTACCAAGAACAGCTAAAAATGCCGTAACCGGCTCAAATCATCCAAACCTAAGAAAAAACCTCTAAAATTATTTCCAGTCCATATAGACCACATAGAATCCGGGCATAATGTATTTGCCCGGATTCTTGATGCATAAAACACATCTATATGTTTGCTCTGTTTATTTTTGGTTGTGTTTTATTGGTGTAAAAGTTGGCCAGCTAGTATTTGAGGTTGTTGTGAATGTAGTAGACAAAGAGCATCTCGACGGCACATTATAGTATAAAGGTCAAGACATGAGTGTGCTCTAACAAAACGTCATGTTATTTGACCTAAAAATGATATTGTTTAACCTTGGGAAGCCTACATAGGTGAATAATATGGAAAAGAAGGACAAGTATTTTTTGACATTTCATGTAGGATCAACTTGCTTATGTATTATATGACTCTGAAATATTTGATTCCATGTTTTATTCTATTAAAATTGAGAGCTATCAAGAGTGTGCTCTAACAAAACGTCATGTTATTTGACCTAAAAATGATATTGTTTAACCTTGGGAAGCCTACATAGGTGAATAATATGCAAAAGAAGGACAAGTATTTTTTGACATTTCATGTAGGATCAACTTGCTTATGTATTATATGACTCTGAAATATTTGATTCCATGTTTTATTCTATTAAAATTGAGATCTATCAAGAAATAGATTACCAAACACAATCGCTAACATACAAAAACAAATTTATATTGAAATTATCTGAAAACGTGGGTTGCAATAAAATGGTCATAACATGTGATACATGACTCCGTTTCAAGACCATAACTAAGAAAATGGATGCTTGAAAAAAGGAGTACTTTTATCCAGGCAAGCATTGGTTAAAAGCGACTAAACTCGATCAAAAACTGATAAAAACCTACCAAGAACAGCTAAAAATGCCGTAACCGGCTCAAATCATCCAAACCTAAGAAAAAACGTCTAAAATTATTTCCAGTCCATATAGACCACACAGAATCCGGGCATAATGTATTTGCCCGGATTCTTGATGGATAAAACACATCTATATGTTTGCTCTGTTTAGTTTTGGTTGTGTTTTATTGGTGTAAAAGTTGGTCAGCTAGTAACTGAGGTAGTTGTGAATGTAGTAGACAAAGAGCATCTCGACGACACATTATAGTATAAAGGTCAAGACATGAGTGTGCTCTAATAAAACGTCATGTTATTTGACCTAAAAATGATATTGTTTAACATTGGGAAGCCTACATAGGTGAATAATATGCAAAAGAAGGACAAGTATTTTTTGACATTTCATGTAGGATCAACTTGCTTATGTATTATATGACTCTGAAATATTTGATTCCATGTTTTATTCTATTAAAATTGAGAGCTATCAAGAAATAGATTACCAAACACAATCGCTAACATACAAAAACAAATTTATATTGAAATTATCTGAAAACGTGGGTTGCAATAAAATGGTCATAACATGTGATACATGACTCCGTTTCAAGACCACAACTAAGAAAATGGATGCTTGAAAAAAGGAGTACTTTTATCCAGGCAAGCATTGGTTAAAAGCGACTAAACCCGATCAAAAACTGATAAAAACCTACCAAGAACAGCTAAAAATGCCGTAACCGGCTCAAATCATCCAAACCTAAGAAAAAACCTCTAAAATTATTTCCAGTCCATATAGACCACATAGAATCCGGGCATAATGTATTTGCCCGGATTCTTGATGCATAAAACACATCTATATGTTTGCTCTGTTTAGTTTTGGTTGTGTTTTATTGGTGTAAAAGTTGGTCAGCTAGTATTTGAGGTAGTTGTGAATGTAGTAGACAAAGAGCATCTCGACGGCACATTATAGTATAAAGGTCAAGACATGAGTGTGCTCTAACAAAACGTCATGTTATTTGACCTAAAAATGATATTGTTTAACCTTGGGAAGCCTACATAGGTGAATAATATGGAAAAGAAGGACAAGTATTTTTTGACATTTCATGTAGGATCAACTTGCTTATGTATTATATGACTCTAAAATATTTGATTCCATGTTTTATTCTATTAAAATTGAGAGCTATCAAGAGTGTGCTCTAACAAAACGTCATGTTATTTGACCTAAAAATGATATTGTTTAACCTTGGGAAGCCTACATAGGTGAATAATATGCAAAAGAAGGACAAGTATTTTTTGACATTTCATGTAGGATCAACTTGCTTATGTATTATATGACTCTGAAATATTTGATTCCATGTTTTATTCTATTAAAATTGAGATCTATCAAGAAATAGATTACCAAACACAATCGCTAACATACAAAAACAAATTTATATTGAAATTATCTGAAAACGTGGGTTGCAATAAAATGGTCATAACATGTGATACATGACTCCGTTTCAAGACCACAACTAAGAAAATGGATGCTTGAAAAAAGGAGTACTTTTATCCAGGCAAGCATTGGTTAAAAGCGACTAAACCCGATCAAAAACTGATAAAAACCTACCAAGAACAGCTAAAAATGCCGTAACCGGCTCAAATCATCCAAACCTAAGAAAAAACGTCTAAACTTATTTCCAGTCCATATAGACCACATAGAATCCGGGCATAATGTATTTGCCCGGATTCTTGATGGATAAAACACATCTATATGTTTGCTCTGTTTAGTTTTGGTTGTGTTTTATTGGTGTAAAAGTTGGTCAGCTAGTATTTGAGGTAGTTGTGAATGTAGTAGACAAAGAGCATCTCGACGACACATTATAGTATAAAGGTCAAGACATGAGTGTGCTCTAATAAAACGTCATGTTATTTGACCTAAAAATGATATTGTTTAACATTGGGAAGCCTACATAGGTGAATAATATGTAAAAGAAGGACAAGTATTTTTTGACATTTCATGTAGGATCAACTTGCTTATGTATTATATGACTCTGAAATATTTGATTCCATGTTTTATTCTATTAAAATTGAGAGCTATCAAGAAATAGATTACCAAACACAATCGCTAACATACAAAAACAAATTTATATTGAAATTATCTGAAAACGTGGGTTGCAATAAAATGGTCATAACATGTGATACATGACTCCGTTTCAAGACCACAACTAAGAAAATGGATGCTTGAAAAAAGGAGTACTTTTATCCAGGCAAGCATTGGTTAAAAGCGACTAAACCCGATCAAAAACTGATAAAAACCTACCAAGAACAGCTAAAAATGCCGTAACCGGCTCAAATCATCCAAACCTAAGAAAAAACCTCTAAAATTATTTCCAGTCCATATAGACCACATAGAATCCGGGCATAATGTATTTGCCCGGATTCTTGATGGATAAAACACATCTATATGTTTGCTCTGTTTAGTTTTGGTTGTGTTTTATTGGTGTAAAAGTTGGTCAGCTAGTATTTGAGGTAGTTGTGAATGTAGTAGACAAAGAGCATCTCGACGGCACATTATAGTATAAAGGTCAAGACATGAGTTTGCTCTAATAAAACGTCATGTTATTTGACCTAAAAATGATATTGTTTAACATTGGGAAGCCTACATAGGTGAATAATATGCAAAAGAAGGACAAGTATTTTTTGACATTTCATGTAGGATCAACTTGCTTATGTATTATATGACTCTGAAATATTTGATTCCATGTTTTATTCTATTAAAATTGAGAGCTATCAAGAAATAGATTACCAAACACAATCGCTAACATACAAAAACAAATTTATATTGAAATTATCTGAAAACGTGGGTTGCAATAAAATGGTCATAACATGTGATACATGACTCCGTTTCAAAACCACAACTAAGAAAATGGATGCTTGAAAAAAGGAGTACTTTCATCCAGGCAAGCATTGGTCAAAAGCGACTAAACCCGATCAAAAACTGATAAAAACCTACCAAGAACAGCTAAAAATGCCGTAACCGGCTCAAATCATCCAAACCTAAGAAAAAACCTCTAAATTTATTTCCAGTCCATATAGACCACATAGAATCCGCGCATAATGTATTCGCCCGGATTCTTGATGGATAAAACACATCTATATGTTTGCTCTGTTTAGTTTTGGTTGTGTTTTATTGGTGTAAAAGTTGGTCAGCTAGTATTTGAGGTAGTTGTGAATGTAGTAGACAAAGAGCATCTCGACGGCACATTATAGTATAAAGGTCAAGACATGAGTGTGCTCTAACAAAACGTCATGTTATTTGACCTAAAAATGATATTGTTTAACCTTGGGAAGCCTACATAGATGAATAATATGCAAAAGAAGGACAAGTATTTTTTGACATTTCATGTAGGATCAACTTGCTTATGTATTATATGACTCTGAAATATTTGATTCCATGTTTTATTCTATTAAAATTGAGAGCTATCAAGAAATAGATTACCAAACACAATCGCTAACATACAAAAATAAATTTATATTGAAATTATCTGAAAACGTGGGTTGCAATAAAATGGTCATAACATGTGATACATGACTCCGTTTCAAGACCACAACTAAGAAAATGGATGCTTGAAAAAAGGAGTACTTTTATCCAGGCAAGCATTGGTCAAAAGCGACTAAACCCGATCAAAAACTGATAAAAACCTACCAAGAACAGCTAAAAATGCCGTAACCGGCTCAAATCATCCAAACCTAAGAAAAAACCACTAAATTTATTTCCAGTCCATATAGACCACATAGAATCCGCGCATAATGTATTTGCCCGGATTCTTGATGGATAAAACACATCTATATGTTTGCTCTGTTTAGTTTTGGTTGTGTTTTATTGGTGTAAAAGTTGGTCAGCTAGTATTTGAGGTAGTTGTGAATGTAGTAGACAAAGAGCATCTCGACGGCACATTATAGTATAAAGGTCAAGACATGAGTTTGCTCTAATAAAACGTCATGTTATTTGACCTAAAAATGATATTGTTTAACATTGGGAAGCCTACATAGGTGAATAATATGCAAAAGAAGAACAAGTATTTTTTGACATTTCATGTAGGATCAACTTGCTTATGTATTATATGACTCTGAAATATTTGATTCCATGTTTTATTCTATTAAAATTGAGAGCTATCAAGAAATAGATTACCAAACACAATCGCTAACATACAAAAACAAATTTATATTGAAATTATCTGAAAACGTGGGTTGTAATAAAATGGTCATAACATGTGATACATGACTCCGTTTCAAGACCACAACTAAGAAAATGGATGCTTGAAAAAAGGAGTACTTTCATCCAGGCAAGCATTGGTCAAAAGCGACTAAACCCGATCAAAAACTGATAAAAACCTACCAAGAACAGCTAAAAATGCCGTAACCGGCTCAAATCATCCAAACCTAAGAAAAAACCTCTAAATTTATTTCCAGTCCATATAGACCACATAGAATCCGCGCATAATGTATTCGCCCGGATTCTTGATGGATAAAACACATCTATATGTTTGCTCTGTTTAGTTTTGGTTGTGTTTTATTGGTGTAAAAGTTGGTCAGCTAGTATTTGAGGTAGTTGTGAATGTAGTAGACAAAGAGCATCTCGATGGCACATTATAGTATAAAGGTCAAGACATGAGTGTGCTCTAACAAAACGTCATGTTATTTGACCTAAAAATGATATTGTTTAACCTTGGGAAGCCTACATAGGTGAATAATATGCAAAAGAAGGACAAGTATTTTTTGACATTTCATGTAGGATCAACTTGCTTATGTATTATATGACTCTGAAATATTTGATTCCATGTTTTATTCTATTAAAATTGAGAGCTATCAAGAAATAGATTACCAAACACAATCGCTAACATACAAAAATAAATTTATATTGAAATTATCTGAAAACGTGGGTTGCAATAAAATGGTCATAACATGTGATACATGACTCCGTTTCAAGACCACAACTAAGAAAATGGATGCTTGAAAAAAGGAGTACTTTTATCCAGGCAAGCATTGGTCAAAAGCGACTAAACCCGATCAAAAACTGATAAAAACCTACCAAGAACAGCTAAAAATGCCGTAACCGGCTCAAATCATCCAAACCTAAGAAAAAACCACTAAATTTATTTCCAGTCCATATAGACCACATAGAATCCGCGCATAATGTATTTGCCCGGATTCTTGATGGATAAAACACATCTATATGTTTGCTCTGTTTAGTTTTGGTTGTGTTTTATTGGCGTAAAAGTTGGTCAGCTAGTATTTGAGGTAGTTGTGAATGTAGTAGACAAAGAGCATCTCGACGGCACATTATAGTATAAAGGTCAAGACATGAGTGTGCTCTAACAAAACATCATGTTATTTGACCTAAAAATGATATTGTTTAACCTTGGGAAGCCTACATAGGTGAATAATATGCAAAAGAAGGACAAGTATTTTTTGACATTTCATGTAGGATAAACTTGCTTATGTATTATATGACTCTGAAATATTTGATTCCATGTTTTATTCTATTAAAATTGAGAGCTATCAAGAGTGTGCTCTAACAAAACGTCATGTTATTTGACCTAAAAATGATATTGTTTAACCTTGGGAAGCCTACATAGGTGAATAATATGCAAAAGAAGGACAAGTATTTTTGACATTTCATGTAGGATCAACTTGCTTATGTATTATATGACTCTGAAATATTTGATTCAATGTTTTATTCTATTAAAATTGAGATCTATCAAGAAATAGATTACCAAACACAATCGCTAACATACAAAAACAAATTTATATTGAAATTATCTGAAAACGTGGGTTGCAATAAAATGGTCATAACATGTGATACATGACTCCGTTTCAAGACCACAACTAAGAAAATGGATGCTTGAAAAAAGGAGTACTTTTATCCAGGCAAGCATTGGTTAAAAGCGACTAAACCCGATCAAAAACTGATAAAAACCTACCAAGAACAGCTAAAAATGCCGTAACCGGCTCAAATCATCCAAACCTAAGAAAAAACGTCTAAAATTATTTCCAGTCCATATAGACCACATAGAATCCGGGCATAATGTATTTGCCCGGATTCTTGATGGATAAAACACATCTATATGTTTGCTCTGTTTAGTTTTGGTTGTGTTTTATTGGTGTAAAAGTTGGTCAGCTAGTATTTGAGGTAGTTGTGAATGTAGTAGACAAAGAGCATCTCGACGACACATTATAGTATAAAGGTCAAGACATGAGTGTGCTCTAATAAAACGTCATGTTATTTGACCTAAAAATGATATTGTTTAACATTGGGAAGCCTACATAGGTGAATAATATGTAAAAGAAGGACAAGTATTTTTTGACATTTCATGTAGGATCAACTTGCTTATGTATTATATGACTCTGAAATATTTGATTCCATGTTTTATTCTATTAAAATTGAGAGCTATCAAGAAATAGATTACCAAACACAATCGCTAACATACAAAAACAAATTTATATTGAAATTATCTGAAAACGTGGGTTGCAATAAAATGGTCATAACATGTGATACATGACTCCGTTTCAAGACCACAACTAAGAAAATGGATGCTTAAAAAAAGGAGTACTTTTATCCAGGCAAGCATTGGTTAAAAGCGACTAAACCCGATCAAAAACTGATAAAAACCTACCAAGAACAGCTAAAAATGCCGTAACCGGCTCAAATCATCCAAACCTAAGAAAAAACCTCTAAAATTATTTCCAGTCCATATAGACCACATAGAATCCGGGCATAATGTATTTGCCCGGATTCTTGATGGATAAAACACATCTATATGTTTGCTCTGTTTAGTTTTGGTTGTGTTTTATTGGTGTAAAAGTTGGTCAGCTAGTATTTGAGGTAGTTGTGAATGTAGTAGACAAAGAGCATCTCGATGGCACATTATAGTATAAAGGTCAAGACATGAGTTTGCTCTATAAAAACGTCATGTTATTTTACCTAAAAATGATATTGTTTAACATTGGGAAGCCTACATAGGTGAATAATATGCAAAAGAAGGACAAGTATTTTTTGACATTTCATGTAGGATCAACTTGCTTATGTATTATATGACTCTGAAATATTTGATTCCATGTTTTATTCTATTAAAATTGAGAGCTATCAAGAAATAGATTACCAAACACAATCGCTAACATACAAAAACAAATTTATATTGAAATTATCTGAAAACGTGGGTTGCAATAAAATGGTCATAACATGTGATACATGACTCCGTTTCAAGACCACAACTAAGAAAATGGATGCTTGAAAAAAGGAGTACTTTCATCCAGGCAAGCATTGGTCAAAAGCGACTAAACCCGATCAAAAACTGATAAAAACCTACCAAGAACAGCTAAAAATGCCGTAACCGGCTCAAATCATCCAAACCTAAGAAAAAACCTCTAAATTTATTTCCAGTCCATATAGACCACATAGAATCCGCGCATAATGTATTCGCCCGGATTCTTGATGGATAAAACACATCTATATGTTTGCTCTGTTTAGTTTTGGTTGTGTTTTATTGGTGTAAAAGTTGGTCAGCTAGTATTTGAGGTAGTTGTGAATGTAGTAGACAAAGAGCATCTCGACGGCACATTATAGTATAAAGGTCAAGACATGAGTGTGCTCTAACAAAACGTCATGTTATTTGACCTAAAAATGATATTGTTTAACCTTGGGAAGCCTACATAGGTGAATAATATGCAAAAGAAGGACAAGTATTTTTTGACATTTCATGTAGGATCAACTTGCTTATGTATTATATGACTCTGAAATATTTGATTCCATGTTTTATTCTATTAAAATTGAGAGCTATCAAGAAATAGATTACCAAACACAATCGCTAACATACAAAAATAAATTTATATTGAAATTATCTGAAAACGTGGGTTGCAATAAAATGGTCATAACATGTGATACATGACTCCGTTTCAAGACCACAACTAAGAAAATGGATGCTTGAAAAAAGGAGTACTTTTATCCAGGCAAGCATTGGTCAAAAGCGACTAAACCCGATCAAAAACTGATAAAAACCTACCAAGAACAGCTAAAAATGCCGTAACCGGCTCAAATCATCCAAACCTAAGAAAAAACCACTAAATTTATTTCCAGTCCATATAGACCACATAGAATCTGCGCATAATGTATTTGCCCGGATTCTTGATGGATAAAACACATCTATATGTTTGCTCTGTTTAGTTTTGGTTGTGTTTTGTTGGTGTAAAAGTTGGTCAGCTAGTATTTGAGGTAGTTGTGAATGTAGTAGACAAAGAGCATCTCGACGGCACATTATAGTATAAAGGTCAAGACATGAGTTTGCTCTAATAAAACGTCATGTTATTTGACCTAAAAATGATATTGTTTAACATTGGGAAGCCTACATAGGTGAATAATATGCAAAAGAAGAACAAGTATTTTTTGACATTTCATGTAGGATCAACTTGCTTATGTATTATATGACTCTGAAATATTTGATTCCATGTTTTATTCTATTAAAATTGAGAGCTATCAAGAAATAGATTACCAAACACAATCGCTAACATACAAAAACAAATTTATATTGAAATTATCTGAAAACGTGGGTTGCAATAAAATGGTCATAACATGTGATACATGACTCCGTTTCAAGACCACAACTAAGAAAATGGATTCTTGAAAAAAGGAGTACTTTCATCCAGGCAAGCATTGGTCAAAAGCGACTAAACCCGATAAAAAACTGATAAAAACCTACCAAGAACAGCTAAAAATGCCGTAACCGGCTCAAATCATCCAAACCTAAGAAAAAACCTCTAAATTTATTTCCAGTCCATATAGACCACATAGAATCCGCGCATAATGTATTCGCCCGGATTCTTGATGGATAAAACACATCTATATGTTTGCTCTGTTTAGTTTTGGTTGTGTTTTATTGGTGTAAAAGTTGGTCAGCTAGTATTTGAGGTAGTTGTGAATGTAGTAGACAAAGAGCATCTCGACGGCACATTATAGTATAAAGGTCAAGACATGAGTGTGCTCTAACAAAACGTCATGTTATTTGACCTAAAAATGATACTGTTTAACCTTGGGAAGCCTACATAGGTGAATAATATGCAAAAGAAGGGACAAGTATTTTTTGACATTTCATGTAGGATCAACTTGCTTATGTATTATATGACTCTGAAATATTTGATTCCATGTTTTATTCTATTAAAATTGAGAGCTATCAAGAAATAGATTACCAAACACAATCGCTAACATACAAAAATAAATTTATATTGAAATTATCTGAAAACGTGGGTTGCAATAAAATGGTCATAACATGTGATACATGACTCCGTTTCAAGACCACAACTAAGAAAATGGATGCTTGAAAAAAGGAGTACTTTTATCCAGGCAAGCATTGGTCAAAAGCGACTAAACCCGATCAAAAACTGATAAAAACCTACCAAGAACAGCTAAAAATGCCGTAACCGGCTCAAATCATCCAAACCTAAGAAAAAACCACTAAATTTATTTCCAGTCCATATAGACCACATAGAATCCGCGCATAATGTATTTGCCCGGATTCTTGATGGATAAAACACATCTATATGTTTGCTCTGTTTAGTTTTGGTTGTGTTTTATTGGTGTAAAAGTTGGCCAGCTAGTATTTGAGGTAGTTGTGAATGTAGTAGACAAAGAGCATCTCGACGGCACATTATAGTATAAAGGTCAAGACATGAGTTTGCTCTAATAAAACGTCATGTTATTTGACCTAAAAATGATATTGTTTAACATTGGGAAGCCTACATAGGTGAATAATATGCAAAAGAAGAACAAGTATTTTTTGACATTTCATGTAGGATCAACTTGCTTATGTATTATATGACTCTGAAATATTTGATTCCATGTTTTATTCTATTAAAATTGAGAGCTATCAAGAAATAGATTACCAAACACAATCGCTAACATACAAAAACAAATTTATATTGAAATTATCTGAAAACGTGGGTTGCAATAAAATGGTCATAACATGTGATACATGACTCCGTTTCAAGACCACAACTAAGAAAATGGATGCTTGAAAAAAGGAGTACTTTCATCCAGGCAAGCATTGGTCAAAATCTACTAAACCCGATCAAAAACTGATAAAAACCTACCAAGAACAGCTAAAAATGCCGTAACCGGCTCAAATCATCCAAACCTAAGAAAAAACCTCTAAATTTATTTCCAGTCCATATAGACCACATAGAATCCGCGCATAATGTATTCGCCCGGATTCTTGATGGATAAAACACATCTATATGTTTGCTCTGTTTAGTTTTGGTTGTGTTTTATTGGTGTAAAAGTTGGTCAGCTAGTATTTGAGGTAGTTGTGAATGTAGTAGACAAAAAGCATCTCGACGGCACATTATAGTATAAAGGTCAAGACATGAGTGTGCTCTAACAAAACGTCATGTTATTTGACCTAAAAATGATATTGTTTAACATTGGGAAGCCTACATAGGTGAATAATATGCAAAAGAAGAACAAGTATTTTTTGACATTTCATGTAGGATCAACTTGCTTATGTATTATATGACTCTGAAATATTTGATTCCATGTTTTATTCTATTAAAATTGAGAGCTATCAAGAAATAGATTACCAAACACAATCGCTAACATACAAAAACAAATTTATATTGAAATTATCTGAAAACGTGGGTTGCAATAAAATGGTCATAACATGTGATACATGACTCCGTTTCAAGACCACAACTAAGAAAATGGATGCTTGAAAAAAGGAGTACTTTCATCCAGGCAAGCATTGGTCAAAATCTACTAAACCCGATCAAAAACTGATAAAAACCTACCAAGAACAGCTAAAAATGCCGTAACCGGCTCAAATCATCCAAACCTAAGAAAAAACCTCTAAATTTATTTCCAGTCCATATAGACCACATAGAATCCGCGCATAATGTATTCGCCCGGATTCTTGATGGATAAAACACATCTATATGTTTGCTCTGTTTAGTTTTGGTTGTGTTTTATTGGTGTAAAAGTTGGTCAGCTAGTATTTGAGGTAGTTGTGAATGTAGTAGACAAAAAGCATCTCGACGGCACATTATAGTATAAAGGTCAAGACATGAGTGTGCTCTAACAAAACGTCATGTTATTTGACCTAAAAATGATATTGTTTAACCTTGGGAAGCCTACATAGGTGAATAATATGCAAAAGAAGGACAAGTATTTTTTGACATTTCATGTAGGATCAACTTGCTTATGTATTATATGACTCTGAAATATTTGATTCCATGTTTTATTCTATTAAAATTGAGAGCTATCAAGAAATAGATTACCAAACACAATCGCTAACATACAAAAATAAATTTATATTGAAATTATCTGAAAACGTGGGTTGCAATAAAATGGTCATAACATGTGATACATGACTCCGTTTCAAGACCACAACTAAGAAAATGGATGCTTGAAAAAAGGAGTACTTTTATCCAGGCAAGCATTGGTCAAAAGCGACTAAAACCGATCAAAAACTGATAAAAACCTACCAAGAACAGCTAAAAATGCCGTAACCGGCTCAAATCATCCAAACCTAAGAAAAAACTTCTAAATTTATTTCCAGTCCATATAGACCACATAGAATCCGCGCATAATGTATTTTCCCAGATTCTTGATGGATAAAACACATCTATATGTTTGCTCTGTTTAGTTTTGGTTGTGTTTTATTGGTGTAAAAGTTGGTCAGCTAGTATTTGAGGTAGTTGTGAATGTAGTAGACAAAGAGCATCTCGACGGCACATTATAATATAAAGGTCAAGACATGAGTGTGCTCTAACATAACGTCATGTTATTTGACCTAAAAATGATATTGTTTAACCTTGGGAAGCCTACATAGGTGAATAATATGCAAAAGAAGGACAAGTATTTTTTGACATTTCATGTAGGATCAACTTGCTTATGTATTATATGCCTCTGAAATATTTGATTCCATGTTTTATTCTATTAAAATTGAGAGCTATCAAGAAATAGATTACCAAACACAATCGCTAACATACAAAAACAAATTTATATTGAAATTATCTGAAAACGTGGATTGCAATAAAATGGTCATAACATGTGATACATGACTCCGTTTCAAGACCACAACTAAGAAAATGGATGCTTGAAAAAAGGAGTACTTTTATCCAGGCAAGCATTGGTCAAAAGCGACTAAACCCGATCAAAACTGATAAAAACCTACCAAGAACAGCTAAAAATGCCGTAACCGGCTCAAATCATCCAAACCTAAGAAAAAACCTCTAAAATTATTTCCAGTCCATATAGACCACATAGAATCCGGGCATAATGTATTTGCCCGGATTCTTGATGGATAAAACACATCTATATGTTTGCTCTGTTTAGTTTTGGTTGTGTTTTATTGGTGTAAAAGTTGGTCAGCTAGTATTTGAGGTAGTTGTGAATGTAGTAGACAAAGAGCATCTCGACGGCACATTATAGTATAAAGGTCAAGACATGAGTGTGCTCTAATAAAACGTCATGTTATTTGACCTAAAAATGATATTGTTTAACATTGGGAAGCCTACATAGGTGAATAATATGCAAAAGAAGGACAAGTATTTTTTGACATTTCATGTAGGATCAACTTGCTTATGTATTATATGACTCTGAAATATTTGATTCCATGTTTTATTCTATTAAAATTGAGAGCTATCAAGAAATAGATTACCAAACACAATCGCTAACATACAAAAACAAATTTATATTGAAATTATCTGAAAACGTGGGTTGCAATAAAATGGTCATAACATGTGATACATGACTCCTTTTCAAGACCACAACTAAGAAAATGGATGCTTGAAAAAAGGAGTACTTTTATCCAGGCAAGCATTGGTCAAAAGCGACTAAACCCGATCAAAAACTGATAAAAACCTACCAAGAACAGCTAAAAATGCCCTAACCGGCTCAAATCATCCAAACCTAAGAAAAAACCTCTAAATTTATTTCCAGTCCATATAGACCACATAGAATCCGCGCATAATGTATTTGCCCGGATTCTTGATGGATAAAACACATCTATATGTTTGCTCTGTTTAGTTTTGGTTGTGTTTTATTGGTGTAAAAGTTGGTCAGCTAGTATTTGAGGTAGTTGTGAATGTAGTAGACAAAGAGCATCTCGACGGCACATTATAGTATAAAGGTCAAGACATGAGTGTGCTCTAATAAAACGTCATGTTATTTGACCTAAAAATGATATTGTTTAACATTGGGAAGCCTACATAGGTGAATAATATGCAAAAGAAGGACAAGTATTTTTTGACATTTCATGTAGGATCAACTTGCTTATGTATTATATGACTCTGAAATATTTGATTCCATGTTTTATTCTATTAAAATTGAGAGCTATCAAGAAATAGATTACCAAACACAATCGCTAACATACAAAAACAAATTTATATTGAAATTATCTGAAAACGTGGGTTGCAATAAAATGGTCATAACATGTGATACATGACTCCTTTTCAAGACCACAACTAAGAAAATGGATGCTTGAAAAAAGGAGTACTTTTATCCAGGCAAGCATTGGTCAAAAGCGACTAAACCCGATCAAAAACTGATAAAAACCTACCAAGAACAGCTAAAAATGCCCTAACCGGCTCAAATCATCCAAACCTAAGAAAAAACCTCTAAATTTATTTCCAGTCCATATAGACCACATAGAATCCGCGCATAATGTATTTGCCCGGATTCTTGATGGATAAAACACATCTATATGTTTGCTCTGTTTAGTTTTGGTTGTGTTTTATTGGTGTAAAAGTTGGTCAGCTAGTATTTGAGGTAGTTGTGAATGTAGTAGACAAAGAGCATCTCGACGGCACATTATAATATAAAGGTCAAGACATGAGTGTGCTCTAACATAACGTCATGTTATTTGACCTAAAAATGATATTGTTTAACCTTGGGAAGCCTACATAGGTGAATAATATGCAAAAGAAGGACAAGTATTTTTTGACATTTCATGTAGGATCAACTTGCTTATGTATTATATGCCTCTGAAATATTTGATTCCATGTTTTATTCTATTAAAATTGAGAGCTATCAAGAAATAGATTACCAAACACAATCGCTAACATACAAAAACAAATTTATATTGAAATTATCTGAAAACGTGGATTGCAATAAAATGGTCATAACATGTGATACATGACTCCGTTTCAAGACCACAACTAAGAAAATGGATGCTTGAAAAAAGGAGTACTTTTATCCAGGCAAGCATTGGTCAAAAGCGACTAAACCCGATCAAAACTGATAAAAACCTACCAAGAACAGCTAAAAATGCCGTAACCGGCTCAAATCATCCAAACCTAAGAAAAAACCTCTAAAATTATTTCCAGTCCATATAGACCACATAGAATCCGGGCATAATGTATTTGCCCGGATTCTTGATGGATAAAACACATCTATATGTTTGCTCTGTTTAGTTTTGGTTGTGTTTTATTGGTGTAAAAGTTGGTCAGCTAGTATTTGAGGTAGTTGTGAATGTAGTAGACAAAGAGCATCTCGACGGCACATTATAGTATAAAGGTCAAGACATGAGTGTGCTCTAATAAAACGTCATGTTATTTGACCTAAAAATGATATTGTTTAACATTGGGAAGCCTACATAGGTGAATAATATGCAAAAGAAGGACAAGTATTTTTTGACATTTCATGTAGGATCAACTTGCTTATGTATTATATGACTCTGAAATATTTGATTCCATGTTTTATTCTATTAAAATTGAGAGCTATCAAGAAATAGATTACCAAACACAATCGCTAACATACAAAAACAAATTTATATTGAAATTATCTGAAAACGTGGGTTGCAATAAAATGGTCATAACATGTGATACATGACTCCTTTTCAAGACCACAACTAAGAAAATGGATGCTTGAAAAAAGGAGTACTTTTATCCAGGCAAGCATTGGTCAAAAGCGACTAAACCCGATCAAAAACTGATAAAAACCTACCAAGAACAG
This sequence comes from Glebionis coronaria, assembly GCA_025667525.1. Lineage (NCBI taxonomy): Eukaryota > Viridiplantae > Streptophyta > Magnoliopsida > Asterales > Asteraceae > Glebionis > Glebionis coronaria. The sequence goes on from JANFOE010000060.1 coordinate 1,060,388, forward strand.
CTAAAAATGCCCTAACCGGCTCAAATCATCCAAACCTAAGAAAAAACCTCTAAATTTATTTCCAGTCCATATAGACCACATAGAATCCGCGCATAATGTATTTGCCCGGATTCTTGATGGATAAAACACATCTATATGTTTGCTCTGTTTAGTTTTGGTTGTGTTTTATTGGTGTAAAAGTTGGTCAGCTAGTATTTGAGGTAGTTGTGAATGTAGTAGACAAAGAGCATCTCGACGGCACATTATAGTATAAAGGTCAAGACATGAGTGTGCTCTAACAAAACGTCATGTTATTTGACCTAAAAATGATATTGTTTAACCTTGGGAAGCCTACATAGGTGAATAATATGCAAAAGAAGGACAAGTATTTTTTGACATTTCATGTAGGATCAACTTGCTTATGTATTATATGACTCTGAAATATTTGATTCCATGTTTTATTCTATTAAAATTGAGAGCTATCAAGAAATAGATTACCAAACACAATCGCTAACATACAAAAACAAATTTATATTGAAATTATCTGAAAACGTGGGTTGCAATAAAATGGTCATAACATGTGATACATGACTCCGTTTCAAGACCACAACTAAGAAAATGGATGCTTGAAAAAAGGAGTACTTTTATCCAGGCAAGCATTGGTTAAAAGCGACTAAACCCGATCAAAAACTGATAAAAAACTACCAATAACAGCTAAAAATGCCGTAACCGGCTCAAATCATCCAAACCTAAGAAAAAACCTCTAAAATTATTTCCAGTCCATATAGACCACATAGAATCCGAGCATAATGTATTTGCCCGGATTCTTGATGGATAAAACACATCTATATGTTTGCTCTGTTTAGTTTTGCTTGTGTTTTATTGGTGTAAAAGTTGGTCAGCTAGTATTTGAGGTAGTTGTGAATGTAGTAGACAAAGAGCATCTCGACGGCACATTATAGTATAAAGGTCAAGACATGAGTGTGCTCTAACAAAACGTCATGTTATTTGACCTAAAAATGATATTGTTTAACCTTGGGAAGCCTACATAGGTGAATAATATGCAAAAGAAGGACAAGTATTTTTTGACATTTCATGTAGGATCAACTTGCTTATGTATTATATGACTCTGAAATATTTGATTCCATGTTTTATTCTATTAAAATTGAGAGCTATCAAGAAATAGATTACCAAACACAATCGCTAACATACAAAAACAAATTTATATTGAAATTATCTGAAAACGTGGGTTGCAATAAAATGGTCATAACATGTGATACATGACTCCGTTTCAAGACCACAACTAAGAAAATGGATGCTTGAAAAAAGGAGTACTTTTATCCAGGCAAGCAATGGTCAAAAGCGACTAAACCCGATCAAAAACTGATAAAAACCTACCAAGAACAGCTAAAAATGCCGTAACCGGCTCAAATCATCCAAACCTAAGAAAAACCCACTAAATTTATTTCTAGTCCATATAGACCACATAGAATCCGCGCATAATGTATTTGCCCGGATTCTTGATGGATAAAACACATCTATATGTTTGCTCTGTTTAGTTTTGGTTGTGTTTTATTGGTGTAAAAGTTGGTCAGCTAGTATTTGAGGTAGTTGTGAATGTAGTAGACAAAGAGCATCTCGACGGCACATTATAGTATAAAGGTCAAGACATGAGTGTGCTCTAACAAAACGTCATGTTTTTTGACCTAAAAATGATATTGTTTAACCTTGGGAAGCCTACATAGGTGAATAATATGCAAGGACAAGTATTTTTTGACATTTCATGTAGGATCAACTTGCTTATGTATTATATGACTCTGAAATATTTGATTCCATGTTTTATTCTATTAAAATTGAGAGCTATCAAGAAATAGATTACCAAACACAATCGCTAACATACAAAAACAAATTTATATTGAAATTATCTGAAAACGTGGGTTGCAATAAAATGCTCATAACATGTGATACATGACTCCGTTTCAAGACCACAACTAAGAAAATGGATGCTTGAAAAAAGGAGTACTTTTATCCAGGCAAGCATTGGTCAAAAGCGACTAAACCCGATCAAAAACTGATAAAAACCTACCAAGAACAGCTAAAAATGCCGTAACCGGCTCAAATCATCCAAACCTAAGAAAAAACCTCTAAAATTATTTCCAGTCCATATAGACCACATAGAATCCGGGCATAATGTATTTGCCCGGATTCCTGATGGATAAAACACATCTATATGTTTGTCCTGTTTAGTTTTTGGTTGTGTTTTATTGGTGTAAAAGTTGGTCAGCTAGTATTTGAGGTAGTTGTGAATGTAGTAGACAAAGAGCATCTCGACGGCACATTATAGTATAAAGGTCAAGACATGAGTGTGCTCTAACAAAACGTTATGTTATTTGACCTAAAAATGATATTGTTTAACCTTGGGAAGCCTACATAGGTGAATAATATGCAAAAGAAGGACAAGTATTTTTTGACATTTCATGTAGGATCAACTTGCTTATGTATTATATGACTCTGAAATATTTGATTCCATGTTTTATTCTATTAAAATTGAGAGCTATAAAGAGTGTGCTCTAACAAAACGTCATGTTATTTGACCTAAAAATGATATTGTTTAACCTTGGGAAGCCTATATAGGTGAACAATATGCAAAAGAAGGACAAGTATTTTTTGACATTTTATGTAGGATCAACTTGCTTATGTATTATATGACTCTGAAATATTTGATTCCATGTTTTATTCTATTAAAATTGAGAGTTATCAAGAGTGTGCTCTAACAAAACGTCATGTTATTTGACCTAAAAATGATATTGTTTAACCTTGGGAAGCCTACATAGGTGAATAATATGCAAAAGAAGGACAAGTATTTTTTGACATTTCATGTAGGATCAACTTGCTTATGTATTATATGACACTGAAATATTTGATTCCATGTTTTAGTCTATTAAAATTGAGAGCTATCAAGAGTGTGCTCTAACAAAACGTCATGTTATTTGACCTAAAAATGATATTGTTTAACCTTGGGAAGCCTACATAGGTGAATAATATGCAAAAGAAGGACAAGTATTTTTTGACATTTCATGTAGGATCAACTTGCTTATGTATTATATGACTCTGAAATATTTGATTCCATGTTTTATTTTATTAAAATTGAGAGATATCAAGAAATAGATTACCAACCACAATCGCTAACATACAAAAAAAAATTTATATTGAAATTATCTGAAAACATGGGTTGCAATAAAATGGTCATAACATATGATACATGACTCTGTTTCAAGACCACAACTAAGAAAATGGATGCTTGAGAAAAGGAGTACTTTTATCCAGGCAAGCATTGGTCAAAAGCGACTAAACCCGATCAAAAACTGATAAAAACCTACCAAGAACAGCTAAAAATGCCGTAACCGGCTCAAATCATCCAAACCTAAGAAAAAACCTCTAAAATTATTTCCAGTCCATATAGACCACATAGAATCCGGGCATAATGTATTTGCCGGGATTCTTGATGGATAAAACACATCTATATGTTTGCTCTGTTTAGTTTTGGTTGTGTTTTATTGGTGTAAAAGTTGGTCAGCTAGTATTTGAGGTAGTTGTGAATGTAGTAGACAAAGAGCATCTCGACGGCACATTATAGTATAAAGGTCAAGATATGAGTGTGCTCTAACAAAACATCATGTTATTTGACCTAAAAATGATATTGTTTAACCTTGGGAAGCCTACATAGGTGAATAATATGCAAAAGAAGGACAAGTATTTTTTGACATTTCATGTAGGATAAACTTGCTTATGTATTATATGACTCTGAAATATTTGATTCCATGTTTTATTCTATTAAAATTGAGAGCTATCAAGAGTGTGCTCTAACAAAACGTCATGTTATTTGACCTAAAAATGATATTGTTTAACCTTGGGAAGCCTACATAGGTGAATAATATGCAAAAGAAGGACAAGTATTTTTTGACATTTCATGTAGGATCAACTTGCTTATGTATTATATGACTCTGAAATATTTGATTCCATGTTTTATTCTATTAAAATTGAGAGCTATCAAGAAATAGATTACCAAACACAATCGCTAACATACAAAAACAAATTTATATTGAAATTATCTGAAAACGTGGGTTGCAATAAAATGGTCATAACATGTGATACATGACTCCGTTTCAAGACCACAACTAAGAAAATGGATGCTTGAAAAAGGAGTACTTTTATCCAGGCAAGCATTGGTCAAAAGCGACTAAACCCGATCAAAAACTGATAAAAACCTACCAAGAACAGCTAAAAATGCCGTAACCGGCTCAAATCATCCAAACCTAAGACAAAACCTCTAAAATTATTTCCAGTCCATATAGACCACATAGAATCCGGGCATAATGTATTTGCCCGGATTCTTGATGGATAAAACACATCTATATGTTTGCCCTGTTTAGTTTTGGTTGTGTTTTATTGGTGTAAACGTTGGTCAGCTAGTATTTGAGGTAGTTGTGAATGTAGTAGACAAAGAGCATCTCGACGGCACATTATAGTATAAAGGTCAAGACATGAGTGTGCTCTAACAAAACGTTATGTTATTTGACCTAAAAATGATATTGTTTAACCTTGGGAAGCCTACATAGGTGAATAATATGCAAAAGAAGGAGAAGTATTTTTTGACATTTCATGTAGGATCAACTTGCTTATGTATTATATGACTCTGAAATATTTGATTCCATGTTTTATTCTATTAAAATTGAGAGCTATAAAGAGTGTGCTCTAACAAAACGTCATGTTATTTGACCTAAAAATGATATTGTTTAACCTTGGAAGCCTATATAGGTGAATAATATGCAAAAGAAGGACAAGTATTTTTTGACATTTTATGTATGATCAACTTGCTTATGTATTATATGACTCTGAAATATTTGATTCCATGTTTTATTCTATTAAAACTGAGAGTTATCAAGAGTGTGCTCTAACAAAACGTCATGTTATTTGACCTAAAAATGATATTGTTTAACCTTGGGAAGCCTACATAGGTGAATAATATGCAAAAGAAGGACAACTATTTTTTGACATTTCATGTAGGGTCAACTTGCTTATGTATTATATGACACTGAAATATTTGATTCCATGTTTTAGTCTATTAAAATTGAGAGCTATCAAGAGTGTGCTCTAACAAAACGTCATGTTATTTGACCTAAAAATGATATTGTTTAACCTTGGGAAGCCTACATAGGTGAATAATATGCAAAAGAAGGACAAGTATTTTTTGACATTTCATGTAGGATCAACTTGCTTATGTATTATATGACTCTGAAATATTTGATTCCATGTTTTATTCTATTAAAATTGAGAGCTATCAAGAAATAGATTACTAACCACAATCGCTAACATACAAAAACAAATTTATATTGAAATTATCTGAAAACGTGGGTTGCAATAAAATTGTCATAACATGTGATACATGACTCCGTTTCAAGACCACAACTAAGAAAATGGATGCTTGAGAAAAGGAGTACTTTTATCCAGGCAAGCATTGGTCAAAAGCGACTAAACCCGATCAAAAACTGATAAAAACCTACCAAGAACAGCTAAAAATGCCGTAACCGGCTCAAATCATCCAAACCTAAGAAAAAACCTCTAAAATTATTTCCAGTCCATATAGACCACATAGAATCCGGGCATAATGTATTTGACGGGATTCTTGATGGATAAAACACATCTATATGTTTGCTCTGTTTAGTTTTGGTTGTGTTTTATTGGTGTAAAAGTTGGTCAGCTAGTATTTGAGGTAGTTGTGAATGTAGTAGACAAAGAGCATCTCGACGGCACATTATAGTATAAAGGTCAAGACATGAGTGTGCTCTAACAAAACATCATGTTATTTGACCTAAAAATGATATTGTTTAACCTTGGGAAGCCTACATAGGTGAATAATATGCAAAAGAAGGACAAGTATTTTTTGACATTTCATGTAGGATAAACTTGCTTATGTATTATATGACTCTGAAATATTTGATTCCATGTTTTATTCTATTAAAATTGAGAGCTATCAAGAGTGTGCTCTAACAAAACGTCATGTTATTTGACCTAAAAATGATATTGTTTAACCTTGGGAAGCCTACATAGGTGAATAATATGCAAAAGAAGGACAAGTATTTTTTGACATTTCATGTAGGATCAACTTGCTTATGTATTATATGACTCTGAAATATTTGATTCCATGTTTTATTCTATTAAAATTGAGAGCTATCAAGAAATAGATTACCAAACACAATCGCTAACATACAAAAACAAATTTATATTGAAATTATCTGAAAACGTGGGTTGCAATAAAATGGTCATAACATGTGATACATGACTCCGTTTCAAGACCACAACTAAGAAAATGGATGCTTGAAAAAAGGAGTACTTTTATCCAGGCAAGCATTGGTCAAAAGCGACTAAACCCGATCAAAAACTGATAAAAACCTACCAAGAACAGCTAAAAATGCCGTAACCGGCTCAAATCATCCAAACCTAAGAAAAAACCTCTAAAATTATTTTCAGTCCATATAGACCACATAGTATCCGGGCATAATGTATTTGCCCGGATTCTTGATGGATAAAACACATCTATATGTTTGCTAGTATTTGAGGTAGTTGTGAATGTAGTAGACAAAGAGCATCTCGACGGCACATTATAGTATAAAGGTCAAGACATGAGTGTGCTCTAACAAAACGTCATTTTATTTGACCTAAAAATGATATTGTTTAACATTGGGAAGCCTACATAGGTGAATAATATGCAAAAGAAGGACAAGTATTTTTTGACATTTCATGTAGGATCAACTTGCTTATGTATTATATGACTCTGAAATATTTGATTCCATGTTTTATTCTATTAAAATTGAGAGCTATCAAGAAATAGATTACCAACCACAATCGCTAACATACAAAAACAAATTTATATTGAAATTATCTGAAAACGTGGGTTGCAATAAAATGGTCATAACATGTGATACATGACTCCGTTTCAAGACCACAACTAAGAAAATGGATGCTTGAGAAAAGGAGTACTTTTATCCAGGCAAGCATTGGTCAAAAGCGACTAAACCCGATCAAAAACTGATAAAAACCTACCAAGAACAGCTAAAAATGCCGTAACCGGCTCAAATCATCCAAACCTAAGAAAAAACCTCTAAAATTATTTCCAGTCCATATAGACCACATAGAATCCGGGCATAATGTATTTGACGGGATTCTTGATGGATAAAACACATCTATATGTTTTCTCTGTTTAGTTTTGGTTATGTTTTATTGGTGTAAAAGTTGGTCAGCTAGTATTTGAGGTAGTTGTGAATGTAGTAGATAAAGAGCATCTCGACGGCACATTATAGTATAAAGGTCAAGACATGAGTGTGCTCTAACAAAACATCATGTTATTTGACCTAAAAATGATATTGTTTAACCTTGGGAAGCCTACATAGGTGAATAATATGCAAAAGAAGGACAAGTATTTTTTGACATTTCATGTAGGATAAACTTGCTTATGTATTATATGACTCTGAAATATTTGATTCCATGTTTTATTCTATTAAAATTGAGAGCTATCAAGAGTGTGCTCTAACAAAACGTCATGTTATTTGACCTAAAAATGATATTGTTTAACCTTGGGAAGCCTACATAGGTGAATAATATGCAAAAGAAGGACAAGTATTTTTTGACATTTCATGTAGGATCAACTTGCTTATGTATTATATGACTCTGAAATATTTGATTCCATGTTTTATTCTATTATAATTGAGAGCTATCAAGAAATAGATTACCAAACACAATCGCTAACATACAAAAACAAATTTATATTGAAATTATCTGAAAACGTGGGTTGCAATAAAATGGTCATAACATGTGATACATGACTCCGTTTCAAGACCACAACTAAGAAAATGGATGCTTGAAAAAAGGAGTACTTTTATCCAGGCAAGCATTGGTCAAAAGCGACTAAACCCGATCAAAAACTGATAAAAACCTACCAAGAACAGCTAAAAATGCCGTAACCGGCTCAAATCATCCAAACCTAAGAAAAAACCTCTAAAATTATTTTCAGTCCATATAGACCACATAGTATCCGGGCATAATGTATTTGCCCGGATTCTTGATGGATAAAACACATCTATATGTTTGCTAGTATTTGAGGTAGTTGTGAATGTAGTAGACAAAGAGCATCTCGACGGCACATTATAGTATAAAGGTCAAGACATGAGTGTGCTCTAACAAAACGTCATTTTATTTGACCTAAAAATGATATTGTTTAACATTGGGAAGCCTACATAGGTGAATAATATGCAAAAGAAGGACAAGTATTTTTTGACATTTCATGTAGGATCAACTTGCTTATGTATTATATGACTCTGAAATATTTGATTCCATGTTTTATTCTATTAAAATTGAGAGCTATCAAGAAATAGATTACCAAACACAATTGCTAACATACAAAAACAAATTTATATTGAAATTATCTGAAAACGTGGGTTGCAATAAAATGGTCATAACATGTGATACATGACTCCGTTTCAAGACCCCAACTAAGAAAATGGATGCTTGAAAAAAGGAGTACTTTTATCCAGGCAAGCATTGGTCAAAAGCGACTAAACCCGATCAAAAACTGATAAAAACCTACCAAGAACAGCTAAAAATGCCGTAACCGGCTCAAATCATCCAAACCTAAGAAAAAACCTCTAAAATTATTTCCAGTCCATATAGACCACATAGAATCCGGGCATAATGTATTTGCCCGGATTCTTGATGGATAAAACACATCTATATGTTTGCTCTGTTTAGTTTTGGTTGTGTTTTATTGGTGTAAAAGTTGGTCAGCTAGTATTTGAGGTAGTTGTGAATGTAGTAGACAAAGAGCATCTCGACGGCACATTATAGTATAAAAGTCAAGACATGAGTGTGCTCTAACAAAACGTCATGTTATTTGACCTAAAAATGACATTGTTTAACATTGGGAAGCCTACATAGGTGAATAATATGCAAAAGAAGGACAAGTATTTTTTGACATTTCATGTAGGATCAACTTGCTTATGTATTATATGACTCTGAAATATTTGATTCCATGTTTTATTCTATTAAAATTTAGAGCTATCAAGAAATAGATTACCAAACACAATCGCTAACATACAAAAACAAATTTATATTGAAATTATCTAAAAACGTGGGTTGCAATAAAATGGTCATAACATGTGATACATGACTCCGTTTCAAGACCACAACTAAGAAAATGGATGCTTGAAAAAAGGAGTACTTTTATCCAGGCAAGCATTGGTCAAAAGCGATTAAACCCGATCAAAACTGATAAAAACCTACCAAGAACAGCTAAAAATGCCGTAACCGGCTCAAATCATTCAAACCTAAGAAAAAACCTCTAAAATTATTTCCAGTCCATATAGACCACATAGAATCCGGGCATAATGTATTTGCCCGGATTCTTGATGGATAAAACACATCTATATGTTTGCTCTGTTTAGTTTTGGTTGTGTTTTATTGGTGTAAAAGTTGGTCAGCTAGTATTTGAGGTAGTTGTGAATGTAGTAGACAAAGAGCATCTCGACGGCACATTATAGTATAAAGGTCAAGACATGAGTGTGCTCTAACAAAACATCATGTTATTTGACCTAAAAATGATATTGATTAACCTTGTGAAGCCTACATAGGTGAATAATATGCAAAAGAAGGACAAGTATTTTTTGACATTTCATGTAGGATCAACTTGCTTATGTATTATATGACTCTGAAATATTTGATTCCATGTTTTATTCTATTAAAATTGAGAGCTATCAAGAGTGTGCTCTAACAAAACGTCATGTTATTTGACCTAAAAATGATATTGTTTAACCTTGGGAAGCCTACATAGGTGAATAATATGCAAAAGAAGGACAAGTATTTTTTGACATTTCATGTAGGATTAACATGCTTATGTATTATATGACTCAGAAATATTTGATTCCATGTTTTATTCTATTAAAATTGAGAGCTATCAAGAAATAGATTACCAAACACAATCGCTAACATACAAAAACAAATTTATATTGAAATTATCTGAAAACGTGGGTTGCAATAAAATGGTCATAACATGTGATACATGACTCCGTTTCAAGACCACAACTAAGAAAATGGATGCTTGAAAAAAGGAGTACTTTTATCCAGGCAAGCATTGGTCAAAAGCGACTAAACCCGATCAAAAACTGATAAAAACCTACCAAGAACAGCTAAAAATGCCGTAACCGGCTCAAATCATCCAAACCTAAGAAAAAACCTCTAAAATTATTTCCAGTCCATATAGACCACATAGAATCCGGGCATAATGTATTTGCCCGGATTCTTGATGGATAAAACACATCTATATGTTTGCTCTGTTTAGTTTTGGTTGTGTTTTATTGGTGTAAAAGTTGGTCAGCTAGTATTTGAGGTAGTTGTGAATGTAGTAGACAAAGAGCATCTCGACGGCACATTATAGTATAAAGGTCAAGACATGAGTGTGCTCTAACAAAACATCATGTTATTTGACCTAAAAATGATATTGTTTAACCTTGGGAAGCCTACATAGGTGAATAATATGCAAAAGAAGGACAAGTATTTTTTGACATTTCATGTAGGATCAACTTGCTTATGTATTATATGACTCTGAAATATTTGATTCCATGTTTTATTGTATTAAAATTGAGAGCTATCAAGAGTGTGCTCTAACAAAACGTCATGTTATTTGACCTAAAAATGATATTGTTTAACCTTGGAAAGCCTACATAGGTGAATAATATGCAAAAAAAGGACAAGTATTTTTTGACATTTCATGTAGGATCAACTTGCTTAAGTATTATATGACTCTGAAATATTTGATTCCATGTTTTATTCTATTAAAATTAAGAGCTATCAAGAAATAGATTACCAAACACAATCGCTAACATACAAAAACAAATTTATATTGAAATTATCTGAAAACGTGGGTTGCAATAAAATGGTCATAACATGTGATACATGACTCCGTTTCAAGACCACAACTAAGAAAATGGATGCTTGAAAAAAGGAGTACTTTTATCCAGGCAAGCATTGGTCAAAAGCGACTAAACCCGATCAAAACTGATAAAAACCTACCAAGAACAGCTAAAAATGCCGTAACCGGCTCAAATCATCCAAACCTAAGAAAAAACCTCTAAATTTATTTCCAGTCCATATAGACCACATAGAATCCGGGCATAATGTATTTGCCCGGATTCTTGATGGATAAAACACATCTATATGTTTGCTAGTATTTGAGGTAGTTGTGAATGTAGTAGACAAAGAGCATCTCGACGGCACATTATAGTATAAAGGTCAAGACATGAGTGTGCTCTAACAAAACGTCATTTTATTTGACCTAAAAATGATATTGTTTAACATTGGGAAGCCTACATAGGTGAATAATATGCAAAAGAAGGACAAGTATTTTTTGACATTTCATGTAGGATCAACTTGCTTATGTATTATATGACTCTGAAATATTTGATTCCATGTTTTATTCTATTAAAATTGAGAGCTATCAAGAAATAGATTACCAAACACAATCGCTAACATACAAAAACAAATTTATATTTAAATTATCTGAAAACGTGGGTTGCAATAAAATGGTCATAACATGTGATACATGACTCCGTTTCAAGACCCCAACTAAGAAAATGGATGCTTGAAAAAAGGAGTACTTTTATCCAGGCAAGCATTGGTCAAAAACGACTAAAACCGATCAAAAACTGACAAAAACCTACCAAGAACAGCTAAAAATGCCGTAACCGGCTCAAATCATCCAAACCTAAGAAAAAACCTCTAAAATTATTTCCAGTCCATATAGACCACATAGAATCCGGGCATAATGTATTTGCCCGGATTCTTGATGGATAAAACATATCTATATGTTTGCTCTGTTTAGTTTTGGTTGTGTTTTATTGGTGTAAAAGTTGGTCAGCTAGTATTTGAGGTAGTTGTGAATGTAGTAGACAAAGAGCATCTCGACGGCACATTATAGTATAAAGGTCAAGACATGAGTGTGCTCTAACAAAACATCATGTTATTTGACCTAAAAATGATATTGTTTAACCTTGGAAGCCTACATAGGTGAATAATATGCAACAGAAGGACAAGTATTTTTTGACATTTCATGTAGGATCAACATGCTTATGTATTATATGACTCTGAAATATTTGATTCCATGTTTTATTCTATTAAAATTGAGAGCTATCAAGAGTGTGCTCTAACAAAACGTCATGTTATTTGACCTAAAAATGATATTGTTTAACCTTGGGAAGCCTACATAGGTGAATAATATGCAAACGAAGGACAAGTATTTTTTGACATTTCATGTAGGATCAACTTGCTTATGTATTATATGACTCTGAAATATTTGATTCCATGTTTTATTCTATTAAAATTGAGAGCTATCAAGAAATAGATTACCAAACACAATCGCTAACATACAAAAACAAATTTATATTGAAATTATCTGAAAACGTAGGTTGCAATAAAATGGTCATAACATGTGATACATGACTCCGTTTCAAGACCACAACTAAGAAAATGGATGCTTGAAAAAAGGAGTACTTTTATCCAGGCAAGCATTGGTCAAAAGCGACTAAACCCGATCAAAAACTGATAAAAACCTACCAAGAACAACTAAAAATGCTGTAACCGGCTCAAATCATCCAAACCTAAGAAAAAACCTCTAAATTTATTTCCAGTCCATATAGACCACATAGAATCCGGGCATAATGTATTTGCCCGGATTCTTGATGGATAAAACACATCTATATGTTTGCTCTGTTTAGTTTTGGTTGTGTTTTATTGGTGTAAAAGTTGGTCAGCTAGTATTTGAGGTAGTTGTGAATGTAGTAGACAAAGAGCATCTCGACGGCACATTATAGTATAAAGGTCAAGACATGAGTGTGCTCTAACAAAACATCATGTTATTTGACCTAAAAATGATATTGTTTAACCTTGGGAAGCCTACATAGGTGAATAATATGCAAAAGAAGGAAAGGTATTTTTTGACATTTCATGTAGGATCAACTTGCTTATGTATTATATGACTCTGAAATATTTGATTCCATGTTTTATTCTATTAAAATTGAGAGCTATCAAGAGTGTGCTCTAACAAAACGTCATGTTATTTGACCTAAAAATGATATTGTTTAACCTTGGAAAGCCTACATAGGTGAATAATATGCAAAAAAAGGACAAGTATTTTTTGACATTTCATGTAGGATCAACTTGCTTAAGTATTATATGACTCTGAAATATTTGATTCCATGTTTTATTCTATTAAAATTGAGAGCTATCAAGAAATAGATTACCAAACACAATCGCTAACATACAAAAACAAATTTATATTGAAATTATCTGAAAATGTGGGTTGCAATAAAATGGTCATAACATGTGATACATGACTCCGTTTCAAGACCACAACTAAGAAAATGGATGCTTGAAAAAAGGAGTACTTTTATCCAGGCAAGCATTGGTCAAAAGCGACTAAACCCGATCAAAACTGATAAAAACCTACCAAGAACAGCTAAAAATGCCGTAACCGGCTCAAATCATCCAAACCTAAGAAAAAACCTCTAAAATTATTTCCAGTCCATATAGACCACATAGAATCCGGGCATAATGTATTTGCCCGGATTCTTGATGGATAAAACACATCTATATGTTTGCTAGTATTTGAGGTAGTTGTGAATGTAGTAGACAAAGAGCATCTCGACGGCACATTATAGTATAAAGGTCAAGACATGAGTGTGCTCTAACAAAACGTCATTTTATTTGACCTAAAAATGATATTGTTTAACATTGGGAAGCCTACATAGGTGAATAATATGCAAAAGAAGGACAAGTATTTTTTGACATTTCATGTAGGATCAACTTGCTTATGTATTATATGACTCTGAAATATTTGATTCCATGTTTTATTCTATTAAAATTGAGAGCTATCAAGAAATAGATTACCAAACACAATCGCTAACATACAAAAACAAATTTATATTTAAATTATCTGAAAACGTGGGTTGCAATAAAATGGTCATAACATGTGATACATGACTCCGTTTCAAGACCCCAACTAAGAAAATGGATGCTTGAAAAAAGGAGTACTTTTATCCAGGCAAGCATTGGTCAAAAGCGACTAAACCCGATCAAAAACTGATAAAAACCTACCAAGAACAGCTAAAAATGCCGTAACCGGCTCAAATCATCCAAACCTAAGAAAAAACCTCTAAAATTATTTCCAGTCCATATAGACCACATAGAATCCGGGCATAATGTATTTTCCCGGATTCTTGATGGATAAAACACATCTATATGTTTGCTCTGTTTAGTTTTGGTTGTGTTTTATTGGTGTAAAAGTTGGTCAGCTAGTATTTGAGGTAGTTGTGAATGTAGTAGACAAAGAGCATCTCGACGGCACATTATAGTATAAAGGTCAAGACATGAGTGTGCTCTAACAAAACATCATGTTATTTGACCTAAAAATGATATTGTTTAACCTTGGGAAGCCTACATAGGTGAATAATATGCAAAAGAAGGACAAGTATTTTTTGACATTTCATGTAGGATCAACATGCTTATGTATTATATGACTCTGAAATATTTGATTCCATGTTTTATTCTATTAAAATTGAGAGCTATCAAGAGTGTGCTCTAACAAAACGTCATGTTATTTGACCTAAAAATGATATTGTTTAACCTTGGGAAGCCTACATAGGTGAATAATATGCAAAAGAAGGACAAGTATTTTTTGACATTTCATGTAGGATCAACTTGCTTATGTATTATATGACTCTGAAATATTTGATTCCATGTTTTATTCTATTAAAATTGAGAGCTATCAAGAAATAGATTACCAAACACAATCGCTAACATACAAAAACAAATTTATATTGAAATTATCTGAAAACGTGGGTTGCAATAAAATGGTCATAACATGTGATACATGACTCCGTTTTAAGACCACAACTAAGAAAATGGATGCTTGAAAAAAGGAGTACTTTTATCCAGGCAAGCATTGGTCAAAAGCGACTAAACCCGATCAAAAACTGATAAAAACCTACCAAGAACAGCTAAAAATGCCGTAACCGGCTCAAATCATCCAAACCAAAGAAAAAACCTCTAAAATTATTTCCAGTCCATATAGACCACATAGAATCCGGGCATAATGTATTTGCCCGGATTCTTGATGGATAAAACACATCTATATGTTTGCTAGTATTTGAGGTAGTTGTGAATGTAATAGACAAAGAGCATCTCGACGGCACATTATAGTATAAAGGTCAAGACATGAGTGTGCTCTAACAAAACGTCATTTTATTTGACCTAAAAATGATATTGTTTAACATTGGGAAGCCTACATAGGTGAATAATATGCAAAAGAAGGACAAGTATTTTTTGACATTTCATGTAGGATCAACTTGCTTATGTATTATATGACTCTGAAATATTTGATTCCATGTTTTATTCTATTAAAATTGAGAGCTATCAAGAAATAGATTACCAAACACAATCGCTAACATACAAAAACAAATTTATATTTAAATTATCTGAAAACGTGGGTTGCAATAAAATGGTCATAACATGTGATACATGACTCCGTTTCAAGACCCCAACTAAGAAAATGGATGCTTGAAAAAAGGAGTACTTTTATCCAGGCAAGCATTGGTCAAAAGCGACTAAACCCGATCAAAAACTGATAAAAACCTACCAAGAACAGCTAAAAATGCCGTAACCGGCTCAAATCATCCAAACCTAAGAAAAAACCTCTAAAATTATTTCCAGTCCATATAGACCACATAGAATCCGGGCATAATGTATTTTCCCGGATTCTTGATGGATAAAACACATCTATATGTTTGCTCTGTTTAGTTTTGGTTGTGTTTTATTGGTGTAAAAGTTGGTCAGCTAGTATTTGAGGTAGTTGTGAATGTAGTAGACAAAGAGCATCTCGACGGCACATTATAGTATAAAGGTCAAGACATGAGTGTGCTCTAACAAAACATCATGTTATTTGACCTAAAAATGATATTGTTTAACCTTAGGAAGCCTACATAGGTGAATAATATGCAAAAGAAGGACAAGTATTTTTTGACATTTCATGTAGGATCAACATGCATATGTATTATATGACTCTGAAATATTTGATTCCATGTTTTATTCTATTAAAATTGAGAGCTATCAAGAGTGTGCTCTAACAAAACGTCATGTTATTTGACCTAAAAATGATATTGTTTAACCTTGGGAAGCCTACATAGGTGAATAATATGCAAAAGAAGGACAAGTATTTTTTGACATTTCATGTAGGATCAACTTGCTTATGTATTATATGACTCTGAAATATTTGATTCCATGTTTTATTCTATTGAAATTGAGAGCTATCAAGAAATAGATTACCAAACACAATCGCTAACATACAAAAACAAATTTATATTGAAATTATCTGAAAACGTGGGTTGCAATAAAATGGTCATAACATGTGATACATGACTCCGTTTTAAGACCACAACTAAGAAAATGGATGCTTGAAAAAAGGAGTACTTTTATCCAGGCAAGCATTGGTCAAAAGCGACTAAACCCGATCAAAAACTGATAAAAACCTACCAAGAACAGCTAAAAATGCCGTAACCGGCTCAAATCATCCAAACCAAAGAAAAAACCTCTAAAATTATTTCCAGTCCATATAGACCACATAGAATCCGGGCATAATGTATTTGCCCGGATTCTTGATGGATAAAACACATCTATATGTTTGCCCTGTTTAGTTTTGGTTGTGTTTTATTGGTGTAAAAGTTGGTCAGCTAGTATTTGAGGTAGTTGTGAATGTAGTAGACAAAGAGCATCTCGACGGCACATTATAGTATAAAGTTCAAGACATGAGTGTGCTCTAACAAAACGTTATGTTATTTGACCTAAAAATGATATTGTTTAACCTTGGGAAGCCTACATAGGTGAATAATATGCAAAAGAAGGAGAAGTATTTTTTGACATTTCATGTAGGATCAACTTGCTTATGTATCATATGACTCTGAAATATTTGATTCCATGTTTTATTCTATTAAAATTGAGAGCTATAAAGAGTGTGCTCTAACAAAACGTCATGTTATTTGACCTAAAAATGATATTGTTTAACCTTGGAAGCCTATATAGGTGAATAATATGCAAAAGAAGGACAAGTATTTTTTGACATTTTATGTATGATCAACTTGCTTATGTATTATATGACTCTGAAATATTTGATTCCATGTTTTATTCTATTAAAACTGAGAGTTATCAAGAGTGTGCTCTAACAAAACGTCATGTTATTTGACCTAAAAATGATATTGTTTAACCTTGGGAAGCCTACATAGGTGAATAATATGCAAAAGAAGGACAACTATTTTTTGACATTTCATGTAGGGTCAACTTTCTTATGTATTATATGACACTGAAATATTTGATTCCATGTTTTAGTCTATTAAAATTGAGAGCTATCAAGAGTGTGCTCTAACAAAACGTCATGTTATTTGACCTAAAAATGATATTGTTTAACCTTGGGAAGCCTACATAGGTGAATAATATGCAAAAGAAGGACAAGTATTTTTTGACATTTCATGTAGGATCAACTTGCTTATGTATTATATGACTCTGAAATATTTGATTCCATGTTTTATTCTATTAAAATTGAGAGCTATCAAGAAATAGATTACTAACCACAATCGCTAACATACAAAAACAAATTTATATTGAAATTATCTGAAAACGTGGGTTGCAATAAAATTGTCATAACATGTGATACATGACTCCGTTTCAAGACCACAACTAAGAAAATGGATGCTTGAGAAAAGGAGTACTTTTATCCAGGCAAGCATTGGTCAAAAGCGACTAAACCCGATCAAAAACTGATAAAAACCTACCAAGAACAGCTAAAAATGCCGTAACCGGCTCAAATCATCCAAACCTAAGAAAAAACCTCTAAAATTATTTCCAGTCCATATAGACCACATAGAATCCGGGCATAATGTATTTGACGGGATTCTTGATGGATAAAACACATCTATATGTTTGCTCTGTTTAGTTTTGGTTGTGTTTTATTGGTGTAAAAGTTGGTCAGCTAGTATTTGAGGTAGTTGTGAATGTAGTAGACAAAGAGCATCTCGACGGCACATTATAGTATAAAGGTCAAGACATGAGTGTGCTCTAACAAAACATCATGTTATTTGACCTAAAAATGATATTGTTTAACCTTGGGAAGCCTACATAGGTGAATAATATGCAAAAGAAGGACAAGTATTTTTTGACATTTCATGTAGGATAAACTTGCTTATGTATTATATGACTCTGAAATATTTGATTCCATGTTTTATTCTATTAAAATTGAGAGCTATCAAGAGTGTGCTCTAACAAAACGTCATGTTATTTGACCTAAAAATGATATTGTTTAACCTTGGGAAGCCTACATAGGTGAATAATATGCAAAAGAAGGACAAGTATTTTTTGACATTTCATGTAGGATCAACTTGCTTATGTATTATATGACACTGAAATATTTGATTCCATGTTTTATTCTATTAAAATTGAGAGCTATCAAGAAATAGATTACCAAACACAATCGCTAACATACAAAAACAAATTTATATTGAAATTATCTGAAAACGTGGGTTGCAATAAAATGGTCATAACATGTGATACATGACTCCGTTTCAAGACCACAACTAAGAAAATGGATGCTTGAAAAAAGGAGTACTTTTATCCAGGCAAGCATTGGTCAAAAGCGACTAGACCCGATCAAAAACTGATAAAAACCTACCAAGAACAGCTAAAAATGCCGTAACCGGCTCAAATCATCCAAACCTAAGAAAAAACCTCTAAAATTATTTTCAGTCCATATAGACCACATAGTATCCGGGCATAATGTATTTGCCCGGATTCTTGATGGATAAAACACATCTATATGTTTGCTAGTATTTGAGGTAGTTGTGAATGTAGTAGACAAAGAGCATCTCGACGGCACATTATAGTATAAAGGTCAAGACATGAGTGTGCTCTAACAAAACGTCATTTTATTTGACCTAAAAATGATATTGTTTAACATTGGGAAGCCTACATAGGTGAATAATATGCAAAAGAAGGACAAGTATTTTTTGACATTTCATGTAGGATCAACTTGCTTATGTATTATATGACTCTGAAATATTTGATTCCATGTTTTATTCTATTAAAATTGAGAGCTATCAAGAAATAGATTACCAACCACAATCGCTAACATACAAAAACAAATTTATATTGAAATTATCTGAAAACGTGGGTTGCAATAAAATGGTCATAACATGTGATACATGACTCCGTTTCAAGACCACAACTAAGAAAATGGATGCTTGAGAAAAGGAGTACTTTTATCCAGGCAAGCATTGGTCAAAAGCGTCTAAACCCGATCAAAAACTGATAAAAACCTACCAAGAACAGCTAAAAATGCCGTAACCGGCTCAAATCATCCAAACCTAAGAAAAAACCTCTAAAATTATTTCCAGTCCATATAGACCACATAGAATCCGGGCATAATGTATTTGACGGGATTCTTGATGGATAAAACACATCTATATGTTTGCTCTGTTTAGTTTTGGTTATGTTTTATTGGTGTAAAAGTTGGTCAGCTAGTATTTGAGGTAGTTGTGAATGTAGTAGACAAAGAGCATCTCGACGGCACATTATAGTATAAAGGTCAAGACATGAGTGTGCTCTAACAAAACATCATGTTATTTGACCTAAAAATGATATTGTTTAACCTTGGGAAGCCTACATAGGTGAATAATATGCAAAAGAAGGACAAGTATTTTTTGACATTTCATGTAGGATAAACTTGCTTATGTATTATATGACTCTGAAATATTTGATTCCATGTTTTATTCTATTAAAATTGAGAGCTATCAAGAGTGTGCTCTAACAAAACGTCATGTTATTTGACCTAAAAATGATATTGTTTAACCTTGGGAAGCCTACATAGGTGAATAATATGCAAAAGAAGGACAAGTATTTTTTGACATTTCATGTAGGATCAACTTGCTTATGTATTATATGACTCTGAAATATTTGATTCCATGTTTTATTCTATTAAAATTGAGAGCTATCAAGAAATAGATTACCAAACACAATCGCTAACATACAAAAACAAATTTATATTGAAATTATCTGAAAACGTGGGTTGCAATAAAATGGTCATAACATGTGATACATGACTCCGTTTCAAGACCACAACTAAGAAAATGGATGCTTGAAAAAAGGAGTACTTTTATCCAGGCAAGCATTGGTCAAAAGCGACTAAACCCGATCAAAAACTGATAAAAACCTACCAAGAACAGCTAAAAATGCCGTAACCGGCTCAAATCATCCAAACCTAAGAAAAAACCTCTAAAATTATTTTCAGTCCATATAGACCACATAGTATCCGGGCATAATGTATTTGCCCGGATTCTTGATGGATAAAACACATCTATATGTTTGCTAGTATTTGAGGTAGTTGTGAATGTAGTAGACAAAGAGCATCTCGACGGCACATTATAGTATAAAGGTCAAGACATGAGTGTGCTCTAACAAAACGTCATTTTATTTGACCTAAAAATGATATTGTTTAACATTGGGAAGCCTACATAGGTGAATAATATGCAAAAGAAGGACAAGTATTTTTTGACATTTCATGTAGGATCAACTTGCTTATGTATTATATGACTCTGAAATATTTGATTCCATGTTTTATTCTATTAAAATTGAGAGCTATCAAGAAATAGATTACCAAACACAATCGCTAACATACAAAAACAAATTTATATTGAAATTATCTGAAAACGTGGGTTGCAATAAAATGGTCATAACATGTGATACATGACTCCGTTTCAAGACCACAACTAAGAAAATGGATGCTTGAAAAAAGGAGTACTTTTATCCAGGCAAGCATTGGTCAAAAGCGACTAGACCCGATCAAAAACTGATAAAAACCTACCAAGAACAGCTAAAAATGCCGTAACCGGCTCAAATCATCCAAACCTAAGAAAAAACCTCTAAAATTATTTTCAGTCCATATAGACCACATAGTATCCGGGCATAATGTATTTGCCCGGATTCTTGATGGATAAAACACATCTATATGTTTGCTAGTATTTGAGGTAGTTGTGAATGTAGTAGACAAAGAGCATCTCGACGGCACATTATAGTATAAAGGTCAAGACATGAGTGTGCTCTAACAAAACGTCATTTTATTTGACCTAAAAATGATATTGTTTAACATTGGGAAGCCTACATAGGTGAATAATATGCAAAAGAAGGACAAGTATTTTTTGACATTTCATGTAGGATCAACTTGCTTATGTATTATATGACTCTGAAATATTTGATTCCATGTTTTATTCTATTAAAATTGAGAGCTATCAAGAAATAGATTACCAACCACAATCGCTAACATACAAAAACAAATTTATATTGAAATTATCTGAAAACGTGGGTTGCAATAAAATGGTCATAACATGTGATACATGACTCCGTTTCAAGACCACAACTAAGAAAATGGATGCTTGAGAAAAGGAGTACTTTTATCCAGGCAAGCATTGGTCAAAAGCGTCTAAACCCGATCAAAAACTGATAAAAACCTACCAAGAACAGCTAAAAATGCCGTAACCGGCTCAAATCATCCAAACCTAAGAAAAAACCTCTAAAATTATTTCCAGTCCATATAGACCACATAGAATCCGGGCATAATGTATTTGACGGGATTCTTGATGGATAAAACACATCTATATGTTTGCTCTGTTTAGTTTTGGTTGTGTTTTATTGGTGTAAAAGTTGGTCAGCTAGTATTTGAGGTAGTTGTGAATGTAGTAGACAAAGAGCATCTCGACGGCACATTATAGTATAAAGGTCAAGACATGAGTGTGCTCTAACAAAACATCATGTTATTTGACCTAAAAATGATATTGTTTAACCTTGGGAAGCCTACATAGGTGAATAATATGCAAAAGAAGGACAAGTATTTTTTGACATTTCATGTAGGATAAACTTGCTTATGTATTATATGACTCTGAAATATTTGATTCCATGTTTTATTCTATTAAAATTGAGAGCTATCAAGAGTGTGCTCTAACAAAACGTCATGTTATTTGACCTAAAAATGATATTGTTTAACCTTGGGAAGCCTACATAGGTGAATAATATGCAAAAGAAGGACAAGTATTTTTTGACATTTCATGTAGGATCAACTTGCTTATGTATTATATGACACTGAAATATTTGATTCCATGTTTTATTCTATTAAAATTGAGAGCTATCAAGAAATAGATTACCAAACACAATCGCTAACATACAAAAACAAATTTATATTGAAATTATCTGAAAACGTGGGTTGCAATAAAATGGTCATAACATGTGATACATGACTCCGTTTCAAGACCACAACTAAGAAAATGGATGCTTGAAAAAAGGAGTACTTTTATCCAGGCAAGCATTGGTCAAAAGCGACTAGACCCGATCAAAAACTGATAAAAACCTACCAAGAACAGCTAAAAATGCCGTAACCGGCTCAAATCATCCAAACCTAAGAAAAAACCTCTAAAATTATTTTCAGTCCATATAGACCACATAGTATCCGGGCATAATGTATTTGCCCGGATTCTTGATGGATAAAACACATCTATATGTTTGCTAGTATTTGAGGTAGTTGTGAATGTAGTAGACAAAGAGCATCTCGACGGCACATTATAGTATAAAGGTCAAGACATGAGTGTGCTCTAACAAAACGTCATTTTATTTGACCTAAAAATGATATTGTTTAACATTGGGAAGCCTACATAGGTGAATAATATGCAAAAGAAGGACAAGTATTTTTTGACATTTCATGTAGGATCAACTTGCTTATGTATTATATGACTCTGAAATATTTGATTCCATGTTTTATTCTATTAAAATTGAGAGCTATCAAGAAATAGATTACCAACCACAATCGCTAACATACAAAAACAAATTTATATTGAAATTATCTGAAAACGTGGGTTGCAATAAAATGGTCATAACATGTGATACATGACTCCGTTTCAAGACCACAACTAAGAAAATGGATGCTTGAGAAAAGGAGTACTTTTATCCAGGCAAGCATTGGTCAAAAGCGTCTAAACCCGATCAAAAACTGATAAAAACCTACCAAGAACAGCTAAAAATGCCGTAACCGGCTCAAATCATCCAAACCTAAGAAAAAACCTCTAAAATTATTTCCAGTCCATATAGACCACATAGAATCCGGGCATAATGTATTTGACGGGATTCTTGATGGATAAAACACATCTATATGTTTGCTCTGTTTAGTTTTGGTTATGTTTTATTGGTGTAAAAGTTGGTCAGCTAGTATTTGAGGTAGTTGTGAATGTAGTAGACAAAGAGCATCTCGACGGCACATTATAGTATAAAGGTCAAGACATGAGTGTGCTCTAACAAAACATCATGTTATTTGACCTAAAAATGATATTGTTTAACCTTGGGAAGCCTACATAGGTGAATAATATGCAAAAGAAGGACAAGTATTTTTTGACATTTCATGTAGGATAAACTTGCTTATGTATTATATGACTCTGAAATATTTGATTCCATGTTTTATTCTATTAAAATTGAGAGCTATCAAGAGTGTGCTCTAACAAAACGTCATGTTATTTGACCTAAAAATGATATTGTTTAACCTTGGGAAGCCTACATAGGTGAATAATATGCAAAAGAAGGACAAGTATTTTTTGACATTTCATGTAGGATCAACTTGCTTATGTATTATATGACTCTGAAATATTTGATTCCATGTTTTATTCTATTAAAATTGAGAGCTATCAAGAAATAGATTACCAAACACAATCGCTAACATACAAAAACAAATTTATATTGAAATTATCTGAAAACGTGGGTTGCAATAAAATGGTCATAACATGTGATACATGACTCCGTTTCAAGACCACAACTAAGAAAATGGATGCTTGAAAAAAGGAGTACTTTTATCCAGGCAAGCATTGGTCAAAAGCGACTAAACCCGATCAAAAACTGATAAAAACCTACCAAGAACAGCTAAAAATGCCGTAACCGGCTCAAATCATCCAAACCTAAGAAAAAACCTCTAAAATTATTTTCAGTCCATATAGACCACATAGTATCCGGGCATAATGTATTTGCCCGGATTCTTGATGGATAAAACACATCTATATGTTTGCTAGTATTTGAGGTAGTTGTGAATGTAGTAGACAAAGAGCATCTCGACGGCACATTATAGTATAAAGGTCAAGACATGAGTGTGCTCTAACAAAACGTCATTTTATTTGACCTAAAAATGATATTGTTTAACATTGGGAAGCCTACATAGGTGAATAATATGCAAAAGAAGGACAAGTATTTTTTGACATTTCATGTAGGATCAACTTGCTTATGTATTATATGACTCTGAAATATTTGATTCCATGTTTTATTCTATTAAAATTTAGAGCTATCAAGAAATAGATTACCAAACACAATTGCTAACATACAAAAACAAATTTATATTGAAATTATCTGAAAACGTGGGTTGCAATAAAATGGTCATAACATGTGATACATAACTCCGTTTCAAGACCCCAACTAAGAAAATGGATGCTTGAAAAAAGGAGTACTTTTATCCAGGCAAGCATTGGTCAAAAGCGACTAAACCCGATCAAAAACTGATAAAAACCTACCAAGAACACCTAAAAATGCCGTAACCGGCTCAAATCATCCAAACCTAAGAAAAAACCTCTAAAATTATTTCCAGTCCATATAGACCACATAGAATCCGGGCATAATGTATTTGCCCGGATTCTTGATGGATAAAACACATCTATATGTTTGCTCTGTTTAGTTTTGGTTGTGTTTTATTGGTGTAAAAGTTGGTCAGCTAGTATTTGAGGTAGTTGTGAATGTAGTAGACAAAGAGCATCTCGACGGCATATTATAGTATAAAGGTCAAGACATGAGTGTGCTCTAACAAAACGTCATGTTATTTGACCTAAAAATGACATTGTTTAACATTGGGAAGCCTACATAGGTGAATAATATGCAAAAGAAGGACAAGTATTTTTTGACATTTCATGTAGGATCAACTTGCTTATGTATTATATGACTCTGAAATATTTGATTCCATGTTTTATTCTATTAAAATTTAGAGCTATCAAGAAATAGATTACCAAACACAATCGCTAACATACAAAAACAAATTTATATTGAAATTATCTAAAAACGTGGGTTGCAATAAAATGGTCATAACATGTGATACATGACTCCGTTTCAAGACCACAACTAAGAAAATGGATGCTTGAAAAAAGGAGTACTTTTATCCAGGCAAGCATTGGTCAAAAGCGATTAAACCCGATCAAAACTGATAAAAACCTACCAAGAACAGCTAAAAATGCCGTAACCGGCTCAAATCATTCAAACCTAAGAAAAAACCTCTAAAATTATTTCCAGTCCATATAGACCACATAGAATCCGGGCATAATGTATTTGCCCGGATTCTTGATGGATAAAACACATCTATATGTTTGCTCTGTTTAGTTTTGGTTGTGTTTTATTGGTGTAAAAGTTGGTCAGCTAGTATTTGAGGTAGTTGTGAATGTAGTAGACAAAGAGCATCTCGACGGCACATTATAGTATAAAGGTCAAGACATGAGTGTGCTCTAACAAAACATCATGTTATTTGACCTAAAAATGATATTGATTAACCTTGTGAAGCCTACATAGGTGAATAATATGCAAAAGAAGGACAAGTATTTTTTGACATTTCATGTAGGATCAACTTGCTTATGTATTATATGACTCTGAAATATTTGATTCCATGTTTTATTCTATTAAAATTGAGAGCTATCAAGAGTGTGCTCTAACAAAACGTCATGTTATTTGACCTAAAAATGATATTGTTTAACCTTGGGAAACCTACATAGGTGAATAATATGCAAAAGAAGGACAAGTATTTTTTGACATTTCATGTAGGATCAACTTGCTTATGTATTATATGACTCAGAAATATTTGATTCCATGTTTTATTCTATTAAAATTGAGAGCTATCAAGAAATAGATTACCAAACACAATCGCTAACATACAAAAACAAATTTATATTGAAATTATCTGAAAACGTGGGTTGCAATAAAATGGTCATAACATGTGATACATGACTCCGTTTCAAGACCACAACTAAGAAAATGGATGCTTGAAAAAAGGAGTACTTTTATCCAGGCAAGCATTGGTCAAAAGCGACTAAACCCGATCAAAAACTGATAAAAACCTACCAAGAACAGCTAAAAATGCCGTAACCGGCTCAAATCATCCAAACCTAAGAAAAAACCTCTAAAATTATTTCCAGTCCATATAGACCACATAGAATCCGGGCATAATGTATTTGCCCGGATTCTTGATGGATAAAACACATCTATATGTTTGCTCTGTTTAGTTTTGGTTGTGTTTTATTGGTGTAAAAGTTGGTCAGCTAGTATTTGAGGTAGTTGTGAATGTAGTAGACAAAGAGCATCTCGACGGCACATTATAGTATAAAGGTCAAGACATGAGTGTGCTCTAACAAAACATCATGTTATTTGACCTAAAAATGATATTGTTTAACCTTGGGAAGCCTACATAGGTGAATAATATGCAAAAGGACAAGTATTTTTTGACATTTCATGTAGGATCAACTTGCTTATGTATTATATGACTCTGAAATATTTGATTCCATGTTTTATTCTATTAAAATTGAGAGCTATCAAGAGTGTGCTCTAACAAAACGTCATGTTATTTGACCTAAAAATGATATTGTTTAACCTTGGAAAGCCTACATAGGTGAATAATATGCAAAAAAAGGACAAGTATTTTTTGACATTTCATGTAGGATCAACTTGCTTAAGTATTATATGACTCTGAAATATTTGATTCCATGTTTTATTCTATTAAAATTAAGAGCTATCAAGAAATAGATTACCAAACACAATCGCTAACATACAAAAACAAATTTATATTGAAATTATCTGAAAACGTGGGTTGCAATAAAATGGTCATAACATGTGATACATGACTCCGTTTCAAGACCACAACTAAGAAAATGGATGCTTGAAAAAAGGAGTACTTTTATCCAGGCAAGCATTGGTCAAAAGCGACTAAACCCGATCAAAACTGATAAAAACCTACCAAGAACAGCTAAAAATGCCGTAACCGGCTCAAATCATCCAAACCTAAGAAAAAACCTCTAAATTTATTTCCAGTCCATATAGACCACATAGAATCCGGGCATAATGTATTTGCCCGGATTCTTGATGGATAAAACACATCTATATGTTTGCTAGTATTTGAGGTAGTTGTGAATGTAGTAGACAAAGAGCATCTCGACGGCACATTATAGTATAAAGGTCAAGACATGAGTGTGCTCTAACAAAACGTCATTTTATTTGACCTAAAAATGATATTGTTTAACATTGGGAAGCCTACATAGGTGAATAATATGCAAAAGAAGGACAAGTATTTTTTGACATTTCATGTAGGATCAACTTTCTTATGTATTATATGACTCTGAAATATTTGATTCCATGTTTTATTCTATTAAAATTGAGAGCTATCAAGAAATAGATTACCAAACACAATCGCTAACATACAAAAACAAATTTATATTTAAATTATCTGAAAACGTGTGTTGCAATAAAATGGTCATAACATGTGATACATGACTCCGTTTCAAGACCCCAACTAAGAAAATGGATGCTTGAAAAAAGGAGTACTTTTATCCAGGCAAGCATTGGTCAAAAACGACTAAAACCGATCAAAAACTGACAAAAACCTACCAAGAACAGCTAAAAATGCCGTAACCGGCTCAAATCATCCAAACCTAAGACAAAACCTCTAAAATTATTTCCAGTCCATATAAACCACATAGAATCCGGGCATAATGTATTTGCCCGGATTCTTGATGGATAAAACATATCTATATGTTTGCTCTGTTTAGTTTTGGTTGTGTTTTATTGGTGTAAAAGTTGGTCAGCTAGTATTTGAGGTAGTTGTGAATGTAGTAGACAAAGAGCATCTCGACGGCACATTATAGTATAAAGGTCAAGACATGAGTGTGCTCTAACAAAACATCATGTTATTTGACCTAAAAATGATATTGTTTAACCTTGGAAGCCTACATAGGTGAATAATATGCAACAGAAGGACAAGTATTTTTTGACATTTCATGTAGGATCAACATGCTTATGTATTATATGACTCTGAAATATTTGATTCCATGTTTTATTCTATTAAAATTGAGAGCTATCAAGAGTGTGCTCTAACAAAACGTCATGTTATTTGACCTAAAAATGATATTGTTTAACCTTGGGAAGCCTACATAGGTGAATAATATGCAAACGAAGGACAAATATTTTTTGACATTTCATGTAGGATCAACTTGCTTATGTATTATATGACTCTGAAATATTTGATTCCATGTTTTATTCTATTAAAATTGAGAGCTATCAAGAAATAGATTACCAAACACAATCGCTAACATACAAAAACAAATTTATATTGAAATTATCTGAAAACGTAGGTTGCAATAAAATGGTCATAACATGTGATACATGACTCTGTTTCAAGACCACAACTAAGAAAATGGATGCTTGAAAAAAGGAGTACTTTTATCCAGGCAAGCATTGGTCAAAAGCGACTAAACCCGATCAAAAACTGATAAAAACCTACCAAGAACAACTAAAAATGCTGTAACCGGCTCAAATCATCCAAACCTAAGAAAAAACCTCTAAATTTATTTCCAGTCCATATAGACCACATAGAATCCGGGCATAATGTATTTGCCCGGATTCTTGATGGATAAAACACATCTATATGTTTGCTCTGTTTAGTTTTGGTTGTGTTTTATTGGTGTAAAAGTTGGTCAGCTAGTATTTGAGGTAGTTGTGAATGTAGTAGACAAAGAGCATCTCGACGGCACATTATAGTATAAAGGTCAAGACATGAGTGTGCTCTAACAAAACATCATGTTATTTGACCTAAAAATGATATTGTTTAACCTTGGGAAGCCTACATAGGTGAATAATATGCAAAAGAAGGAAAGGTATTTTTTGACATTTCATGTAGGATCAACTTGCTTATGTATTATATGACTCTGAAATATTTGATTCCATGTTTTATTCTATTAAAATTGAGAGCTATCAAGAGTGTGCTCTAACAAAACGTCATGTTATTTGACCTAAAAATGATATTGTTTAACCTTGGAAAGCCTACATAGGTGAATAATATGCAAAAAAAGGACAAGTATTTTTTGACATTTCATGTAGGATCAACTTGCTTAAGTATTATATGACTCTGAAATATTTGATTCCATGTTTTATTCTATTAAAATTGAGAGCTATCAAGAAATAGATTACCAAACACAATCGCTAACATACAAAAACAAATTTATATTGAAATTATCTGAAAATGTGGGTTGCAATAAAATGGTCATAACATGTGATACATGACTCCGTTTCAAGACCACAACTAAGAAAATGGATGCTTGAAAAAAGGAGTACTTTTATCCAGGCAAGCATTGGTCAAAAGCGACTAAACCGGATCAAAACTGATAAAAACCTACCAAGAACAGCTAAAAATGCCGTAACCGGCTCAAATCATCCAAACCTAAGAAAAAACCTCTAAAATTATTTCCAGTCCATATAGACCACATAGAATCCGGGCATAATGTATTTGCCCGGATTCTTGATGGATAAAACACATCTATATGTTTGCTAGTATTTGAGGTAGTTGTGAATGTAGTAGACAAAGAGCATCTCGACGGCACATTATAGTATAAAGGTCAAGACATGAGTGTGCTCTAACAAAACGTCATTTTATTTGACCTAAAAATGATATTGTTTAACATTGGGAAGCCTACATAGGTGAATAATATGCAAAAGAAGGACAAGTATTTTTTGACATTTCATGTAGGATCAACTTGCTTATGTATTATATGACTCTGAAATATTTGATTCCATGTTTTATTCTATTAAAATTGAGAGCTATCAAGAAATAGATTACCAAACACAATCGCTAACATACAAAAACAAATTTATATTTAAATTATCTGAAAACGTGGGTTGCAATAAAATGGTCATAACATGTGATACATGACTCCGTTTCAAGACCCCAACTAAGAAAATGGATGCTTGAAAAAAGGAGTACTTTTATCCAGGCAAGCATTGGTCAAAAGCGACTAAACCTGATCAAAAACTGATAAAAACCTACCAAGAACAGCTAAAAATGCCGTAACCGGCTCAAATCATCCAAACCTAAGAAAAAACCTCTAAAATTATTTCCAGTCCATATAGACCACATAGAATCCGGGCATAATGTATTTTCCCGGATTCTTGATGGATAAAACACATCTATATGTTTGCTCTGTTTAGTTTTGGTTGTGTTTTATTGGTGTAAAAGTTGGTCAGCTAGTATTTGAGGTAGTTGTGAATGTAGTAGACAAAGAGCATCTCGACGGCACATTATAGTATAAAGGTCAAGACATGAGTGTGCTCTAACAAAACATCACGTTATTTGACCTAAAAATGATATTGTTTAACCTTGGGAAGCCTACATAGGTGAATAATATGCAAAAGAAGGACAAGTATTTTTTGACATTTCATGTAGGATCAACATGCTTATGTATTATATGACTCTGAAATATTTGATTCCATGTTTTATTCTATTAAAATTGAGAGCTATCAAGAGTGTGCTCTAACAAAACGTCATGTTATTTGACCTAAAAATGATATTGTTTAACCTTGGGAAGCCTACATAGGTGAATAATATGCAAAAGAAGGACAAGTATTTTTTGACATTTCATGTAGGATCAACTTGCTTATGTATTATATGACTCTGAAATATTTGATTCCATGTTTTATTCTATTAAAATTGAGAGCTATCAAGAAATAGATTACCAAACACAATCGCTAACATACAAAAACAAATTTATATTGAAATTATCTGAAAACGTGGGTTGCAATAAAATGGTCATAACATGTGATACATGACTCCGTTTTAAGACCACAACTAAGAAAATGGATGCTTGAAAAAAGGAGTACTTTTATCCAGGCAAGCATTGGTCAAAAGCGACTAAACCCGATCAAAAACTGATAAAAACCTACCAAGAACAGCTAAAAATGCCGTAACCGGCTCAAATCATCCAAACCAAAGAAAAAACCTCTAAAATTATTTCCAGTCCATATAGACCACATAGAATCCGGGCATAATGTATTTGCCCGGATTCTTGATGGATAAAACACATCTATATGTTTGCTAGTATTTGAGGTAGTTGTGAATGTAATAGACAAAGAGCATCTCGACGGCACATTATAGTATAAAGGTCAAGACATGAGTGTGCTCTAACAAAACGTCATTTTATTTGACCTAAAAATGATATTGTTTAACATTGGGAAGCCTACATAGGTGAATAATATGCAAAAGAAGGACAAGTATTTTTTGACATTTCATGTAGGATCAACTTGCTTATGTATTATATGACTCTGAAATATTTGATTCCATGTTTTATTCTATTAAAATTGAGAGCTATCAAGAAATAGATTACCAAACACAATCGCTAACATACAAAAACAAATTTATATTTAAATTATCTGAAAACGTGGGTTGCAATAAAATGGTCATAACATGTGATACATGACTCCGTTTCAAGACCCCAACTAAGAAAATGGATGCTTGAAAAAAGGAGTACTTTTATCCAGGCAAGCATTGGTCAAAAGCGACTAAACCCGATCAAAAACTGATAAAAACCTACCAAGAACAGCTAAAAATGCCGTAACCGGCTCAAATCATCCAAACCTAAGAAAAAACCTCTAAAATTATTTCCAGTCCATATAGACCACATAGAATCCGGGCATAATGTATTTTCCCGGATTCTTGATGGATAAAACACATCTATATGTTTGCTCTGTTTAGTTTTGGTTGTGTTTTATTGGTGTAAAAGTTGGTCAGCTAGTATTTGAGGTAGTTGTGAATGTAGTAGACAAAGAGCATCTCGACGGCACATTATAGTATAAAGGTCAAGACATGAGTGTGCTCTAACAAAACATCATGTTATTTGACCTAAAAATGATATTGTTTAACCTTGGGAAGCCTACATAGGTGAATAATATGCAAAAGAAGGACAAGTATTTTTTGACATTTCATGTAGGATCAACATGCTTATGTATTATATGACTCTGAAATATTTGATTCCATGTTTTATTCTATTAAAATTGAGAGCTATCAAGAGTGTGCTCTAACAAAACGTCATGTTATTTGACCTAAAAATGATATTGTTTAACCTTGGGAAGCCTACATAGGTGAATAATATGCAAAAGAAGGACAAGTATTTTTTGACATTTCATGTAGGATCAACTTGCTTATGTATTATATGACTCTGAAATATTTGATTCCATGTTTTATTCTATTAAAATTGAGAGCTATCAAGAAATAGATTACCAAACACAATCGCTAACATACAAAAACAAATTTATATTGAAATTATCTGAAAACGTGGGTTGCAATAAAATGGTCATAACATGTGATACATGACTCCGTTTTAAGACCACAACTAAGAAAATGGATGCTTGAAAAAAGGAGTACTTTTATCCAGGCAAGCATTGGTCAAAAGCGACTAAACCCGATCAAAAACTGATAAAAACCTACCAAGAACAGCTAAAAATGCCGTAACCGGCTCAAATCATCCAAAGCAAAGAAAAAACCTCTAAAATTATTTCCAGTCCATATAGACCACATAGAATCCGGGCATAATATATTTGCCCGGATTCTTGATGGATAAAACACATCTATATGTTTGCTAGTATTTGAGGTAGTTGTGAATGTAATAGACAAAGAGCATCTCGACGGCACATTATAGTATAAAGGTCAAGACATGAGTGTGCTCTAACAAAACGTCATGTTATTTGACCTAAAAATGATATTGTTTAACCTTGGGAAGCCTACATAGGTGAATAATATGCAAAAGAAGGACAAGTATTTTTTGACATTTCATGTAGGATCAACTTGCTTATGTATTATATGACTCTGAAATATTTGATTCCATGTTTTATTCTATTAAAATTGAGAGCTATCAAGAAATAGATTACCAAACACAATCGCTAACATACAAAAACAAATTTATATTGTAATTATCTGAAAACGTGGGTTGCAATAAAATGGTCATAACATGTGATACATGACTCCGTTTCAAGACCACAACTAAGAAAATGGATGCTTGAAAAAAGGAGTACTTTTATCCAGGCAAGCATTGGTCAAAAGCGACTAAACCCGATCAAAAACTGATAAAAACCTACCAAGAACAGCTAAAAATGCCGTAACCGGCTCAAATCATCCAAACCTAAGAAAAAACCTCTAAAATTATTTCCAGTCCATATAGACCACATAGAAACCGGGCATAATGTATTTGCCCGGATTCTTGATGGATAAAACACATCTATATGTTTGCTCTGTTTAGTTTTGGTTGTGTTTTATTGGTGTAAAAGTTGGTCAGCTAGTATTTGAGGTAGTTGTGAATGTAGTAGACAAAGAGCATCTCGAAGGCACATTATAGTATAAAGGTCAAGACATGAGTGTGCTCTAACAAAACATCATGTTATTTGACCTAAAAATGATATTGTTTAACCTTGGGAAGCCTACATAGGTGAATAATATGCAAAAGAAAGACAAGTATTTTTTGACATTTCATGTAGGATCAACATGCTTATGTATTATATGACTCTGAAATATTTGATTCCATGTTTTATTCTATTAAAATTGAGAGCTATCAAGAGTGTGCTCTAACAAAACGTCATGTTATTTGACCTAAAAATGATATTGTTTAACCTTGGGAAGCCTACATAGGTGAATAATATGCAAAAGAAGGACAAGTATTTTTTGACATTTCATGTAGGATCAACTTGCTTATGTATTATATGACTCTGAAATATTTGATTCCATGTTTTATTCTATTAAAATTGAGAGCTATCAAGAAATAGATTACCAAACACAATCGCTAACATACAAAAACAAATTTATATTGAAATTATCTGAAAACGTGGGTTGCAATAAAATGGTCATAACATGTGATACATGACTCCGTTTCAAGACCACAACTAAGAAAATGGATGCTTGAAAAAAGGAGTACTTTTATCCAGGCAAGCATTGGTCAAAAGCGACTAAACCCGATCAAAAACTGATAAAAACCTACCAAGAACAGCTAAAAATGCCGTAACCGGCTCAAATCATCCAAACCTAAGAAAAAACCTCTAAAATTATTTCCAGTCCATATAGACCACATAGAATCCGGGCATAATGTATTTGCCCGGATTCTTGATGGATAAAACACATCTATATGTTTGCTAGTATTTGAGGTAGTTGTGAATGTAATAGACAAAGAGCATCTCGACGGCACATAATAGTATAAAGGTCAAGACATGAGTGTGCTCTAACAAAACGTCATTTTATTTGACCTAAAAATTATATTGTTTAACATTGGGAAGCCTACATAGGTGAATAATATGCAAAAGAAGGACAAGTATTTTTTTGACATTTCATGTAGGATCAACTTGCTTATGTATTATATGACTCTGAAATATTTGATTCCATGTTTTATTCTATTAAAATTGAGAGCTATCAAGAAATAGATTACCAAACACAATCGCTAACATACAAAAACAAATTTATATTGAAATTATCTGAAAACGTGGGTTGCAATAAAATGGTCATAACATGTGATACATGACTTCGTTTCAAGACCCCAACTAAGAAAATGGATGCTTGAAAAAGGAGTACTTTTATCCAGGCAAGCATTGGTCAAAAGCGACTAAACCCGATCAAAAACTGATAAAAACCTACCAAGAACAGCTAAAAATGCCGTAACCGGCTCAAATCATCCAAACCTAAGAAAAAACCTCTAAAATTATTTCCAGTCCATATAGACCACATACAATCCGGGCATAATGTACTTGCCCGGATTCTTGATGGATAAAACACATCTATATGTTTGCTCTGTTTAGTTTTGGTTGTGTTTTATTGGTGTAAAAGTTGGTCAGCTAGTATTTGAGGTAGTTGTGAATGTAGTAGACAAAGAGCATCTCGACGGTACATTATAGTATAAAGGTCAAGACATGAGTGTGCTCTAACAAAACATCATGTTATTTGACCTAAAAATGATATTGTTTAACCTTGGGAAGCCTACATAGGTGAATAATATGCAAAAGAAGGACAAGTATTTTTTGACATTTCATGTAGGATCAACATGCTTATGTATTATATGACTCTGAAATATTTGATTCCATGTTTTATTCTATTAAAATTGAGAGCTATCAAGAGTGTGCTCTAACAAAACGTCATGTTATTTGACCTAAAAATGATATTGTTTAACCTTGGGAAGCCTACATAGGTGAATAATATGCAAAAGAAGGACAAGTATTTTTTGACATTTCATGTAGGATCAACTTGCTTATGTATTATATGACTCTGAAATATTTGATTCCATGTTTTATTCTATTAAAATTGAGAGCTATCAAGAAATAGATTACCAAACACAATCGCTAACATACAAAAACAAATTTATATTGAAATTATCTGAAAACGTGGGTTGCAATAAAATGGTCATAACATGTGATACATGACTCCGTTTCAAGACCACAACTAAGAAAATGGATGCTTGAAAAAAGGAGTACTTTTATCCAGGCAAGCATTGGTCAACAACGACTAAACCCGATCAAAAACTGATAAAAACCTACCAAGAACAGCTAAAAATGCCGTAACCGGCTCAAATCATCCAAACCTAAGAAAAAACCTCTAAAATTATTTCTAGTCCATATAGACCACATAGAATCCGGGCATAATGTATTTGCCCGGATTCTTGATGGATAAAACACATCTATATGTTTGCTAGTATTTGAGGTAGTTGTGAATGTAATAGACAAAGAGCATCTCGACGGCACATAATAGTATAAAGGTCCAGACATGAGTGTGCTCTAACAAAACGTCATTTTATTTGACCTAAAAATGATATTGTTTAACATTGGGAAGCCTACATAGGTGAATAATATGCAAAAGAAGGACAAGTATTTTTTTGACATTTCATGTAGGATCAACTTGCTTATGTATTATATGACTCTGAAATATTTGATTCCATGTTTTATTCTATTAAAATTGAGAGCTATCAAGAAATAGATTACCAAACACAATCGCTAACATACAAAAACAAATTTATATTGAAATTATCTGAAAACGTGGGTTGCAATAAAATGGTCATAACATGTGATACATGACTTCGTTTCAAGACCCCAACTAAGAAAATGGATGCTTGAAAAAAGGAGTACTTTTATCCAGGCAAGCATTGGTCAAAAGCGACTAAACCCGATCAAAAACTGATAAAAACCTACCAAGAACAGCTAAAAATGCCGTAACCGGCTCAAATCATCCAAACCTAAGAACAAACCTCTAAAATTATTTCCAGTCCATATAGACAACATAGAATCCGGGCATAATGTATTTGCCCGGATTCTTGATGGATAAAACACATCTATATGTTTGCTCTGTTTAGTTTTGGTTGTGTTTTATTGGTGTAAAAGTTGGTCAGCTAGTATTTGAGGTAGTTGTGAATGTAGTAGACAAAGAGCATCTCGACGGCACATTATAGTATAAAGGTCAAGACATGAGTGTGCTCTAACAAAACGTCATGTTATTTGACCTAAAAATGACATTGTTTAAGATTGGGAAGCCTACATAGGTGAATAATATGCAAAAGAAGGACAAGTATTTTTTGACATTTCATGTAGGATCAACTTGCTTATGCATTATATGACTCTGAAATATTTGATTCCATGTTTTATTCTATTAAAATTGAGAGCTATCAAGAAATAGATTACCAAACACAATCGCTAACATACAAAAACAAATTTATATTGAAATTATCTAAAAACGTGGGTTGCAATAAAATGGTCATAACATGTGATACATGACTCCGTTTCAAGACCACAACTAAGAAAATGGATGCTTGAAAAAAGGAGTACTTTTATCCAGGAAAGCATTGGTCAAAAGCGACTAAACCCGATCAAAACTGATAAAAACCTACCAAGAACAGCTAAAAATGCCGTAACCGGCTCAAATCATTCAAACCTAAGAAAAAACCTCTAAAATTATTTCCAGTCCATATAGACCACATAGAATCCGGGCATAATGTATTTGCCCGGATTCTTGATGGATAAAACATATCTATATGTTTGCTCTGTTTAGTTTTGGTTGTGTTTTATTGGTGTAAAAGTTGGTCAGCTAGTATTTAAGGTAGTTGTGAATGTAGTAGACAAAGAGCATCTCGACGGCACATTATAGTATAAAGGTCAAGACATGAGTGTGCTCTAACAAAACGTCATGTTATTTGACCTAAAATTGATATTGTTTAACCTTGGGAAGCCTACATAGGTGAATAATATGCAAAAGAAGGACAAGTATTTTTTGACATTTCATGTAGGATCAACTTGCTTATGTATTATATGACTCTGAAATATTTGATTCCATGTTTTATTCTATTAAAATAGAGAGCTATCAAGAGTGTGCTCTAACAAAACGTCATGTTATTTGACCTAAAAATGATAGTGTTTAACCTTGGGAAGCCTACATAGGTGAATAATATGCAAAAGAAGGACAAGTATTTTTTGACATTTTATGTAGGATCAACTTGCTTATGTATTATATGACTCTGAAATATTTGATTCCATGTTTTATTCTATTAAAATTGAGAGCTATCAAGAAATAGATTACCAAACACAATCGCTAACATACAAAACAAATTTATATTGAAATTATCTAAAAACATGGGTTGTAATAAAATGGTCATAACATGTGATACATGACTCCGTTTCAAGACCACAACTAAGAAAATGGATGCTTGAAAAAGGAGTACTTTTATCCAGGCAAGCATTGGTCAAAAGCGACTAAACCCGATCAAAAACTGATAAAAACCTACCAAGAACAGCTAAAAATGCCGTAACCGGCTCAAATCATCCAAACCTAAGAAAAAACCTCTAAAATTATTTCCAGTCCGTATAGACCACATAGAATCCGGGCATAATGTATTTGCCCGGATTCTTGATGGATAAAACACATCTATATGTTTGCTCTGTTTAGTTTTGGTTGTGTTTTATTGGTGTAAAAGTTGGTCAGCTAGTATTTGAGGTAGTTGTGAATGTAGTAGACAAAGAGCATCTCGACGGCACATTATAGTATAAAGGTCAAGACATGAGTGTGCTCTAACAAAACGTCATGTTATTTGACCTAAAAATGACATTGTTTAACCTTGGGAAGCCTACATAGGTGAATAATATGCAAAAGAAGGACAAGTATTTTTTGACATTTCATGTAGGATCAACTTGCTTATGTATTATATGACTCTGAAATATTTGATTCCATGTTTTATTCTATTAAAATTGAGAGCTATCAAGAAATAGATTACCAAACACAATCGCTAACATACAAAAACAAACTTATATTGAAATTATCTGAAAACGTGGGTTGCAATAAAATGGTCATAACATGTGATACATGACTCCGTTTCAAGACCACAACTAAGAAAATGGATGCTTGAAAAAGGAGAACTTTTATCCAGGCAAGCATTGGTCAAAAGCGACTAAACCCGATCAAAAACTGATAAAAACCTACCAAGAACAGCTAAAAATGCCGTAACCGGTTCAAATCATCCAAACCTAAGAAAAAACCTCTAAAATTATTTCCAGTCCATATAGACCACATAGAATCCGGGCATAATGTATTTGCCCGGATTCTTGATGGATAAAACACATCTATATGTTTGCTCTGTTTAGTTTTGGTTGTGTTTTATTGGTGTAAAAGTTGGTCAGCTAGTATTTGAGGTAGTTGCGAATGTAGTAGACAAAGAGCATCTCGACGGCACATTATAGTATAAAGGTCAAGACATGAGTGTGCTCTAACAAAACGTCATGTTATTTGACCTAAAAATGACATTGTTTAAGATTGGGAAGCCTACATAGGTGAATAATATGCAAAAGAAGGACAAGTATTTTTTGACATTTCATGTAGGATCAACTTGCTTATGTATTATATGACTCTGAAATATTTGATTCCATGTTTTATTCTATTACAATTGAGAGCTATCAAGAAATAGATTACCAAACACAATCGCTAACATACAAAAACAAATTTATATTGAAATTATCTAAAAACGTGGGTTGCAATAAAATGGTCATAACATGTGATACATGACTCCGTTTCAAGACCACAACTAAGAAAATGGATGCTTGAGAAAAGGAGTACTTTTATCCAGGCAAGCATTGGTCAAAAGCGACTAAACCCGATCAAAACTGATAAAAACCTACCAAGAAGAGCTAAAAATGCCGTAACCGGTTCAAATCATCCAAACCTAAGAAAAAACCTCTAAAATTATTTCCAGTCCATATAGACCACATAGAATCCGGGCATAATGTATTTGCCCGGATTCTTGATGGATAAAACACATCTATATGTTTGCTCTGTTTAGTTTTGGTTGTGTTTTATTGGTGTAAAAGTTGGTCAGCTAGTATTTGAGGTAGTTGCGAATGTAGTAGACAAAGAGCATCTCGACGGCACATTATAGTATAAAGGTCAAGACATGAGTGTGCTCTAACAAAACGTCATGTTATTTTACCTAAAAATGACATTGTTTAAGATTGGGAAGCCTACATAGGTGAATAATATGCAAAAGAAGGACAAGTATTTTTTGACATTTCATGTAGGATCAACTTGCTTATGTATTATATAACTCTGAAATATTTGATTCCATGTTTTATTCTATTACAATTCAGAGCTATCAAGAAATAGATTACCAAACACAATCGCTAACATACAAAAACAAATTTATATTGAAATTATCTAAAAACGTGGGTTGCAATAAAATGGTTATAACATGTGATACATGACTCCGTTTCAAGACCACAACTAAGAAAATGGATGCTTGAAAAAAGGAGTACTTTTATCCAGGCAAGCATTGGTCAAAAACGACTAAACCCGATCAAAACTGATAAAAACCTACCAAGAACAGCTAAAAATGCCGTAACCGGCTCAAATCATCCAAACCTAAGAAAAAACCTCTAAAATTATTTCCAGTCCATATAGACCACATAGAATCCGGGCATAATGTGTTTGCCCGGATTCTTGATGGATAAAACACATCTATATGTTTTCTCTGTTTAGTTTTGGTTGTGTTTTATTGGTGTAAAAGTTGGTAAGCTAGTATTTGAGGTAGTTGTGAATGTAGTAGACAAAGAGCATCTCGACGGCACATTATAGTATAAAGGTCAAGACATGAGTGTGCTCTAACAAAACGTCATGTTATTTGACCTGAAAATGACATTGTTTAACCTTGGGAAGCCTACATAGGTGAATAATATGC
Organism: Glebionis coronaria; assembly: GCA_025667525.1. Lineage (NCBI taxonomy): Eukaryota > Viridiplantae > Streptophyta > Magnoliopsida > Asterales > Asteraceae > Glebionis > Glebionis coronaria. Next base: position 1,100,830 of record JANFOE010000060.1, read on the forward strand.
AAAAGAAGGACAAGTATTTTTTGACATTTCATGTAGGATCAACTTGCTTATGTACTATATGACTCTGAAATATTTGATTCCATGTTTTATTCTATTAAAATTGAGAGCTATCAAGAAATAGATTACCAAACACAATCGCTAACATACAAAAACAAATTTATATTGAAATTATCTGAAAACGTGGGTTGCAATAAAATGGTCATAACATGTGATACATGACTCCGTTTCAAGATCACAACTAAGAAAATGGATGCTTGAAAAAGGAGAACTTTTATCCAGGCAAGCATTGGTCAAAAGCGACTAAACCCGATCAAAAACTGATAAAAACCTACCAAGAACAGCTAAAAATGCCGTAACCGGCTCAAATCATCCAAACCTAAGAAAAAACCTCTAAAATTATTTCCAGTCCATATAGACCACATAGAATCCGGGAATAATGTATTTGCCCGGATTCTTGATGGATAAAACACATCTATATGTTTGCTCTGTTTAGTTTTGGTTGTGTTTTATTGGTGTAAAAGTTGGTCAGCTAGTATTTGAGGTAGTTGCGAATGTAGTAGACAAAGAGCATCTCGACGGCACATTATAGTATAAAGGTCAAGACATGAGTGTGCTCTAACAAAACGTCATGTTATTTGACCTAAAAATGATATTGTTTAACCTTGGGAAGCCTACATAGGTGAATAATATGCAAAAGAAGGACAAGTATTTTTTGACATTTCATGTAGGATCAACTTGCTTATGTATTATATGACTCTGAAATATTTGATTCCATGTTTTATTCTATTAAAATTGAGAGCTATCAAGAAATAGATTACCAAACACAATCGCTAACATACAAAAACAAATTTATATTGAAATTATCTGAAAACGTGGGTTGCAATAAAATGGTCATAACATGTGATACATGACTCCGTTTCAAGACCACAACTAAGAAAATGGATGCTTGAAAAAAGGAGTACTTTTATCCAGGCAAGCATTGGTCAAAAGTGACTAAACCCGATCAAAAACTGATAAAAACCTACCAAGAACAGCTAAAAATGCCGTAACCGGCTCAAATCATCCAAACCTAAGAAAAAACCTCTAAAATTATTTCCAGTCCATATAGACCACATAGAATCCGGGCATAATGTATTTGCCCAGATTCTTGATGGATAAAACACATCTATATGTTTGCTAGTATTTGAGGTAGTTGTGAATGTAATAGACAAAGAGCATCTCGACGGCACATAATAGTATAAAGGTCAAGACATGAGTGTGCTCTAACAAAACGTCATTTTATTTGACCTAACAATGATATTGTTTAACATTGGGAAGCCTACATAGGTGAATAATATGCAAAAGAAGGACAAGTATTTTTTTGACATTTCATGTAGGATCAACTTGCTTATGTATTATATGACTCTGAAATATTTGATTCCATGTTTTATTCTATTAAAATTGAGAGCTATCAAGAAATAGAATACCAAACACAATCGCTAACATACAAAAACAAATTTATATTGAAATTATCTGAAAACGTGGGTTGCAATAAAATGGTCATAACATGTGATACATGACTTCGTTTCAAGACCCCAACTAAGAAAATGGATGCTTGAAAAAAGGAGTACTTTTATCCAGGCAAGCATTGGTCAAAAGCGACTAAACCCGATCAAAAACTGATAAAAACCTACCAAGAACAGCTAAAAATGCCGTAACCGGCTCAAATCATCCAAACCTAAGAACAAACCTCTAAAATTATTTCCAGTCCATATAGACAACATAGAATCCGGGCATAATGTATTTGCCCGGATTCTTGATGGATAAAACACATCTATATGTTTGCTCTGTTTAGTTTTGGTTGTGTTTTATTGGTGTAAAAGTTGGTCAGCTAGTATTTGAGGTAGTTGTGAATGTAGTAGACAAAGAGCATCTCGACGACACATTATAGTATAAAGGTCAAGACATGAGTGTGCTCTAACAAAACGTCATGTTATTTGACCTAAAAATGACATTGTTTAACATTGGGAAGCCTACATAGGTGAATAATATGCAAAAGAAGGACAAGTATTTTTTGACATTTCATGTAGGATCAACTTGCTTATGCATTATATGACTCTGAAATATTTGATTCCATGTTTTATTCTATTAAAATTGAGAGCTATCAAGAAATAGATTACCAAACACAATCGCTAACATACAAAAACAAATTTATATTGAAATTATCTAAAAACGTGGGTTGCAATAAAATGGTCATAACATGTGATACATGACTCCGTTTCAAGACCACAACTAAGAAAATGGATGCTTGAAAAAAGGAGTACTTTTATCCAGGAAAGCATTGGTCAAAAGCGACTAAACCCGATCAAAACTGATAAAAACCTACCAAGAACAGCTAAAAATGCCGTAACCGGCTCAAATCATTCAAACCTAAGAAAAAACCTCTAAAATTATTTCCAGTCCATATATACCACATAGAATCCGGGCATAATGTATTTGCCCGGATTCTTGATGGATAAAACACATCTAAATGTTTGCTCTGTTTAGTTTTGGTTGTGTTTTATTGGTGTAAAAGTTGGTCAGCTATTATTTGAGGTAGTTGTGAATGTAGTAGACAAAGAGCATCTCGACGGCACATTATAGTATAAAGGTCAAGACATGAGTGTGCTCTAACAAAACGTCATGTTATTTGACCTAAAAATGACATTGTTTAAGATTGGGAAGCCTACATAGGTGAATAATATGCAAAAGAAGGACAAGTATTTTTTGACATTTCATGTAGGATCAACTTGCTTATGTATTATATGACTCTGAAATATTTGATTCCATGTTTTATTCTATTAAAATAGAGAGCTATCAAGAGTGTGCTCTAACAAAACGTCATGTTATTTGACCTAAAAATGATATTGTTTAACCTTGGGAAGCCTACATAGGTGAATAATATGCAAAAGAAGGACAAGTATTTTTTGACATTTTATGTAGGATCAACTTGCTTATGTATTATATGACTCTGAAATATTTGATTCCATGTTTTATTCTATTAAAATTGAGAGCTATCAAGAAATAGATTACCAAACACAATCGCTAACATACAAAACAAATTTATATTGAAATTATCTAAAAACATGGGTTGAAATAAAATGGTCATAACATGTGATACATGACTCCGTTTCAAGACCACAACTAAGAAAATGGATGCTTGAAAAAGGAGTACTTTTATCCAGGCAAGCATTGGTCAAAAGCGACTAAACCCGATCAAAAACTGATAAAAACCTACCAAGAACAGCTAAAAATGCCGTAACCGGCTCAAATCATCCAAACCTAAGAAAAAACCTCTAAAATTATTTCCATTCCGTATAGACCACATAGAATCCGGGCATAATGTATTTGCCCGGATTCTTGATGGATAAAACACATCTATATGTTTGCTCTGTTTAGTTTTGGTTGTGTTTTATTGGTGTAAAAGTTGGTCAGCTAGTATTTGAGGTAGTTGTGAATGTAGTAGACAAAGAGCATCTCGACGGCACATTATAGTATAAAGGTCAAGACATGAGTGTGCTCTAACAAAACGTCATGTTATTTGACCTAAAAATGACATTGTTTAACCTTGGGAAGCCTACATAGGTGAATAATATGCAAAAGAAGGACAAGTATTTTTTGACATTTCATGTAGGATCAACTTGCTTATGTATTATATGACTCTGAAATATTTGATTCCATGTTTTATTCTATTAAAATTGAGAGCTATCAAGAAATAGATTACCAAACACAATCGCTAACATACAAAAACAAATTTATATTGAAATTATCTGAAAACGTGGGTTGCAATAAAATGGTCATAACATGTGATACATGACTCCGTTTCAAGACCACAACTAAGAAAATGGATGCTTGAAAAAGGAGAACTTTTATCCAGGCAAGCATTGGTCAAAAGCGACTAAACCCGATCAAAAACTGATAAAAACCTACCAAGAACAGCTAAAAATGCCGTAACCGGTTCAAATCATCCAAACCTAAGAAAAAACCTCTAAAATTATTTCCAGTCCATATAGACCACATAGAATCCGGGCATAATGTATTTGCCCGGATTCTTGATGGATAAAACACATCTATATGTTTGCTCTGTTTAGTTTTGGTTGTGTTTTATTGGTGTAAAAGTTGGTCAGCTAGTATTTGAGGTAGTTGCGAATGTAGTAGACAAAGAGCATCTCGACGGCACATTATAGTATAAAGGTCAAGACATGAGTGTGCTCTAACAAAACGTCATGTTATTTGACCTAAAAATGACATTGTTTAAGATTGGGAAGCCTACATAGGTGAATAATATGCAAAAGAAGGACAAGTATTTTTTGACATTTCATGTAGGATCAACTTGCTTATGTATTATATGACTCTGAAATATTTGATTCCATGTTTTATTCTATTACAATTGAGAGCTATCAAGAAATAGATTACCAAACACAATCGCTAACATACAAAAACAAATTTATATTGAAATTATCTAAAAACGTGGGTTGCAATAAAATGGTCATAACATGTGATACATGACTCCGTTTCAAGACCACAACTAAGAAAATGGATGCTTGAAAAAAGGAGTACTTTTATCCAGGCAAGCATTGGTCAAAAGCGACTAAACCCGATCAAAACTGATAAAAACCTACCAAGAAGAGCTAAAAATGCCGTAACCGGTTCAAATCATCCAAACCTAAGAAAAAACCTCTAAAATTATTTCCAGTCCATATAGACCACATAGAATCCGGGCATAATGTATTTGCCCGGATTCTTGATGGATAAAACACATCTATATGTTTGCTCTGTTTAGTTTTGGTTGTGTTTTATTGGTGTAAAAGTTGGTCAGCTAGTATATGAGGTAGTTGCGAATGTAGTAGACAAAGAGCATCTCGACGGCACATTATAGTATAAAGGTCAAGACATGAGTGTGCTCTAACAAAACGTCATGTTATTTGACCTAAAAATGACATTGTTTAAGATTGGGAAGCCTACATAGGTGAATAATATGCAAAAGAAGGACAAGTATTTTTTGACATTTCATGTAGGATCAACTTGCTTATGTATTATATAACTCTGAAATATTTGATTCCATGTTTTATTCTATTACAATTCAGAGCTATCAAGAAATAGATTACCAAACACAATCGCTAACATACAAAAACAAATTTATATTGAAATTATCTGAAAACGTGGGTTGCAATAAAATGGTCATAACATGTGATACATGACTCCGTTTCAAGACCACAACTAAGAAAATGGATGCTTGAAAAAAGGAGTACTTTTATCCAGGCAAGCATTGGTCAAAAGTGACTAAACCCGATCAAAAACTGATAAAAACCTACCAAGAACAGCTAAAAATGCCGTAACCGGCTCAAATCATCCAAACCTAAGAAAAAACCTCTAAAATTATTTCCAGTCCATATAGACCACATAGAATCCGGGCATAATGTATTTGCCCAGATTCTTGATGGATAAAACACATCTATATGTTTGCTAGTATTTGAGGTAGTTGTGAATGTAATAGACAAAGAGCATCTCGACGGCACATAATAGTATAAAGGTCAAGACATGAGTGTGCTCTAACAAAACGTCATTTTATTTGACCTAAAAATGATATTGTTTAACATTGGGAAGCCTACATAGGTGAATAATATGCAAAAGAAGGACAAGTATTTTTTTGACATTTCATGGAGGATCAACTTGCTTATGTATTATATGACTCTGAAATATTTGATTCCATGTTTTATTCTATTAAAATTGAGAGCTATCAAGAAATAGAATACCAAACACAATCGCTAACATACAAAAACAAATTTATATTGAAATTATCTGAAAACGTGGGTTGCAATAAAATGGTCATAACATGTGATACATGACTTCGTTTCAAGACCCCAACTAAGAAAATGGATGCTTGAAAAAAGGAGTACTTTTATCCAGGCAAGCATTGGTCAAAAGCGACTAAACCCGATCAAAAACTGATAAAAACCTACCAAGAACAGCTAAAAATGCCGTAACCGGCTCAAATCATCCAAACCTAAGAACAAACCTCTAAAATTATTTCCAGTCCATATAGACAACATAGAATCCGGGCATAATGTATTTGCCCGGATTCTTGATGGATAAAACACATCTATATGTTTGCTCTGTTTAGTTTTGGTTGTGTTTTATTGGTGTAAAAGTTGGTCAGCTAGTATTTGAGGTAGTTGTGAATGTAGTAGACAAAGAGCATCTCGACGACACATTATAGTATAAAGGTCAAGACATGAGTGTGCTCTAACAAAACGTCATGTTATTTGACCTAAAAATGACATTGTTTAACATTGGGAAGCCTACATAGGTGAATAATATGCAAAAGAAGGACAAGTATTTTTTGACATTTCATGTAGGATCAACTTGCTTATGCATTATATGACTCTGAAATATTTGATTCCATGTTTTATTCTATTAAAATTGAGAGCTATCAAGAAATAGATTACCAAACACAATCGCTAACATACAAAAACAAATTTATATTGAAATTATCTAAAAACGTGGGTTGCAATAAAATGGTCATAACATGTGATACATGACTCCGTTTCAAGACCACAACTAAGAAAATGGATGCTTGAAAAAAGGAGTACTTTTATCCAGGAAAGCATTGGTCAAAAGCGACTAAACCCGATCAAAACTGATAAAAACCTACCAAGAACAGCTAAAAATGCCGTAACCGGCTCAAATCATTCAAACCTAAGAAAAAACCTCTAAAATTATTTCCAGTCCATATATACCACATAGAATCCGGGCATAATGTATTTGCCCGGATTCTTGATGGATAAAACACATCTAAATGTTTGCTCTGTTTAGTTTTGGTTGTGTTTTATTGGTGTAAAAGTTGGTCAGCTAGTATTTGAGGTAGTTGTGAATGTAGTAGACAAAGAGCATCTCGACGGCACATTATAGTATAAAGGTCAAGACATGAGTGTGCTCTAACAAAACGTCATGTTATTTGACCTAAAATTGATATTGTTTAACCTTGGGAAGCCTACATAGGTGAATAATATGCAAAAGAAGGACAAGTATTTTTTGACATTTCATGTAGGATCAACTTGCTTATGTATTATATGACTCTGAAATATTTGATTCCATGTTTTATTCTATTAAAATAGAGAGCTATCAAGAGTGTGCTCTAACAAAACGTCATGTTATTTGACCTAAAAATGATATTGTTTAACCTTGGGAAGCCTACATAGGTGAATAATATGCAAAAGAAGGACAAGTATTTTTTGACATTTTATGTAGGATCAACTTGCTTATGTATTATATGACTCTGAAATATTTGATTCCATGTTTTATTCTATTAAAATTGAGAGCTATCAAGAAATAGATTACCAAACACAATCGCTAACATACAAAACAAATTTATATTGAAATTATCTAAAAACATGGGTTGCAATAAAATGGTCATAACATGTGATACATGACTCCGTTTCAAGACCACAACTAAGAAAATGGATGCTTGAAAAAGGAGTACTTTTATCCAGGCAAGCATTGGTCAAAAGCGACTAAACCCGATCAAAAACTGATAAAAACCTACCAAGAACAGCTAAAAATGCCGTAACCGGCTCAAATCATCCAAACCTAAGAAAAAACCTCTAAAATTATTTCCATTCCGTATAGACCACATAGAATCCGGGCATAATGTATTTGCCCGGATTCTTGATGGATAAAACACATCTATATGTTTGCTCTGTTTAGTTTTGGTTGTGTTTTATTGGTGTAAAAGTTGGTCAGCTAGTATTTGAGGTAGTTGTGAATGTAGTAGACAAAGAGCATCTCGACGGCACATTATAGTATAAAGGTCAAGACATGAGTGTGCTCTAACAAAACGTCATGTTATTTGACCTAAAAATGACATTGTTTAACCTTGGGAAGCCTACATAGGTGAATAATATGCAAAAGAAGGACAAGTATTTTTTGACATTTCATGTAGGATCAACTTGCTTATGTATTATATGACTCTGAAATATTTGATTCCATGTTTTATTCTATTAAAATTGAGAGCTATCAAGAAATAGATTACCAAACACAATCGCTAACATACAAAAACAAATTTATATTGAAATTATCTGAAAACGTGGGTTGCAATAAAATGGTCATAACATGTGATACATGACTCCGTTTCAAGACCACAACTAAGAAAATGGATGCTTGAAAAAGGAGAACTTTTATCCAGGCAAGCATTGGTCAAAAGCGACTAAACCCGATCAAAAACTGATAAAAACCTACCAAGAACAGCTAAAAATGCCGTAACCGGTTCAAATCATCCAAACCTAAGAAAAAACCTCTAAAATTATTTCCAGTCCATATAGACCACATAGAATCCGGGCATAATGTATTTGCCCGGATTCTTGATGGATAAAACACATCTATATGTTTGCTCTGTTTAGTTTTGGTTGTGTTTTATTGGTGTAAAAGTTGGTCAGCTAGTATTTGAGGTAGTTGCGAATGTAGTAGACAAAGAGCATCTCGACGGCACATTATAGTATAAAGGTCAAGACATGAGTGTTCTCTAACAAAACGTCATGTTATTTGACCTAAAAATGACATTGTTTAAGATTGGGAAGCCTACATAGGTGAATAATATGCAAAAGAAGGACAAGTATTTTTTGACATTTCATGTAGGATCAACTTGCTTATGTATTATATGACTCTGAAATATTTGATTCCATGTTTTATTCTATTACAATTGAGAGCTATCAAGAAATAGATTACCAAACACAATCGCTAACATACAAAAACAAATTTATATTGAAATTATCTAAAAACGTGGGTTGCAATAAAATGGTCATAACATGTGATACATGACTCCGTTTCAAGACCACAACTAAGAAAATGGATGCTTGAAAAAAGGAGTACTTTTATCCAGGCAAGCATTGGTCAAAAGCGACTAAACCCGATCAAAACTGATAAAAACCTACCAAGAAGAGCTAAAAATGCCGTAACCGGTTCAAATCATCCAAACCTAAGAAAAAACCTCTAAAATTATTTCCAGTCCATATAGACCACATAGAATCCGGGCATAATGTATTTGCCCGGATTCTTGATGGATAAAACACATCTATATGTTTGCTCTGTTTAGTTTTGGTTGTGTTTTATTGGTGTAAAAGTTGGTCAGCTAGTATATGAGGTAGTTGCGAATGTAGTAGACAAAGAGCATCTCGACGGCACATTATAGTATAAAGGTCAAGACATGAGTGTGCTCTAACAAAACGTCATGTTATTTGACCTAAAAATGACATTGTTTAAGATTGGGAAGCCTACATAGGTGAATAATATGCAAAAGAAGGACAAGTATTTTTTGACATTTCATGTAGGATCAACTTGCTTATGTATTATATAACTCTGAAATATTTGATTCCATGTTTTATTCTATTACAATTCAGAGCTATCAAGAAATAGATTACCAAACACAATCGCTAACATACAAAAACAAATTTATATTGAAATTATCTAAAAATGTGGGTTGCAATAAAATGGTCATAACATGTGATACATGACTCCGTTTCAAGACCACAACTAAGAAAATGGATGCTTGAAAAAAGGAGTACTTTTATCCAGGCAAGCATTGGTCAAAAACGACTAAACCCGATCAAAACTGATAAAAACCTACCAAGAACAGCTAAAAATGCCGTAACCGGCTCAAATCATCCAAACCTAAGAAAAAACCTCTAAAATTATTTCCAGTCCATATAGACCACATAGAATCCGGGCATGATGTGTTTGCCCGGATTCTTGATGGATAAAACACATCTATATGTTTTCTCTGTTTAGTTTTGGTTGTGTTTTATTGGTGTAAAAGTTGGTCAGCTAGTATTTGAGGTAGTTGTGAATGTAGTAGACAAAGAGCATCTCGACGGCACATTATAGTATAAAGGTCAAGACATGAGTGTGCTCTAACAAAACGTCATGTTATTTGACCTAAAAATGACATTGTTTAACCTTGGGAAGCCTACATAGGTGAATAATATGCAAAAGAAGGACAAGTATTTTTTGACATTTCATGTAGGATCAACTTGCTTATGTACTATATGACTCTGAAATATTTGATTCCATGTTTTATTCTATTAAAATTGAGAGCTATCAAGAAATAGATTACCAAACACAATCGCTAACATACAAAAACAAATTTATATTGAAATTATCTGAAAACGTGGGTTGCAATAAAATGGTCATAACATGTGATACATGACTCCGTTTCAAGATCACAACTAAGAAAATGGATGCTTGAAAAAGGAGAACTTTTATCCAGGCAAGCATTGGTCAAAAGCGACTAAACCCGATCAAAAACTGATAAAAACCTACCAAGAACAGCTAAAAATGCCGTAACCGGCTCAAATCATCCAAACCTAAGAAAAAACCTCTAAAATTATTTCCAGTCCATATAGACCACATAGAATCCGGGAATAATGTATTTGCCCGGATTCTTGATGGATAAAACACATCTATATGTTTGCTCTGTTTAGTTTTGGTTGTGTTTTATTGGTGTAAAAGTTGGTCAGCTAGTATTTGAGGTAGTTGCGAATGTAGTAGACAAAGAGCATCTCGACGGCACATTATAGTATAAAGGTCAAGACATGAGTGTGCTCTAACAAAACGTCATGTTATTTGACCTAAAAATGACATTGTTTAAGATTGGGAAGCCTACATAGGTGAATAATATGCAAAAGAAGGACAAGTATTTTTTGTCATTTCATGTAGGATCAACTTGCTTATGTATTATATGACTCTGAAATATTTGATTCCATGTTTTATTCTATTACAATTGAGAGCTATCAAGAAATAGATTACCAAACACAATCGCTAACATACAAAAAAAATTTATATAGAAATTATCTAAAAACGTGGGTTGCAATAAAATGGTCATAACATGTGATACATGACTCCGTTTCAAGACCACAAGTAAGAAAATGGATGCTTGAAAAAAGGAGTACTTTTATCCAGGCAAGCATTGGTCAAAAACGACTAAACCCGATCAAAAACTGATAAAAACCTACCAAGAACAGCTAAAAATGCCGTAACCGGCTCAAATCATCCAAACCTAAGAAAAAACCTCTAAAATTATTTCCAGTCCATATAGACCACATAGAATCCGGGCATAATGTATTTTGCCCGGATTCTTGATGGATAAAACACATCTATATGTTTTCTCTGTTTAGTTTTGGTTGTGTTTTATTGGTGTAAAAGTTGGTCAGCTAGTATTTGAGGTAGTTGTGAATGTAGTAGACAAAGAGCATCTCGACGGCACATTATAGTATAAAGGTCAAGACATGAGTGTGCTCTAACAAAACGTCATGTTATTTGACCTAAAAATGACATTGTTTAACCTTGGGAAGCCTACATAGGTGAATAATATGCAAAAGAAGGACAAGTATTTTTTGACATTTCATGTAGGATCAACTTGCTTATGTACTATATGACTCTGAAATATTTGATTCCATGTTTTATTCTATTAAAATTGAGAGCTATCAAGAAATAGATTACCAAACACAATCGCTAACATACAAAAACAAATTTATATTGAAATTATCTGAAAACGTGGGTTGCAATAAAATGGTCATAACATGTGATACATGACTCCGTTTCAAGATCACAACTAAGAAAATGGATGCTTGAAAAACGAGAACTTTTATCCAGGCAAGCATTGGTCAAAAGCGACTAAACCCGATCAAAAACTGATAAAAACCTACCAAGAACAGCTAAAAATGCCGTAACCGGCTCAAATCATCCAAACCTAAGAAAAAACCTCTAAAATTATTTCCAGTCCATATAGACCACATAGAATCCGGGAATAATGTATTTGCCCGGATTCTTGATGGATAAAACACATCTATATGTTTGCTCTGTTTAGTTTTGGTTGTGTTTTATTGGTGTAAAAGTTGGTCAGCTAGTATTTGAGGTAGTTGCGAATGTAGTAGACAAAGAGCATCTCGACGGCACATTATAGTATAAAGGTCAAGACATGAGTGTGCTCTAACAAAACGTCATGTTATTTGACCTAAAAATGACATTGTTTAACCTTGGGAAGCCTACATAGGTGAATAATATGCAAAAGAAGGACAAGTATTTTTTGACATTTCATGTAGGATCAACTTGCTTATGTATTATATGACTCTGAAATATTTGATTCCATGTTTTATTCTATTACAATTGAGAGCTATCAAGAAATAGATTACCAAACACAATCGCTAACATACAAAAACAAATTTATATTGAAATTATCTAAAAACGTGGGTTGCAATAAAATGGTCATAACATGTGATACATGACTCCGTTTCAAGACCACAACTAAGAAAATGGATGCTTGAAAAAAGGTGTACTTTTATCCAGGCAAGCATTGGTCAAAAGCGACTAAACCCGATCAAAACTGATAAAAACCTACCAAGGACAGCTAAAAATGCCGTAACCGGCTCAAATCATCCAAAACTAAGAAAAAACCTCTAAAATTATTTCCAGTCCATATAGACCACATAGAATCCGGGCATAATGTATTTGCCCGGATTCTTGATGGATAAAACACATCTATATGTTTTCTCTGTTTAGTTTTGGTTGTGTTTTATTGGTGTAAAAGTTGGTCAGCTAGTATTTGAGGTAGTTGTGAATGTAGTAGACAAAGAGCATCTCGACGGCACATTATAGTATAAAGGTCAAGACATGAGTGTGCTCTAACAAAACGTCATGTTATTTGACCTAAAAATGACATTGTTTAACCTTGGGAAGCCTACATAGGTGAATAATATGCAAAAGAAGGACAAGTATTTTTTGACATTTCATGTAGGATCAACTTGCTTATGTACTATATGACTCTGAAATATTTGATTCCATGTTTTATTCTATTAAAATTGAGAGCTATCAAGAAATAGATTACCAAACACAATCGCTAACATACAAAAACAAATTTATATTGAAATTATCTGAAAACGTGGGTTGCAATAAAATGGTCATAACATGTGATACATGACTCCGTTTCAAGATCACAACTAAGAAAATGGATGCTTGAAAAAGGAGAACTTTTATCCAGGCAAGCATTGGTCAAAAGCGACTAAACCCGATCAAAAACTGATAAAAACCTACCAAGAACAGCTAAAAATGCCGTAACCGGCTCAAATCATCCAAACCTAAGAAAAAACCTCTAAAATTATTTCCAGTCCATATAGACCACATAGAATCCGGGAATAATGTATTTGCCCGGATTCTTGATGGATAAAACACATCTATATGTTTGCTCTGTTTAGTTTTGGTTGTGTTTTATTGGTGTAAAAGTTGGTCAGCTAGTATTTGAGGTAGTTGCGAATGTAGTAGACAAAGAGCATCTCGACGGCACATTATAGTATAAAGGTCAAGACATGAGTGTGCTCTAACAAAACGTCATGTTATTTGACCTAAAAATGACATTGTTTAAGATTGGGAAGCCTACATAGGTGAATAATATGCAAAAGAAGGACAAGTATTTTTTGTCATTTCATGTAGGATCAACTTGCTTATGTATTATATGACTCTGAAATATTTGATTCCATGTTTTATTCTATTACAATTGAGAGCTATCAAGAAATAGATTACCAAACACAATCGCTAACATACAAAAAAAAATTTATATAGAAATTATCTAAAAACGTGGGTTGCAATAAAATGGTCATAACATGTGATACATGACTCCGTTTCAAGACCACAACTAAGAAAATGGATGCTTGAAAAAAGGTGTACTTTTATCCAGGCAAGCATTGGTCAAAAGCGACTAAACCCGATCAAAACTGATAAAAACCTACCAAGGACAGCTAAAAATGCCGTAACCGGCTCAAATCATCCAAACCTAAGAAAAAACCTCTAAAATTATTTCCAGTCCATATAGACCACATAGAATCCGGGCATAATGTATTTGCCCGGATTCTTGATGGATAAAACACATCTATATGTTTTCTCTGTTTAGTTTTGGTTGTGTTTTATTGGTGTAAAAGTTGGTCAGCTAGTATTTGAGGTAGTTGTGAATGTAGTAGACAAAGAGCATCTCGACGGCACATTATAGTATAAAGGTCAAGACATGAGTGTGCTCTAACAAAACGTCATGTTATTTGACCTAAAAATGACATTGTTTAACCTTGGGAAGCCTACATAGGTGAATAATATGCAAAAGAAGGACAAGTATTTTTTGACATTTCATGTAGGATCAACTTGCTTATGTACTATATGACTCTGAAATATTTGATTCCATGTTTTATTCTATTAAAATTGAGAGCTATCAAGAAATAGATTACCAAACACAATCGCTAACATACAAAAACAAATTTATATTGAAATTATCTGAAAACGTGGGTTGCAATAAAATGGTCATAACATGTGATACATGACTCCGTTTCAAGATCACAACTAAGAAAATGGATGCTTGAAAAAGGAGAACTTTTATCCAGGCAAGCATTGGTCAAAAGCGACTAAACCCGATCAAAAACTGATAAAAACCTACCAAGAACAGCTAAAAATGCCGTAACCGGCTCAAATCATCCAAACCTAAGAAAAAACCTCTAAAATTATTTCCAGTCCATATAGACCACATAGAATCCGGGAATAATGTATTTGCCCGGATTCTTGATGGATAAAACACATCTATATGTTTGCTCTGTTTAGTTTTGGTTGTGTTTTATTGGTGTAAAAGTTGGTCAGCTAGTATTTGAGGTAGTTGCGAATGTAGTAGACAAAGAGCATCTCGACGGCACATTATAGTATAAAGGTCAAGACATGAGTGTGCTCTAACAAAACGTCATGTTATTTGACCTAAAAATGACATTGTTTAAGATTGGGAAGCCTACATAGGTGAATAATATGCAAAAGAAGGACAAGTATTTTTTGTCATTTCATGTAGGATCAACTTGCTTATGTATTATATGACTCTGAAATATTTGATTCCATGTTTTATTCTATTACAATTGAGAGCTATCAAGAAATAGATTACCAAACACAATCGCTAACATACAAAAAAAAATTTATATAGAAATTATCTAAAAACGTGGGTTGCAATAAAATGGTCATAACATGTGATACATGACTCCGTTTCAAGACCACAAGTAAGAAAATGGATGCTTGAAAAAAGGAGTACTTTTATACAGGCAAGCATTGGTCAAAAACGACTAAACCCGATCAAAAACTGATAAAAACCTACCAAGAACAGCTAAAAATGTCGTAACCGGCTCAAATCATCCAAACCTAAGAAAAAACCTCTAAAATTATTTCCAGTCCATATAGACCACATAGAATCCGGGCATAATGTATTTTGCCCGGATTCTTGATGGATAAAACACATCTATATGTTTTCTCTGTTTAGTTTTGGTTGTGTTTTATTGGTGTAAAAGTTGGTCAGCTAGTATTTGAGGTAGTTGTGAATGTAGTAGACAAAGAGCATCTCGACGGCACATTATAGTATAAAGGTCAAGACATGAGTGTGCTCTAACAAAACGTCATGTTATTTGACCTAAAAATGACATTGTTTAACCTTGGGAAGCCTACATAGGTGAATAATATGCAAAAGAAGGACAAGTATTTTTTGACATTTCATGTAGGATCAACTTGCTTATGTACTATATGACTCTGAAATATTTGATTCCATGTTTTATTCTATTAAAATTGAGAGCTATCAAGAAATAGATTACCAAACACAATCGCTAACATACAAAAACAAATTTATATTGAAATTATCTGAAAACGTGGGTTGCAATAAAATGGTCATAACATGTGATACATGACTCCGTTTCAAGATCACAACTAAGAAAATGGATGCTTGAAAAACGAGAACTTTTATCCAGGCAAGCATTGGTCAAAAGCGACTAAACCCGATCAAAAACTCATAAAAACCTACCAAGAACAGCTAAAAATGCCGTAACCGGCTCAAATCATCCAAACCTAAGAAAAAACCTCTAAAATTATTTCCAGTCCATATAGACCACATAGAATCCGGGAATAATGTATTTGCCCGGATTCTTGATGGATAAAACACATCTATATGTTTGCTCTGTTTAGTTTTGGTTGTGTTTTATTGGTGTAAAAGTTGGTCAGCTAGTATTTGAGGTAGTTGCGAATGTAGTAGACAAAGAGCATCTCGACGGCACATTATAGTATAAAGGTCAAGACATGAGTGTGCTCTAACAAAACGTCATGTTATTTGACCTAAAAATGACATTGTTTAAGATTGGGAAGCCTACATAGGTGAATAATATGCAAAAGAAGGACAAGTATTTTTTGACATTTCATGTAGGATCAACTTGCTTATGTATTATATGACTCTGAAATATTTGATTCCATGTTTTATTCTATTACAATTGAGAGCTATCAAGAAATAGATTACCAAACACAATCGCTAACATACAAAAACAAATTTATATTGAAATTATCTAAAAACGTGGGTTGCAATAAAATGGTCATAACATGTGATACATGACTCCGTTTCAAGACCACAACTAAGAAAATGGATGCTTGAAAAAAGGAGTACTTTTATCCAGGCAAGCATTGGTCAAAAGCGACTAAACCCGATCAAAACTGATAAAAACCTACCAAGGACAGCTAAAAATGCCGTAACCGGCTCAAATCATCCAAACCTAAGAAAAAACCTCTAAAATTATTTCCAGTCCATATAGACCACATAGAATCCGGGCATAATGTATTTGCCCGGATTCTTGATGGATAAAACACATCTATATGTTTTCTCTGTTTAGTTTTGGTTGTGTTTTATTGGTGTAAAAGTTGGTCAGCTAGTATTTGAGGTAGTTGTGAATGTAGTAGACAAAGAGCATCTCGACGGCACATTATAGTATAAAGGTCAAGACATGAGTGTGCTCTAACAAAACGTCATGTTATTTGACCTAAAAATGACATTGTTTAACCTTGGGAAGCCTACATAGGTGAATAATATGCAAAAGAAGGACAAGTATTTTTTGACATTTCATGTAGGATCAACTTGCTTATGTACTATATGACTCTGAAATATTTGATTCCATGTTTTATTCTATTAAAATTGAGAGCTATCAAGAAATAGATTACCAAACACAATCGCTAACATACAAAAACAAATTTATATTGAAATTATCTGAAAACGTGGGTTGCAATAAAATGGTCATAACATGTGATACATGACTCCGTTTCAAGATCACAACTAAGAAAATGGATGCTTGAAAAAGGAGAACTTTTATCCAGGCAAGCATTGGTCAAAAGCGACTAAACCCGATCAAAAACTGATAAAAACCTACCAAGAACAGCTAAAAATGCCGTAACCGGCTCAAATCATCCAAACCTAAGAAAAAACCTCTAAAATTATTTCCAGTCCATATAGACCACATAGAATCCGGGAATAATGTATTTGCCCGGATTCTTGATGGATAAAACACATCTATATGTTTGCTCTGTTTAGTTTTGGTTGTGTTTTATTGGTGTAAAAGTTGGTCAGCTAGTATTTGAGGTAGTTGCGAATGTAGTTGACAAAGAGCATCTCGACGGCACATTATAGTATAAAGGTCAAGACATGAGTGTGCTCTAACAAAACGTCATGTTATTTGACCTAAAAATGACATTGTTTAAGATTGGGAAGCCTACATAGGTGAATAATATACAAAAGAAGGACAAGTATTTTTTGACATTTCATGTAGGATCAACTTGCTTATGTATTATATAACTCTGAAATATTTGATTCCATGTTTTATTCTATTACAATTGAGAGCTATCAAGAAATAGATTACCAAACACAATCGCTAACATACAAAAACAAATTTATATTGAAATTATCTAAAAACGTGGGTTGCAATAAAATGGTCATAACATGTGATACATGACTCCGTTTCAAGACCACAACTAAGAAAATGGATGCTTGAAAAAAGGAGTACTTTTATCCAGGCAAGCATTGGTCAAAAACGACTAAACCCGATCAAAACTGATAAAAACCTACCAAGAACAGCTAAAAATGCCGTAACCGGCTCAAATCATCCAAACCTAAGAAAAAACCTCTAAAATTATTTCCAGTCCATATAGACCACATAGAATCCGGGCATAATGTATTTTGCCCGGATTCTTGATGGATAAAACACATCTATATGTTTTCTCTGTTTAGTTTTGGTTGTGTTTTATTGGTGTAAAAGTTGGTCAGCTAGTATTTGAGGTAGTTGTGAATGTAGTAGACAAAGAGCATCTCGACGGCACATTATAGTATAAAGGTCAAGACATGAGTGTGCTCTAACAAAACGTCATGTTATTTGACCTAAAAATGACATTGTTTAACCTTGGGAAGCCTACATAGGTGAATAATATGCAAAAGAAGGACAAGTATTTTTTGACATTTCATGTAGGATCAACTTGCTTATGTACTATATGACTCTGAAATATTTGATTCCATGTTTTATTCTATTAAAATTGAGAGCTATCAAGAAATAGATTACCAAACACAATCGCTAACATACAAAAACAAATTTATATTGAAATTATCTGAAAACGTGGGTTGCAATAAAATGGTCATAACATGTGATACATGACTCCGTTTCAAGATCACAACTAAGAAAATGGATGCTTGAAAAACGAGAACTTTTATCCAGGCAAGCATTGGTCAAAAGCGACTAAACCCGATCAAAAACTCATAAAAACCTACCAAGAACAGCTAAAAATGCCGTAACCGGCTCAAATCATCCAAACCTAAGAAAAAACCTCTAAAATTATTTCCAGTCCATATAGACCACATAGAATCCGGGAATAATGTATTTGCCCGGATTCTTGATGGATAAAACACATCTATATGTTTGCTCTGTTTAGTTTTGGTTGTGTTTTATTGGTGTAAAAGTTGGTCAGCTAGTATTTGAGGTAGTTGCGAATGTAGTAGACAAAGAGCATCTCGACGGCACATTATAGTATAAAGGTCAAGACATGAGTGTGCTCTAACAAAACGTCATGTTATTTGACCTAAAAATGACATTGTTTAAGATTGGGAAGCCTACATAGGTGAATAATATGCAAAAGAAGGACAAGTATTTTTTGACATTTCATGTAGGATCAACTTGCTTATGTATTATATGACTCTGAAATATTTGATTCCATGTTTTATTCTATTACAATTGAGAGCTATCAAGAAATAGATTACCAAACACAATCGCTAACATACAAAAACAAATTTATATTGAAATTATCTAAAAACGTGGGTTGCAATAAAATGGTCATAACATGTGATACATGACTCCGTTTCAAGACCACAACTAAGAAAATGGATGCTTGAAAAAAGGAGTACTTTTATCCAGGCAAGCATTGGTCAAAAGCGACTAAACCCGATCAAAACTGATAAAAACCTACCAAGGACAGCTAAAAATGCCGTAACCGGCTCAAATCATCCAAACCTAAGAAAAAACCTCTAAAATTATTTCCAGTCCATATAGACCACATAGAATCCGGGCATAATGTATTTGCCCGGATTCTTGATGGATAAAACACATCTATATGTTTTCTCTGTTTAGTTTTGGTTGTGTTTTATTGGTGTAAAAGTTGGTCAGCTAGTATTTGAGGTAGTTGTGAATGTAGTAGACAAAGAGCATCTCGACGGCACATTATAGTATAAAGGTCAAGACATGAGTGTGCTCTAACAAAACGTCATGTTATTTGACCTAAAAATGACATTGTTTAACCTTGGGAAGCCTACATAGGTGAATAATATGCAAAAGAAGGACAAGTATTTTTTGACATTTCATGTAGGATCAACTTGCTTATGTACTATATGACTCTGAAATATTTGATTCCATGTTTTATTCTATTAAAATTGAGAGCTATCAAGAAATAGATTACCAAACACAATCGCTAACATACAAAAACAAATTTATATTGAAATTATCTGAAAACGTGGGTTGCAATAAAATGGTCATAACATGTGATACATGACTCCGTTTCAAGATCACAACTAAGAAAATGGATGCTTGAAAAAGGAGAACTTTTATCCAGGCAAGCATTGGTCAAAAGCGACTAAACCCGATCAAAAACTGATAAAAACCTACCAAGAACAGCTAAAAATGCCGTAACCGGCTCAAATCATCCAAACCTAAGAAAAAACCTCTAAAATTATTTCCAGTCCATATAGACCACATAGAATCCGGGAATAATGTATTTGCCCGGATTCTTGATGGATAAAACACATCTATATGTTTGCTCTGTTTAGTTTTGGTTGTGTTTTATTGGTGTAAAAGTTGGTCAGCTAGTATTTGAGGTAGTTGCGAATGTAGTTGACAAAGAGCATCTCGACGGCACATTATAGTATAAAGGTCAAGACATGAGTGTGCTCTAACAAAACGTCATGTTATTTGACCTAAAAATGACATTGTTTAAGATTGGGAAGCCTACATAGGTGAATAATATACAAAAGAAGGACAAGTATTTTTTGACATTTCATGTAGGATCAACTTGCTTATGTATTATATAACTCTGAAATATTTGATTCCATGTTTTATTCTATTACAATTGAGAGCTATCAAGAAATAGATTACCAAACACAATCGCTAACATACAAAAACAAATTTATATTGAAATTATCTAAAAACGTGGGTTGCAATAAAATGGTCATAACATGTGATACATGACTCCGTTTCAAGACCACAACTAAGAAAATGGATGCTTGAAAAAAGGAGTACTTTTATCCAGGCAAGCATTGGTCAAAAACGACTAAACCCGATCAAAACTGATAAAAACCTACCAAGAACAGCTAAAAATGCCGTAACCGGCTCAAATCATCCAAACCTAAGAAAAAACCTCTAAAATTATTTCCAGTCCATATAGACCACATAGAATCCGGGCATAATGTATTTGCCCGGATTCTTGATGGATAAAACACATCTATATGTTTTCTCTGTTTAGTTTTGGTTGTGTTTTATTGGTGTAAAAGTTGGTCAGCTAGTATTTGAGGTAGTTGTGAATGTAGTAGACAAAGAGCATCTCGTCGGCACATTATAGTATAAAGGTCAAGACATGAGTGTGCTCTAACAAAACGTCATGTTATTTGACCTAAAAATGACATTGTTTAACCTTGGGAAGCCTACATAGGTGAATAATATGCAAAAGAAGGACAAGTATTTTTTGACATTTCATGTAGGATCAACTTGATTATGTATTATATGACTCTGAAATATTTGATTCCATGTTTTATTCTATTACAATTGAGAGCTATCAAGAAATAGATTACCAAACACAATCGCTAACATACCAAAACAAATTTATATTAAAATTATCTAAAAACGTGGGTTGCAATAAAATGGTCATAACATGTGATACATGACTCCGTTTCAAGACCACAACTAAGAAAATGGATGCTTGAAAAAAGGAGTACTTTTATCCAGGCAAGCATTGGTCAAAAGCGACTAAACACGATTAAAACTGATAAAAACCTACCAAGAACAGCTAAAAATGCCGTAACCGGCTCAAATCATCCAAACCTAAGAAAAAACCTCTAAAATTATTTCCAGTCCGTATAGACCACATATAATCCGGGCATAATGTATTTGCCCGGATTCTTGATGGATAAAACACATCTATATGTTTGCTCTGTTTAGTTTTGGTTGTGTTTTATTGGTGTAAAAGTTGGTCAGCTAGTATTTGAGGTAGTTGTGAATGTAGTAGACAAAGAGCATCTCGACGGCACATTATAGTATAAAGGTCAAGACATGAGTGTGCTCTAACAAAACGTCATGTTATTTGACCTAAAAATGACATTGTTTAACCTTGGGAAGCCTACATAGGTGAATAATATGCAAAAGAAGGACAAGTATTTTTTGACATTTCATGTAGGATCAACTTGCTTATGTATTATATGACACTGAAATATTTGATTCCATGTTTTATTCTATTAAAATTGAGAGCTATCAAGAAATAGATTACCAAACACAATCGCTAACATACAAAAACAAATTTATATTGAAATTATCTGAAAACGTGGGTTGCAATAAAATGGTCATAACATGTGATAAATGACTCCGTTTCAAGACCACAACTAAGAAAATGGATGCTTGAAAAAGGAGAACTTTTATCCAGGCAAGCATTGGTCAAAAGCGACTAAACCCGATCAAAAACTGATAAAAACCTACCAAGAACAGCTAAAAATGCCGTAACCGGCTCAAATCATCCAAACCTAAGAAAAAACCTCTAAAATTATTTCCAGTCCATATAGACCACATAGAATCCGGGCATAATGTATTTGCCCGGATTCTTGATGGATAAAACACATCTATATGTTTGCTCTATTTAGTTTTGGTTGTGTTTTATTGGTGTAAAAGTTGGTCAGCTAGTATATGAGGTAGTTGTGAATGTAGTAGACAAAGAGCATCTCGACGGCACATTATAGTATAAAGGTCAAGACATGAGTGTGCTCTAACAAAACGTCATGTTATTTGACCTAAAAATGACATTGTTTAACCTTGGGAAGCCTACATAGGTGAATAATATGCAAAAGAAGGACAAGTATTTTTTGACATTTCATGTAGGATCAACTTGCTTATGTATTATATGACTCTGAAATATTTGATTCTATGTTTTATTCTATTAAAATTGAGAGCTATCAAGAAATAGATTACCAAACACAATCGCTAACATACAAAAACAAATTTATATGGAAATTATCTGAAAACGTGGGTTGCAATAAAATGGTCATAACATGTGATACATGACTCCGTTTCAAGACCACAACTAAGAAAATGGATGCTTGAAAAAGGAGAACTTTTATCCAGGCAAGCATTGGTCAAAAGCGACTAAACCCGATCAAAAACTGATAAAAACCTACTAAGAACAGCTAAAAATGCCGTAACCGGTTCAAATCATCCAAACCTAAGAAAAAACCTCTAAAATTATTTCCAGTCCATATAGACCACATAGAATCCGGGCATAATGTATTTGCCCGGATTCTTGATGGATAAAACACATCTATATGTTTGCTCTGTTTAGTTTTGGTTGTGTTTTATTGGTGTAAAAGTTGGTCAGCTAGTATTTGAGGTAGTTGCGAATGTAGTAGACAAAGAGCATCTCGACGGCACATTATAGTATAAAGGTCAAGACATGAGTGTGCTCTAACAAAACGTCATGTTATTTGACCTAAAAATGACATTGTTTAAGATTGGGAAGCCTACATAGGTGAATAATATGCAAAAGAAGGACAAGTATTTTTTGATATTTCATGTAGGATCAACTTGCTTATGTATTATATGACTCTGAAATATTTGATTCCATGTTTTATTCTATTACAATTGAGAGCTATCAAGAAATAGATTACCAAACACAATCGCTAACATACAAAAACAAATTTATATTAAAATTATCTAAAAACGTAGGTTGCAATAAAATGGTCATAACATGTGATACATGACTCCGTTTCAAGACCACAACTAAGAAAATGGATGCTTGAAAAAAGGAGTACTTTTATCCAGGCAAGCATTGGTCAAAAGCGACTAAACCCGATCAAAACTGATAAAAACCTACCAAGAACAGCTAAAAATGCCGTAACCAGCTCAAATCATCCAAACCTAAGAAAAAACCTCTAAAATTATTTCCAGTCCGTATAGACCACATAGAATCCGGGCATAATGTATTTGCCCGGATTCTTGATGGATAAAACACATCTATATGTTTGCTCTGTTTAGTTTTGGTTGTGTTTTATTGGTGTAAAAGTTGGTCAGCTATTATTTGAGGTAGTTGTGAATGTAGTAGACAAATAGCATCTCGACGGCACATTATAGTATAAAGGTCAAGACATGAGTGTGCTCTAACAAAACGTCATGTTATTTGACCTAAAAATGACATTGTTTAACCTTGGGAAGCCTACATAGGTGAATAATATGCAAAAGAAGGACAAGTATTTTTTGACATTTCATGTAGGATCAACTTGCTTATGTATTATATGACACTGAAATATTTGATTCCATGTTTTATTCTATTAAAATTGAGAGCTATCAAGAAATAGATTACCAAACACAATCGCTAACATACAAAAACAAATTTATATGGAAATTATCTGAAAACGTGGGTTGCAATAAAATGGTCATAACATGTGATAAATGACTCCGTTTCAAGACCACAACTAAGAAAATGGATGCTTGAAAAAGGAGAACTTTTATCCAGGCAAGCATTGGTCAAAAGCGACTAAACCCGATCAAAAACTGATAAAAACCTACCAAGAACAGCTAAAAATGCCATAACCGGCTCAAATCATCCAAACCTAAGAAAAAACCTCTAAAATTATTTCCAGTCCGTATAGACCACATAGAATCCGGGCATAATGTATTTGCCCGGATTCTTGATGGATAAAACACATCTATATGTTTGCTCTATTTAGTTTTGGTTGTGTTTTATTGGTGTAAAAGTTGGTCAGCTAGTATTTGAGGTAGTTGTGAATGTAGTAGACAAAGAGCATCTCGACGGCACATTATAGTATAAAGGTCAAGACATGAGTGTGCTCTAACAAAACGTCATGTTATTTGACCTAAAAATGACATTGTTTAACCTTGGGAAGCCTACATAGGTGAATAATATGCAAAAGAAGGACAAGTATTTTTTGACATTTCATGTAGGATCAACTTGCTTATGTATTATATGACTCTGAAATATTTGATTCTATGTTTTATTCTATTAAAATTGAGAGCTATCAAGAAATAGATTACCAAACACAATCGCTAACATACAAAAACAAATTTATATTGAAATTATCTGAAAACGTGGGTTGCAATAAAATGGTCATAACATGTGATACATGACTCCGTTTCAAGACCACAACTAAGAAAATGGATGCTTGAAAAAGGAGAACTTTTATCCAGGCAAGCATTGGTCAAAAGCGACTAAACCCGATCAAAAACTGATAAAAACCTACTAAGAACAGCTAAAAATGCCGTAACCGGTTCAAATCATCCAAACCTAAGAAAAAACCTCTAAAATTATTTCCAGTCCGTATAGACCACATAGAATCCGGGCATAATGTATTTGCCTGGATTCTTGATGGATAAAACACATCTATATGTTTGCTCTGTTTAGTTTTGGTTGTGTTTTATTGGTGTAAAAGTTGGTCAGCTAGTATTTGAGGTAGTTGCGAATGTAGTAGACAAAGAGCATCTCGACGGCACATTATAGTATAAAGGTCAAGACATGAGTGTGCTCTAACAAAACGTCATGTTATTTGACCTAAAAATGACATTGTTTAAGATTGGGAAGCCTACAGAGGTGAATAATATGCAAAAGAAGGACAAGTATTTTTTGATATTTCATGTAGGATCAACTTGCTTATGTATTATATGACTCTGAAATATTTGATTCCATGTTTTATTCTATTACAATTGAGAGCTATCAAGAAATAGATTACCAAACACAATCGCTAACATACAAAAACAAATTTATATTAAAATTATCTAAAAACGTAGGTTGCAATAAAATGGTCATAACATGTGATACATGACTCCGTTTCAAGACCACAACTAAGAAAATGGATGCTTGAAAAAAGGAGTACTTTTATCCAGGCAAGCATTGGTCAAAAGCGACTAAACCCGATCAAAACTGATAAAAACCTACCAAGAACAGCTAAAAATGCCGTAACCGGCTCAAATCATCCAAACCTAAGAAAAAACCTCTAAAATTATTTCCAGTCCGTATAGACCACATAGAATCCGGGCATAATGTATTTGCCCGGATTCTTGATGGATAAAACACATCTATATGTTTGCTCTGTTTAGTTTTGGTTGTGTTTTATTGGTGTAAAAGTTGGTCAGCTAGTATTTGAGGTAGTTGTGAATGTAGTAGACAAATAGCATCTCGACGGCACATTATAGTATAAAGGTCAAGACATGAGTGTGCTCTAACAAAACGTCATGTTATTTGACCTAAAAATGACATTGTTTAACCTTGGGAAGCCTACATAGGTGAATAATATGCAAAAGAAGGACAAGTATTTTTTGACATTTCATGTAGGATCAACTTGCTTATGTATTATATGACTCTGAAATATTTGATTCCATGTTTTATTCTATTCAAATTGAGAGCTATCAAGAGTGTGCTCTAACAAAACGTCATGTTATTTGACCTAAAAATGATATTGTTTAACCTTGGGAAGCCTACATAGGTGAATAATATGCAAAAGAAGGACAAGTATTTTTTGACATTTCATGTAGGATCAACTTGCTTATGTATTATATGACTCTGAAATATTTGATTCCATATTTTATTCTATTAAAATTGAGAGCTATCAAGAAATAGATTACCAAACACAATCGCTAACATACAAAAAAAAATTATATTGAAATTATCTGAAAACGTAGGTTGCAATAAAATGGTCATAACATGTGATACATGACTCCGTTTCAAGACCACAACTAAGAAAATGGATGCTTGAAAAAAGGAGTACTTTTATCCAGGCAAGCATTGGTCAAAAATGACTAAACCCGATCAAAAACTGATAAAAACCTACCAAGAACAGCTAAAAATACCGTAACCGGCTCAAATCATCCAAACCTAAGAAAAAACCTCTAAAATGATTTCCAGTCCATATAGACCACATAGAATCCGGGCATAATGTATTTGCCCGGATTCTTGATGGATAAAACACATCTATATGTTTGCTCTGTTTAGTTTTGGTTGTGTTTTATTGGTGTAAAAGTTGGTCAGCTAGTATTTGAGGTAGTTGTGAATGTAGTAGACAAAGAGCATCTCGACGGCACATTATAGTATAAAGGTCAAGACATGAGTGTGCTCTAACAAAACGTCATGTTATTTGACCTAAAAATGATATTGTTTAACCTTGGGAAGCCTACATAGGTGAATAATATGCAAAAGAAGGACAAGTATTTTTGACATTTCATGTAGGATCAACTTGCTTATGTATTATATGACTCTAAAATATTTGATTCCATGTTTTATTCTATTAAAATTGAGAGCTACCAAGAAATAGATTACCAAACACAATCGCTAACATACAAAAACAAATTTATATTGAAATTATCTGAAAACGTGGGTTGCAATAAAATGGTCATAACATGTGATACATGACTCTGTTTCAAGACCACAACTAAGAAAATGGATGCTTGAAAAAAGAAGTACTTTTATCCAGGCAAGAATTGGTCAAAAGCGACTAAACCCGATCAAAAACTGATAAAAACCTACCAAGAACAGCTAAAAATGCCGTAACCGGCTCACATCATCCAAACCTAAGAAAAAACCTCTAAAATTATTTCCAGTCCATATAGACCACATAGAATCCGGGCATAATGTATTTGCCCGGATTCTTGATGGATAAAACACATCTATATGTTTGCTCTGTTTAGTTTTTGTTGTGTTTTATTGGTGTAAAAGTTGGTCAGCTAGTATTTGAGGTAGTTGTGAATGTAGTAGACAAAGAGCATCTCGACGGCACATTATAGTATAAAGGTCAAGACATGAGTGTGCTCTAACAAAACGTCATGTTATTTGACCTAAAAATGATATTGTTTTACCTTGGGAAGCCTACATAGGTGAATAATATGCAAAAGAAGGACAAATATTTTTTGACATTTCATGTATGATCAACTTGCTTATGTATTATATGACTCTGAAATATTTGATTCCATGTTTTATTCTATTCAAATTGAGAGCTATCAAGAGTGTGCTCTAACAAAACGTCATGTTATTTGACCTAAAAATGATATTGTTTAACCTTGGGAAGCCTACATAGGTGAATAATATGCAAAAGAAGGACAAGTATTTTTTGACATTTCATGTAGGATCAACTTGCTTATGTATTATATGACTCTGAAATATTTGATTCCATATTTTATTCTATTAAAATTGAGAGCTATCAAGAAATAGATTACCAAACACAATCGCTAACATACAAAAAAAAATTATATTGAAATTATCTGAAAACGTAGGTTGCAATAAAATGGTCATAACATGTGATACATGACTCCGTTTCAAGACCAAAACTAAGAAAATGGATGCTTGAAAAAAGGAGTACTTTTATCCAGGCAAGCATTGGTAAAAAATGACTAAACCCGATCAAAAACTGATAAAAACCTACCAATAACAGCTAAAAATGCCGTAACCGGCTCAAATCATCCAAACCTAAGAAAAAACCTCTAAAATTATTTCCAGTCCATATAAACCACATAGAATCCGGGCATAATGTATTTGCCCGGATTCTTGATGGATAAAACACATCTATATGTTTGCTCTGTTTAGTTTTGGTTGTGTTTTATTGGTGTAAAAGTTGGTCAGCTAGTATTTGAGGTAGTTGTGAATGTAGTAGACAAAGAGCATCTCGACGGCACATTATAGTATAAAGGTCAAGACATGAGTGTGCTCTAACAAAACGTCATGTTATTTGACCTAAAAATGATATTGTTTAACCTTGGGAAGCCTACATAGGTGAATAATATGCAAAAGAAGGACAAGTATTTTTGACATTTCATGTAGGATCAACTTGCTTATGTATTATATGACTCTAAAATATTTGATTCCATGTTTTATTCTATTAAAATTGGGAGCTATCAAGAAATAGATTACCAAACACAATCGCTAACATACAAAAACAAATTTATATTGAAATTATCTGAAAACGTGGGTTGCAATAAAATGGTCATAACATGTGATACATGACTCTGTTTCAAGACCACAACTAAGAAAATGGATGCTTGAAAAAAGAAGTACTTTTATCCAGGCAAGCATTGGTCAAAAGCGACTAAACCCGATCAAAAACTGATAAAAACCTACCAAGAACAGCTAAAAATGCCGTAACCGGCTCAAATCATCCAAACCTAAGAAAAAACCTCTAAAATTATTTCCAGTCCATATAGACCACATAGAATCCGGGCATAATGTATTTGCCCGGATTCTTGATGGATAAAACACATCTATATGTTTGCTCTGTTTAGTTTTTGTTGTGTTTTATTGGTGTAAAAGTTGGTCAGCTAGTATTTGAGGTAGTTGTGAATGTAGTAGACAAAGAGCATCTCGACGGCACATTATAGTATAAAGGTCAAGACATGAGTGTGCTCTAACAAAACGTCATGTTATTTGACCTAAAAATGATATTGTTTTACCTTGGGAAGCCTACATAGGTGAATAATATGCAAAAGAAGGACAAATATTTTTTGACATTTCATGTATGATCAACTTGCTTATGTATTATATGACTCTGAAATATTTGATTCCATGTTTTATTCTATTCAAATTGAGAGCTATCAAGAGTGTGCTCTAACAAAACATCATGTTATTTGACCTAAAAATGATATTGTTTAACCTTGGGAAGCCTACATAGGTGAATAATATGCAAAAGAAGGACAAGTATTTTTTGACATTTCATGTAGGATCAACTTGCTTATGTATTATATGACTCTGAAATATTTGATTCCATATTTTATTCTATTAAAATTGAGAGCTATCAAGAAATAGATTACCAAACACAATCGCTAACATACAAAAAAAAATTATATTGAAATTATCTGAAAACGTAGGTTGCAATAAAATGGTCATAACATGTGATACATGACTCCGTTTCAAGACCACAACTAAGAAAATGGATGCTTGAAAAAAGGAGTACTTTTATCCAGGCAAGCATTGGTCAAAAATGACTAAACCCGATCAAAAACTGATAAAAACCTACCAAGAACAGCTAAAAATGCCGTAACCGGCTCAAATCATCCAAACCTAAGAAAAAACCTCTAAAATTATTTTCAGTCCATATAGACCACATAGAATCCGGGCATAATGTATTTGCCCGGATTCTTGATGGATAAAACACATCTATATGTTTGCTCTGTTTAGTTTTGGTTGTGTTTTATTGGTGTAAAAGTTGGTCAGCTAGTATTTGAGGTAGTTGTGAATGTAGTAGACAAAGAGCATCTCGACGGCACATTATAGTATAAAGGTCAAGAAATGAGTGTGCTCTAACAAAACGTCATGTTATTTGACCTAAAAATGATATTGTTTAACCTTGGGAAGCCTACATAGGTGAATAATATGCAAAAGAAGGACAAGTATTTTTGACATTTCATGTAGGATCAACTTGCTTATGTATTATATGACTCTAAAATATTTGATTCCATGTTTTATTCTATTAAAATTGAGAGCTATCAAGAAATAGATTACCAAACACAATCGCTAACATACAAAAACAAATTTATATTGAAATTATCTGAAAACGTGGGTTGCAATAAAATGGTCATAACATGTGATACATGACTCTGTTTCAAGACCACAACTAAGAAAATGGATGCTTGAAAAAAGAAGTACTTTTATCCAGGCAAGCATTGGTCAAAAGCGACTAAACCCGATCAAAAACTGATAAAAACCTACCAAGAACAGCTAAAAATGCCGTAACCGGCTCAAATCATCCAAACCTAAGAAAAAACCTCTAAAATTATTTCCAGTCCATATAGACCACATAGAATCCGGGCATAATGTATTTGCCCGGATTCTTGATGGATAAAACACATCTATATGTTTGCTCTGTTTAGTTTTTGTTGTGTTTTATTGGTGTAAAAGTTGGTCAGCTAGTATTTGAGGTAGTTGTGAATGTAGTAGACAAAGAGCATCTCGACGGCACATTATAGTATAAAGGTCAAGACATGAGTGTGCTCTAACAAAACGTCATGTTATTTGACCTAAAAATGATATTGTTTTACCTTGGGAAGCCTACATAGGTGAATAATATGCAAAAGAAGGACAAATATTTTTTGACATTTCATGTATGATCAACTTGCTTATGTATTATATGACTCTGAAATATTTGATTCCATGTTTTATTCTATTCAAATTGAGAGCTATCAAGAGTGTGCTCTAACAAAACATCATGTTATTTGACCTAAAAATGATATTGTTTAACCTTAGGAAGCCTACATAGGTGAATAATATGCAAAAGAAGGACAAGTATGTAGAAAAGCTAAATCGGATCCGGTGGTCTAATGTGGTGGTAAGTGGTGGTGGAAGCCATTGTTGGCTTAGAGAGAGAGAAAGAGAGGTTGAGAGTAAAAGTGTGTGTGTTCCTCAAATGAACAAAATACAATCAACACCCCTCCTTGGAAGCTAAGGAGGGGTATATATAGTCACGCACTTTACAAAGGGCCTAGTCTAGACTAAATGTGCGTGACTATGATAACTAACGGGAATTCTTAAATGTCGTCACATAAAGTGAGTTTCCAACAATCTTCCCCCATGGGACGACGTGTAGAATTCCTTACAATATTCTACCTATCAAGTACAAAATAATTAAGAACAAGAGCTTCTATGAAGCATCCAATGCTGATGAAGTCTTCTGAGGCCTTCGTCTTCAAAACGACTCATCTTTAAAGTGACTTGTAGTAGAAATACTGTAACGGCACGAGCTAAGTAACCCATACACTTCTGGTTAAGGAGAAGCTTCTGAATTAGCTTCCCCCTAATTCATGCCACGTAAACTTGATGTAGAAGCATTTTAAATAGCTTCCCCCAAGTAGATCAACAACTTTTCTTCTCACGCTTGAATAATTCTTCTGAATTTTTCTTCCCCCTGAGAATTCAAGTTATGCATACCAGAAAGAATCAAGACACTTCTTCCCCCACATAGTTGAAGAAGGTAAATCAATCCCAATTATGAAGCTCAAATACTGAAGTGGACACTTTATCCCATTCATGAAGTTGACATCGTAACACCAGAGTCAATCAAGTCCCGGAAATGCACACGTCTTCTTCCGGAGATGCACCAGAGTCAATTAAGTCCCGGGAATGCATATAGGATAATGATGATGTTTAATTGCAACAATCAAACAATTAAACCTCGAATCAGTAGTGTACCGTTTGGAGATTGATAACGACACGAGTTAAAACACTGATTTTCTCTGCGGCTATGACAAATGTCATCCCGGAATATCTTCAAGTCAAAAGAAGGTATGAAGTTCATCACGTGTACTCGTTGTGCGTTCAATGTGTCTTCTTCTTCCCCCTTGATGGTTTCGAAATTCGGAACCATCAATAAATTGTACGCACATGAACCTGAAATCTCGTGAGAATAATAAATAAGCTGAATTATATATTTTGTGAGAATCAGCTGTTGATCGAAAATCTCTTCTCATAAACTCTCTTTGGCCACCTTTACCATACCACATGAAAGCAATTTGAAGTGACCACTGAAAGAATGAACCGGATACGTCAAACGTGAAGCTGAATAAAAAATCCTTCGATCTGGTGACTTAAGCTTGCACTATTGTTGAATGAAGAACGGTGGAGAAATCTCTAAGTACTCAATGCATCACTGAAGAAGTCTATAAGCACAACACCTCTTGAAATTATCCACGTCGACTAAGCGCGTGACACTGAGTACAACAATGTAACCCCTTGAAGTGATAGTTATCCGAGTCATCAACCATCCACCCCGAACCCGGAAACCAGATAACCAAGTCTTCATTCTAGGATTAAGCACGAGCAAGTTATCTAGTCAAAGATAAAATAAATACACGCCTTCGAAAAATCCGTCTTCAACGTCACGTAATTAATACCCGATCAAATAAATCCGTAGCCACTAAAAAATCGCCCATTTTTTCTTGGTCTCGTCAAAATAAATCCTTGTCACATTTGTCACTTCAATTTGTCGCGTCACATTTCTCGTCAGCCCATCAGCGTCAAGAAAGAACTAAAGATCCACAAATGCGACAAAAAAACTACAAATTCAAA
The DNA here is from genome assembly GCA_025667525.1 of Glebionis coronaria. Classification (NCBI taxonomy): domain Eukaryota; kingdom Viridiplantae; phylum Streptophyta; class Magnoliopsida; order Asterales; family Asteraceae; genus Glebionis; species Glebionis coronaria. Next base: position 1,133,494 of record JANFOE010000060.1, read on the forward strand.
AAAGGAATTTGCTTGTTTGAGCATTCATATTCCTTAATAATGTCTCGTCACTTTTTGTCCCGACCGGATGTCACAATGAATTAAAACGTAATACACAACAAATTTATTTAAAAAAATTTAAAAGAAATTTGTGTGTATGTGTTATAAAAAAACACACGGTTTAAACATTGTGTAGATAAAACATGTCCATCACATACTTCATTCGATCCAGTCCACCCAATGCACAAGTCTTAGCCCAAAATGAGATAACAACCAAATAAACATATCTGGCCCAAATTGTCATGGCATAACCCGGCCCGTCTGAGATTGAAATACCCGGTAGCAATTGGGATAAGTAACCAAAATATGCAAGTTAAAACGGGTCAAACCCTATAATCACTCACATGGTTTACTCTACACATAGAATACTCCGTCCTTCTCTCCTAAATATCCTCTCACCAAACCCCTCTCTCCCACCTTGTTTCCTCCGTCCCCCAAAACCTTCATCTCCTCACCCACACCTCGTTCACTCCGCCCCCTCACCAGATCCCATCTCCATCACTTCTCTCAGCCACAAACCTTCCATCTAATACCAGATCTCAATCAATCCGCCTCTAATCCTCATCTAATCTAAACACCTTTAATCAAAACTATCCCAGCCATAAAAAAATCATCACATCTCAAATATACATCTGACACCGAAGATCAAATAATCATCAAACCCGAACCATGATATCTGAATCGTTATGCGATGGCTAAAGAACATTAAGCTTGATCACGGGTAGGTTACATGTTTATTTTAATTCGTTTTGAGTTTGAAACGAAATGAAGAACTGATTAAAACATGCATGTTTTAAATCATTCTTCAGATTTCGTATATTAAAATGGATCAGTGATTTTATCGAAGTAAAGATTTATTATGACTTGATAGTTATAAATTAAATCTTTAAATTCGTAAATCAAATGAGGGTAATCCTTCACAAGGATCGATGATGATTAAAAATTCGTGGTCAAGATCAGTAAATGGTCACGTTCTAGTAGATCTACACGAATCAATCTGAGATCTTAAAAAATGTTCTTTTCAGTTTTATTGATTCTAGATGGGGAGTAGGAGACGAAGGGTATTAGGTTTAGATTGAAGAGTTGAGGTGATAAAAGGTTGGTTTGATAAATTGTGTTCGACTCAGTGAGTGAACTGAGTTGGGTTGACTGAGTCAACTCGGTAATTACCGAGTTGACTCGGATAAGATGGGTGTGGTTCACGGATTTGGTCACAAAAGTTGGTTCACAAGTTTTTAACCAAAACAGGCCAATTGGAATGTAAATTTAATCCAATCTGAATGTTTTATTTTTGAGTCAAATTAAGTCCAAGTGAATCCCATCGGAAAGTCGTCGGAATATAGCATATACCCCCATCGGAATGACCAATCCGAAAGTCCAATCTGAATGTGCCATAGGAAACCCAATCTGAAAAGGCAATATGAAACCCAATCTGAAAGTGTAATCTGAAACCCAATCTGAAAAAGGCCAATCTGAATACCCAATCTGAAAGTACAATCGGAAAAGGCAATCTGAAAACCCAATCTGAAAGACAATCTGAATAACCAATCTGAAAACCCAATCTGAAAAGGGTTTTGAATGACCCTAAAAAGATGGAACAGCAGACATGTCCTTTTCTAACTGCATAAGATGAACCCAGAAAGTTGACTAAAATTGTATAACTTTGACCATAAAGATTATGATAACCGTGACATAAAACCTGTAACAGCTTGGACAGTTGGACAACAAATTTATGACGTGACCAAAAAAAAAAAAAATTTTGTGACAATGGACAAAAAAAATATAAACGAGACACAAGAAATGATATAAACCACCAAAATCGCATAAATAAACTCGATCCAAGGATAGAACCGAGGCTCTGATGCTAAATGTAGAAAAGCTAATTCGGATCCGGTGGTCTAATGTGGTGGTAAGTGGTGGTGGAAGCCATTGTTGGCTTAGAGAGAGAGAAAGAGAGGTTGAGAGTAAAAGTGTGTGTGTTCCTCAAATGAACAAAATACAATCAACACCCCTCCTTGGAAGCTAAGGAGGGGTATATATAGTCACGCACTTTACAAAGGGCCTAGTCTAGACTAAATGTGCGTGACTATGATAACTAACGGGAATTCTTAAATGTCGTCACATAAAGTGAGTTTCCAACAAAGTATTTTTTGACATTTCATGTAGGATCAACTTGCTTATGTATTATATGACTCTGAAATATTTGATTCCATATTTTATTCTATTAAAATTGAGAGCTATCAAGAAATAGATTACCAAACTCAATCGCTAACATACAAAAAAAAATTATATTGAAATTATCTGAAAACGTAGGTTGCAATAAAATGGTCATAACATGTGATACATGACTCCGTTTCAAGACCACAACTAAGAAAATGGATGCTTGAAAAAAGGAGTACTTTTATCCAGGCAAGCATTGGTCAAAAATGACTAAACCCGATCAAAAACTGATAAAAACCTACCAAGAACAGCTAAAAATGCCGTAACCGGCTCAAATCATCCAAACCTAAGAAAAAACCTCTAAAATTATTTTCAGTCCATATAGACCACATAGAATCCGGGCATAATGTATTTGCCCGGATTCTTGATGGATAAAACACATCTATATGTTTGCTCTGTTTAGTTTTGGTTGTGTTTTATTGGTGTAAAAGTTGGTCAGCTAGTATTTGAGGTAGTTGTGAATGTAGTAGACAAAGAGCATCTCGACGGCACATTATAGTATAAAGGTCAAGACATGAGTGTGCTCTAACAAAACGTCATGTTATTTGACCTAAAAATGATATTGTTTAACCTTGGGAAGCCTACATAGGTGAATAATATGCAAAAGAAGGACAAGTATTTTTGACATTTCATGTAGGATCAACTTGCTTATGTATTATATGACTCTAAAATATTTGATTCCATGTTTTATTCTATTAAAATTGAGAGCTATCAAGAAATAGATTACCAAACACAATCGCTAACATACAAAAACAAATTTATATTGAAATTATCTGAAAACGTGGGTTGCAATAAAATGGTCATAACATGTGATACATGACTCTGTTTCAAGACCACAACTAAGAAAATGGATGCTTGAAAAAAGAAGTACTTTTATCCAGGCAAGCATTGGTCAAAAGCGACTAAACCCGATCAAAAACTGATAAAAACCTACCAAGAACAGCTAAAAATGCCGTAACCGGCTCAAATCATCCAAACCTAAGAAAAAACCTCTAAAATTATTTCCAGTCCATATAGACCACATAGAATCCGGGCATAATGTATTTGCCCGGATTCTTGATGGATAAAACACATCTATATGTTTGCTCTGTTTAGTTTTTGTTGTGTTTTATTGGTGTAAAAGTTGGTCAGCTAGTATTTGAGGTAGTTGTGAATGTAGTAGAAAAGAGCATCTCGACGGCACATTATAGTATAAAGGTCAAGACATGAGTGTGCTCTAACAAAACGTCATGTTATTTGACCTAAAAATGATATTGTTTTACCTTGGGAAGCCTACATAGGTGAATAATATGCAAAAGAAGGACAAATATTTTTTGACATTTCATGTATGATCAACTTGCTTATGTATTATATGACTCTGAAATATTTGATTCCATGTTTTATTCTATTTAAATTGAGAGCTATCAAGAGTGTGCTCTAACAAAACGTCATGTTATTTGACCTAAAAATGATATTGTTTAACCTTGGGAAGCCTACATAGGTGAATAATATGCAAAAGAAGGACAAGTATTTTTTGACATTTCATGTAGGATCAACTTGCTTATGTATTATATGACTCTGAAATATTTGATTCCATATTTTATTCTATTAAAATTGAGAGCTATCAAGAAATAGATTACCAAACACAATCGCTAACATACAAAAAAAAATTATATTGAAATTATCTGAAAACGTAGGTTGCAATAAAATGGTCATAACATGTGATACATGACTCCGTTTCAAGACCACAACTAAGAAAATGGATGCTTGAAAAAAGGAGTACTTTTATCCAGGCAAGCATTGGTCAAAAATGACTAAACCCGATCAAAAACTGATAAAAACCTACCAAGAACAGCTAAAAATGCCGTAACCGGCTCAAATCATCCAAACCTAAGAAAAAACCTCTAAAATTATTTCCAGTCCATATAGACCACATAGAATCCGGGCATAATGTATTTGCCCGGATTCTTGATGGATAAAACACATCTATATGTTTGCTCTGTTTAGTTTTGGTTGTGTTTTATTGGTGTAAAAGTTGGTCAGCTAGTATTTGAGGTAGTTGTGAATGTAGTAGACAAAGAGCATCTCGACGGCACATTATAGTATAAAGGTCAAGACATGAGTGTGCTCTAACAAAACGTCATGTTATTTGACCTAAAAATGATATTGTTTAACCTTGGGAAGCCTACATAGGTGAATAATATGCAAAAGAAGGACAAGTATTTTTGACATTTCATGTAGGATCAACTTGCTTATGTATTATATGACTCTAGAATATTTGATTCCATGTTTTATTCTATTAAAATTGAGAGCTATCAAGAAATAGATTACCAAACACAATCGCTAACATACAAAAACAAATTTATATTGAAATTATCTGAAAACGTGGGTTGCAATAAAATGGTCATAACATGTGATACATGACTCTGTTTCAAGACCACAACTAAGAAAATGGATGCTTGAAAAAAGAAGTACTTTTATCCAGGCAAGCATTGGTCAAAAGCGACTAAACCCGATCAAAAACTGATAAAAACCTACCAAGAACAGCTAAAAATGCCGTAACCGGCTCAAATCATCCAAACCTAAGAAAAAACCTCTAAAATTATTTCCAGTCCATATAGACCACATAGAATCCGGGCATAATGTATTTGCCCGGATTCTTGATGGATAAAACACATCTATATGTTTGCTCTGTTTAGTTTTTGTTGTGTTTTATTGGTGTAAAAGTTGGTCAGCTAGTATTTGAGGTAGTTGTGAATGTAGTAGAAAAGAGCATCTCGACGGCACATTATAGTATAAAGGTCAAGACATGAGTGTGCTCTAACAAAACGTCATGTTATTTGACCTAAAAATGATATTGTTTTACCTTGGGAAGCCTACATAGGTGAATAATATGCAAAAGAAGGACAAATATTTTTTGACATTTCATGTATGATCAACTTGCTTATGTATTATATGACTCTGAAATATTTGATTCCATGTTTTATTCTATTCAAATTGAGAGCTATCAAGAGTGTGCTCTAACAAAACGTCATGTTATTTGACCTAAAAATGATATTGTTTAACCTTGGGAAGCCTACATAGGTGAATAATATGCAAAAGAAGGACAAGTATTTTTTGACATTTCATGTAGGATCAACTTGCTTATGTATTATATGACTCTGAAATATTTGATTCCATATTTTATTCTATTAAAATTGAGAGCTATCAAGAAATAGATTACCAAACACAATCGCTAACATACAAAAAAAAATTATATTGAAATTATCTGAAAACGTAGGTTGCAATAAAATGGTCATAACATGTGATACATGACTCCGTTTCAAGACCACAACTAAGAAAATGGATGCTTGAAAAAAGGAGTACTTTTATCCAGGCAAGCATTGGTCAAAAATGACTAAACCCGATCAAAAACTGATAAAAACCTACCAAGAACAGCTAAAAATGCCGTAACCGGCTCAAATCATCCAAACCTAAGAAAAAACCTCTAAAATTATTTCCAGTCCATATAGACCACATAGAATCCGGGCATAATGTATTTGCCCGGATTCTTGATGGATAAAACACATCTATATGTTTGCTCTGTTTAGTTTTGGTTGTGTTTTATTGGTGTAAAAGTTGGTCAGCTAGTATTTGAGGTAGTTGTGAATGTAGTAGACAAAGAGCATCTCGACGGCACATTATAGTATAAAGGTCAAGACATGAGTGTGCTCTAACAAAACGTCATGTTATTTGACCTAAAAATGATATTGTTTAACCTTGGGAAGCCTACATAGGTGAATAATATGCAAAAGAAGGACAAGTATTTTTGACATTTCATGTAGGATCAACTTGCTTATGTATTATATGACTCTAAAATATTTGATTCCATGTTTTATTCTATTAAAATTGAGAGCTATCAAGAAATAGATTACCAAACACAATCGCTAACATACAAAAACAAATTTATATTGAAATTATCTGAAAACGTGGGTTGCAATAAAATGGTCATAACATGTGATACATGACTCTGTTTCAAGACCACAACTAAGAAAATGGATGCTTGAAAAAAGAAGTACTTTTATCCAGGCAAGCATTGGTCAAAAGCGACTAAACCCGATCAAAAACTGATAAAAACCTACCAAGAACAGCTAAAAATGCCGTAACCGGCTCAAATCATCCAAACCTAAGAAAAAACCTCTAAAATTATTTCCAGTCCATATAGACCACATAGATCCGGGCATAATGTATTTGCCCGGATTCTTGATGGATAAAACACATCTATATGTTTGCTCTGTTTAGTTTTTGTTGTGTTTTATTGGTGTAAAAGTTGGTCAGCTAGTATTTGAGGTAGTTGTGAATGTAGTAGAAAAGAGCATCTCGACGGCACATTATAGTATAAAGGTCAAGACATGAGTGTGCTCTAACAAAACGTCATGTTATTTGACCTAAAAATGATATTGTTTTACCTTGGGAAGCCTACATAGGTGAATAATATGCAAAAGAAGGACAAATATTTTTTGACATTTCATGTATGATCAACTTGCTTATGTATTATATGACTCTGAAATATTTGATTCCATGTTTTATTCTATTCAAATTGAGAGCTATCAAGAGTGTGCTCTAACAAAACGTCATGTTATTTGACCTAAAAATGATATTGTTTAACCTTGGGAAGCCTACATAGGTGAATAATATGCAAAAGAAGGACAAGTATTTTTTGACATTTCATGTAGGATCAACTTGCTTATGTATTATATGACTCTGAAATATTTGATTCCATATTTTATTCTATTAAAATTGAGAGCTATCAAGAAATAGATTACCAAACACAATCGCTAACATACAAAAAAAAATTATATTGAAATTATCTGAAAACGTAGGTTACAATAAAATGGTCATAACATGTGATACATGACTCCGTTTCAAGACCACAACTAAGAAAATGGATGCTTGAAAAAAGGAGTACTTTTATCCAGGCAAGCATTGGTCAAAAATGACTAAACCCGATCAAAAACTGATAAAAACCTACCAAGAACAGCTAAAAATGCCGTAACCGGCTCAAATCATCCAAACCTAAGAAAAAACCTCTAAAATTATTTCCAGTCCATATAGACCACATAGAATCCGGGCATAATGTATTTTCCCGGATTCTTGATGGATAAAACACATCTATATGTTTGCTCTGTTTAGTTTTGGTTGTGTTTTATTGGTGTAAAAGTTGGTCAGCTAGTATTTGAGGTAGTTGTGAATGTAGTAGACAAAGAGCATCTCGACGGCACATTATAGTATAAAGGTCAAGACATGAGTGTGCTCTAACAAAACGTCATGTTATTTGACCTAAAAATGATATTGTTTAACCTTGGGAAGCCTACATAGGTGAATAATATGCAAAAGAAGGACAAGTATTTTTGACATTTCATGTAGGATCAACTTGCTTATGTATTATATGACTCTAAAATATTTGATTCCATGTTTTATTCTATTAAAATTGAGAGCTATCAAGAAATAGATTACCAAACACAATCGCTAACATACAAAAACAAATTTATATTGAAATTATCTGAAAACGTGGGTTGCAATAAAATGGTCATAACATGTGATACATGACTCTGTTTCAAGACCACAACTAAGAAAATGGATGCTTGAAAAAAGAAGTACTTTTATCCAGGCAAGCATTGGTCAAAAGCGACTAAACCCGATCAAAAACTGATAAAAACCTACCAAGAACAGCTAAAAATGCCGTAACCGGCTCAAATCATCCAAACCTAAGAAAAAACCTCTAAAATTATTTCCAGTCCATATAGACCACATAGAATCCGGGCATAATGTATTTGCCCGGATTCTTGATGGATAAAACACATCTATATGTTTGCTCTGTTTAGTTTTGGTTGTGTTTTATTGGTGTAAAAGTTGGTCAGCTAGTATTTGAGGTAGTTGTGAATGTAGTAGACAAAGAGCATCTCGACGGCACATTATAGTATAAAGGTCAAGACATGAGTGTGCTCTAACAAAACGTCATGTTATTTGACCTAAAAATGATATTGTTTAACCTTGGGAAGCCTACATAGGTGAATAATATGCAAAAGAAGGACAAGTATTTTTGACATTTCATGTAGGATCAACTTGCTTATGTATTATATGACTCTAAAATATTTGATTCCATGTTTTATTCTATTAAAATTGAGAGCTATCAAGAAATAGATTACCAAACACAATCGCTAACATACAAAAACAAATTTATATTGAAATTATCTGAAAACGTGGGTTGCAATAAAATGGTCATAACATGTGATACATGACTCTGTTTCAAGACCACAACTAAGAAAATGGATGCTTGAAAAAAGAAGTACTTTTATCCAGGCAAGCATTGGTCAAAAGCGACTAAACCCGATCAAAAACTGATAAAAACCTACCAAGAACAGCTAAAAATGCCGTAACCGGCTCAAATCATCCAAACCTAAGAAAAAACCTCTAAAATTATTTCCAGTCCATATAGACCACATAGAATCCGGGCATAATGTATTTGCCCGGATTCTTGATGGATAAAACACATCTATATGTTTGCTCTGTTTAGTTTTTGTTGTGTTTTATTGGTGTAAAAGTTGGTCAGCTAGTATTTGAGGTAGTTGTGAATGTAGTAGACAAAGAGCATCTCGACGGCACATTATAGTATAAAGGTCAAGACATGAGTGTGCTCTAACAAAACGTCATGTTATTTGACCTAAAAATGATATTGTTTTACCTTGGGAAGCCTACATAGGTGAATAATATGCAAAAGAAGGACAAATATTTTTTGACATTTCATGTATGATCAACTTGCTTATGTATTATATGACTCTGAAATATTTGATTCCATGTTTTATTCTATTCAAATTGAGAGCTATCAAGAGTGTGCTCTAACAAAACGTCATGTTATTTGACCTAAAAATGATATTGTTTAACCTTGGGAAGCCTACATAGGTGAATAATATGCAAAAGAAGGACAAGTATTTTTTGACATTTCATGTAGGATCAACTTGCTTATGTATTATATGACTCTGAAATATTTGATTCCATATTTTATTCTATTAAAAGTGAGAGCTATCAAGAAATAGATTACCAAACACAATCGCTAACATACAAAAAAAAATTATATTGAAATTATCTGAAAACGTAGGTTGCAATAAAATTGTCATAACATGTGATACATGACTCCGTTTCAAGACCACAACTAAGAAAATGGATGCTTGAAAAAAGGAGTACTTTTATCCAGGCAAGCATTGGTCAAAAATGACTAAACCCGATCAAAAACTGATAAAAACCTACCAAGAACAGCTAAAAATGCCGTAACCGGCTCAAATCATCCAAACCTAAGAAAAAACCTCTAAAATTATTTCCAGTCCATATAGACCACATAGAATCCGGGCATAATGTATTTGCCCGGATTCTTGATGGATAAAACACATCTATATGTTTGCTCTGTTTAGTTTTGGTTGTGTTTTATTGGTGTAAAAGTTGGTCAGCTAGTATTTGAGGTAGTTGTGAATGTAGTAGACAAAGAGCATCTCGACGGCACATTATAGTATAAAGGTCAAGACATGAGTGTGCTCTAACAAAACGTCATGTTATTTGACCTAAAAATGATATTGTTTAACCTTGGGATCCTACATAGGTGAATAATATGCAAAAGAAGGACAAGTATTTTTTGACATTTCATGTAGGATCAACTTGCTTATGTATTATATGAGTCTGAAATATTTGATTCCATGTTTTATTCTATTAAAATTGAGAGCTATCAAGAAATAGATTACCAAACACAATCGCTAACATACAAAAACAAATTTATATTGAAATTATCTGAAAACGTGGGTTGCAATAAAATGGTCATAACATGTGATACATGACTCTATTTCAAGACCACAACTAAGAAAATGGATGCTTGAAAAAAGAAGTACTTTTATCCAGGCAAGCATTGGTCAAAAGCGACTAAACCCGATCAAAAACTGATAAAAACCTACCAAGAACAGCTAAAAATGCCGTAACCGGCTCAAATCATCCAAACCTAAGAAAAAACCTCTAAAATTATTTCCAGTCCATATAGACCACATAGAATCCGGGCATAATGTATTTGCCTGGATTCTTGATGGATAAAACACATCTATATGTTTGCTCTGTTTAGTTTTGGTTGTGTTTTATTGGTGTAAAAGTTGGTCAGCTAGTATTTGAGGTAGTTGTGAATGTAGTAGACAAAGAGCATCTCGACGGCACATTATAGTATAAAGGTCAAGACATGAGTGTGCTCTAACAAAACGTCATGTTATTTGACCTAAAAATGATATTGTTTTACCTTGGGAAGCCTACATAGGTGAATAATATGCAAAAGTAGGACAAGTATTTTTTGACATTTCATGTAGGATCAACTTGCTTATGTATTATATGACTCTGAAATATTTGATTCCATGTTTTATTCTATTCAAATTGAGAGCTATCAAGAGTGTGCTCTAACAAAACGTCATGTTATTTGACCTAAAAATGATATTGTTTAACCTTGGGAAGCCTACATAGGTGAATAATATGCAAAAGAAGGACAAGTATTTTTTGACATTTCATGTAGGATCAACTTGCTTATGTATTATATGACTCTGAAATATTTGATTCCATATTTTATTCTATTAAAATTGAGAGCTATCAAGAAATAGATTACCAAACACAATCGCTAACATACAAAAAAAAATTATATTGAAATTATCTGAAAACGTAGGTTGCAATAAAATGGTCATAACATGTGATACATGACTCCGTTTCAAGACCGCAACTAAGAAAATGGATGCTTGAAAAAAGGAGTACTTTTATCCAGGCAAGCATTGGTCAAAAATGACTAAACCCGATCAAAAACTGATAAAAACCTACCAAGAACAGCTAAAAATGCCGTAACCGGCTCAAATCATCCAAACCTAAGAAAAAACCTCTAAAATTATTTCCAGTCCATATAGACCACATAGAATCCGGGCATAATGTATTTGCCCGGATTCTTGATGGATAAAACACATCTATATGTTTGCTCTGTTTAGTTTTGGTTGTGTTTTATTGGTGTAAAAGTTGGTCAGCTAGTATTTGAGGTAGTTGTGAATGTAGTAGACAAAGAGCATCTCGACGGCACATTATAGTATAAAGGTCAAGACATGAGTGTGCTCTAACAAAACGTCATGTTATTTGACCTAAAAATGATATTGTTTAACCTTGGGAAGCCTACATAGGTGAATAATATGCAAAAGAAGGACAAGTATTTTTGACATTTCATGTAGGATCAACTTGCTTATGTATTATATGACTCTGAAATATTTGATTCCATGTTTTATTCTATTAAAATTGAGAGCTATCAAGAAATAGATTACCAAACACAATCGCTAACATACAAAAACAAATTTATATTGAAATTATCTGAAAACGTGGGTTGCAATAAAATGGTCATAACATGTGATACATGACTCTGTTTCAAGACCACAACTAAGAAAATGGATGCTTGAAAAAAGAAGTACTTTTATCCAGCCAAGCATTGGTCAAAAGCGACTAAACCCGATCAAAAACTGATAAAAACCTACCAAGAACAGCTAAAAATGCCGTAACCGGCTCAAATCATCCAAACCTAAGAAAAAACCTCTAAAATTATTTCCAGTCCATATAGACCACATAGAATCCGGGCATAATGTATTTTCCCGGATTCTTGATGGATAAAACACATCTATATGTTTGCTCTGTTTAGTTTTGGTTGTGTTTTATTGGTGTAAAAGTTGGTCAGCTAGTATTTGAGGTAGTTGTGAATGTAGTAGACAAAGAGCATCTCGACGGCACATTATAGTATAAAGGTCAAGACATGAGTGTGCTCTAACAAAACGTCATGTTATTTGACCTAAAAATGATATTGTTTTACCTTGGGAAGCCAACATAGGTGAATAATATGCAAAAGAAGGACAAGTATTTTTTGACATTTCATGTAGGATCAACTTGCTTATGTATTATATGACTCTGAAATATTTGATTCCATATTTTATTCTATTCAAATTGAGAGCTATCAAGAGTGTGCTCTAACAAAACGTCATGTTATTTGACCTAAAAATGATATTGTTTAACCTTGGGAAGCCTACATAGGTGAATAATATGCAAAAGAAGGACAAGTATTTTTTGACATTTCATGTAGGATCAACTTGCTTATGTATTATATGACTCTGAAATATTTGATTCCATATTTTATTCTATTAAAATTGAGAGCTATCAAGAAATAGATTACCAAACACAATCGCTAACATACAAAAAAAAATTATATTGAAATTATCTGAAAACGTAGGTTGCAATAAAATGGTCATAACATGTGATACATGACTCCGTTTCAAGAACACAACTAAGAAAATGGATGCTTGAAAAAAGGAGTACTTTTATCCAGGCAAGCATTGGTCAAAAATGACTAAACCCGATCAAAAACTGATAAAAACCTACCAAGAACAGCTAAAAATGCCGTAACCGGCTCAAATCATCCAAACCTAAGAAAAAACCTCTAAAATTATTTCCAGTCCATATAGACCACATAGAATCCGGGCATAATGTATTTGCCCGGATTCTTGATGGATAAAACACATCTATATGTTTGCTCTGTTTAGTTTTGGTTGTGTTTTATTGGTGTAAAAGTTGGTCAGCTAGTATTTGAGGTAGTTGTGAATGTAGTAGACAAAGAGCATCTCGACGGCACATTATAGTATAAAGGTCAAGACATGAGTGTGCTCTAACAAAACGTCATGTTATTTGACCTAAAAATGATATTGTTTAACCTTGGGAAGCCTACATAGGTGAATAATATGCAAAAGAAGGACAAGTATTTTTGACATTTCATGTAGGATCAACTTGCTTATGTATTATATGACTCTGAAATATTTGATTCCATGTTTTATTCTATTAAAATTGAGAGCTATCAAGAAATAGATTACCAAACACAATCGCTAACATACAAAAACAAATTTATATTGAAATTATCTGAAAACGTGGGTTGCAATAAAATGGTCATAACATGTGATACATGACTCTGTTTCAAGACCACAACTAAGAAAATGGATGCTTGAAAAAAGAAGTACTTTTATCAAGGCAAGCATTGGTCAAAAGCGACTAAACCCGATCAAAAACTGATAAAAACCTACCAAGAACAGCTAAAAATGCCGTAACCGGCTCAAATCATCCAAACCTAAGAAAAAACCTCTAAAATTATTTCCAGTCCATATAGACCACATAGAATCCGGGCATAATGTATTTGCCCGGATTCTTGATGGATAAAACACATCTATATGTTTGCTCTGTTTAGTTTTGGTTGTGTTTTATTGGTTTAAAAGTTGGTCAGCTAGTATTTGAGGTAGTTGTGAATGTAGTAGACAAAGAGCATCTCGACGGCACATTATAGTATAAAGGTCAAGACATGAGTGTGCTCTAACAAAACGTCATGTTATTTGACCTAAAAATGATATTGTTTTACCTTGGGAAGCCTACATAGGTGAATAATATGCAAAAGAAGGACAAATATTTTTTGACATTTCATGTAGGATCAACTTGCTTATGTATTATATGACTCTGAAATATTTGATTCCATGTTTTATTCTATTCAAATTGAGAGCTATCAAGAGTGTGCTCTAACAAAACGTCATGTTATTTGACCTAAAAATGATATTGTTTAACCTTGGGAAGCCTACATAGGTGAATAATATGCAAAAGAAGGACAAGTATTTTTTGACATTTCATGTAGGATCAACTTGCTTATGTATTATATGACTCTGAAATATTTGATTCCATATTTTATTCTATTAAAATTGAGAGCTATCAAGAAATAGATTACCAAACACAATCGCTAACATACAAAAAAAAATTATATTGAAATTATCTGAAAACGTAGGTTGCAATAAAATGGTCATAACATGTGATACATGACTCCGTTTCAAGACCACAACTAAGAAAATGGATGCTTGAAAAAAGGAGTACTTTTATCCAGGCAAGCATTGGTCAAAAATGACTAAACCCGATCAAAAACTGATAAAAACCTACCAAGAACAGCTAAAAATGCCGTAACCGGCTCAAATCATCCAAACCTAAGAAAAAACCTCTAAAATTATTTCCAGTCCATATAGACCACATAGAATCCGGTCATAATGTATTTGCCCGGATTCTTGATGGATAAAACACATCTATATGTTTGCTCTGTTTAGTTTTGGTTGTGTTTTATTGGTGTAAAAGTTGGTCAGCTAGTATTTGAGGTAGTTGTGAATGTAGTAGACAAAGAGCATCTCGACGGCACATTATAGTATAAAGGTCAAGACATGAGTGTGCTCTAACAAAACGTCATGTTATTTGACCTAAAAATGATATTGTTTAACCTTGGGAAGCCTACATAGGTGAATAATATGCAAAAGAAGGACAAGTATTTTTGACATTTCATGTAGGATCAACTTGCTTATGTATTATATGACTCTGAAATATTTGATTCCATGTTTTATTCTATTAAAATTGAGAGCTATCAAGAAATAGATTACCAAACACAATCGCTAACATACAAAAACAAATTTATATTGAAATTATCTGAAAACGTGGGTTGCAATAAAATGGTCATAACATGTGATACATGACTCTGTTTCAAGACCACAACTAAGAAAATGGATGCTTGAAAAAAGAAGTACTTTTATCAAGGCAAGCATTGGTCAAAAGCGACTAAACCCGATCAAAAACTGATAAAAACCTACCAAGAACAGCTAAAAATGCCGTAACCGGCTAAAATCATCCAAACCTAAGAAAAAACCTCTAAAATTATTTCCAGTCCATATAGACCACATAGAATCCGGGCATAATGTATTTGCCCGGATTCTTGATGGATAAAACACATCTATATGTTTGCTCTGTTTAGTTTTGGTTGTGTTTTATTGGTGTAAAAGTTGGTCAGCTAGTATTTGAGGTAGTTGTGAATGTAGTAGACAAAGAGCACCTCGACGGCACATTATAGTATAAAGGTCAAGACATGAGTGTGCTCTAACAAAACGTCATGTTATTTGACCTAAAAATGATATTGTTTTACCTTGGGAAGCCTACATAGGTGAATAATATGCAAAAGAAGGACAAATATTTTTTAACATTTCATGTAGGATCAACTTGCTTATGTATTATATGACTCTGAAATATTTGATTCCATGTTTTATTCTATTCAAATTGAGAGCTATCAAGAGTGTGCTCTAACAAAACGTCATGTTATTTGACCTAAAAATGATATTGTTTAACCTTGGGAAGCCTACATAGGTGAATAATATGCAAAAGAAGGACAAGTATTTTTTGACATTTCATGTAGGATCAACTTGCTTATGTATTATATGACTCTGAAATATTTGATTCCATATTTTATTCTATTAAAATTGAGAGCTATCAAGAAATAGATTACCAAACACAATCGCTAACATACAAAAAAAAATTATATTGAAATTATCTGAAAACGTAGGTTGCAATAAAATGGTCATAACATGTGATACATGACTCCGTTTCAAGACCACAACTAAGAAAATGGATGCTTGAAAAAAGGAGTACTTTTATCCAGGCAAGCATTGGTCAAAAATGACTAAACCCGATCAAAAACTGATAAAAACCTACCAAGAACAGCTAAAAATGCCGTAACCGGCTCAAATCATCCAAACCTAAGAAAAAACCTCTAAAATTATTTCCAGTCCATATAGACCACATAGAATCCGGTCATAATGTATTTGCCCGGATTCTTGATGGATAAAACACATCTATATGTTTGCTCTGTTTAGTTTTGGTTGTGTTTTATTGGTGTAAAAGTTGGTCAGCTAGTATTTGAGGTAGTTGTGAATGTAGTAGACAAAGAGCATCTCGACGGCACATTATAGTATAAAGGTCAAGACATGAGTGTGCTCTAACAAAACGTCATGTTATTTGACCTAAAAATGATATTGTTTAACCTTGGGAAGCCTACATAGGTGAATAATATGCAAAAGAAGGACAAGTATTTTTGACATTTCATGTAGGATCAACTTGCTTATGTATTATATGACTCTGAAATATTTGATTCCATGTTTTATTCTATTAAAATTGAGAGCTATCAAGAAATAGATTACCAAACACAATCGCTAACATACAAAAACAAATTTATATTGAAATTATCTGAAAACGTGGGTTGCAATAAAATGGTCATAACATGTGATACATGACTCTGTTTCAAGACCACAACTAAGAAAATGGATGCTTGAAAAAAGAAGTACTTTTATCAAGGCAAGCATTGGTCAAAAGCGACTAAACCCGATCAAAAACTGATAAAAACCTACCAAGAACAGCTAAAAATGCCGTAACCGGCTCAAATCATCCAAACCTAAGAAAAAACCTCTAAAATTATTTC
Organism: Glebionis coronaria; assembly: GCA_025667525.1. Taxonomy (NCBI): domain Eukaryota; kingdom Viridiplantae; phylum Streptophyta; class Magnoliopsida; order Asterales; family Asteraceae; genus Glebionis; species Glebionis coronaria. The sequence continues at coordinate 1,150,118 of JANFOE010000060.1, forward strand.
CAGTCCATATAGACCACATAGAATCCGGGCATAATGTATTTGCCCGGATTCTTGATGGATAAAACACATCTATATGTTTGCTCTGTTTAGTTTTGGTTGTGTTTTATTGGTGTAAAAGTTGGTCAGCTAGTATTTGAGGTAGTTGTGAATGTAGTAGACAAAGAGCATCTCGACGGCACATTATAGTTTAAAGGTCAAGACATGAGTGTGCTCTAACAAAACGTCATGTTATTTGACCTAAAAATGATATTGTTTTACCTTGGGAAGCCTACATAGGTGAATAATATGCAAAAGAAGGACAAATATTTTTTGACATTTCATGTAGGATCAACTTGCTTATGTATTATATGACTGTGAAATATTTGATTCCATGTTTTATTCTATTCAAATTGAGAGCTATCAAGAGTGTGCTCTAACAAAACGTCATGTTATTTGACCTAAAATTGATATTGTTTAACCTTGGGAAGCCTACATAGGTGAATAATATGCAAAAGAAGGACAAGTATTTTTTGACATTTCATGTAGGATCAACTTGCTTATGTATTATATGACTCTGAAATATTTGATTCCATATTTTATTCTATTAAAATTGAGAGCTATCAAGAAATAGATTACCAAACACAATCGCTAACATATAAAAAAAAATTATATTGAAATTATCTGAAAACGTAGGTTACAATAAAATGGTCATAACATGTGATACATGACTCCGTTTCAAGACCACAACTAAGAAAATGGATGCTTGAAAAAAGGAGTACTTTTATCCAGGCAAGCATTGGTCAAAAATGACTAAACCCGATCAAAAACTGATAAAAACCTACCAAGAACAGCTAAAAATGCCGTAACCGGCTCAAATCATCCAAACCTAAGAAAAAACCTCTAAAATTATTTCCAGTCCATATAGACCACATAGAATCCGGTCATAATGTATTTGCCTGGATTCTTGATGGATAAAACACATCTATATGTTTGCTCTGTTTAGTTTTGGTTGTGTTTTATTGGTGTAAAAGTTGGTCAGCTAGTATTTGAGGTAGTTGTGAATGTAGTAGACAAAGAGCATCTCGACGGCACATTATAGTATAAAGGTCAAGACATGAGTGTGCTCTAACAAAACGTCATGTTATTTGACCTAAAAATGATATTGTTTAACCTTGGGATCCTACATAGGTGAATAATATGCAAAAGAAGGACAAGTATTTTTTGACATTTCATGTAGGATCAACTTGCTTATGTATTATATGAGTCTGAAATATTTGATTCCATGTTTTATTCTATTAAAATTGAGAGCTATCAAGAAATAGATTACCAAACACAATCGCTAACATACAAAAACAAATTTATATTGAAATTATCTGAAAACGTGGGTTGCAATAAAATGGTCATAACATGTGATACATGACTCTGTTTCAAGACCACAACTAAGAAAATGGATGCTTGAAAAAAGAAGTACTTTTATCCAGGCAAGCATTGGTCAAAAGCGACTAAACCCGATCAAAAACTGATAAAAACCTACCAAGAACAGCTAAAAATGCCGTAACCGGCTCAAATCATCCAAACCTAAGAAAAAACCTCTAAAATTATTTCCAGTCCATATAGACCACATAGAATCCGGGCATAATGTATTTGCCCGGATTCTTGATGGATAAAACACATCTATATGTTTGCTCTGTTTAGTTTTGGTTGTGTTTTATTGGTGTAAAAGTTGGTCAGCTAGTATTTGAGGTAGTTGTGAATGTAGTAGACAAAGAGCATCTCGACGGCACATTATAGTATAAAGGTCAAGACATGAGTGTGCTCTAACAAAACGTCATGTTATTTGACCTAAAAATGATATTGTTTTACCTTGGGAAGCCTACATAGGTGAATAATATGCAAAAGAAGGACAAGTATTTTTTGACATTTCATGTAGGATCAACTTGCTTATGTATTATATGACTCTGAAATATTTGATTCCATGTTTTATTCTATTCAAATTGAGAGCTATCAAGAGTGTGCTCTAATAAAACGTCATGTTATTTGACCTAAAAATGATATTGTTTAACCTTGGGAAGCCTACATAGGTGAATAATATGCAAAAGAAGGACAAGTATTTTTTGACATTTCATGTAGGATCAACTTGCTTATGTATTATATGACTCTGAAATATTTGATTCCATATTTTATTCTATTAAAATTGAGAGCTATCAAGAAATAGATTACCAAACACAATCGCTAACATACAAAAAAAAATTATATTGAAATTATCTGAAAACGTAGGTTGCAATAAAATGGTCATAACATGTGATACATGACTCCGTTTCAAGACCACAACTAAGAAAATGGATGCTTGAAAAAAGGAGTACTTTTATCCAGGCAAGCATTGGTCAAAAATGACTAAACCCGATCAAAAACTGATAAAAACCTACCAAGAACAGCTAAAAATGCCGTAACCGGCTCAAATCATCCAAACCTAAGAAAAAACCTCTAAAATTATTTCCAGTCCATATAGACCACATAGAATCCGGGCATAATGTATTTTCCCGGATTCTTGATGGATAAAACACATCTATATGTTTGCTCTGTTTAGTTTTGGTTGTGTTTTATTGGTGTAAAAGTTGGTCAGCTAGTATTTGAGGTAGTTGTGAATGTAGTAGAAAAAGATCATCTCGACGGCACATTATAGTATAAAGGTCAAGACATGAGTGTGCTCTAACAAAACGTCATGTTATTTGACCTAAAAATGATATTGTTTAACCTTGGGAAGCCTACATAGGTGAATAATATGCAAAAGAAGGACAAGTATTTTTGACATTTCATGTAGGATCAACTTGCTTATGTATTATATGACTCTGAAATATTTGATTCCATGTTTTATTCTATTAAAATTGAGAGCTATCAAGAAATAGATTACCAAACACAATCGCTAACATACAAAAACAAATTTATATTGAAATTATCTGAAAACGTGGGTTGCAATAAAATGGTCATAACATGTGATACATGACTCTGTTTCAAGACCACAACTAAGAAAATGGATGCTTGAAAAAAGAAGTACTTTTATCCAGGCAAGCATTGGTCAAAAGCGACTAAACCCGATCAAAAACTGATAAAAACCTACCAAGAACAGCTAAAAATGCCGTAACCGGCTCAAATCATCAAAACCTAAGAAAAAACCTCTAAAATTATTTCCAGTCCATATAGACCACATAGAATCCGGGCATAATGTATTTGCCCGGATTCTTGATGGGTAAAACACATCTATATGTTTGCTCTATTTAGTTTTGGTTGTGTTTTATTGGTGTAAAAGTTGGTCAGCTAGTATTTGAGGTAGTTGTGAATGTAGTAGACAAAGAGCATCTCGACGGCACATTATAGTATAAAGGTCAAGACATGAGTGTGCTCTAACAAAACGTCATGTTATTTGACCTAAAAATGATATTGTTTTACCTTGGGAAGCCTACATAGGTGAATAATATGCAAAAGAAGGACAAGTATTTTTTGACATTTCATGTAGGATCAACTTGCTTATGTATTATATGACTCTGAAATATTTGATTCCATGTTTTATTCTATTCAAATTGAGAGCTATCAAGAGTGTGCTCTAACAAAACGTCATGTTATTTGACCTAAAAATGATATTGTTTAACCTTGGGAAGCCTACATAGGTGAATAATATGCAAAAGAAGGACAAGTATTTTTTGACATTTCATGTAGGATCAACTTGCTTATGTATTATATGACTCTAAAATATTTGATTCCATATTTTATTCTATTAAAATTGAGAGCTATCAAGAAATAGATTACCAAACACAATCGCTAACATACAAAAAAAAATTATATTGAAATTATCTGAAAACGTAGGTTGCAATAAAATGGTCATAACATGTGATACATGACTCCGTTTCAAGACCACAACTAAGAAAATGGATGCTTGAAAAAAGGAGTACTTTTATCGAGGCAAGCATTGGTCAAAAATGACTAAACCCGATCAAAAACTGATAAAAACCTACCAAGAACAGCTAAAAATGCCGTAACCGGCTCAAATCATCCAAACCTAAGAAAAAACCTCTAAAATTATTTCCAGTCCATATAGACCACATAGAATCCGGGCATAATGTATTTGCCCGGATTCTTGATGGATAAAACACATCTATATGTTTGCTCTGTTTAGTTTTGGTTGTGTTTTATTGGTGTAAAAGTTGGTCAGCTAGTATTTGAGGTAGCTGTGAATGTAGTAGACAAAGATCATCTCGACGGCACATTATAGTATAAAGGTCAAGACATGAGTGTGCTCTAACAAAACGTCATGTTATTTGACCTAAAAATGATATTGTTTAACCTTGGGAAGCCTACATAGGTGAATAATATGCAAAAGATGGACAAGTATTTTTGACATTTCATGTAGGATCAACTTGCTTATGTATTATATGACTCTGAAATATTTGATTCCATGTTTTATTCTATTAAAATTGAGAGCTATCAAGAAATAGATTACCAAACACAATCGCTAACATACAAAAACAAATTTATATTGAAATTATCTGAAAACGTGGGTTGCAATAAAATGGTCATAACATGTGATACATGACTCTGTTTCAAGACCACAACTAAGAAAATGGATGCTTGAAAAAAGAAGTACTTTTATCCAGGCAAGCATTGGTCAAAAGCGACTAAACCCGATCAAAAACTGATAAAAACCTACCAAGAACAGCTAAAAATGCCGTAACCGGCTCAAATCATCCAAACCTAAGAAAAAACCTCTAAAATTATTTCAAGTCCATATAGACCACATAGAATCCGGGCATAATGTATTTGCCCGGATTCTTGATGGATAAAACACATCTATATGTTTGCTCTATTTAGTTTTGGTTGTGTTTTATTGGTGTAAAAGTTGGTCAGCTAGTATTTGAGGTAGTTGTGAATGTAGTAGACAAAGAGCATCTCGACGGCACATTATAGTATAAAGGTCAAGACATGAGTGTGCTCTAACAAAACGTCATGTTATTTGACCTAAAAATGATATTGTTTTACCTTGGGAAGCCTACATAGGTGAATAATATGCAAAAGAAGGACAAGTATTTTTTGACATTTCATGTAGGATCAACTTGCTTATGTATTATATGACTCTGAAATATTTGATTCCATGTTTTATTCTATTCAAATTGAGAGCTATCAAGAGTGTGCTCTAACAAAACGTCATGTTATTTGACCTAAAAATGATATTGTTTAACCTTGGGAAGCCTACATAGGTGAATAATATGCAAAAGAAGGACAAGTATTTTTTGACATTTCATGTAGGATCAACTTGCTTATGTATTATATGACTCTAAAATATTTGATTCCATATTTTATTCTATTAAAATTGAGAGCTATCAAGAAATAGATTACCAAACACAATCGCTAACATACAAAAAAAAATTATATTGAAATTATCTGAAAACGTAGGTTGCAATAAAATGGTCATAACATGTGATACATGACTCCGTTTCAAGACCACAACTAAGAAAATGGATGCTTGAAAAAAGGAGTACTTTTATCCAGGCAAGCATTGGTCAAAAATGACTAAACCCGATCAAAAACTGATAAAAACCTACCAAGAACAGCTAAAAATGCCGTAACCGGCTCAAATCATCCAAACCTAAGAAAAAACCTCTAAAATTATTTCCAGTCCATATAGACCACATAGAATCCGGGCATAATGTATTTGCCCGGATTCTTGATGGATAAAACACATCTATATGTTTGCTCTGTTTAGTTTTGGTTGTGTTTTATTGGTGTAAAAGTTGGTCAGCTAGTATTTGAGGTAGCTGTGAATGTAGTAGACAAAGATCATCTCGACGGCACATTATAGTATAAAGGTCAAGACATGAGTGTGCTCTAACAAAACGTCATGTTATTTGACCTAAAAATGATATTGTTTAACCTTGGGAAGCCTACATAGGTGAATAATATGCAAAAGAAGGACAAGTATTTTTGACATTTCATGTAGGATCAACTTGCTTATGTATTATATGACTCTGAAATATTTGATTCCATGTTTTATTCTATTAAAATTGAGAGCTATCAAGAAATAGATTACCAAACACAATCGCTAACATACAAAAACAAATTTATATTGAAATTATCTGAAAACGTGGGTTGCAATAAAATGGTCATAACATGTGATACATGACTCTGTTTCAAGACCACAACTAAGAAAATGGATGCTTGAAAAAAGAAGTACTTTTATCCAGGCAAGCATTGGTCAAAAGCGACTAAACCCGATCAAAAACTGATAAAAACCTACCAAGAACAGCTAAAAATGCCGTAACCGGCTCAAATCATCCAAACCTAAGAAAAAACCTCTAAAATTATTTCCAGTCCATATAGACCACATAGAATCCGGGCATAATGTATTTGCCCGGATTCTTGATGGATAAAACACATCTATATGTTTGCTCTGTTTAGTTTTGGTTGTGTTTTATTGGTGTAAAAGTTGGTCAGCTAGTATTTGAGGTAGTTGTGAATGTAGTAGACAAAGAGCATCTCGACGGCACATTATAGTATAAAGGTCAAGACATGAGTGTGCTCTAACAAAACGTCATGTTATTTGACCTAAAAATGATATTGTTTTACCTTGGGAAGCCTACATAGGTGAATAATATGCAAAAGAAGGACAAGTATTTTTTGACATTTCATGTAGGATCAACTTGCTTATGTATTATATGACTCTGAAATATTTGATTCCATGTTTTATTCTATTCAAATTGAGAGCTATCAAGAGTGTGCTCTAATAAAACGTCATGTTATTTGACCTAAAAATGATATTGTTTAACCTTGGGAAGCCTACATAGGTGAATAATATGCAAAAGAAGGACAAGTATTTTTTGACATTTCATGTAGGATCAACTTGCTTATGTATTATATGACTCTGAAATATTTGATTCCATATTTTATTCTATTAAAATTGAGAGCTATCAAGAAATAGATTACCAAACACAATCGCTAACATACAAAAAAAATTATATTGAAATTATCTGAAAACGTAGGTTGCAATAAAATGGTCATAACATGTGATACATGACTCCGTTTCAAGACCACAACTAAGAAAATGGATGCTTGAAAAAAGGAGTACTTTTATCCAGGCAAGCATTGGTCAAAAATGACTAAACCCGATCAAAAACTGATAAAAACCTACCAAGAACAGCTAAAAATGCCGTAACCGGCTCAAATCATCCAAACCTAAGAAAAAACCTCTAAAATTATTTCCAGTCCATATAGACCACATAGAATCCGGGCATAATGTATTTTCCCGGATTCTTGATGGATAAAATACATCTATATGTTTGCTCTGTTTAGTTTTGGTTGTGTTTTATTGGTGTAAAAGTTGGTCAGCTAGTATTTGAGGTAGTTGTGAATGTAGTAGACAAAGATCATCTCGACGGCACATTATAGTATAAAGGTCAAGACATGAGTGTGCTCTAACAAAACGTCATGTTATTTGACCTAAAAATGATATTGTTTAACCTTGGGAAGCCTACATAGGTGAATAATATGCAAAAGAAGGACAAGTATTTTTGACATTTCATGTAGGATCAACTTGCTTATGTATTATATGACTCTGAAATATTTGATTCCATGTTTTATTCTATTAAAATTGAGAGCTATCAAGAAATAGATTACCAAACACAATCGCTAACATACAAAAACAAATTTATATTGAAATTATCTGAAAACGTGGGTTGCAATAAAATGGTCATAACATGTGATACATGACTCTGTTTCAAGACCACAACTAAGAAAATGGATGCTTGAAAAAAGAAGTACTTTTATCCAGGCAAGCATTGGTCAAAAGCGACTAAACCCGATCAAAAACTGATAAAAACCTACCAAGAACAGCTAAAAATGCCGTAACCGGCTCAAATCATCCAAACCTAAGAAAAAACCTCTAAAATTATTTCCAGTCCATATAGACCACATAGAATCCGGGCATAATGTATTTTCCCGGATTCTTGATGGATAAAACACATCTATATGTTTGCTCTGTTTAGTTTTGGTTGTGTTTTATTGGTGTAAAAGTTGGTCAGCTAGTATTTGAGGTAGTTGTGAATGTAGTAGACAAAGAGCATCTCGACGGCACATTATAGTATAAAGGTCAAGACATGAGTGTGCTCTAACAAAACGTCATGTTATTTGACCTAAAAATGATATTGTTTTACCTTGGGAAGCCTACATAGGTGAATAATATGCAAAAGAAGGACAAATATTTTTTGACATTTCATGTAGGATCAACTTGCTTATGTATTATATGACTCTGAAATATTTGATTCCATGTTTTATTCTATTCAAATTGAGAGCTATCAAGAGTGTGCTTTAACAAAACGTCATGTTATTTGACCTAAAAATGATATTGTTTAACCTTGGGAAGCCTACATAGGTGAATAATATGCAAAAGAAGGACAAGTATTTTTTGACATTTCATGTAGGATCAACTTGCTTATGTATTATATGACTCTGAAATATTTGATTCCATATTTTATTCTATTAAAATTGAGAGCTATCAAGAAATAGATTACCAAACACAATCGCTAACATACAAAAAAAAATTATATTGAAATTATCTGAAAACGTAGGTTGCATTAAAATGGTCATAACATGTGATACATGACTCCGTTTCAAGACCACAACTAAGAAAATGGATGCTTGAAAAAAGGAGTACTTTTATCCAGGCAAGCATTGGTCAAAAATGACTAAACCCGATCAAAAACTGATAAAAACCTACCAAGAACAGCTAAAAATGCCGTAACCGGCTCAAATCATCCAAACCTAAGAAAAAACCTCTAAAATTATTTCCAGTCCATATAGACCACATAGAATCCGGGCATAATGTATTTGCCCGTATTGTTGATGGATAAAACACATCTATATGTTTGCTCTGTTTAGTTTTGGTTGTGTTTTATTGGTGTAAAAGTTGGTCAGCTAGTATTTGAGGTAGTTGTGAATGTAGTAGACAAAGAGCATCTCGACGGCACATTATAGTATAAAGGTCAAGACATGAGTGTGCTCTAACAAAACGTCATGTTATTTGACCTAAAAATGATATTGTTTTACCTTGGGAAGCCTACATAGGTGAATAATATGCAAAAAAAGGACAAGTATTTTTTGACATTTCATGTAGGATCAACTTGCTTATGTATTATATGACTCTGAAATATTTGATTCCATGTTTTATTCTATTCAAATTGAGAGCTATCAAGAGTGTGCTCTAACAAAACGTCATGTTATTTGACCTAAAAATGATATTGTTTAACCTTGGGAAGCCTACATAGGTGAATAATATGCAAAAGAAGGACAAGTATTTTTTGACATTTCATGTAGGATCAACTTGCTTATGTATTATATGACTCTGGAATATTTGATTCCATATTTTATTCTATTAAAATTGAGAGCTATCAAGAAATAGATTACCAAACACAATCGCTAACATACAAAAAAAATTATATTGAAATTATCTGAAAACGTAGGTTGCAATAAAATGGTCATAACATGTGATACATGACTCCGTTTCAAGACCACAACTAAGAAAATGGATGCTTGAAAAAAGGAGTACTTTTATCCAGGCAAGCATTGGTCAAAAATGACTAAACCCGATCAAAAACTGATAAAAACCTACCAAGAACAGCTAAAAATGCCGTAACCGGCTCAAATCATCCAAACCTAAGAAAAAACCTCTAAAATTATTTCCAGTCCATATAGACCACATAGAATCCGGGCATAATGTATTTGCCCGGATTCTTGATGGATAAAACACATCTATATGTTTGCTCTGTTTAGTTTTGGTTGTGTTTTATTGGTGTAAAAGTTGGTCAGCTAGTATTTGAGGTAGTTGTGAATGTAGTAGACAAAGAGCATCTCGACGGCACATTATAGTATAAAGGTCAAGACATGAGTGTGCTCTAACAAAACGTCATGTTATTTGACCTAAAAATGATATTGTTTAACCTTGGGAAGCCTACATAGGTGAATAATATGCAAAAGAAGGACAAGTATTTTTGACATTTCATGTAGGATCAACTTGCTTATGTATTATATGACTCTGAAATATTTGATTCCATGTTTTATTCTATTAAAATTGAGAGCTATCAAGAAATAGATTACCAAACACAATCGCTAACATACAAAAACAAATTTATATTGAAATTATCTGAAAACGTGGGTTGCAATAAAATGGTCATAACATGTGATACATGACTCTGTTTCAAGACCACAACTAAGAAAATGGATGCTTGAAAAAAGAAGTACTTTTATCCAGGCAAGCATTGGTCAAAAGCGACTAAACCCGATCAAAAACTGATAAAAACCTACCAAGAACAGCTAAAAATGCCGTAACCGGCTCAAATCATCCAAACCTAAGAAAAAACCTCTAAAATTATTTCCAGTCCATATAGACCACATAGAATCCGGGCATAATGTATTTGCCCGGATTCTTGATGGATAAAACACATCTATATGTTTGCTCTGTTTTGTTTTGGTTGTGTTTTATTGGTGTAAAAGTTGGTCAGCTAGTATTTGAGGTAGTTGAGAATGTAGTAGACAAAGAGCATCTCGACGGCACATTATAGTATAAAGGTCAAGACATGAGTGTGCTCTAACAAAACGTCATGTTATTTGACCTAAAAATGATATTGTTTTACCTTGGGAAGCCTACATAGGTGAATAATATGCAAAAGAAGGACAAGTATTTTTTGACATTTCATGTAGGATCAACTTGCTTATGTATTATATGACTCTGAAATATTTGATTCCATGTTTTATTCTATTCAAATTGAGAGCTATCAAGAGTGTGCTCTAACAAAACGTCATGTTATTTGACCTAAAAATGATATTGTTTAACCTTGGGAAGCCTACATAGGTGAATAATATGCAAAAGAAGGACAAGTATTTTTTGACATTTCATGTAGGATCAACTTGCTTATGTATTATATGACTCTGAAATATTTGATTCCATATTTTATTCTATTAAAATTGAGAGCTATCAAGAAATAGATTACCAAACACAATCGCTAACATACAAAAAAAAATTATATTGAAATTATCTGAAAACGTAGGTTGCAATAAAATGGTCATAACATGTGATACATGACTCTATTTCAAGACCACAACTAAGAAAATGGATGCTTGAAAAAAGGAGTACTTTTATCCAGGCAAGCATTGGTCAAAAATGACTAAACCCGATCAAAAACTGATAAAAACCAACCAAGAACAGCTAAAAATGCCGTAACCGGCTCAAATCATCCAAACCTAAGAAAAAACCTCTAAAATTATTTCCAGTCCATATAGACCACATAGAATCCGGGCATAATGTATTTGCCCGGATTCTTGATGGATAAAACACATCTATATGTTTGCTCTGTTTAGTTTTGGTTGTGTTTTATTGGTGTAAAAGTTGGTCAGCTAGTATTTGAGGTAGTTGTGAATGTAGTAGACAAAGAGCATCTCGACGGCACATTATAGTATAAAGGTCAAGACATGAGTGTGCTCTAACAAAACGTCATGTTATTTGACCTAAAAATGATATTGTTTAACCTTGGGATCCTACATAGGTGAATAATATGCAAAAGAATGACAAGTATTTTTTGACATTTCATGTAGGATCAACTTGCTTATGTATTATATGAGTCTGAAATATTTGATTCCATGTTTTATTCTATTAAAATTGAGAGCTATCAAGAAATAGATTACCAAACACAATCGCTAACATACAAAAAAAAATTTATATTGAAATTATTTGAAAACGTGGGTTGCAATAAAATGGTCATAACATGTGATACATGACTCTGTTTCAAGACCACAACTAAGAAAATGGATGCTTGAAAAAAGAAGTACTTTTATCCAGGCAAGCATTGGTCAAAAGCGACTAAACCCGATCAAAAACTGATAAAAACCTACCAAGAACAGCTAAAAATGCCGTAACCGGCTCAAATCATCCAAACCTAAGAAAAAACCTCTAAAATTATTTCCAGTCCATATAGACCACATAGAATCCGGGCATAATGTATTTGCCCGGATTCTTGATGGATAAAACACATCTATATGTTTGCTCTGTTTAGTTTTGGTTGTGTTTTATTGGTGTAAAAGTTGGTCAGCTAGTATTTGAGGTAGTTGTGAATGTAGTAGACAAAGAGCATCTCGACGGCACATTATAGTATAAAGGTCAAGACATGAGTGTGCTCTAACAAAACGTCATGTTATTTGACCTAAAAATGATATTGTTTTACCTTGGGAAGCCTACAAAGGTGAATAATATGCAAAAGAAGGACAAGTATTTTTTGACATTTCATGTAGGATCAACTTGCTTATGTATTATATGACTCTGAAATATTTGATTCCATGTTTTATTCTATTCAAATTGAGAGCTATCAAGAGTGTGCTCTAACAAAACGTCATGTTATTTGACCTAAAAATGATATTGTTTAACCTTGGGAAGCCTACATAGGTGAATAATATGCAAAAGAAGGACAAGTATTTTTTGACATTTCATGTAGGATCAACTTGCTTATGTATTATATGACTCTGAAATATTTGATTCCATATTTTATTCTATTAAAATTGAGAGCTATCAAGAAATAGATTACCAAACACAATCGCTAACATACAAAAAAAAATTATATTGAAATTATCTGAAAACGTAGGTTGCAATAAAATGGTCATAACATGTGATACATGACTCCGTTTCAAGACCACAACTAAGAAAATGGATGCTTGAAAAAGGAGTACTTTTATCCAGGCAAGCATTGGTCAAAAATGACTAAACCCGATCAAAAACTGATAAAAACCTACCAAGAATAGCTAAAAATGCCGTAACCGGCTCAAATCATCCAAACCTAAGAAAAAACCTCTAAAATTATTTCCAGTCCATATAGACCACATAGAATCCGGGCATAATGTATTTGCCCGGATTCTTGATGGATAAAACACATCTATATGTTTGCTCTGTTTAGTTTTGGTTGTGTTTTATTGGTGTAAAAGTTGGTCAGCTAGTATTTGAGGTAGTTGTGAATGTAGTAGACAAAGAGCATCTCGACGGCACATTATAGTATAAAGGTCAAGACATGAGTGTGCTCTAACAAAACGTCATGTTATTTGACCTAAAAATGATATTGTTTAACCTTGGGATCCTACATAGGTGAATAATATGCAAAAGAAGGACAAGTATTTTTTGACATTTCATGTAGGATCAACTTGCTTATGTATTATATGAGTCTGAAATATTTGATTCCATGTTTTATTCTATTAAAATTGAGAGCTATCAAGAAATAGATTACCAAACACAATCGCTAACATACAAAAACAAATTTATATTGAAATTATCTGAAAACGTGGGTTGCAATAAAATGGTCATAACATGTGATACATGACTCTGTTTCAAGACCACAACTAAGAAAATGGATGCTTGAAAAAAGAAGTACTTTTATCCAGGCAAGCATTGGTCAAAAGCGACTAAACCCGATCAAAAACTGATAAAAACCTACCAAGAACAGCTAAAAATGCCGTAACCGGCTCAAATCATCCAAACCTAAGAAAAAACCTCTAAAATTATTTCTAGTCCATATAGACCACATAGAATCCGGGCATAATGTATTTGCCCGGATTCTTGATGGATAAAACACATCTATATGTTTGCTCTGTTTAGTTTTGGTTGTGTTTTATTGGTGTAAAAGTTGGTCAGCTAGTATTTGAGGTAGTTGTGAATGTAGTAGACAAAGAGCATCTCGACGGCACATTATAGTATAAAGGTCAAGACATGAGTGTGCTCTAACAAAACGTCATGTTATTTGACCTAAAAATGATATTGTTTAACCTTGGGATCCTACATAGGTGAATAATATGCAAAAGAAGGACAAGTATTTTTTGACATTTCATGTAGGATCAACTTGCTTATGTATTATATGAGTCTGAAATATTTGATTCCATGTTTTATTCTATTAAAATTGAGAGCTATCAAGAAATAGATTACCAAACACAATCGCTAACATACAAAAACAAATTTATATTGAAATTATCTGAAAACGTGGGTTGCAATAAAATGGTCATAACATGTGATACATGACTCTGTTTCAAGACCACAACTAAGAAAATGGATGCTTGAAAAAAGAAGTACTTTTATCCAGGCAAGCATTGGTCAAAAGCGACTAAACCCGATCAAAAACTGATAAAAACCTACCAAGAACAGCTAAAAATGCCGTAACCGGCTCAAATCATCCAAACCTAAGAAAAAACCTCTAAAATTATTTCCAGTCCATATAGACCACATAGAATCCGGGCATAATGTATTTGCCCGGATTCTTGATGGATAAAACACATCTATATGTTTGCTCTGTTTAGTTTTGGTTGTGTTTTATTGGTGTAAAAGTTGGTCAGCTAGTATTTGAGGTAGTTGTGAATGTAGTAGAAAAAGAGCATCTCGACGGCACATTATAGTATAAAGGTCAAGACATGAGTGTGCTCTAACAAAACGTCATGTTATTTGACCTAAAAATGATATTGTTTTACCTTGGGAAGCCTACATAGGTGAATAATATGCAAAAGAAGGACAAGTATTTTTTGACATTTCATGTAGGATCAACTTGCTTATGAATTATATGACTCTGAAATATTTGATTCCATGTTTTATTCTATTCAAATTGAGAGCTATCAAGAGTGTGCTCTAACAAAACGTCATGTTATTTGACCTAAAAATGATATTGTTTAACCTTGGGAAGCCTACATAGGTGAATAATATGCAAAAGAAGGACAAGTATTTTTTGACATTTCATGTAGGATCAACTTGCTTATGTATTATATGACTCTGAAATATTTGATTCCATATTTTATTCTATTAAAATTGAGAGCTATCAAGAAATAGATTACCAAACACAATCGCTAACATACAAAAAAAAATTATATTGAAATTATCTGAAAACGTAGGTTGCAATAAAATGGTCATAACATGTGATACATGACTCCGTTTCAAGACCACAACTAAGAAAATGGATGCTTGAAAAAAGGAGTACTTTTATCCAGGCAAGCATTGGTCAAAAATGACTAAACCCGATCAAAAACTGATAAAAACCTACCAAGAACAGCTAAAAATGCCGTAACCGGCTCAAATCATCCAAACCTAAGAAAAAACCTCTAAAATTATTTCCAGTCCATATAGACCACATAGAATCCGGGCATAATGTATTTGCCCGGATTCTTGATGGATAAAACACATCTATATGTTTGCTCTGTTTAGTTTTGGTTGTGTTTTATTGGTGTAAAAGTTGGTCAGCTAGTATTTGAGGTAGTTGTGAATGTAGTAGACAAAGAGCATCTCGACGGCACATTATAGTATAAAGGTCAAGACATGAGTGTGCTCTAACAAAACGTCATGTTATTTGACCTAAAAATGATATTGTTTAACCTTGGGAAGCCTACATAGGTGAATAATATGCAAAAGAAGGACAAGTATTTTTGACATTTCATGTAGGATCAACTTGCTTATGTATTATATGAGTCTGAAATATTTGATTCCATGTTTTATTCTATTAAAATTGAGAGCTATCAAGAAATAGATTACCAAACACAATCGCTAACATACAAAAACAAATTTATATTGAAATTATCTGAAAACGTGGGTTGCAATAAAATGGTCATAACATGTGATACATGACTCTGTTTCAAGACCACAACTAAGAAAATGGATGCTTGAAAAAAGAAGTACTTTTATCCAGGCAAGCATTGGTCAAAAGCGACTAAACCCGATCAAAAACTGATAAAAACCTACCAAGAACAGCTAAAAATGCCGTAACCGGCTCAAATCATCCAAACCTAAGAAAAAACCTCTAAAATTATTTCCAGTCCATATAGACCACATAGAATCCGGGCATAATGTATTTGCCCGGATTCTTGATGGATAAAACACATCTATATGTTTGCTCTGTTTAGTTTTGGTTGTGTTTTATTGGTGTAAAAGTTGGTCAGCTAGTATTTGAGGTAGTTGTGAATGTAGTAGACAAAGAGCATCTCGACGGCACATTATAGTATAAAGGTCAAGACATGAGTGTGCTCTAACAAAACGTCATGTTATTTGACCTAAAAATGATATTGTTTTACCTTGGGAAGCCTACATAGGTGAATAATATGCAAAAGAAGGACAAGTATTTCTTGACATTTCATGTAGGATCAACTTGCTTATGAA
This sequence comes from Glebionis coronaria, assembly GCA_025667525.1. Taxonomy (NCBI): domain Eukaryota; kingdom Viridiplantae; phylum Streptophyta; class Magnoliopsida; order Asterales; family Asteraceae; genus Glebionis; species Glebionis coronaria. The sequence goes on from JANFOE010000060.1 coordinate 1,166,298, forward strand.
TTATATGACTCTGAAATATTTGATTCCATGTTTTATTCTATTCAAATTGAGAGCTATCAAGAGTGTGCTCTAACAAAACGTCATGTTATTTGACCTAAAAATGATATTGTTTAACCTTGGGAAGCCTACATAGGTGAATAATATGCAAAAGAAGGACAAGTATTTTTTGACATTTCATGTAGGATCAACTTGCTTATGTATTATATGACTCTGAAATATTTGATTCCATATTTTATTCTATTAAAATTGAGAGCTATCAAGAAATAGATTACCAAACAGAATCGCTAACATACAAAAAAAAATTATATTGAAATTATCTGAAAACGTAGGTTGCAATAAAATGGTCATAACATGTGATACATGACTCCGTTTCAAGACCACAACTAAGAAAATGGATGCTTGAAAAAAAGAGTACTTTTATCCAGGCAAGCATTGGTCAAAAATGACTAAACCCGATCAAAAACTGATAAAAACCTACCAAGAACAGCTAAAAATGCCGTAACCGGCTCAAATCATCCAAACCTAAGAAAAAACCTCTAAAATTATTTCCAGTCCATATAGACCACATAGAATCCGGACATAATGTATTTGCCCGGATTCTTGATGGATAAAACACATTTATATGTTTGCTCTGTTTAGTTTTGGTTGTGTTTTATTGGTGTAAAAGTTGGTCAGCTAGTATTTGAGGTAGTTGTGAATGTAGTAGACAAAGAGCATCTCGACGGCACATTATAGTATAAAGGTCAAGACATGAGTGTGCTCTAACAAAACGTCATGTTATTTGACCTAAAAATGATATTGTTTAACCTTGGGAAGCCTACATAGGTGAATAATATGCAAAAGAAGGACAAGTATTTTTGACATTTCATGTAGGATCAACTTGCTTATGTATTATATGACTCTGAAATATTTGATTCCATGTTTTATTCTATTAAAATTGAGAGCTATCAAGAAATAGATTACCAAACACAATCGCTAACATACAAAAACAAATTTATATTGAAATTATCTGAAAACGTAGGTTGCAATAAAATGGTCATAACATGTGATACATGACTCTGTTTCAAGACCACAACTAAGAAAATGGATGCTTGAAAAAAGAAGTACTTTTATCCAGGCAAGCATTGGTCAAAAGCGACTAAACCCGATCAAAAACTGATAAAAACCTACCAAGAACAGCTAAAAATACCGTAACCGGCTCAAATCATCCAAACCTAAGAAAAAACCTCTAAAATTATTTCCAGTCCATATAGACCACATAGAATCCGGGCATAATGTATTTGCCCGGATTCTTGATGGATAAAACACATCTATATGTTTGCTCTGTTTAGTTTTGGTTGTGTTTTATCGGTGTAAAAGTTGGTCAGCTAGTATTTGAGGTAGTTGTGAATGTAGTAGACAAAGAGCATCTCGACGGCACATTATAGTATAAAGGTCAAGACATGAGTGTGCTCTAACAAAACGTCATGTTATTTGACCTAAAAATGATATTGTTTTACCTTGGGAAGCCTACATAGGTGAATAATATGCAAAAGAAGGACAAGTATTTTTTGACATTTCATGTAGGATCAACTTGCTTATGTATTATATGACTCTGAAATATTTGATTCCATGTTTTATTCTATTCAAATTGAGAGCTATCAAGAGTGTGCTCTAACAAAACGTCATGTTATTTGACCTAAAAATGATATTTTTTAACCTTGGGAAGCCTACATAGGTGAATAATATGCAAAAGAAGGACAAGTATTTTTTGACATTTCATGTAGGATCAACTTGCTTATGTATTATATGACTCTGAAATATTTGATTCCATATTTTATTCTATTAAAATTGAGAGCTATCAAGAAATAGATTACCAAACACAATCGCTAACATACAAAAAAAATTATATTGAAATTATCTGAAAACGTAGGTTGCAATAAAATGGTCAAAACATGTGATACATGACTCCGTTTCAAGACCACAACTAAGAAAATGGATGCTTGAAAAAAGGAGTACTTTTATCCAGGCAAGCATTGGTCAAAAATGACTAAACCCGATCAAAAACTGATAAAAACCTACCAAGAACAGCTAAAAATGCCGTAACCGGCTCAAATCATCCAAACCTAAGAAAAAACCTCTAAAATTATTTCCAGTCCATATAGACCACATAGAATCCGGGCATAATGTATTTGCCCGGATTCTTGATGGATAAAACACATCTATATGTTTGCTCTGTTTAGTTTTGGTTGTGTTTTATTGGTGTAAAAGTTGGTCAGCTAGTATTTGAGGTAGTTGTGAATGTAGTAGACAAAGAGCATCTCGACGGCACATTATAGTATAAAGGTCAAGACATGAGTGTGCTCTAACAAAACGTCATGTTATTTGACCTAAAAATGATATTGTTTAACCTTGGGAAGCCTACATAGGTGAATAATACGCAAAAGAAGGACAAGTATTTTTGACATTTCATGTAGGATCAACTTGCTTATGTATTATATGACTCTGAAATATTTGATTCCATGTTTTATTCTATTAAAATTGAGAGCTATCAAGAAATAGATTACCAAACACAATCGCTAACATACAAAAACAAATTTATATTGAAATTATCTGAAAACGTGGGTTGCAATAAAATGGTCATAACATATGATACATGACTCTGTTTCAAGACCACAACTAAGAAAATGGATGCTTGAAAAAAGTAATTTTATCCAGGCAAGCATTGGTCAAAAGCGACTAAACCCGATCAAAAACTGATAAAAACCTACCAAGAACAGCTAAAAATGCCGTAACCGGCTCAAATCATCCAAACCTAAGAAAAAACCTCTAAAATTATTTCCAGTCCATATAGACCACATAGAACCCGGGCATAATGTATTTGCCCGGATTCTTGATGGATAAAACACATCTATATGTTTGTTCTGTTTAGTTTTGGTTGTGTTTTATTGGTGTAAAAGTTGGTCAGCTAGTATTTGAGGTAGTTGTGAATGTAGTAGACAAAGAGCATCTCGACGGCACATTATAGTATAAAGGTCAAGACATGAGTGTGCTCTAACAAAACGTCATGTTATTTGACCTAAAAATGATATTGTTTAACTTTGGGAAGCCTACATAGGTGAATAATACGCAAAAGAAGGACAAGTATTTTTGACATTTCATGTAGGATCAACTTGCTTATGTATTATATGACTCTGAAATATTTGATTCCATGTTTTATTCTATTAAAATTGAGAGCTATCAAGAAATAGATTACCAAACACAATCGCTAACATACAAAAACAAATTTATATTGAAATTATCTGAAAACGTGGGTTGCAATAAAATGGTCATAACATGTGATACATGACTCTGTTTCAAGACCACAACTAAGAAAATGGATGCTTGAAAAAAGAAGTACTTTTATCCAGGCAAGCATTGGTCAAAAGCGACTAAACCCGATCAAAAACTGATAAAAACCTACCAAGAACAGCTAAAAATGCCGTAACCGGCTCAAATCATCCAAACCTAAGAAAAAACCTCTAAAATTATTTCCAGTCCATATAGACCACATAGAATCCGGGCATAATGTATTTGCCCGGATTCTTGATGGATAAAACACATCTATATGTTTGCTCTGTTTAGTTTTGGTTGTGTTTTATTGGTGTAAAAGTTGGTCAGCTAGTATTTGAGGTAGTTGTGAATGTAGTAGACAAAGAGCATCTCGACGGCACATTATAGTATAAAGGTCAAGACATGAGTGTGCTCTAACAAAACGTCATGTTATTCGACCTAAAAATGATAATGTTTTACCTTGGGAAGCCTACATAGGTGAATAATATGCAAAAGAAGGACAAGTATTTTTTGACATTTCATGTATGATCAACTTGCTTATGTATTATATGACTCTGAAATATTTGATTCCATGTTTTATTCTATTCAAATTGAGAGCTATCAAGAGTGTGCTCTAACAAAACGTCATGTTATTTGACCTAAAAATGATATTGTTTAACCTTGGGAAGCCTACATAGGTGAATAATATGCAAAAGAAGGACAAGTATTTTTTGACATTTCATGTAGGATCAACTTGCTTATGTATTATATGACTCTGAAATATTTGATTCCATATTTTATTCTATTAAAATTGAGAGCTATCAAGAAATAGATTACCAAACACAATCGCTAACATACAAAAAAAAATTATATTGAAATTATCTGAAAACGTAGGTTGCAATAAAATGGTCATAACATGTGATACATGACTCCGTTTCAAGACCACAACTAAGAAAATGGATGCTTGAAAAAAGGAGTACTTTTATCCAGGCAAGCATTGGTCAAAAATGACTAAACCCGATCAAAAACTGATAAAAACCTACCAAGAACAGCTAAAAATGCCGTAACCGGCTCAAATCATCCAAACCTAAGAAAAAACCTCTAAAATTATTTCCAGTCCATATAGACCACATAGAATCCGGACATAATGTATTTGCCCGGATTCTTGATGGATAAAACACATTTATATGTTTGCTCTGTTTAGTTTTGGTTGTGTTTTATTGGTGTAAAAGTTGGTCAGCTAGTATTTGAGGTAGTTGTGAATGTAGTAGACAAAGAGCATCTCGACGGCACATTATAGTATAAAGGTCAAGACATGAGTGTGCTCTAACAAAACGTCATGTTATTTGACCTAAAAATGATATTGTTTAACCTTGGGAAGACTACATAGGTGAATAATATGCAAAAGAAGGACAAGTATTTTTGACATTTCATGTAGGATCAACTTGCTTATGTATTATATGACTCTGAAATATTTGATTCCATGTTTTATTCTATTAAAATTGAGAGCTATCAAGAAATAGATTACCAAACACAATCGCTAACATACAAAAACAAATTTATATTGAAATTATCTGAAAACATAGGTTGCAATAAAATGGTCATAACATGTGATACATGACTCTGTTTCAAGACCACAACTAAGAAAATGGATGCTTGAAAAAAGAAGTACTTTTATCCAGGCAAGCATTGGTCAAAAGCGACTAAACCCGATCAAAAACTGATAAAAACCTACCAAGAACAGCTAAAAATACCGTAACCGGCTCAAATCATCCAAACCTAAGAAAAAACCTCTAAAATTATTTCCAGTCCATATAGACCACATAGAATCCGGGCATAATGTATTTGCCCGGATTCTTGATGGATAAAACACATCTATATGTTTGCTCTGTTTAGTTTTGGTTGTGTTTTATTGGTGTAAAAGTTGGTCAGCTAGTATTTGAGGTAGTTGTGAATGTAGTAGACAAAGAGCATCTCGACGGCACATTATAGTATAAAGGTCAAGACATGAGTGTGCTCTAACAAAACGTCATGTTATTTGACCTAAAAATGATATTGTTTTACCTTGGGAAGCCTACATAGGTGAATAATATGCAAAAGAAGGACAAGTATTTTTTGACATTTCATGTAGGATCAACTTGCTTATGTATTATATGACTCTGAAATATTTGATTCCATGTTTTATTCTATTCAAATTGAGAGCTATCAAGAGTGTGCTCTAACAAAACGTCATGTTATTTGACCTAAAAATGATATTTTTTAACCTTGGGAAGCCTACATAGGTGAATAATATGCAAAAGAAGGACAAGTATTTTTTGACATTTCATGTAGGATCAACTTGCTTATGTATTATATGACTCTGAAATATTTGATTCCATATTTTATTCTATTAAAATTGAGAGCTATCAAGAAATAGATTACCAAACACAATCGCTAACATACAAAAAAAATTATATTGAAATTATCTGAAAACGTAGGTTGCAATAAAATGGTCAAAACATGTGATACATGACTCCGTTTCAAGACCACAACTAAGAAAATGGATGCTTGAAAAAAGGAGTACTTTTATCCAGGCAAGCATTGGTCAAAAATGACTAAACCCGATCAAAAACTGATAAAAACCTACCAAGAACAGCTAAAAATGCCGTAACCGGCTCAAATCATCCAAACCTAAGAAAAAACCTCTAAAATTATTTCCAGTCCATATAGACCACATAGAATCCGGGCATAATGTATTTGCCCGGATTCTTGATGGATAAAACACATCTATATGTTTGCTCTGTTTAGTTTTGGTTGTGTTTTATTGGTGTAAAAGTTGGTCAGCTAGTATTTGAGGTAGTTGTGAATGTAGTAGACAAAGAGCATCTCGACGGCACATTATAGTATAAAGGTCAAGACATGAGTGTGCTCTAACAAAACGTCATGTTATTTGACCTAAAAATGATATTGTTTAACCTTGGGAAGCCTACATAGGTGAATAATACGCAAAAGAAGGACAAGTATTTTTGACATTTCATGTAGGATCAACTTGCTTATGTATTATATGACTCTGAAATATTTGATTCCATGTTTTATTCTATTAAAATTGAGAGCTATCAAGAAATAGATTACCAAACACAATCGCTAACATACAAAAACAAATTTATATTGAAATTATCTGAAAACGTGGGTTGCAATAAAATGGTCATAACATATGATACATGACTCTGTTTCAAGACCACAACTAAGAAAATGGATGCTTGAAAAAAGTAATTTTATCCAGGCAAGCATTGGTCAAAAGCGACTAAACCCGATCAAAAACTGATAAAAACCTACCAAGAACAGCTAAAAATGCCGTAACCGGCTCAAATCATCCAAACCTAAGAAAAAACCTCTAAAATTATTTCCAGTCCATATAGACCACATAGAACCCGGGCATAATGTATTTGCCCGGATTCTTGATGGATAAAACACATCTATATGTTTGTTCTGTTTAGTTTTGGTTGTGTTTTATTGGTGTAAAAGTTGGTCAGCTAGTATTTGAGGTAGTTGTGAATGTAGTAGACAAAGAGCATCTCGACGGCACATTATAGTATAAAGGTCAAGACATGAGTGTGCTCTAACAAAACGTCATGTTATTTGACCTAAAAATGATATTGTTTAACTTTGGGAAGCCTACATAGGTGAATAATACGCAAAAGAAGGACAAGTATTTTTGACATTTCATGTAGGATCAACTTGCTTATGTATTATATGACTCTGAAATATTTGATTCCATGTTTTATTCTATTAAAATTGAGAGCTATCAAGAAATAGATTACCAAACACAATCGCTAACATACAAAAACAAATTTATATTGAAATTATCTGAAAACGTGGGTTGCAATAAAATGGTCATAACATGTGATACATGACTCTGTTTCAAGACCACAACTAAGAAAATGGATGCTTGAAAAAAGAAGTACTTTTATCCAGGCAAGCATTGGTCAAAAGCGACTAAACCCGATCAAAAACTGATAAAAACCTACCAAGAACAGCTAAAAATGCCGTAACCGGCTCAAATCATCCAAACCTAAGAAAAAACCTCTAAAATTATTTCCAGTCCATATAGACCACATAGAATCCGGGCATAATGTATTTGCCCGGATTCTTGATGGATAAAACACATCTATATGTTTGCTCTGTTTAGTTTTGGTTGTGTTTTATTGGTGTAAAAGTTGGTCAGCTAGTATTTGAGGTAGTTGTGAATGTAGTAGACAAAGAGCATCTCGACGGCACATTATAGTATAAAGGTCAAGACATGAGTGTGCTCTAACAAAACGTCATGTTATTCGACCTAAAAATGATAATGTTTTACCTTGGGAAGCCTACATAGGTGAATAATATGCAAAAGAAGGACAAGTATTTTTTGACATTTCATGTATGATCAACTTGCTTATGTATTATATGACTCTGAAATATTTGATTCCATGTTTTATTCTATTCAAATTGAGAGCTATCAAGAGTGTGCTCTAACAAAACGTCATGTTATTTGACCTAAAAATGATATTGTTTAACCTTGGGAAGCCTACATAGGTGAATAATATGCAAAAGAAGGACAAGTATTTTTTGACATTTCATGTAGGATCAACTTGCTTATGTATTATATGACTCTGAAATATTTGATTCCATATTTTATTCTATTAAAATTGAGAGCTATCAAGAAATAGATTACCAAACACAATCGCTAACATACAAAAAAAAATTATATTGAAATTATCTGAAAACGTAGGTTGCAATAAAATGGTCATAACATGTGATACATGACTCCGTTTCAAGACCACAACTAAGAAAATGGATGCTTGAAAAAAGGAGTACTTTTATCCAGGCAAGCATTGGTCAAAAATGACTAAACCCGATCAAAAACTGATAAAAACCTACCAAGAACAGCTAAAAATGCCGTAACCGGCTCAAATCATCCAAACCTAAGAAAAAACCTCTAAAATTATTTCCAGTCCATATAGACCACATAGAATCCGGGCATAATGTATTTGCCCGGATTCTTGATGGATAAAACACATCTATATGTTTGCTCTGTTTAGTTTTGGTTGTGTTTTATTGGTGTAAAAGTTGGTCAGCTAGTATTTGAGGTAGTTGTGAATGTAGTAGACAAAGAGCATCTCGACGGCACATTATAGTATAAAGGTCAAGACATGAGTGTGCTCTAACAAAACGTCATGTTATTTGACCTAAAAATGATATTGTTTAACCTTGGGATCCTACATAGGTGAATAATATGCAAAAGAAGGACAAGTATTTTTTGACATTTCATGTAGGATCAACTTGCTTATGTATTATATGAGTCTGAAATATTTGATTCCATGTTTTATTCTATTAAAATTGAGAGCTATCAAGAAATAAATTACCAAACACAATCGCTAACATACAAAAACAAATTTATATTGAAATTATCTGAAAACGTGGGTTGCAATAAAATGGTCATAACATGTGATACATGACTCTGTTTCAAGACCACAACTAAGAAAATGGATGCTTGAAAAAAGTACTTTATCCAGGCAAGCATTGGTCAAAAGCGACTAAACCCGATCAAAAACTGATAAAAACCTACCAAGAACAGCTAAAAATGCCGTAACCGGCTCAAATCATCCAAACCTAAGAAAAAACCTCTAAAATTATTTCCAGTCCATATAGACCACATAGAACCCGGGCATAATGTATTTGCCCGGATTCTTGATGGATAAAACACATCTATATGTTTGCTCTGTTTAGTTTTGGTTGTGTTTTATTGGTGTAAAAGTTGGTCAGCTAGTATTTGAGGTAGTTGTGAATGTAGTAGACAAAGAGCATCTCGACGGCACATTATAGTATAAAGGTCAAGACATGAGTGTGCTCTAACAAAACGTCATGTTATTTGACCTAAAAATGATATTGTTTAACCTTGGGAAGCCTACATAGGTGAATAATACGCAAAAGAAGGACAAGTATTTTTGACATTTCATGTAGGATCAACTTGCTTATGTATTATATTACTCTGAAATATTTGATTCCATGTTTTATTCTATTAAAATTGAGAGCTATCAAGAAATAGATTACCAAACACAATCGCTAACATACAAAAACAAATTTATATTGAAATTATCTGAAAACGTGGGTTGCAATAAAATGGTCATAACATGTGATACATGACTCTGTTTCAAGACCACAACTAAGAAAATGGATGCTTGAAAAAAGAAGTACTTTTATCCAGGCAAGCATTGGTCAAAAGCGACTAAACCCGATCAAAAACTGATAAAAACCTACCAAGAACAGCTAAAAATGCCGTAACCGGCTCAAATCATCCAAACCTAAGAAAAAACCTCTAAAATTATTTCCAGTCCTTATAGACCACATAGAATCCGGGCATAATGTATTTGCCCGGATTCTTGATGGATAAAACACATCTATATGTTTGCTCTGTTTAGTTTTGGTTGTGTTTTATTGGTGTAAAAGTTGGTCAGCTAGTATTTGAGGTAGTTGTGAATGTAGTAGACAAAGAGCATCTCGACGGCACATTATAGTATAAAGGTCAAGACATGAGTGTGCTCTAACAAAACGTCATGTTATTCGACCTAAAAATGATATTGTTTTACCTTGGGAAGCCTACATAGGTGAATAATATGCAAAAGAAGGACAAGTATTTTTTGACATTTCATGTATGATCAACTTGCTTATGTATTATATGACTCTGAAATATTTGATTCCATGTTTTATTCTATTCAAATTGAGAGCTATCAAGATTGTGCTCTAACAAAACGTCATGTTATTTGACCTAAAAATGATATTGTTTAACCTTGGGAAGCCTACATAGGTGAATAATATGCAAAAGAAGGACAAGTATTTTTTGACATTTCATGTAGGATCAACTTGCTTATGTATTATATGACTCTGAAATATTTGATTCCATATTTTATTCTATTAAAATTGAGAGCTATCAAGAAATAGATTACCAAACACAATCGCTAACATACAAAAAAAAATTATATTGAAATTATCTGAAAACGTAGGTTGCAATAAAATGGTCATAACATGTGATACATGACTCCGTTTCAAGACCACAACTAAGAAAATGGATGCTTGAAAAAAGGAGTACTTTTATCCAGGCAAGCATTGGTCAAAAATGACTAAACCCGATCAAAAACTGATAAAAACCTACCAAGAACAGCTAAAAATGCCGTAACCGGCTCAAATCATCCAAACCTAAGAAAAAACCTCTAAAATTATTTCCAGTCCATATAGACCACATAGAATCCGGGCATAATGTATTTGCCCGGATTCTTGATGGATAAAACACATCTATATGTTTGCTCTGTTTAGTTTTGGTTGTGTTTTATTGGTGTAAAAGTTGGTCAGCTAGTATTTGAGGTAGTTGTGAATGTAGTAGACAAAGAGCATCTCGACGGCACATTATAGTATAAAGGTCAAGACATGAGTGTGCTCTAACAAAACGTCATGTTATTTGACCTAAAAATGATATTGTTTAACCTTGGGATCCTACATAGGTGAATAATATGCAAAAGAAGGACAAGTATTTTTTGACATTTCATGTAGGATCAACTTGCTTATGTATTATATGAGTCTGAAATATTTGATTCCATGTTTTATTCTATTAAAATTGAGAGCTATCAAGAAATAGATTACCAAACACAATCGCTAACATACAAAAACAAATTTATATTGAAATTATCTGAAAACGTGGGTTGCAATAAAATGGTCATAACATGTGATACATGACTCTGTTTCAAGACCACAACTAAGAAAATGGATGCTTGAAAAAAGAAGTACTTTTATCCAGGCAAGCATTGGTCAAAAGCGACTAAACCCGATCAAAAACTGATAAAAACCTACCAAGAACAGCTAAAAATGCCGTAACCGGCTCAAATCATCCAAACCTAAGAAAAAACCTCTAAAATTATTTCCAGTCCATATAGACCACATAGAATCCGGGCATAATGTATTTGCCCGGATTCTTGATGGATAAAACACATCTATATGTTTGCTCTGTTTAGTTTTGGTTGTGTTTTATTGGTGTAAAAGTTGGTCAGCTAGTATTTGAGGTAGTTGTGAATGTAGTAGACAAAGAGCATCTCGACGGCACATTATAGTATAAAGGTCAAGACATGAGTGTGCTCTAACAAAACATCATGTTATTTGACCTAAAAATGATATTGTTTTACCTTGGGAAGCCTACATAGGTGAATAATATGCAAAAGTAGGACAAGTATTTTTTGACATTTCATGTAGGATCAACTTGCTTATGTATTATATGACTCTGAAATATTTGATTCCATGTTTTATTCTATTCAAATTGAGAGCTATCAAGAGTGTGCTCTAACAAAACGTCATGTTATTTGACCTAAAAATGATATTGTTTAACCTTGGGAAGCCTACATAGGTGAATAATATGCAAAAGAAGGACAAGTATTTTTTGACATTTCATGTAGGATCAACTTGCTTATGTATTATATGACTCTGAAATATTTGATTCCATATTTTATTCTATTAAAATTGAGAGCTATCAAGAAATAGATTACCAAACACAATCGCTAACATACAAAAAAAAATTATATTGAAATTATCTGAAAACGTAGGTTGCAATAAAATGGTCATAACATGTGATACATGACTCCGTTTCAAGACCACAACTAAGAAAATGGATGCTTGAAAAAAGGAGTACTTTTATCCAGGCAAGCATTGGTCAAAAATGACTAAACCCGATCAAAAACTGATAAAAACCTACCAAGAACAGCTAAAAATGCCGTAACCGGCTCAAATCATCCAAACCTAAGAAAAAACCTCTAAAATTATTTCCAGTCCATATAGACCACATAGAATCCGGGCATAATGTATTTGCCCGGATTCTTGATGGATAAAACACATCTATATGTTTGCTCTGTTTAGTTTTGGTTGTGTTTTATTGGTGTAAAAGTTGGTCAGCTAGTATTTGAGGTAGTTGTGAATGTAGTAGACAAAGAGCATCTCGACGGCACATTATAGTATAAAGGTCAAGACATGAGTGTGCTCTAACAAAACATCATGTTATTTGACCTAAAAATGATATTGTTTTACCTTGGGAAGCCTACATAGGTGAATAATATGCAAAAGTAGGACAAGTATTTTTTGACATTTCATGTAGGATCAACTTGCTTATGTATTATATGACTCTGAAATATTTGATTCCATGTTTTATTCTATTCAAATTGAGAGCTATCAAGAGTGTGCTCTAACAAAACGTCATGTTATTTGACCTAAAAATGATATTGTTTAACCTTGGGAAGCCTACATAGGTGAATAATATGCAAAAGAAGGACAAGTATTTTTTGACATTTCATGTAGGATCAACTTGCTTATGTATTATATGACTCTGAAATATTTGATTCCATATTTTATTCTATTAAAATTGAGAGCTATCAAGAAATAGATTACCAAACACAATCGCTAACATACAAAAAAAAATTATATTGAAATTATCTGAAAACGTAGGTTGCAATAAAATGGTCATAACATGTGATACATGACTCCGTTTCAAGACCACAACTAAGAAAATGGATGCTTGAAAAAAGGAGTACTTTTATCCAGGCAAGCATTGGTCAAAAATGACTAAACCCGATCAAAAACTGATAAAAACCTACCAAGAACAGCTAAAAATGCCGTAACCGGCTCAAATCATCCAAACCTAAGAAAAAACCTCTAAAATTATTTCCAGTCCATATAGACCACATAGAATCCGGGCATAATGTATTTGCCCGGATTCTTGATGGATAAAACACATCTATATGTTTGCTCTGTTTAGTTTTGGTTGTGTTTTATTGGTGTAAAAGTTGGTCAGCTAGTATTTGAGGTAGTTGTGAATGTAGTAGACAAAGATCATCTCGACGGCACATTATAGTATAAAGGTCAAGACATGAGTGTGCTCTAACAAAACGTCATGTTATTTGACCTAAAAATGATATTGTTTAACCTTGGGAAGCCTACATAGGTGAATAATATGCAAAAGAAGGACAAGTATTTTTGACATTTCATGTAGGATCAACTTGCTTATGTATTATATGACTCTGAAATATTTGATTCCATGTTTTATTCTATTAAAATTGAGAGCTATCAAGAAATAGATTACCAAACACAATCGCTAACATACAAAAACAAATTTATATTGAAATTATCTGAAAACGTGGGTTGCAATAAAATGGTCATAACATGTGATACATGACTCTGTTTCAAGACCACAACTAAGAAAATGGATGCTTGAAAAAAGAAGTACTTTTATCCAGGCAAGCATTGGTCAAAAGCGACTAAACCCGATCAAAAACTGATAAAAACCTACCAAGAACAGCTAAAAATGCCGTAACCGGCTCAAATCATCCAAACCTAAGAAAAAACCTCTAAAATTATTTCCAGTCCATATAGACCACATAGAATCCGGGCATAATGTATTTGCCCGGATTCTTGATGGATAAAACACATCTATATGTTTGCTCTGTTTAGTTTTGGTTGTGTTTTATTGGTGTAAAAGTTGGTCAGCTAGTATTTGAGGTAGTTGTGAATGTAGTAGACAAAGAGCATCTCGACGGCACATTATAGTATAAAGGTCAAGACATGAGTGTGCTCTAACAAAACGTCATGTTATTTGACCTAAAAATGATATTGTTTTACCTTGGGAAGCCTACATAGGTGAATAATATGCAAAAGAAGGACAAGTATTTTTTGACATTTCATGTAGGATCAACTTGCTTATGTATTATATGACTCTGAAATATTTGATTCCATGTTTTATTCTATTCAAATTGAGAGCTATCAAGAGTGTGCTCTAATAAAACGTCATGTTATTTGACCTAAAAATGATATTGTTTAACCTTGGGAAGCCTACATAGGTGAATAATATGCAAAAGAAGGACAAGTATTTTTTGACATTTCATGTAGGATCAACTTGCTTATGTATTATATGACTCTGAAATATTTGATTCCATATTTTATTCTATTAAAATTGAGAGCTATCAAGAAATAGATTACCAAACACAATCGCTAACATACAAAAAAAAATTATATTGAATTATCTGAAAACGTAGGTTGCAATAAAATGGTCATAACATGTGATACATGACTCCGTTTCAAGACCACAACTAAGAAAATGGATGCTTGAAAAAAGGAGTACTTTTATCCAGGCAAGCATTGGTCAAAAAGGACTAAACCCGATCAAAAACTGATAAAAACCTACCAAGAACAGCTAAAAATGCCGTAACCGGCTCAAATCATCCAAACCTAAGAAAAAACCTCTAAAATTATTTCCAGTCCATATAGACCACATAGAATCCGGGCATAATGTATTTGCCCGGATTCTTGATGGATAAAACACATCTATATGTTTGCTCTGTTTAGTTTTGGTTGTGTTTTATTGGTGTAAAAGTTGGTCAGCTAGTATTTGAGGTAGTTGTGAATGTAGTAGACAAAGAGCATCTCGACGGCACATTATAGTATAAAGGTCAAGACATGAGTGTGCTCTAACAAAACGTCATGTTATTTGACCTAAAAATGATATTGTTTTACCTTGGGAAGCCTACATAGGTGAATAATATGCAAAAGAAGGACAAGTATTTTTTGACATTTCATGTAGGATCAACTTGCTTATGTATTATATGACTCTGAAATATTTGATTCCATGTTTTATTCTATTCAAATTGAGAGCTATCAAGAGTGTGCTCTAATAAAACGTCATGTTATTTGACCTAAAAATGATATTGTTTAACCTTGGGAAGCCTACATAGGTGAATAATATGCAAAAGAAGGACAAGTATTTTTTGACATTTCATGTAGGATCAACTTGCTTATGTATTATATGACTCTGAAATATTTGATTCCATATTTTATTCTATTAAAATTGAGAGCTATCAAGAAATAGATTACCAAACACAATCGCTAACATACAAAAAAAAATTATATTGAATTATCTGAAAACGTAGGTTGCAATAAAATGGTCATAACATGTGATACATGACTCCGTTTCAAGACCACAACTAAGAAAATGGATGCTTGAAAAAAGGAGTACTTTTATCCAGGCAAGCATTGGTCAAAAATGACTAAACCCGATCAAAAACTGATAAAAACCTACCAAGAACAGCTAAAAATGCCGTAACCGGCTCAAATCATCCAAACCTAAGAAAAAACCTCTAAAATTATTTCCAGTCCATATAGACCACATAGAATCCGGGCATAATGTATTTTCCCGGATTCTTGATGGATAAAACACATCTATATGTTTGCTCTGTTTAGTTTTGGTTGTGTTTTATTGGTGTAAAAGTTGGTCAGCTAGTATTTGAGGTAGTTGTGAATGTAGTAGACAAAGATCATCTCGACGGCACATTATAGTATAAAGGTCAAGACATGAGTGTGCTCTAACAAAACGTCATGTTATTTGACCTAAAAATGATATTGTTTAACCTTGGGAAGCCTACATAGGTGAATAATATGCAAAAGAAGGACAAGTATTTTTGACATTTCATGTAGGATCAACTTGCTTATGTATTATATGACTCTGAAATATTTGATTCCATGTTTTATTCTATTAAAATTGAGAGCTATCAAGAAATAGATTACCAAACACAATCGCTAACATACAAAAACAAATTTATATTGAAATTATCTGAAAACGTGGGTTGCAATAAAATGGTCATAACATGTGATACATGACTCTGTTTCAAGACCACAACTAAGAAAATGGATGCTTGAAAAAAGAAGTACTTTTATCCAGGCAAGCATTGGTCAAAAGCGACTAAACCCGATCAAAAACTGATAAAAACCTACCAAGAACAGCTAAAAATGCCGTAACCAGCTCAAATCATCCAAACCTAAGAAAAAACCTCTAAAATTATTTCCAGTCCATATAGACCACATAGAATCCGGGCATAATGTATTTGCCCGGATTCTTGATGGATAAAACACATCTATATGTTTGCTCTGTTTAGTTTTGGTTGTGTTTTATTGGTGTAAAAGTTGGTCAGCTAGTATTTGAGGTAGTTGTGAATGTAGTAGACAAAGAGCATCTCGACGGCACATTATAGTATAAAGGTCAAGACATGAGTGTGCTCTAACGAAACGTCATGTTATTTGACCTAAAAATGATATTGTTTTACCTTGGGAAGCCTACATAGGTGAATAATATGCAAAAGAAGGACAAATATTTTTTGACATTTCATGTAGGATCAACTTGCTTATGTATTATATGACTCTGAAATATTTGATTCCATGTTTTATTCTATTCAAATTGAGAGCTATCAAGAGTGTGCTTTAACAAAACGTCATGTTATTTGACCTAAAAATGATATTGTTTAACCTTGGGAAGCCTACATAGGTGAATAATATGCAAAAGAAGGACAAGTATTTTTTGACATTTCATGTAGGATCAACTTGCTTATGTATTATATGACTCTGAAATATTTGATTCCATATTTTATTCTATTAAAATTGAGAGCTATCAAGAAATAGATTACCAAACACAATCGCTAACATACAAAAAAAAATTATATTGAAATTATCTGAAAACGTAGGTTGCAATAAAATGGTCATAACATGTGATACATGACTCCGTTTCAAGACCACAACTAAGAAAATGGATGCTTGAAAAAAGGAGTACTTTTATCCAGGCAAGCATTGGTCAAAAATGACTAAACCCGATCAAAAACTGATAAAAACCTACCAAGAACAGCTAAAAATGCCGTAACCGGCTCAAATCATCCAAACCTAAGAAAAAACCTCTAAAATTATTTCCAGTCCATATAGACCACATAGAATCCGGGCATAATGTATTTGCCCGTATTCTTGATGGATAAAACACATCTATATGTTTGCTTTGTTTAGTTTTGGTTGTGTTTTATTGGTGTAAAAGTTGGTCAGCTAGTATTTGAGGTAGTTGTGAATGTAGTAGACAAAGAGCATCTCGACGGCACATTATAGTATAAAGGTCAAGACATGAGTGTGCTCTAACAAAACGTCATGTTATTTGACCTAAAAATGATATTGTTTTACCTTGGGAAGCCTACATAGGTGAATAATATGCAAAAGAAGGACAAGTATTTTTTGACATTTCATGTAGGATCAACTTGCTTATGTATTATATGACTCTGAAATATTTGATTCCATGTTTTATTCTATTCAAATTGAGAGCTATCAAGAGTGTGCTCTAACAAAACGTCATGTTATTTGACCTAAAAATGATATTGTTTAACCTTGGGAAGCCTACATAGGTGAATAATATGCAAAAGAAGGACAAGTATTTTTTGACATTTCATGTAGGATCAACTTGCTTATGTATTATATGACTCTGAAATATTTGATTCCATATTTTATTCTATTAAAATTGAGAGCTATCAAGAAATAGATTACCAAACACAATCGCTAACATACAAAAAAAATTATATTGAAATTATCTGAAAACGTAGGTTGCAATAAAATGGTCATAACATGTGATACATGACTCCGTTTCAAGACCACAACTAAGAAAATGGATGCTTGAAAAAAGGAGTACTTTTATCCAGGCAAGCATTGGTCAAAAATGACTAAACCCGATCAAAAACTGATAAAAACCTACCAAGAACAGCTAAAAATGCCGTAACCGGCTCAAATCATCCAAACCTAAGAAAAAACCTCTAAAATTATTTCCAGTCCATATAGACCACATAGAATCCGGGCATAATGTATTTTCCCGGATTCTTGATGGATAAAACACATCTATATGTTTGCTCTGTTTAGTTTTGGTTGTGTTTTATTGGTGTAAAAGTTGGTCAGCTAGTATTTGAGGTAGTTGTGAATGTAGTAGACAAAGAGCATCTCGACGGCACATTATAGTATAAAGGTCAAGACATGAGTGTGCTCTAACAAAACGTCATGTTATTTGACCTAAAAATGATATTGTTTAACCTTGGGAAGCCTACATAGGTGAATAATATGCAAAAGAAGGACAAGTATTTTTGACATTTCATGTAGGATCAACTTGCTTATGTATTATATGACTCTGAAATATTTGATTCCATGTTTTATTCTATTAAAATTGAGAGCTATCAAGAAATAGATTACCAAACACAATCGCTAACATACAAAAACAAATTTATATTGAAATTATCTGAAAACGTGGGTTGCAATAAAATGGTCATAACATGTGATACATGACTCTGTTTCAAGACCACAACTAAGAAAATGGATGCTTGAAAAAAGAAGTACTTTTATCCAGGCAAGCATTGGTCAAAAGCGACTAAACCCGATCAAAAACTGATAAAAACCTACCAAGAACAGCTAAAAATGCCGTAACTGGCTCAAATCATCCAAACCTAAGAAAAAACCTCTAAAATTATTTCCAGTCCATATAGACCACATAGAATCCGGGCATAATGTATTTGCCCGTATTCTTGATGGATAAAACACATCTATATGTTTGCTCTGTTTAGTTTTGGTTGTGTTTTATTGGTGTAAAAGTTGGTCAGCTAGTATTTGAGGTAGTTGTGAATGTAGTAGACAAAGAGCATCTCGACGGCACATTATAGTATAAAGGTCAAGACATGAGTGTGCTCTAACAAAACGTCATGTTATTTGACCTAAAAATGATATTGTTTTACCTTGGGAAGCCTACATAGGTGAATAATATGCAAAAGAAGGACAAGTATTTTTTGACATTTCATGTAGGATCAACTTGCTTATGTATTATATGACTCTGAAATATTTGATTCCATGTTTTATTCTATTCAAATTGAGAGCTATCAAGAGTGTGCTCTAACAAAACGTCATGTTATTTGACCTAAAAATGATATTGTTTAACCTTGGGAAGCCTACATAGGTGAATAATATGCAAAAGAAGGACAAGTATTTTTTGACATTTCATGTAGGATCAACTTGCTTATGTATTATATGACTCTGAAATATTTGATTCCATATTTTATTCTATTAAAATTGAGAGCTATCAAGAAATAGATTACCAAACACAATCGCTAACATACAAAAAAAATTATATTGAAATTATCTGAAAACGTAGGTTGCAATAAAATGGTCATAACATGTGATACATGACTCCGTTTCAAGACCACAACTAAGAAAATGGATGCTTGAAAAAAGGAGTACTTTTATCCAGGCAAGCATTGGTCAAAAATGACTAAACCCGATCAAAAACTGATAAAAACCTACCAAGAACAGCTAAAAATGCCGTAACCGGCTCAAATCATCCAAACCTAAGAAAAAACCTCTAAAATTATTTCCAGTCCATATAGACCACATAGAATCCGGGCATAATGTATTTTCCCGGATTCTTGATGGATAAAACACATCTATATGTTTGCTCTGTTTAGTTTTGGTTGTGTTTTATTGGTGTAAAAGTTGGTCAGCTAGTATTTGAGGTAGTTGTGAATGTAGTAGACAAAGAGCATCTCGACGGCACATTATAGTATAAAGGTCAAGACATGAGTGTGCTCTAACAAAACGTCATGTTATTTGACCTAAAAATGATATTGTTTAACCTTGGGAAGCCTACATAGGTGAATAATATGCAAAAGAAGGACAAGTATTTTTGACATTTCATGTAGGATCAACTTGCTTATGTATTATATGACTCTGAAATATTTGATTCCATGTTTTATTCTATTAAAATTGAGAGCTATCAAGAAATAGATTACCAAACACAATCGCTAACATACAAAAACAAATTTATATTGAAATTATCTGAAAACGTGGGTTGCAATAAAATGGTCATAACATGTGATACATGACTCTGTTTCAAGACCACAACTAAGAAAATGGATGCTTGAAAAAAGAAGTACTTTTATCCAGGCAAGCATTGGTCAAAAGCGACTAAACCCGATCAAAAACTGATAAAAACCTACCAAGAACAGCTAAAAATGCCGTAACCGGCTCAAATCATCCAAACCTAAGAAAAAACCTCTAAAATTATTTCCAGTCCATATAGACCACATAGAATCCGGGCATAATGTATTTGCCCGGATTCTTGATGGATAAAACACATCTATATGTTTGCTCTGTTTAGTTTTGGTTGTGTTTTATTGGTGTAAAAGTTGGTCAGCTAGTATTTGAGGTAGTTGAGAATGTAGTAGACAAAGAGCATCTCGACGGCACATTATAGTATAAAGGTCAAGACATGAGTGTGCTCTAACAAAACGTCATGTTATTTGACCTAAAAATGATATTGTTTTACCTTGGGAAGCCTACATAGGTGAATAATATGCAAAAGAAGGACAAGTATTTTTTGACATTTCATGTAGGATCAACTTGCTTATGTATTATATGACTCTGAAATATTTGATTCCATGTTTTATTCTATTCAAATTGAGAGCTATCAAGAGTGTGCTCTAACAAAACGTCATGTTATTTGACCTAAAAATGATATTGTTTAACCTTGGGAAGCCTACATAGGTGAATAATATGCAAAAGAAGGACAAGTATTTTTTGACATTTCATGTAGGATCAACTTGCTTATGTATTATATGACTCTGAAATATTTGATTCCATATTTTATTCTATTAAAATTGAGAGCTATCAAGAAATAGATTACCAAACACAATCGCTAACATACAAAAAAAAAATTATATTGAAATTATCTGAAAACGTAGGTTGCAATAAAATGGTCATAACATGTGATACATGACTCTGTTTCAAGACCACAACTAAGAAAATGGATGCTTGAAAAAAGGAGTACTTTTATCCAGGCAAGCATTGGTCAAAAATGACTAAACCCGATCAAAAACTGATAAAAACCAACCAAGAACAGCTAAAAATGCCGTAACCGGCTCAAATCATCCAAACCTAAGAAAAAACCTCTAAAATTATTTCCAGTCCATATAGACCACATAGAATCCGGGCATAATGTATTTGCCCGGATTCTTGATGGATAAAACACATCTATATGTTTGCTCTGTTTAGTTTTGGTTGTGTTTTATTGGTGTAAAAGTTGGTCAGCTAGTATTTGAGGTAGTTGTGAATGTAGTAGACAAAGAGCATCTCGACGGCACATTATAGTATAAAGGTCAAGACATGAGTGTGCTCTAACAAAACGTCATGTTATTTGACCTAAAAATGATATTGTTTAACCTTGGGATCCTACATAGGTGAATAATATGCAAAAGAAGGACAAGTATTTTTTGACATTTCATGTAGGATCAACTTGCTTATGTATTATATGAGTCTGAAATATTTGATTCCATGTTTTATTCTATTAAAATTGAGAGCTATCAAGAAATAGATTACCAAACACAATCGCTAACATACAAAAACAAATTTATATTGAAATTATTTGAAAACGTGGGTTGCAATAAAATGGTCATAACATGTGATACATGACTCTGTTTCAAGACCACAACTAAGAAAATGGATACTTGAAAAAAGAAGTACTTTTATCCAGGCAAGCATTGGTCAAAAGCGACTAAACCCGATCAAAAACTGATAAAAACCTACCAAGAACAGCTAAAAATGCCGTAACCGGCTCAAATCATCCAAACCTAAGAAAAAACCTCTAAAATTATTTCCAGTCCATATAGACCACATAGAATCCGGGCATAATGTATTTGCCCGGATTCTTGATGGATAAAACACATCTATATGTTTGCTCTGTTTAGTTTTGGTTGTGTTTTATTGGTGTAAAAGTTGGTCAGCTAGTATTTGAGGTAGTTGTGAATGTAGTAGACAAAGAGCATCTCGACGGCACATTATAGTATAAAGGTCAAGACATGAGTGTGCTCTAACAAAACGTCATGTTATTTGACCTAAAAATGATATTGTTTAACCTTGGGATCCTACATAGGTGAATAATATGCAAAAGAAGGACAAGTATTTTTTGACATTTCATGTAGGATCAACTTGCTTATGTATTATATGAGTCTGAAATACTTGATTCCATGTTTTATTCTATTAAAATTGAGAGCTATCAAGAAATAGATTACCAAACACAATCGCTAACATACAAAAACAAATTTATATTGAAATTATCTGAAAACGTGGGTTGCAATAAAATGGTCATAACATGTGATACATGACTCTGTTTCAAGACCACAACTAAGAAAATGGATGCTTGAAAAAAGAAGTACTTTTATCCAGGCAAGCATTGGTCAAAAGCGACTAAACCCGATCAAAAACTGATAAAAACCTACCAAGAACAGCTAAAAATGCCGTAACCGGCTCAAATCATCCAAACCTAAGAAAAAACCTCTAAAATTATTTCCAGTCCATATAGACCACATAGAATCCGGACATAATGTATTTGCCCGGATTCTTGATGGATAAAACACATCTATATGTTTGCTCTGTTTAGTTTTGGTTGTGTTTTATTGGTGTAAAAGTTGGTCAGCTAGTATTTGAGGTAGTTGTGAATGTAGTAGACAAAGAGCATCTCGACGGCACATTATAGTATAAAGGTCAAGACATGAGTGTGCTCTAACAAAACGTCATGTTATTTGACCTAAAAATGATATTGTTTAACCTTGGGATCCTACATAGGTGAATAATATGCAAAAGAAGGACAAGTATTTTTTGACATTTCATGTAGGATCAACTTGCTTATGTATTATATGAGTCTGAAATATTTGATTCCATGTTTTATTCTATTAAAATTGAGAGCTATCAAGAAATAGATTACCAAACACAATCGCTAACATACAAAAACAAATTTATATTGAAATTATCTGAAAACGTGGGTTGCAATAAAATGGTCATAACATGTGATACATGACTCTGTTTCAAGACCACAACTAAGAAAATGGATGCTTGAAAAAAGAAGTACTTTTATCCAGGCAAGCATTGGTCAAAAGCGACTAAACCCGATCAAAAACTGATAAAAACCTACCAAGAACAGCTAAAAATGCCGTAACCGGCTCAAATCATCCAAACCTAAGAAAAAACCTCTAAAATTATTTCCAGTCCATATAGACCACATAGAATCCGGGCATAATGTATTTGCCCGGATTCTTGATGGATAAAACACATCTATATGTTTGCTCTGTTTTGTTTTGGTTGTGTTTTATTGGTGTAAAAGTTGGTCAGCTAGTATTTGAGGTAGTTGTGAATGTAGTAGACAAAGAGCATCTCGACGGCACATTATAGTATAAAGGTCAAGACATGAGTGTGCTCTAACAAAATGTCATGTTATTTGACCTAAAAATGATATTGTTTAACCTTGGGATCCTACATAGGTGAATAATATGCAAAAGAAGGACAAGTATTTTTTGACATTTCATGTAGGATCAACTTGCTTATGTATTATATGAGTCTGAAATATTTGATTCCATGTTTTATTCTATTAAAATTGAGAGCTATCAAGAAATAGATTACCAAACACAATCGCTAACATACAAAAACAAATTTATATTGAAATTATCTGAAAACGTGGGTTGCAATAAAATGGTCATAACATGTGATACATGACTCCGTTTCAAGACCACAACTAAGAAAATGGATGCTTGAAAAAAGGAGTACTTTTATCCAGGCAAGCATTGGTCAAAAATGACTAAACCCGATCAAAAACTGATAAAAACCTACCAAGAACAGCTAAAAATGCCGTAACCGGCTCAAATCATCCAAACCTAAGAAAAAACCTCTAAAATTATTTCCAGTCCATATAGACCACATAGAATCCGGGCATAATGTATTTTCCCGGATTCTTGATGGATAAAACACATCTATATGTTTGCTCTGTTTAGTTTTGGTTGTGTTTTATTGGTGTAAAAGTTGGTCAGCTAGTATTTGAGGTAGTTGTGAATGTAGTAGAAAAAGATCATCTCGACGGCACATTATAGTATAAAGGTCAAGACATGAGTGTGCTCTAACAAAACGTCATGTTATTTGACCTAAAAATGATATTGTTTAACCTTGGGAAGCCTACATAGGTGAATAATATGCAAAAGAAGGACAAGTATTTTTGACATTTCATGTAGGATCAACTTGCTTATGTATTATATGACTCTGAAATATTTGATTCCATGTTTTATTCTATTAAAATTGAGAGCTATCAAGAAATAGATTACCAAACACAATCGCTAACATACAAAAACAAATTTATATTGAAATTATCTGAAAACGTGGGTTGCAATAAAATGGTCATAACATGTGATACATGACTCTGTTTCAAGACCACAACTAAGAAAATGGATGCTTGAAAAAAGAAGTACTTTTATCCAGGCAAGCATTGGTCAAAAGCGACTAAACCCGATCAAAAACTGATAAAAACCTACCAAGAACAGCTAAAAATGCCGTAACCGGCTCAAATCATCAAAACCTAAGAAAAAACCTCTAAAATTATTTCCAGTCCATATAGACCACATAGAATCCGGGCATAATGTATTTGCCCGGATTCTTGATGGGTAAAACACATCTATATGTTTGCTCTATTTAGTTTTGGTTGTGTTTTATTGGTGTAAAAGTTGGTCAGCTAGTATTTGAGGTAGTTGTGAATGTAGTAGACAAAGAGCATCTCGACGGCACATTATAGTATAAAGGTCAAGACATGAGTGTGCTCTAACAAAACGTCATGTTATTTGACCTAAAAATGATATTGTTTTACCTTGGGAAGCCTACATAGGTGAATAATATGCAAAAGAAGGACAAGTATTTTTTGACATTTCATGTAGGATCAACTTGCTTATGTATTATATGACTCTGAAATATTTGATTCCATGTTTTATTCTATTCAAATTGAGAGCTATCAAGAGTGTGCTCTAACAAAACGTCATGTTATTTGACCTAAAAATGATATTGTTTAACCTTGGGAAGCCTACATAGGTGAATAATATGCAAAAGAAGGACAAGTATTTTTTGACATTTCATGTAGGATCAACTTGCTTATGTATTATATGACTCTAAAATATTTGATTCCATATTTTATTCTATTAAAATTGAGAGCTATCAAGAAATAGATTACCAAACACAATCGCTAACATACAAAAAAAAATTATATTGAAATTATCTGAAAACGTAGGTTGCAATAAAATGGTCATAACATGTGATACATGACTCCGTTTCAAGACCACAACTAAGAAAATGGATGCTTGAAAAAAGGAGTACTTTTATCGAGGCAAGCATTGGTCAAAAATGACTAAACCCGATCAAAAACTGATAAAAACCTACCAAGAACAGCTAAAAATGCCGTAACCGGCTCAAATCATCCAAACCTAAGAAAAAACCTCTAAAATTATTTCCAGTCCATATAGACCACATAGAATCCGGGCATAATGTATTTGCCCGGATTCTTGATGGATAAAACACATCTATATGTTTGCTCTGTTTAGTTTTGGTTGTGTTTTATTGGTGTAAAAGTTGGTCAGCTAGTATTTGAGGTAGCTGTGAATGTAGTAGACAAAGATCATCTCGACGGCACATTATAGTATAAAGGTCAAGACATGAGTGTGCTCTAACAAAACGTCATGTTATTTGACCTAAAAATGATATTGTTTAACCTTGGGAAGCCTACATAGGTGAATAATATGCAAAAGAAGGACAAGTATTTTTGACATTTCATGTAGGATCAACTTGCTTATGTATTATATGACTCTGAAATATTTGATTCCATGTTTTATTCTATTAAAATTGAGAGCTATCAAGAAATAGATTACCAAACACAATCGCTAACATACAAAAACAAATTTATATTGAAATTATCTGAAAACGTGGGTTGCAATAAAATGGTCATAACATGTGATACATGACTCTGTTTCAAGACCACAACTAAGAAAATGGATGCTTGAAAAAAGAAGTACTTTTATCCAGGCAAGCATTGGTCAAAAGCGACTAAACCCGATCAAAAACTGATAAAAACCTACCAAGAACAGCTAAAAATGCCGTAACCGGCTCAAATCATCCAAACCTAAGAAAAAACCTCTAAAATTATTTCAAGTCCATATAGACCACATAGAATCCGGGCATAATGTATTTGCCCGGATTCTTGATGGATAAAACACATCTATATGTTTGCTCTATTTAGTTTTGGTTGTGTTTTATTGGTGTAAAAGTTGGTCAGCTAGTATTTGAGGTAGTTGTGAATGTAGTAGACAAAGAGCATCTCGACGGCACATTATAGTATAAAGGTCAAGACATGAGTGTGCTCTAACAAAACGTCATGTTATTTGACCTAAAAATGATATTGTTTTACCTTGGGAAGCCTACATAGGTGAATAATATGCAAAAGAAGGACAAGTATTTTTTGACATTTCATGTAGGATCAACTTGCTTATGTATTATATGACTCTGAAATATTTGATTCCATGTTTTATTCTATTCAAATTGAGAGCTATCAAGAGTGTGCTCTAACAAAACGTCATGTTATTTGACCTAAAAATGATAT
Organism: Glebionis coronaria; assembly: GCA_025667525.1. Classification (NCBI taxonomy): domain Eukaryota; kingdom Viridiplantae; phylum Streptophyta; class Magnoliopsida; order Asterales; family Asteraceae; genus Glebionis; species Glebionis coronaria. The sequence continues at coordinate 1,192,918 of JANFOE010000060.1, forward strand.
TGTTTAACCTTGGGAAGCCTACATAGGTGAATAATATGCAAAAGAAGGACAAGTATTTTTTGACATTTCATGTAGGATCAACTTGCTTATGTATTATATGACTCTAAAATATTTGATTCCATATTTTATTCTATTAAAATTGAGAGCTATCAAGAAATAGATTACCAAACACAATCGCTAACATACAAAAAAAAATTATATTGAAATTATCTGAAAACGTAGGTTGCAATAAAATGGTCATAACATGTGATACATGACTCCGTTTCAAGACCACAACTAAGAAAATGGATGCTTGAAAAAAGGAGTACTTTTATCCAGGCAAGCATTGGTCAAAAATGACTAAACCCGATCAAAAACTGATAAAAACCTACCAAGAACAGCTAAAAATGCCGTAACCGGCTCAAATCATCCAAACCTAAGAAAAAACCTCTAAAATTATTTCCAGTCCATATAGACCACATAGAATCCGGGCATAATGTATTTTCCCGGATTCTTGATGGATAAAACACATCTATATGTTTGCTCTGTTTAGTTTTGGTTGTGTTTTATTGGTGTAAAAGTTGGTCAGCTAGTATTTGAGGTAGCTGTGAATGTAGTAGACAAAGATCATCTCGACGGCACATTATAGTATAAAGGTCAAGACATGAGTGTGCTCTAACAAAACGTCATGTTATTTGACCTAAAAATGATATTGTTTAACCTTGGGAAGCCTACATAGGTGAATAATATGCAAAAGAAGGACAAGTATTTTTGACATTTCATGTAGGATCAACTTGCTTATGTATTATATGACTCTGAAATATTTGATTCCATGTTTTATTCTATTAAAATTGAGAGCTATCAAGAAATAGATTACCAAACACAATCGCTAACATACAAAAACAAATTTATATTAAAATTATCTGAAAACGTGGGTTGCAATAAAATGGTCATAACATGTGATACATGACTCTGTTTCAAGACCACAACTAAGAAAATGGATGCTTGAAAAAAGAAGTACTTTTATCCAGGCAAGCATTGGTCAAAAGCGACTAAACCCGATCAAAAACTGATAAAAACCTACCAAGAACAGCTAAAAATGCCGTAACCGGCTCAAATCATCCAAACCTAAGAAAAAACCTCTAAAATTATTTCCAGTCCATATAGACCACATAGAATCCGGGCATAATGTATTTGCCCGGATTCTTGATGGATAAAACACATCTATATGTTTGCTCTGTTTAGTTTTGGTTGTGTTTTATTGGTGTAAAAGTTGGTCAGCTAGTATTTGAGGTAGTTGTGAATGTAGTAGACAAAGAGCATCTCGACGGCACATTATAGTATAAAGGTCAAGACATGAGTGTGCTCTAACAAAACGTCATGTTATTTGACCTAAAAATGATATTGTTTTACCTTGGGAAGCCTACATAGGTGAATAATATGCAAAAGAAGGACAAGTATTTTTTGACATTTCATGTAGGATCAACTTGCTTATGTATTATATGACTCTGAAATATTTGATTCCATGTTTTATTCTATTCAAATTGAGAGCTATCAAGAGTGTGCTCTAATAAAACGTCATGTTATTTGACCTAAAAATGATATTGTTTAACCTTGGGAAGCCTACATAGGTGAATAATATGCAAAAGAAGGACAAGTATTTTTTGACATTTCATGTAGGATCAACTTGCTTATGTATTATATGACTCTGAAATATTTGATTCCATATTTTATTCTATTAAAATTGAGAGCTATCAAGAAATAGATTACCAAACACAATCGCTAACATACAAAAAAAATTATATTGAAATTATCTGAAAACGTAGGTTGCAATAAAATGGTCATAACATGTGATACATGACTCCGTTTCAAGACCACAACTAAGAAAATGGATGCTTGAAAAAAGGAGTACTTTTATCCAGGCAAGCATTGGTCAAAAATGACTAAACCCGATCAAAAACTGATAAAAACCTACCAAGAACAGCTAAAAATGCCGTAACCGGCTCAAATCATCCAAACCTAAGAAAAAACCTCTAAAATTATTTCCAGTCCATATAGACCACATAGAATCCGGGCATAATGTATTTTCCCGGATTCTTGATGGATAAAACACATCTATATGTTTGCTCTGTTTAGTTTTGGTTGTGTTTTATTGGTGTAAAAGTTGGTCAGCTAGTATTTGAGGTAGTTGTGAATGTAGTAGACAAAGATCATCTCGACGGCACATTATAGTATAAAGGTCAAGACATGAGTGTGCTCTAACAAAACGTCATGTTATTTGACCTAAAAATGATATTGTTTAACCTTGGGAAGCCTACATAGGTGAATAATATGCAAAAGAAGGACAAGTATTTTTGACATTTCATGTAGGATCAACTTGCTTATGTATTATATGACTCTGAAATATTTGATTCCATGTTTTATTCTATTAAAATTGAGAGCTATCAAGAAATAGATTACCAAACACAATCGCTAACATACAAAAACAAATTTATATTGAAATTATCTGAAAACGTGGGTTGCAATAAAATGGTCATAACATGTGATACATGACTTTGTTTCAAGACCACAACTAAGAAAATGGATGCTTGAAAAAAGAAGTACTTTTATCCAGGCAAGCATTGGTCAAAAGCGACTAAACCCGATCAAAAACTGATAAAAACCTACCAAGAACAGCTAAAAATGCCGTAACCGGCTCAAATCATCCAAACCTAAGAAAAAACCTCTAAAACTATTTCCAGTCCATAGAGACCACATAGAATCCGGGCATAATGTATTTGCCCGGATTCTTGATGGATAAAACACATCTATATGTTTGCTCTGTTTAGTTTTGGTTGTGTTTTATTGGTGTAAAAGTTGGTCAGCTAGTATTTGAGGTAGTTGTGAATGTAGTAGACAAAGAGCATCTCGACGGCACATTATAGTATAAAGGTCAAGACATGAGTGTGCTCTAACAAAACGTCATGTTATTTGACCTAAAAATGATATTGTTTTACCTTGGGAAGCCTACATAGGTGAATAATATGCAAAAGAAGGACAAGTATTTTTTGACATTTCATGTAGGATCAACTTGCTTATGTATTATATGACTCTGAAATATTTGATTCCATGTTTTATTCTATTCAAATTGAGAGCTATCAAGAGTGTGCTCTAACAAAACGTCATGTTATTTGACCTAAAAATGATATTGTTTAACCTTGGGAAGCCTACATAGGTGAATAATATGCAAAAGAAGGACAAGTATTTTTTGACATTTCATGTAGGATCAACTTGCTTATGTATTATATGACTCTAAAATATTTGATTCCATATTTTATTCTATTAAAATTGAGACCTATCAAGAAATAGATTACCAAACACAATCGCTAACATACAAAAAAAAATTATATTGAAATTATCTGAAAACGTAGGTTGCAATAAAATGGTCATAACATGTGATACATGACTCCGTTTCAAGACCACAACTAAGAAAATGGATGCTTGAAAAAAGGAGTACTTTTATCGAGGCAAGCATTGGTCAAAAATGACTAAACCCGATCAAAAACTGATAAAAACCTACCAAGAACAGCTAAAAATGCCGTAACCGGCTCAAATCATCCAAACCAAAGAAAAAACCTCTAAAATTATTTCCAGTCCATATAGACCACATAGAATCCGGGCATAATGTATTTGCCCGGATTCTTGATGGATAAAACACATCTATATGTTTGCTCTGTTTAGTTTTGGTTGTGTTTTATTGGTGTAAAAGTTGGTCAGCTAGTATTTGAGGTAGTTGTGAATGTAGTAGACAAAGATCATCTCGACGGCACATTATAGTATAAAGGTCAAGACATGAGTGTGCTCTAACAAAACGTCATGTTATTTGACCTAAAAATGATATTGTTTAACCTTGGGAAGCCTACATAGGTGAATAATATGCAAAAGAAGGACAAGTATTTTTGACATTTCATGTAGGATCAACTTGCTTATGTATTATATGACTCTGAAATATTTGATTCCATGTTTTATTCTATTAAAATTGAGAGCTATCAAGAAATAGATTACCAAACACAATCGCTAACATACAAAAACAAATTTATATTGAAATTATCTGAAAACGTGGGTTGCAATAAAATGGTCATAACATGTGATACATGACTCTGTTTCAAGACCACAACTAAGAAAATGGATGCTTGAAAAAAGAAGTACTTTTATCCAGGCAAGCATTGGTCAAAAGCGACTAAACCCGATCAAAAACTGATAAAAACCTACCAAGAACAGCTAAAAATGCCGTAACCGGCTCAAATCATCCAAACCTAAGAAAAAACCTCTAAAATTATTTCCAGTCCATATAGACCACATAGAATCCGGGCATAATGTATTTGCCCGGATTCTTGATGGATAAAACACATCTATATGTTTGCTCTATTTAGTTTTGGTTGTGTTTTATTGGTGTAAAAGTTGGTCAGCTAGTATTTGAGGTAGTTGTGAATGTAGTAGACAAAGAGCATCTCGACGGCACATTATAGTATAAAGGTCAAGACATGAGTGTGCTCTAACAAAACGTCATGTTATTTGACCTAAAAATGATATTGTTTTACCTTGGGAAGCCTACATAGGTGAATAATATGCAAAAGAAGGACAAGTATTTTTTGACATTTCATGTAGGATCAACTTGCTTATGTATTATATGACTCTGAAATATTTGATTCCATGTTTTATTCTATTCAAATTGTGAGCTATCAAGAGTGTGCTCTAACAAAACGTCATGTTATTTGACCTAAAAATGATATTGTTTAACCTTGGGAAGCCTACATAGGTGAATAATATGCAAAAGAAGGACAAGTATTTTTTGACATTTCATGTAGGATCAACTTGCTTATGTATTATATGACTCTGAAATATTTGATTCCATATTTTATTCTATTAAAATTGAGAGCTATCAAGAAATAGATTACCAAACACAATCGCTAACATACAAAAAAAAAATTATATTGAAATTATCTGAAAACGTAGGTTGCAATAAAATGGTCATAACATGTGATACATGACTCCGTTTCAAGACCACAACTAAGAAAATGGATGCTTGAAAAAAGGAGTACTTTTATCCAGGCAAGCATTGGTCAAAAATGACTAAACCCGATCAAAAACTGATAAAAACCTACCAAGAACAACTAAAAATGCCGTAACCGGCTCAAATCATCCAAACCTAAGAAAAAACCTCTAAAATTATTTCCAGTCCATATAGACCACATAAAATCCGGGCATAATGTATTTGCCCGGATTCTTGATGGATAAAACACATCTATATGTTTGCTCTGTTTAGTTTTGGTTGTGTTTTATTGGTGTAAAAGTTGGTCAGCTAGTATTTGAGGTAGTTGTGAATGTAGTAGACAAAGATCATCTCGACGGCACATTATAGTATAAAGGTCAAGACATGAGTGTGCTCTAACAAAACGTCATGTTATTTGACCTAAAAATGATATTGTTTAACCTTGGGAAGCCTACATAGGTGAATAATATGCAAAAGAAGGACAAGTATTTTTGACATTTCATGTAGGATCAACTTGCTTATGTATTATATGACTCTGAAATATTTGATTCCATGTTTTATTCTATTAAAATTGAGAGCTATCAAGAAATAGATTACCAAACACAATCGCTAACATACAAAAACAAATTTATATTGAAATTATCTGAAAACGTGGGTTGCAATAAAATGGTCATAACATGTGATACATGACTCTGTTTCAAGACCACAACTAAGAAAATGGATGCTTGAAAAAAGAAGTACTTTTATCCAGGCAAGCATTGGTCAAAAGCGACTAAACCCGATCAAAAACTGATAAAAACCTACCAAGAACAGCTAAAAATGCCGTAACCGGCTCAAATCATCCAAACCTAAGAAAAAACCTCTAAAATTATTTCCAGTCCATATAGACCACATAGAATCCGGGCATAATGTATTTGCCCGGATTCTTGATGGATAAAACACATCTATATGTTTGCTCTGTTTAGTTTTGGTTGTGTTTTATTGGTGTAAAAGTTGGTCAGCTAGTATTTGAGGTAGTTGTGAATGTAGTAGACAAAGAGCATCTCGACGGCACATTATAGTATAAAGGTCAAGACATGAGTGTGCTCTAACAAAACGTCATGTTATTTGACCTAAAAATGATATTGTTTTACCTTGGGAAGCCTACATAGGTGAATAATATGCAAAAGAAGGACAAGTATTTTTTGACATTTCATGTAGGATCAACTTGCTTATGTATTATATGACTCTGAAATATTTGATTCCATGTTTTATTCTATTCAAATTGAGAGCTATCAAGAGTGTGCTCTAACAAAACGTCATGTTATTTGACCTAAAAATGATATTGTTTAACCTTGGGAAGCCTACATAGGTGAATAATATGCAAAAGAAGGACAAGTATTTTTTGACATTTCATGTAGGATCAACTTGCTTATGTATTATATGACTCTGAAATATTTGATTCCATATTTTATTCTATTAAAATTGAGAGCTATCAAGAAATAGATTACCAAACACAATCGCTAACATACAAAAAAAAATTATATTGAAATTATCTGAAAACGTAGGTTGCAATAAAATGGTCATAACATGTGATACATGACTCCGTTTCAAGACCACAACTAAGAAAATGGATGCTTGAAAAAAGGAGTACTTTTATCCAGGCAAGCATTGGTCAAAAATGACTAAACCCGATCAAAAACTGATAAAAACCTACCAAGAACAGCTAAAAATGCCGTAACCGGCTCAAATCATCCAAACCTAAGAAAAAACCTCTAAAATTATTTCCAGTCCATATAGACCACATAAAATCCGGGCATAATGTATTTGCCCGGATTCTTGATGGATAAAACACATCTATATGTTTGCTCTGTTTAGTTTTGGTTGTGTTTTATTGCTGTAAAAGTTGGTCAGCTAGTATTTGAGGTAGTTGTGAATGTAGTAGACAAAGATCATCTCGACGGCACATTATAGTATAAAGGTCAAGACATGAGTGTGCTCTAACAAAACGTCATGTTATTTGACCTAAAAATGATATTGTTTAACCTTGGGAAGCCTACATAGGTGAATAATATGCAAAAGAAGGACAAGTA